>WNWU01013802.1:8536708-9136708 GCA_012654045.1 Ptyas mucosa
CTGGACAACTGGTTCTAACATTATATATACCATATAGAATCCTAACACATGGTACCTCTAGCCAGGGGTGGGATTCTGCCGGTTCAGACTGGTTTGGACGTACTGGTAGCTCTGACAATCAGCTGAGAGAAGATCAGCTGGGCCCACCTGCCCACCCCTGCACTATACCTACCTTTATTTCCTTTGTTTGAAGCCCAGCTGATCGGCGTGGCAGCGTGTATTGCCACGCTTCAGCTGTTTTATTCACCGGAGCTGCAGTAGAAGGTGCTGTTTTCAAATGTACTGCGCATGCACAGATTGCCCGTTTGGCACACATGAACCGCATGTGAAGCGAACCAGTTGTTACACTGGTTGAATCCCACCACTGCCTCTAGCAGATACCATATTCCTCCATTTTAAACCATCAACATTAGTTGCCACTTGCTTTCCAAGTCCAATTCAAAATGTTCACTTTGGTGTATAAAACTTTACATGGCTTAGGTACAATTTATGGTACTTGAATCCAGCAGAGTCTGTCTCACATTGTTAGGTCCTGAATGGGGCACCTTTTGTAGGTTCATTGATAGAACCATTGGCTTAGGAAACATAACAATGTATAAATAAATAAACAAGTGGAAAGAAAGGAAAACAGGTAAGTTGCATATCTCTGTTATTCAGAGAAAAGGGAAGACTCTAATAGAACTGAATTAAGGTAGTGTGGGTTTTCTGAAGGAACAGTGGTAAATATAAGCATGGCGCTAAAAGTATGTGTTTTGCTATGAATTAAGTGGTAAAATATATATCAGAAAGGGTTGTCTTCTGAATTGTGGTAGATGCATATGAACATGAGAATTTTAGGTTAGTGATAGTTAGATATGATGCTCTAGCAAATGATGATAATGAAAAACCATGGTTTAGGGGAAATTATGTAACATTCTAAATGAATTTGACTGGGGGAAAATATTTTGCTAGGTGGCATGAATATGGGAACAAAGAGACCCAAGGATGAATGAAAATGGTATTTGATCAATATCTGACTAGAAAAATGATGGTTTGTTTTTGAACCTGAGATTTAAAAATAAGGCTATCCATATTTACAAAGACAAAGTAATTAAAAGCATGACTGTTTTGATTATAAGTGATGAAAGACTAACAAAAGATACAAGTGTAAGGAAAGATCCTGAATATGGAGCAGACCGTTACTTGACCATTAAGTATAAATCACGGGGGGAAAGAACTTGAAAATAGCAAAAATAGAATAACTGCAGAAATAAAAAATATTAATCTATACGAAAAAACATTTCATCTCACCACAGAATGAATAGAAAGTGGACATAAGAAAGCAAATATAGAACCATCCTGGATCAGAGTAACAACGATTACTTTTCAGTATAGAAATGTGTGAAGTTATACTACTGTAGTGGAAAGTATGAAAAATAATACTAGGCAGAATTAAGTGAAAAAAGTTATGGGTTAGAAAACAACCCATGGTTAAACAACCCATAAACCAAAACAATGGTTTATGGAAAAAATGTGGACAAGAGAAATATATTGTATAACTTTAGAGAAAAAAGAGTTGAATGTATTCCAAAGCAGTAATTAAGATTAGGTAGAGGCAGAGAAATGGCAGAATGTTGATGGAAATATAATAAAATAAATGCCTTTGGAAGTGTGCAAAACCTGCTGAAGAAGGGCCTCCAACAGAATAAATGGAATTAAAAATAAAAATAATCAAATTATTTGTGATGAGAGAATACTGGAAGGAATATTTTAAAGGTTTGTATGGGAATCATAGGGGTGTATTGAAGAGAGGAACTGAAATTAATGAATGCTATAAACATCAATGTCTAGGAAAAGAAAGGATGAAAAAGTTAATACTATGAGCGGATCAAAATGGTTAGTCTGAAAGCATACATGTGATGAGATATATGTTAATATATAAATATGTAATAATTTAACATGTCCTTTGAGATTGAGATGGGTGGTTTCTACTTTGATAAATAAATGTGCATAAGAACTATAAAGATGATTAAGAATGACTTACAAAGGAAAAAATAAGGAGGATGAATGCAAACATTACAGTGAAAATTTGTTGAAAACCCTTGAGATAGTATTCTGCAGAATTCTGACTCAAAGGGTAAAAGAGGTAGTAATAAATAAAACTTAGGATATGTGGTGCAGCATTATCCTGAATAGCAAATTGTGTATATTTTTGTTTTTAGTAGGTTATTGAAAAAGTTATGTGTGAGAAAGCAAAATATTTTATGTTGTTGATTTAGATAAAGCACATAATAAAATAAATTGACCAATTATGGAAAATGTTGTACAAACATGGAAGTTGGTTACAGAGTATGATAAGGGAGATATATGGTGTAAATACAACATGAAAGAGAAAATGGAATACTTGGCAAATAATCATTAAGCAGGGAGGAAGCTGAGGATGCATCACTCCTCTACGATTACTTCCTGATTATGTTACAGGTTTATACCATCTAAAAAGAAACTCAAATCATATAAATCTATAACATCTCAACCTTTTGGCTAAGATCAAGTGCAGATATTATGAATATTTTGACTGGAGATATGAATGTGTATATTTTTATATGCAGCAAACTCATTGGTTGAGAAGCCAAATATTTTATACCGAATGTTAAATATAATTTATGATATAAAAAGATAGGTAAATTAATACATTGATAATCGATATAACTTAGTTGGACAGAGAAGATAGAGAAAACAATTGTAAATTGTACATAAATTATGAAACACTAGAGCATATAGATGAATTTGTGTAGCGTAGTGGAATGTGTATTAAAAATAAAAAATGGAGAAATGTTAAAACAAACAAATACTCTTCAAAAGTTAGGAGGTTTGCAAAATAAGACTACGTTGAGAGAAATAGAAATGTGCTTCTGCTCATTTTGTTACCTGGATGTGAGAACTAGATATGCCAGGAGAAATATAAGAGTAAGCTGGATTTAGAGGGAATAGTATTTAGAAGAGTACGTGGTAAAATTAAAATAGGATAAAAATGAATAGGTGCTGAATGAATGTGAGTTGAAATCAGATTTGAATGAATAGTATGAAAGTAAATTGAGAAAGTTTGGTGACAAAAAGAATCAAATTGTAAAAATATATATGAAGGAAGGCTGAGTAGGAGAAGAAAAAGAGAGAGAAAACAAAGACTGAGACATTGGAATTGGGTGGAATTCATGAGATCTTCCAAGAGAGAATTTAAAGAACAAAAGGCAATGTATGAAATAATAAATTGTCCTAATGAAAGGAAGGATTGACAAATATGAAGATGTATAGTGTTGGCCTAAACTACATTTAGCTTTCATTTTCTGGTTTAATCTCAGGCTTTTAATTTATTTTGCATAAAAGTGCTTACCCTGAAAGGGAATTATAGCATGATGTTAGAATGTAAAATTAATACATAGTCAGGTATCTGGATACTTTGTATCCATTGTATGATGTACAAGTCAAAACATTGTAATGCAACCAGAAAAGTATTCTTAAAAGGTGTTTGGTTAAAAACAAGAATATGAAAAAGTAATAGATGCCAAATGAATGTGAACACAAAGAGTGAATGATCAACGAGAAAGACTTTTATATAGTTTAGTGATAGAGAATGAGAAACAAATCACAAAATGAAAATATGTAAGAAGAATGGAGAAGACTGAGAAAACTGTGATTGGATGGAGTTGAAAAGATCCTCAAAAGAAAGAATTGAGAAGTTTAAAGAACAAAAGGTAATGAAGAATCAGTGAATAATATACATAATGGAAGCAAGGATGATTGGAAAAGGAAATTTACATAAATATAATTTACACAAATTACTAGATGTCTCTGTACAGGAGAGATATATTGAATTGCATTTGTACAAACTAGGTTTTTGTAGATTTATTTTATTCCCTTTTATTTCTTTTATTTATTCTCCTCAGTACTTTATACCTTTTCTAGTCTTTGCCCAACTTTGTTTAGCCTGAAAGTGAATATCAATGAAGGGTAATAGGTACGTTCAAATGACCAGGCAGTTTTAATTACTGACTAGAAAGAGGCCACGTAGCCTATAGTTTAATGAACTGGTTCCTCATCTCCCATGATAAGGATCTAGGAGAGAGAGAGTGGAATCCTCACGTTTCACAAACACAAATGTACGACAGGAGAAAGGGCTGTTATTTATGCTTAGGGGCTTCCCAAGAGAATGGTCCCTTCACAGAGAACCGAAGGGCAAGTGGCAAGCCTGCTTATCTATATACATCCCGCCAATCCGCGTTCCTTTAACCTCCACAGAGCCCGATTTTTGTAGGAAGTCGCGGGCACCGAGAGAGCAGTTCGGCTCGCGGGACTACAGGAAATGCACATCAATCCAGGCACAACCAAGTCCCACGTCCTCCTGCGTAATAAAAACCTCTTCTTCGCTCAGCTGAGTTTCCTTTTCCTTCGGGAGCGTCAGACATTGATTCTGACAGGAAAGCGACAATTCCGTGTTGGGATTGATCGATAAAAGTCCTTCCCAACCCCGCCTTGTGCCTGTCTCTTGATTGGGGTCTCTCGGCCATACTATCATACGGAACGGCTAACAGTCATGATTTATACATTGGCGGACACAGGCGCACAGCGTCGTCGTCCTCTTTACATTTGTGTATACGTGAGAAACTGTTTCGCTGACCAAATCTTTTGGCCGCTACGTCTGGGCTGAGGTGTTAGGGCAAGTGGGTAAAGGAGAGAAGGAGGCCCCTCTTCACACAAATAGCTTCTGATGCGCATTTCGGCCACGGTCGGTTCCAGGATTCACCACCTCTCCCCCCCACCCACCCACCCTCTGGGTTATAATAGGACTGGCCTAAGGAACAACCTCGCGGCACATTTCGGCCGACTGAAAAACAGTAGGGAGAGGAGAAAAAAAAAGATAAGTTCTCCTGCCCCTTTAAGAAATTTAGGCGAGAGAGTTTGCGGAAGGGATCACTTAAGGATCGCAAGCTGAATGGGTGAACTAGTCTCGTGACCGGAGCTGGCTCCGCCCCGGGATCTCCCCCCACCTAGCCCTCCGCGTTCCATTGTGTGTGCGAGCTGCGTGCGTCCCCGCCTCTCCTTTTCTGGACACGCCCTTTTTTCTCTTGGCTCATTTCCGGCGGGGCCGCTCGCTTCCCTCTGAGGAATCGGGAGAGTGAAGAAACAACAGCCGCCATTTTGTTGGTGTGTGAGCGATTGAGGGGAGGGAGCGAACGAAAAGCACCGAGCTAGGCGGGTACAGCCCTGGAGGTGGAAAACAGCGGCAGAGACCTTCGGCAACTCAGGGCCCCCGGCCGGCCAGACCCGAGACAACCTGAAACCTCCGTGATATACCCACTGTACTAGCCTCGTAGCCAGTAGGGGAGTACGCACTCCCGGTTTCGGCTAGAAACTCGGGACCCCGGGTGGACTCCACCCCAATTCCTTCTGGCAATTGAGCACGTTCGCGGGTCTAGGAGACCGCTTCGCCTCGATTTGGAGAGCTGCTGCTTTTTCTCTGAACATCTCTGTGGTTCTATATGGTGGAGAGGAGACGGGGCCGCTGCTGAAACGCCTGAGGCACGGCGTCTCCAGTGCCGAGGAGAGCCTTATCCTTTCCATAGATCAAGCGCTCGTAACCATCCGTATCCTCCGGGGAGGGGGGAGAGGCTGAGAGAAGGGGGGAGGGGCCGCTCCTGCCGCTTCCTCCTCCTCCTCCTCCTCTCCTTGCTTTGGGATCGATCCGTCGTCTCACCAGAAAGGGGTACCCTGCCGGAGAGAGAGAAAGAAAGGAAAGAAAAGGAGGGGTGGCAGGCGCGCGTCCTGAAGCCCACCCTCTCCAGCTCCCATCCCGGGATCTCTGCTGCCTCCATCGGGACAACAAATCTCTCCTCCGCCTCCTTGTTCCTGCACAACAAGATGTGAAGCGGAGACTCCTGGGACTTAGCTTCATCCTCCTCCTCCTCCTCACGGCTCCCTTTTCTGCAGCCATTAGTGATTAGCAGGGACGGCGCAGGGGGAGTTGGGGGGACCCTCGGTACGTTCCGTCTGCGATCCCCTTCCCCAGCCCCTTGTTCACCAGTGTAGGCATTTTCCTCCGTTGCAGGCTGGTTTTGGAAGGAGTAGGAAAGAACTGCGAGCAAAGAAAAACGATTCTTTCTCTCTTCGCCTCTCCTCCTTCGCCCGCCTCCTTGTGGCGATGAGGAGGAGGAGGACGACGCCGAGGAGGAAGAGGTTGATGGCGGCGAAGAGGCAGCAGCAGGAGGAAAAGACGACGACCCCCCGGAGGATGAAGATGGTGGTATTGGCGGCGGTGGCGAGGAAGCACCAACTGTTCTACGGCCGGATTTAATTCGATTTGTAAATTTACCGAGCCCTTTTAATTGATTTTAGGAAGGGTTTGATCTGTTCTTTTCATCCTTGTTTTTCCCTGTGGCCCGGAGAAAAGACTGCTTCCACACCCTGTTTCCCATCTCTGTTCCCCCTTACTCACTGCTATCCAACAGAAATCGATCTCGAGGAGCGGAAAAAGAGGAACTTTGTCTATTTCTTCAGTCCATTTCCATACTGCTCTTCGGTTGATTTTGGATCACAGAAAACGGCTGAGGGCATTGGGGATCCCCATCTTCAATTTGGGCTCTGTTTGTCTAAAAAGAATTAAAAATGGCCGAGAATGTGGTGGAGTCGGGCCCGCCTTCAGCCAAGAGGCCTAAACTCTCTTCACCGGCGCTCTCTGTCTCTGCAAGCGATGGCACAGGTCAGTCTTGGGCATAGATCCCTTAATTTTACCTTATCACAAATGGACTCTCTTTTTGGGCAGTCTTTTTGCCAGGCAGATATATTTCTTTCCTCTGTCTATCTACTTGTTTTAGCCTATATTTTGAAATATTACTTTGGATATTTAATTGACATTAAGCTTTATTTCTTTTGAAGAGGCTGTAAATGAGTTGATGCTTACCTCTGAGTGCTTGCAGCGGTTGAAATCTTGCGAAAAGTGTTCTTTATTGCATAGTTATTATCTGTGTGTTGATATAGAGTCTTTTCTTCAAATCTTAAACTCATTTAATCTGAAGAGTCCTTATTTTTCATATTTCCACTGTTCTGATGGCTAAGTTTTAATTGCCTTTATTTCCATCAATTATTTAGTACTAATATTGTTTCATAAAGAGGTGATTACAGTTGCTGATAGAATTCATTTTGATGCTTTTGTTAAGACAGCTTCATTAGATCAATACTGAATATAGACTTGGTCATCTGCTTTTGTTCAGAGACTAAAATGTCTGAATTTCCCCTGAAGTCATGCCTTATTTGTAAAGATGAGTACAGTAACACTTGTTTACATATTTATTTATTTATTTATTGAACAAATCAACTAGATAGAAATACTACAACTCTTTTGAAATTAGCAATGCATGTTACAGGTGTTCATTTGGTAACAACTGTTTTTATAGGTTCTCTTGGAAGTTCAGGCAACTATACCCTCTGTAAAGAATAAATTCGCTGCAAAAGAAAAAATTTGTTTCCTCAGATTTCTGACTAGTATAGGATTAGTCTGTGCAATAGTTATTTTAATTCATTTTATTAGAAGAAATTAACTGGAATGCTTCAGCAAAAATGTAGACATTCTGAATATTAATGGTAGCCAGACTTGTTCATTGAATTTGTTTCGTACTGCATATATAAATGCAAGGGAAAATGGCTGATTGTATTTGATAGATAGGCTGTATGTATGTGTTTGTCTGAATAGTGACTGGTTGGATACATTAGGTAATTTGGAATGCTGCTTGTGTTTAGTATTTACTTCCGAACAATGTTTCTATTTGAATCTGCAGTCTATCTTGGTATCTCCTGCAACTTCAAAGATATGTAGGTTATTTTGCTACCAAGAGCATTAGTTTCACTATTTGCAGGCCTAATATAATGCTTACCTGAAAATCAACAAGTTCCATTTTGCTAATAGGAAAGCAAGATTGGAATCTGCCTTCAGATTCCACATTAACATTGTACCCATTTCCTATGCAGACAATTGAAAATAGCCATCCTGATTTAAAGTTGCAAGTCTGTGCACTTTTCTGAGACTATAGTCCATTGAATGAATTCAGTCATATAAGTATAGTGTGAATGAATACAACCCAATGTGTATATACTCAGATATAAATCTTACTGGATTCAGTGAACTTTTTCAATGAATGCTTCTTTTGCCAATGAAAATAGTACAATTTTATTTTCCTCAAAAAGCCATAGTTTTTGCCTTTATAAACCATTACATCTTTCCAATTTGTTTTAGAAATATAAATCAAATTAAGTTTGTTGTATTGACTGTTTTAATTTGTTACCATCATATCCAAATAGTTGCTACATGTTTCTACCTTTTCATTAATCATTATGAATACAGATTTTATTTTTGTTGGTTGAATCCTCTTTGAAAGAATAGTTAAATATTTTCAAATATAGTAAGCTTATACATATTAAGTTCTTTCAATATATTGCAACTAGTGAATTGCTAGTTTGACTTTGTTTTAATATTCAGTTTTCTAAAGGTGTGAAGATATCTATGATTTAGTGTGTTCTGATAAAAGCTATGCAGAAAAATGTTACATATGTAAGAATAGTAAACCTCATAGTTGCAACAAATTACTAACATATTTCCCATAATGCTGCGTCACAGTGCTGCATCTTTTTTCTAGCTACTACATGCTCTAGATTCATTTTTCTGTTTTTTTGTTTACTCTAGTTCTCTAGAACATGCACAGGTGTAAATGCTAAATTTATTTGGGAGCTATGGGAAAAGAGCCAGGGATCCATATCTGTTGGCAAATTGGAAATGCACCTACATTATGTAATTACAATAAAAATTATTGTTCAGTCACTAAGTCATGCACGACTCTTCGGGACCCCATGGACCACAGCATGCCATTTCCCCTTTCCTTTACTCCTCCACTGTCTCCTGGAGTTTCCCCAAATTCATGTTCATTGTGTTGATGACACTTTCTAACCATCTCATCCTCTGTCATACCATTTTCCTTTTGCCTTCAATACCAGAAAAATAAGGAAGATTGATATAATTCTATCCCCAAAAGTAGCTTTATTCCTTAGAATTTCTATATATGATTGTCTATTAAGTCAGTTCTCCCTGAAACATTTTGCCATAGTTATCAAGAATACCTTGTATACTGAGCATTTTTCATGTAGGATTTTAATGTTTTATTGTTTGAAGATAACCAAACCCACTCCAAATGAACTAAAGGAGAGGCAAAAAAAACTGCTTAACAACATAAGCATGAAGTGAATCAAAGAACACAGCTATAGTTATTTACTGAGGTAGTGTTTTTTGCTTATAATCCTGTTCACAATATTTTGCATCTGTTTTTTCACATAGATTTTTGACTAAAGTCATCTTAGAATGCATTTCATTTTAGTTGTATTTCTGCAGTTAAGGTATGCAAGTCCTATTATGCCTGCTAGTAAACTGTAGTTGTTCTTCACTTTAATGATACTACATGTACAAGTTCTTTTTTTTCCTTTCCAGAAATGAGTTGTTTCTGTCATCTTGCCTATTTTGTGACTACAGAAAAACCTGTAAATACATGTAGTGTATGCTAAACAGCTTGGCAGGTACCAAATTATTTGGACTCAGTAAGTTAGGTCTAGGAATTCTGAAAGGAGTATTCAACTGTTTCCTCTATCCTTCAGGCATATGTTTTAAAGTCATCACAGTTTTGAATCGTTTTGTGCTTGTTTCAGAATTTTGAGTCTTCAATTTTTGACAAAAATTATTCCAAATGTCTGAAGAATTAAAACAATATTTGATACTTATATATAAAGTCTGAAATAGACTTTCTGTAAAAATGAGAATATTACATTAATAGTTTAGCATTTTGTATAGGCATTTATAAAAAATAATGATGTAAGTAGAACTTACCATCTTTTGGTATAAGTAAGGAAAAAGGTAGTTGAAGTGAGAAACTCTTACAATGTTCCTTGTTTCTGGTTTGTCATTTCATGGCAGAAGTGATTATCACTTTCCTAGGATTCAGGAACACTAAGGAAGTGGTAGCAGGTGTTTTTGCTTTGATGAACTATAGGATCCTGTGGATCTCAGATCCCAAAGGGAGTTCTGGCAAAGAAGCATGCCATTTCAGTTTCCATCTGTATTATATGTGGTTGCCATTGGCTCTTTAAGGAGCCCTAAGATAAATTTATGAGAGTGTGTAGAATATATAGTCTCTTGTTTTTTCCTTCGTTAGAGAAGAATTCTCTCACTTAAAGCAACTTTTACTTATAGCAGTTATGTCATACTTAATAGCAGTAATTATATTTTAGGCAAGTTTCAATAAGTGCTACTAAACTAAACATATAATATATTGGTAGGTGGTTGCTTTTCTGCTATCTGTATCATAAAATGCTTTCTCCATCAACCAATGCCAATAGCTTCTGATTTTTAAAATAGAAATTGCTTAGTTACTGAAAAATATATTTCTTAAAAGATCATTAAATGAACTTTGTTTTGTATGCCAGAATTTAATTTCCAATGAACATGCAAACTAAATTTCAAAAGTTATTTTTGAAGTGGAAATATATTGCTGCTTTAATAGTTGTAGATAAATTACATGGCTTTAAAATTGGAAAAGTGAAAGTTTTGAAAACTATTCAGTTACATATATATACATGGTATCTCTGAATACCAGCCAATGTAATGTAGTAGTTAAACAATATGCAATAATATTAGTTAGTTAGTTCCAAAAGTGTGCTCTGTACAACTCTGAATTGAATAATCCCATGAATGGAGAAGGGGATGATTATGTTGATTCATCTTTCTGTAATAAGGCTGGTTATATTCCCCCAAATGTGCTCTGTTAATGAGCTGTGTGAGGAGGTAGCAATAAATTGATTCCCTGCCTCCTTTCTCTAAGAGGAAGACATGTTGAATTTTTGTAGCCTTCAACAATACAGAGTACACATTGATATACCTCTGGAACCATTATGAAGGCTTTACTTGCAAGTAAATATGATTATAATACCAAATAATAACTGAATTTAAGAACTTAACTGTCAAATTTAGCTCCTGTTTAAGGGGTAAATCATAAAATTAGAGTGAAAACTACATTAATAATCTATTAATATTTATGCTTATCATTAATTGCACCATCAGAATATTTTCTTCAAATAAATTGAAAATTGTTCATCGGTGTACAAAGTCAACTGTGTGGCATCATGCGCTTTTTTTGCACATATAAATAGTGGCAAAGAATATCACTTTTTAAATAGGTATACTTCTTGATTGCCAGGTGGTTTTATCAGCTGTCCTGGAAATACTTTAGTTTTGAAAAATGGCACATATCTGATTTAAAAATAGCAACGAACATTGAATGTCTCAAATATTTTGTTAAAACCCACCGTTTTGTCACTAGAAGAAGCTGCTACATTTGTTTGCAAATGTTACATTTTCAGAACTACCGTTTGAGGTATATTAATACAGTTTAAAGTAGTATGGTAAGCAGTTAAACTTGTTGGGTAGGAGAATTTGTGCCTCTTGGAGCGATTTTTTATTAATAATTTTAGAAATAAAGTCACCCTAGAATTTGCCAGACTTCCAAAACTAATTTTAAGAGAAACTGCTTGTAGGCATTGGTAGTTTTCCTTTAGGTTTTTCCTTCAGCAGATCTTAAAACTGTCTTGGGGGGGATTCTGGAATTTTAGAAAGCTGTTAAAGCAGTTAATTGCAGGAAGCTTCTGAAAGGCAAATATTATAAAATCCAAAGGACTTGGCTCAGTTTTGTATTTCTTTTAAGATTTTTACCTATTGAATATTTTGAAATAAAGACTGTAGAATTAGAAAAGTTCATCCTTCTAGCATATTGTGTCTGGGCTATATTATGTTCACACATTGAATAATTTTGGCAATAGAACCAAAATGAGATTGCAGTTGACTTTTTTTGATCATTCAGAAACATGGAATAAATTGATCTCATGTTTCTATATCTTCTAATTACACAATCTTTAAACTTGTAAATTTTGTAAGTCGGTTTCAGCAAAATAGAACTAAGAATTAGGCAAGTAAAGAATGGAATTGCTGAATTGTGTTTAATGCTATCTATTTCCCAGCAAAGTCTTGCTGAAACAATGGTGTATAGGCATGTGCACTGATTTGCTGCTCTTAGTTTTTAAGCACTGAGGTTAGTAGCAACTGTAAGATGTCACATTTAACATTTGAGAGATATGTAAAAGCTTATAAACCTGGAACCAATGTGAGTTAATTGATAGTGTTGCACAGCTGAACCGGGTATATTAAAAAATATTATTCAATGAAATTTGAGAGGATTGTTGAGGTGACATTTTATTTAAAAAAATTAGTCTAAAGCAAATTAGATCAATACTGAAGAAAAACCATTCAGCTGAAATATTTGCTGAAGTGCTCTAAATCATTTTTTTTTTTTTACTTTTCTCTCCAGATTTTGGATCTCTTTTTGATTTGGAACATGACCTACCAGATGAACTTATCAGCTCTACAGAACTGGGACTTACTAATGGTGGTGACATTAATCAACTGCAGACTAGCCTTGGTATGGCACAAGATGCTGCTTCTAAACACAAACAGTTGTCAGAACTGCTACGAGCTGGCAGCTCGCCAAACCTTAATATGGGAGTTGCTGGGCCAGCACAAAATATGGCCAGTCAGCCACAACAGAACAATCCTGGAATGGGAATCTTAAACAGTATGGTCAAAAGTCCCATGGCTGCACTGACATCTCCAAATTTGGGGATGGGTACAGGTGGGCCAAATCAAGGTCCATCAACTCAGTCCACTGCAGGAATGATGCCAACAGTAAATAGTCCAGTAAATCAGCCCGGAATGGGAATGAATGCAGGAATAAATGCTGGCATGAATCCTGGTATGTTGTCTGCAGGAAATGGGCAAGGAATGATGCAAGGACAAGTTATGAACGGTTCAATTGGAGCTGGAAGAGGACGTTCCAATATGTCATATCCAAACCCAGGAATGGGAAATGCTGGTACTCTAATTGCAGAGACATTACAGCAAGGTTCTCCTCAAATGGGAGGGCAGGCAAGCCTGAGAGGTCCACAACCTGGAGCAATGAACAAGGTATGTCAAAGATTTTATTTTGAATATTGACAATGAAAAATACAGTTTCAAAGTGCCATCCTTTAGGGATATTTTGGGTGTCTTGCCAGATGCCTCCAACATGTTTGCAGATGAAACATAATACATATAACACAAACAAATGCATAATCTTATCAGTGTATATTAAGGGTAAATTTTACATGGATATGAACTGTATAATAACCATGGAGTCTATTGGAGTCTAGGTATAATACATTATTCAAAACAGTTGCTAGAATTTATATATACGGAAGGTTTTCCATATGTAGAATGATTGTGCATGAGGTAATAAGTTAATAATTTGTCTAATTACAAGTGTTAAAAACTACTCCAAAAGCTAATAATTACCATTCTTAAGAATAGCATTAATAATAGAATATGTGAGAGAAAATTATATTGGCTTTGTGTCTTGAGTCTTGCGTTTTGCAAAATGTTGTAGAAGCAAAATAACATGAATTTGAAATGCTACTTTTCAAGACCCAAATGATCGCATTGAATGTAAGATATTTATTTTGTAGATTAAAATGAAATTTTCAATCATTTTGAAAGTGTTTTGAATCAAAAGAGCAATTTTGAACTTGAAATGGCATTTTGAATTCAAATTAGTTCAAATTCAAAACATTTTGCATGCCACTGTTTCAAGGGGTGTGTTATTGTATGTTCCTTTATTGAAAAGTGGTCAGAAAAACAAAATTTTCAATTATTTTTCTGACCACTTTTCCTGTGAATGATGGCTTTCATACACTGCTTATACAATCCTTGTGGGAACATTCATGAACTATTTCTAGAAACTAGAAATGGCTGGGGTTAAATTTGAATTTATAGATTAATTGAATAAACTGTTAATATAAAATTAGCAATAAAATGATTGAGTTCAAACTTGTTGAGTCAGAAATTATTTGAATCCAGTTTGATGGATAAACCATAGTAGACCAGTTATTACTATAGAAACCATTTTCCAAATCACAGTGGCTGAGTTTACACATCACATAACTTTGATACAAAGCATATTATATTGTCCTCTGTCTCTCTGATGAAACACAGGATGGGCTAAAGCATAGTGATATGTTTAATTTTGATTTTTCAGGCAATTCTAATGTGGTATATTCAATGAACCATGGTAACTGTGGTTTAGTAATTTGACATGCTCATTTTTTCATTGGTGAAATCAGAGGAAGAGCGGACAAATATTGAATAAAATTTATATTGATAATGCTAGCTTACCACTCTAATTGGGAATGGCAACACCATGTGACTGTGGTCATTAAGGAAATCAGCCATGATTGTTAATAAAGAGATCACATGACCAAAACATAACTTCCTGGGATACCCCATTGACTTTGCTTTTCAGAATCCTCTGGGATGGTTGCAAATGGTGGTCATGTGATCATTGTAAATGCACAATGGTTATCAAACATCTGAATTGTAATCATGTGGCCGCAGGAATGATCTTAAACGTGTATGTCACTTTTCTCATTATTCTGTATATCTGCTATTGACAGCTATTCTAGCAGGTAGAACATACTATGGGAACAGTGCAATTAAAAGAATCTGGAATATGAACAGTGGGAGCAGAGTAACTTGTTTTTTTCTGTGGAATTCAGCTGTTTGTGGATCCATTTTAGCAGAATAACAAAATACTAATTTAAATTCTTAATATGTTTGGTATATTTAAAATACATTTAAAATGCTTTCAGATTGCTTTTTAGTGTTTAACCAAAACCATCTCAAAAATAACAGTATCAAAAGCCTATTAAACAAAGCAGATAGCATATTCCAGAACATATTAAAACTTTAAAAAGTTTCAAAAATCATTGGTAATACATAAGCTGGTTTATATAGTGCACTATACCAAAACTGGTTTCTAACTTAATGTCTTCTATAAACGCAATTGTTGTAGTTTGTTTAGTAAATAATGTTTAAAAGCTATGTTATAGCACTTACAAAGCCTATAGGTGGCTTGATTTCCATTAATTCTTAGATAATATTAAATTCTCTCGGTAAAATATTAGATATGAAATTATGTATTAGGCTAGTTTATTCTGTATGATCATGGTATCTGTCTAGCCAAGGGGAAAAGATTACAGTAGATAGGGTTTAACGTGGGTATGGATGAACATTAATTTTAATTTTTTCTCTATTCAAAGATAGTACTAATCTAACCTGATTTATTAAGCACCAGAAAACCTTGGGATCATTTTTATTTTGAGTAGTTGTTTAATTGTAACATTTCTGATTTTGGTTAACTTAAATTTGAGTATGTGTGTAATGTACTTTTTGTTACCATATTGCTTTAATTGCTCCGATCACAGGTGTCTTCCCAAATCCTAGCTCTTTTATGAAAAATAACTCGAGAATTTTTAAATGAGAGTGCAATATTATTGTATAAATTTTGTTGGTTCTACCTCTACTATCAGAGCTTTTGAAGAACATGACTCTGATATGGAAACATACTCCTGAATTCAACCATTATATTGTGAGGTTCTGTTACTAATTATACAGTTTACTGGTTTAGAGTAATGTTATTTGCTTTATGATTCCAGTTTTTTTGAACCAAGAAAACAAATAATTTTGTAATGAAGATTTGCTCTATAAGTTTTTCAGATTTTGCTTTTATATTTCTAAGTATCACGATTGCAGATACAGTATGTTAGTTTTCTGTATGGCAAAGAAGATTGCTACAGAATGCTACAAAATTGAATTCACATCTGAATTCACATACAAAATTCAAATCTGCAATTTCAGAAATATTACTTAAATTGCCAGAATTGTTAGGCATAACTTGGATCACATATTCTAGTAAAATTAATTTTCCTTTGTAAATCTAGAAGATTACAGGGGGAAAAAACCTTAATTATCACTGCTTTCAAAGAAATTATGATAGTGTAATTTGTCACAGATTAATTTGGAAGATTTATTTAATAAAGTTATTTCTCAAATATATCAGCAAAAATTGTATTATTTACTCAGTTTTGTCAGTTTCTGAATAGTCTTATTAGCTTAAGATTTTTGCTAACATAAATGGCATCGTGTAAAAAACTATCCTAGGTGAATCTAGGAAGATTCTTGAAGAAAGAAAGAAAATTAATTTTTGTTTGAGATAACAAAGTTAAGGATATTGTAGAATTCGTTTATGATGGAATTATGAGCTTAACTGATACTGAAGCCCATGAATGGCTCTAGTTAGTGTAGTGAAATCTTTATTTCACTATACCTAGATCAGTTTGGGGATGAGTGGCTGTTACTCTAATGTCCAATAAATATAAATAATGACATTTTCCATGATTTACTTTATTTGCTTAATACGTTCATGATGCTGTTAATGTTATAATTCATATTTTTATCATTTGTATATAATATGAATTTAAGTACTTTGTAATATAAGTTATTTGTGGGAGAGATTAAGTTAAAGTGTTATTGTACTTGGATGAATTTAACACAATTGTGTATCTAATCATACTTGGGCAAATTATGTATTCAATTCAGTTCAATTGCACTTTTGAATTCCAAGGTATTGGTTAGTCTGGACCAAAAAATCTCAAAAGGGCATACCGAACCTTTTCCATAATAATTCTAAGAAGACTCTATGAGCATATAGTTGCCAAAAATTAATTTAGACTAGTCACTTTAGAAGGAATTGACAGGTGGTAGCATCTTGCTATTTGACTGATTTGGAAAATTAAGCATTGTGTTTATTCCAGAGCTATATGTCAAAAAATTTTCTGCAAGAAGCTAAAGGCAAGCCTCTGTAAGGCTGCTGAAAAATTGTATAGGAATGGTCCAAGAGTGACTTTTATTTTTGCTGTGATGCCATCTCTGTTTATGGTGGCTAGGCTTATGTTTTGGAAATGGTTGCAAATTACATTTGATTGAATTGGATAGACCTTTTGCAAAGAACTTAACATTTGAAAATTACCATGTTTTCCCGAAAATAGGACATGTCCCAAAAATAAGGCCAAGCGTATATTTACGCCCTCCCTCAAAAATAAGCCCTAGTGAAGGGGTGGGCGTGGCCAGCACAGGAGGCAGCCCTTCCCTGATCAGCTAATGGCAGCTGGGCCCCTTAATTGCGACCTGTGGATCAGCTGAGCTTATTGAGAGCTGCCTCTCCTTCTCTTTCCCCCCAGTGTTCTTGGTGCTCGCCTGCCTCCCATCCATTCATCCATCCATCCCCCTCACCTGCAAACTCCTGCCCTGCTTGCAAGAGAGCAGCCGCCCAGCTCTTCTTGCCACTTTGTGCCCACCTAGCATTGAGGATGGCTTTCCCTGTGGCTTCCAAACCCTGGCTGGAAACTGCTGGAAACGGAGAAGACGCCAGTCGGACCAGCCACCTGCTGCCAAGTCTCCCAGGAGCCGAGGCAGAGAGTCTTCCAGTAGCCGGGGCAGAGAGGCAGCGAAGGGAGCTGCAGCCCCACATCGGGAGACCACGCCACCACCGCTGTCATCCGAGCACTGAGGATGGCTTTCTTTGTGGCTTCTAAAACCCTACTGGAAGCCGAGAAGAGGCCGGTTGGGCCAGCTGCCTGCTGTCGAGTCTTCTGGGTGCCGAGGTAGCTGCATGGAGTTAGAATCATAGAGCAGCCGCTTCCCGCTCTATGGTTCCAACTCCATGTGGCTGCCCTGGCTCCTGGAAGACTCGACAGCAGGCGGCTGGCCTGACCGGCCTCTTCTTGGCTTCCAGCCAAGTTTTGGAAGCCGCACAGGAAACCATCCTTAGTGCTCGGATGGCGATGGTGGCGTAGTCTCCGGATGCGGGGCTGCAGCTCTTTTCACCACCTCTCTGCCCTGGCTACCGGAAAACTTGGCAGCAGGCGGTTGGCCCAACCAGTGTCTTCTCCGTTTCCAGCGGCTTCCAGCTGGGTGCTCACCAGCTTCGTCCACATCGACATGATAAGTCCTGGGAGGGAAGCAGGGGAGGGAACAGGCACTCATGTGGCTTGGCATCTTTGGGCCGCTCGTGTGTCCCCTCCCCCCCGTAGGAAGGACAGGGCTTGATGCCGCAAAGAGGGATCCTCTCTCTGCCGGAACCCCCGATAATAAGGCCAAGGCCATATTTTGGGGGTCAAAAGAAAATAAGACCCTGTCTTATTTTTGGGGAAACACGTTAGATGTAAATTTGCAGTTGGAAGTAAGGGAAACAAGGATGGTTACAAAGTTTCATCTCATCAGTAAGAGTTCAGTAAGAGTTTACTAAATATCATTGGGAAACTATATCATATTAATGAATCGGGAAACAAATCTTTCATGGGTCCAAAAAGCACTGTCCTTTGAAGGCCTCTTTTAAATGAGAATGGATTAATTAATGCAATAATTAGTAGTGGTTATACTATCATTTTTTGTCTTCACTATACTGCCAAAATGTAAACTTATTAGCATGTTTCTGGCTAAAGGATGGTAGTGTTTTGCTTGGCAGATTCCCCCAGTGCACTTATATACCAGATAACCCATAGATGTTCTCTGTTTTTCAACTTCTGAAAATCCTGAGTTTTTCTATTAAATTAGCTAACATAGCTAGTGTAGCAGTCCAATACATTGCCCATTCTTTCTGATTGCTATTGCTTAAAGACATCCTGATTGCCTCCATATTGTAATGTCCAGAAAAAGAGTTAAGAGAATTGTTGGTCCTGGTGTCTTGGCTAAAGAGCTACCGGACTTCTGGAAATTTACAATCATTCTTCGAATTGAACAGGTGAATGTTTTGAACAGCTTCAGAGTGATGAGAAAGGCCTCCTTATTAACAAACAGAACTGTGAAATACGGTAGCAATATTTGGGAAGAATTCTAAAGGCAAATTCCTAGAAGCTTGCAATCTAAGAATGTCATGTTCACCTCTCTTCCCAGCTCTGGTATTTCTGACTTCCTATTTTCCAATTTGGAAATAATTTATAAAAATTTGCATTTTCAGCAGCATAAGGGAAATACTTTATGAAAAATTTATAGCTTCACAACAATGCATTAATGTAATTTGGGAATTCAAATGCAAATGCATAGGTTCTTTTTTAATATATAGTTACTTGAATATATTTTTTTGGTATTCTCTTTAGGATATGAGCAAAACCTGGAGTTTTATAATTTAAGTAAATATGTGCCCTAATGTTTAGGGCCAACTTTTTTGGAGGGTTAGGTTAGGTTCATTTGGAGTTTCATGAAAATAGGGCTTATTTTAATTCAGACATAGGTTAATACAGGCAAAAATTACTAGTTATATAAATTATCTGATTTTTTAACATCTCACTGAGTTGTAAAAGTAATGAATACTTAAGTATAGATAGTCCTTGACTTACACCCACAATTGGGACTGGATTTTCCATCTTAAGTCATTGCAGTCGTATCAGAATTTATGACAGTTGTTATGACGGTCATTAAGCAAATCACTGCAGTTAAAAAGGATCCAGTTTCCCTAATGGGAGGGGCTTTTTTTTTTGCCAGAAATCAGAAAAAAAGGTTGCAAAGCATCATCACATGATGAACCATAAGACCCTGCAATTTTTCAAAAATTTAAATCGGTTTCCAATTGCCAAAATTGTAATCCCGTGACTGCAGGGCTCTAAATGCGAGTACAGGTCGTAAGTTGCATTAATTTTCCAAGGTTGTAACTTTGAGCCATTGTTAAACAAATGATCGTAAATTGTGGACTAGCTCTGTATCTTCTGATGGAGATTAGTGAAATGAGTAGATGTTATCTAGCTTAACTTGAACATGTTGGATACAAATAGGTTTTTTATATATATTTCACTATGTAAAATGTAGTAACCAATTATATTTTGAATTGTAAACCAAGAGTAGTAAATGAATAAAACAACCTGAACTTAAGCATTTGATGAAACATAGTTCAGACTTCATTTTAGGATCCGAGCAAATTATTTTGAAAGTTTATTATTTTGAAGCACTGTATTAGGTAGATATACACTAAGATACAGTAAATTTACTGTTCTGATGAGAAACATAATTTGGCCCAAACTCTTGGTTCATCTTGAACCAACATACCTGGAATACCACAAGCTGTGCTTTCAGCTTCAATAAAGTAACTTCCAGAAAAATAATTAGATTATCCCAGATGATTTTGTAATAGTGTATTATATATACCAGCATGGTCTGGAGAATAGTCTCCAGAACACCCCAACCCACATCTGAGTATTTTAGCCAGTTGTAAATTATATAAACTATGTGAATTGATTCTGTACTACAAAATTCTGCTACATTGCAAAATATAACATCTTCCACAAAGAAGAGGGAGTCAAGCTATTCTCCAAAGCACCTGAGGGCAGGACAAGAAGCAATGGGTGGAAATTAATCAAGGAGAGAAGCAACCTAGAACTAAGAAGAAATTTCCTGACAGTTAGAACAATTAATCAATGGAACAACTTGCCTCCAGAAGTTGTGAATGTTCCAACACTGGAAGTTTTTAAGAAGATATTGGATAACTATTTGTCTGAGGGTAGTGTAGGGTTTCCTGCCTAAGCTGAGGGTTGGACTAAAAGACCTCTAACGTCCCTTCCAACTCTGTTATTCTTTAAATATTTCAAAGATTAAAATCAAGTTCATATATTATAAAACGTCAATATACAGTGAATAATGACTTATTCAGTCATTACATACCATATTTTTCAGTCTATAAGACATACTTTTTCCCACCCCAAAAGTGGGTGGAAATGTCTGTGTGTCTTATAGAGCAAATGTTGCTGAAACCCTGCCCACCCACCTGCCCCCACCCTTCAGCTGTTTTTGGCCTCTCTGTGCCCCGTTTTCAGCTCATTCCAGGCAGCAGGGATCAGCAGTGGCGGCAATCTGCAACGAGCCAAAAACAGGATGCGTGGAGGCGGCGATAGGTGACGGCAATCCCTGCAGCCTGGAACAGCTGATTGGTGGTATTCCAGGAGGCTGATCCAACCGCCAATCAGCTGCTCGTGCTAAATCAGGCTGGGATAAGGTGCTGAAGCTGACCAGACTGTTTACTGTTTGCTGCAAGGACGCTAGCCAGATGAATATCGATGGATGCTGGGAGGCAGAGGCAGAGATTTTTTTCATGTTTTCCTCTCCAAAAGCTAGTAGTGCAAAAAATACGGTAATTGATGGAGAATTAGTGTCCTTCCAACTTCATATGTTTTTTAAATCATAAAAGTAAACAATACCATTTTTGTTGGCAGTTTTAATTTTGTTTATAATTAAAAGGTACATCTATACATTGCAAAACAAAATATGTGAAATAACTTTGTATCCAAATGATTGCCAGCCAATAAGGCAAAAAGAAAGGCTATATAAACAAATGTTACAGTGTTATAAGCTTTGTATCTCCAGTAATTACAGGTAGTCCTCGACTTACAACTACAATTGGGGTGCAGATGGGCCTGCTGATTACATACTTGGCTCCCTGCTGCGTGGCAGCGGCCCTGCCTGAACTGCCTGACATGATAGCCGGGGTGGCGGTTGATACTCCCAGGCTTATGATCATGGGGGATTTCAACCTGCCATCTATCCGTGAAATGTCAATGGCAGCCCGGGAGTTCATGGCTTCCATGACAGCCTTGGACCTGACCCAGTTAGTTCAAGGCTCTACCTACACAGGGGACACACTCTGGATTTGATTTTTGTCTCTGGTCAGTGGCAGAATGATCTAGAAATAGGTGATTTAGTCGCCGAACCCTTGTCATGGTCTGATCATTCTCTCCTTCGTATGGACTTTCAAACCACTACCCCTCATCGCAGGGAGACGGAACCAACTAGATGGTTCCGTCCCAGGCGCCTGATGGACCCTGATAGGTTCCTGACGGAGCTTAGGCCATTCCCTGAGGCTCTGGCTCACTGCTCGACTGAAGAACTAGTGGCCACCTGGGATAGGGAGGCCGCTGGAGCTTTGGATCGTGTCGTGCCTTTGTGGCCTCTGACTCGGTGCTGACCTCAATTGGCTCCCTGGTTTTCTGAAGAGCTGAGAGAGATGAAGCGCCGGAAAAGATGCCTAGAGAGCGGTTGGAGGGCCAGCTGTTCCGAAGCTGACCGAACACTGGTGAGGTCTCACATTAAGACCTACCTAGTGGCGATTAGAGCGGCAAAATCCAACTATTTTTCTGCTCTGATTGCATCTGCAGAGCTGCCCAGCTGCCCTGTTTAGGGTGAGCCGCTCCCTCCATCTGGGAGCGAGGGAAGACCCCTTGCAGGGTAGGGCTGAGGACTTTGTGCAATATCTACATGACAAAATTGCTCAGATTCGAGAGGGTTTGGATTCCTGACTGGGTAGGTTCAGAGGGGGTGATGGAGGTGGGTCTTGAGAATGTTAGCTGGGAGGAGTTTGACCTTGTGACTCCCGAGGACGTGGACAGGGTTCTGGATAGGCTGAACGTGGCCACAGGTTTATTGGACCCATGTCCCTCCTGGTTGGTACTGGCCACCCGGGAGGTTACACGAGGCTGGCTCCAGAGGATTATTAATGCTTCTTTGAGTGAGGGTTTCTTCCCCTCCGCCTTGAAAGAGGCGGTGGTGAGAGCCCTCCTCAAGAAGCCCTCCTTGGACCCGGCTATATTAGCAAACTATCGTCCAGTCTCCAACCTTTGCTTTGTGGTGAAAGTTGTTGAGAGTGTGGTGGCGTGACAGCTTCCCCGGTACCTGGATAAAGCTGTCTTATCTAGATCCGTACCAGTCGGGCTTCAGGCCTGGGTACAGTGCGGAAACAGCATTGGTTGCATTGGTTGATGATCTCTGGAGGGCTCGGGACAGGGGTTGTTCCTCTGTCCTGGTCCTATTAGACCTCTCAGCGGCTTTTGATACCATCGACTATGGTACCATGCTGCGCCGGTTGGAGGGGCTAGGAGTGGGGGGCACCGTGTTGCAGTGGTTCTCCTTCCTTTCTAACCGTACGCAGTCTGTGTTGGCAGTGGGGCAGAGGTCGACCCTGAGGCGCCTAGTCTGTGGGGTGCCGCAAGGGTCGGTCCTCTCGCCCCTCCTGTTCATTTATGTGAAGCTGCTGGGCAAGATCATCTGTGGCTTTGGGGTGTTATTTCCATCAGTACGTTGATGATACTCAGCTGTACATTTCCATCCCGGGCCATCCCAATGATGCCTTTGACGTGATGATCCGGTGCCTGGAGGCCGTACGGATCTGGATGGGGAGAAACAAACTCAGACTCAACCCCTCCAAGACCGAGTGGCTGTGGTTTCCGGCATCCTGTCATAGTCAGCTAGTTCCATTGCTGACTATTGGGGGTGAGACCTTGACCCCCTCAGAGAGGGTTCGCAACTTGGGTGTCCTCCTGGACTTGCAGCTGGCCCTAGAAGACCATTTGACGGCTGTGGCCGGGGAGCTTTTTATCAGGTTCGCCTGATCTACCAGTTGCGTCCCTTTCTGGACCGGCACTCCTTGCGCACAGTCACTCATGCCCTCGTCACCTCTCATCTGGACTACTGTAACGCTCTCTACATGGGGCTCCCCTTGAAGAGCACCCGGAGGCTCCAGCTGGTCTAGAATGCAGCCGCGTGGGTGATTATGGGAGCGACTCGACGCTCTCATGTAACACTGCTCCTGGGTGAGCTGCACTGGCTCCCGGTGGTCTTCCGGGTGCGATTCAAGGTGTTGGTTGCCATCTTTAAAGCGCTCTACGACTTAGGAACCGGGTACTTACGAGACCGCCTTCTGCCACTGATAGCCTCCCATCGACCAGTACGCTCCCACAGAGAGGGACTCCTCAGGGTGCCGTCGGTCAAACAGTGTCGACTGGCAACCCCCAGGGGGAGAGCCTTCTCTGTGGGTGCACCTGCCGTCTGGAATGAGCTGCCCCCAGAGATTCGTAGGATCCCTGACCTTCGCGCCTTTCGCCGCGTCCTCAAAACACTATTGTTTCACCAAGCAGGCCTGGCCTAAATGCTATTTTAATGGGTGGTTTCTATTTTAGCTCTTTTGGTCAAAATATTTAATATTTTTAAATTGTCTTTTAACTTTCATATAGTTGTGGGTTTTATTTTTGGCTGTACACCATCCTGAGTCCTTCAGGAGAAGGGCCGTATAAAAATTTAATAATAATAATAATAATAATATAATAATAATAATAATAATAATAATAATAATTAATGTTGTTAAATGAGACATTCATTAAGTGAATTTTGCCCCATTATTTTACAACCTTTCTTGTCATAGCTGTTAAGTGAATCACCGCAGTTGATTAGTAACACGGTTGTTAAGTGAATCTGGCCTCCCCGTTGATTTTGCTTGTCAAATGGTTGCAAAAGGTGATCACATGACCTTGAGACACAGCAAAGGTTATAAGTATGAGTCAGTTGCCAAACATTTGAATTTTGATCACATGATCATGTGGATGCTACAAGAGTTGTAACTGAAAAATGGTCCTAAGTCACTTTTTTCATTACCATTGTTACTTTGAACAGTCACTAAATGAACTGTTGTAAGTCGAAGACTACCTGTATATATTCTCACTGAAAAGCTAGGTAAATATTCAGTAAGTAAGTGCTCTCCTTTAGGTCTGGGTAGGAAGAACAGGCTAAGATTGAATCCTAGCAAATGGAGCAGCTCTTGGTTCAAAAGCCTGTGGTTTCCAGATATACATGTTTAGTTCTGAAAGGAGTTGCACTTCTCAATTTACAGGGGGTCCTCTTGGACTCACAATTGTTGTTCAAGGAGCAGGTAGCTATGGCCAAGAGGCCTTTGTACAGCCTAATATTGAGTGCTACTCACAACATTTTTTGAAATATAACAACAGAATAACAACAGCAACAGAGTTGGAAGGGACTCTTGGACGTCATCTAGTCCAACCCCCTGCTCACTCAGGATACCTATACTAGGGATTCGAACCGCCGACCTTTCTGATCGACAAGCTCAGCATCTTAGCCACTGAGCCATCTAGCTAGGCCATATGAAAATACGAAGCTTTGGTCATTTATACATTAGCCACTTTTTGATGGCCTACTCCAATATGCTATACATGGGACGGCCATGAAAAGCACTTGGAAACTATAGCTGGTCAAGAATGTAGTAGCTCAAGAGGTTATAGGCACACCACTTGGGGTGTCCATATAACACTACTTCTTGAAGTGCTGCATTAGTTGCTGTTGGCTTCCAGGTGCAAGTCAAAATGCTGATTACTAGTTGTCTGTTGGATTGCCTTCTCTCAAAAACATCTTGCTACTTGGTAAGATCTAGTAGGGTGGATTCTTTATGTATTCTCTCAGAGATTGCCAGCTAAAGGGGCCTGAAACATATCTTTTCAGTTGTTGTCTCCATCCTCTGGAATGCTGTAGCCCAGCCATTTAAATAAGCCTCTTCCTCCTGACCTTCAAAATGTCAGTAAAGATTTGGCTAAACATTAGACACAGGTTTATTATAACTCTCTCTCTCTGGATAAGTAATTATTTTTAATTGTTTTAAAAGGATTATTGATTCCCAATATAAATTGATATTTTATAATATACGGACTTGATTTTAATCTTTGGTTATTTTATTTTTATTTTAACTCATAGATTGGGGAATTGTATGCCACTCAATAGAATATTTTGATTGGAGTAGCCTGTAAACAGTAAAGTAAATGGACACATGTTGAATTGATCTTAAACTTTAAATCTCTAAATTAAATTCAGCTGTCAAAGTGATCTGTGTTTATCTGCATGCTTGACTATCTAATGTAGCGTATTATAAAAAACAGTTTATAAACAGTTTTAAATGCCTTATAGTTATATGTAAAATTAATGCTTCTTAAATCATTAACTGTATTTCTTAGATTCAGCTTGTACTTTATTGTTTAGTTTATTTATATTTAGTAATTTGTCATTCTCTGAGAAATTGAACATTTTTACTGAATTTGAATGAAATAGTAATTCTAAAGGGTCCTGAGGCACCAGTAGGTAAACAAACTGTTGAAGTGAAAAAACTTGCCCAAAGAAGTCTATAAAACTTGGGGCAGAGTGAGTCCAAATGTCAACACATTTACTTGGTTCCAGCACAATAAAATAACAGTTGCACAAAAGACAAACTGAAAAAGTATAGATATGTGATGGACAGAAAACTGCAGATAAGTGCATACAGAGGAAGAAATTGAAAAATATCTGGAAGATCTATTTTCATCTGCTTCTGCCTTTCAGAAGACAGGCAAAATTGGAACTAACTTAAGTTCAACAGAAAACCATTCCAATGGACTGGGAATACTAGAAAAAGCAGCCTCTGTCCCTCAGCCTCCCACACTAGTAAAAGTGGGAAGCTATTAACTGCTTTCTCCCAGCAAGATTGAGTATGTTGGGCCAATTCTAGTGGATGAATGCAGTTCTAAATACCAAACCATAAAGAGCTTTGTAGGTTAACACTACTAGGACTAAATGCTACTAGGAAGTTAGTGAAGGATCCATAACACAGGTGTAATGTGTTGCCCCTGACAAGATACTAATCAGGCTGCTCTATTTTTGACTAACAGAGACTTCCAAGTGGTCTTGGAAGTGATAGCAAAAGACTTATTAACATGGTATTAACATGCAGTTATGCTTGAACAAATATGGTTACAGTTGTGAACCAAACATATAATTTGATCTTCATAAAAGGGAAGCAATTATGGTTAATCTTATAATCAGGCAACAAGTTATATAATATGTGCATGCTTGAGAAGTGTTCATAAAAGTGCATTTGTGCACATTGTACTGTCTTTGCTGTTTGTGAATACTTTTTTCAGTTTGATTACATTGGAATAGTGAAGGAAATAAAATTTTATATAAACTCTGCTTCATATGATTGTAATATTAAAAAATAGAGGAATCCGCAATCCATAAATTGTCTACATTTCCATGTTTTAAGAATCACATAACAATGTAGTTGGCTGCCTTCTAAAACATTTGAATTCTACTTTGTTTGTCATTTGAATTGAATTTAAAGCTTTTCACCAATGGTGGTCATGCCCTTGCTTTGATTACAGTTGTATATTTTACTTCCAACAAACTTCCAGGTCTCATCTGTTCTTCTGAGGTAGTGGATTAATAAGTCACTTCTGAATTTACACTGTTCTTTGGGAAGGGTTCTCAGTAACCTGCAAAATGCAGTACAACTGCAGGAATGCTCCCTTTCTAGAAATCTTAAACGAAATGAAATCTCAAAAGTAAATTTGCAAATTATCTATTATGCAGAACCTCTCATAATTTATGATGAAATATTGGATAACAAGACTGCTTTATTTTCGGGATTTGGGGTATAATTAATTTCTATTGTAATAGTGCAATTATCCTTGCCACTCAATAGCATCTGTTGCTGCACCTGCCCTCTTTCATGTCGCGAGTTGATTATTCCTTGTAATCTTTCTATTGCATCTGTAACAGCAGCCTATCTATAATATCAAGGATAAAAAAATGCCAAAGAGCTCCTTAATCTATCACATTAGAAACTGTAAAGTATGTTTTACGGATCATAATTTGGTCTGTAAAAATAATTGTTTGGGCAAATAGGGATAAGATCTAAAGGATTGTGCATTATATTCCATTTATATACTGGGGCTTTCCTGGTGTTCTCCATGCTACTCTGCTGCTGCAGATGTTCATACTTCTTCCATTTGCTTCTGAAAGTGGATGGCAGGATTGAGCATGATGCCAAAAGTTGTAGTGAAAGTTAACTTGACAATCTTTTCCTATTTATTCAAGCAGTTATCTACTTGCTCTGGTTGTGAACAGAGCTACGGTATTTTAGCTATTTTGCCTTCATTCATGAGAGCTATTTTAGCCCCATCTATTATCAAATAATATTTTATCTTATTTAATTTATTTAAGAAATTTATATGGTCACTTTCAGTGATTCTGGATGGCTTACAAAGATAAAAATCTCATATAAAAACAATAAAAAGTGATACCCCACCCCTATGACAACATAAGTACCATATATAGTCGAATATAAGCCGAGTTTTTCAGCCCGTTTTTCAGGCTGAAAAATGCCCCCTCGGCTTATATTCGGGTCGCGAAAAAAAATGACTTTTTCCCTGCAACTGTTTTGGCTCCCAAGAGTGGCAAGGAGGCTTCCTAAAGCCAAAACGGGACATGTGTGGGTGGGGTGCAGTGCCCCTCCCCCGCACCCCTTTTTGGCTCCCAAGGCTTGCTAGGGGCATGAGGGGGATGCCTAGCAAGACTCTCTGCAGCCCCCTGGAAGCAAAAACGGGCTGGGAGAAAGGGAGAAAGAAACAAAGAAATCCTCACCGTTTAGGGAGATCCCATGTGCACTGAGCTTGAGTTGAGAGCTGATTGTAATTGGCTGCTAGCTAGCCTTCTTGTAATTGGCTGCTAGCTAGTGGGTTCTCCTAGCTTGGCTGTCTCAGGAATTCTGGGAGTTGAAGTCCACAGGTTGTAAAAGGGCCACATTTGCCTAGCCCTGGTATCTCTTAACAGAGGCTTCAACTTGCCTGAAATTAGATCAAGCCAGTGACTGGGTGGGCGTGGCTAGCTGGTCATGTGATATATGTATATAGGGACTACTCAGAGGGCTGAAAAAAGTCATTTTTGACTGGTCCTCACACTTGTGACCAGTCCTCGAACTTACGACAGTGCGAGGACCTGTCAGAAATGACTTTTTTCAGCCCTCTGAGTAGTCCATATGCACAAAAGGACTACCCAGAGGGCTGAAAAAGGTGATTTCTGACAGGTCCTCGCACTTTTGACCGGTCTTCGCACTTACGACTGGTCATCATTTATGCCCATTGTAGCATTCTTAACAACCATGTCACTCATTTCACAACTGCTTCTCTTCACCATGGTGACAAGATAGGGCAAAAACGTAAAATGTGAGGACAGTCGTAAGTTCGAGGACTGGTCACAAGTGTGAGGACCAGTCAAAAATTACTTTTTCAGCCCTCTGAGTAGTCCATATGCACAAAAGGACTACCCAGAGGGCTGAAAAAAGTGATTCCTGACAGGTCCTCGCACTTTTGACCAGTCTTTTTTTATTTTGAAATTTACCAGTAGCCGCTGCATTTCCCACCCCCGGCTTATACTCGAGTCAATGAGTTTTCCCAGTTTTGGGGGGTAAAATTGGGGGGGTCGGCTTATATTCGGGTCGGCTTATACTCGAGTATATACGGTAGTCATACAAGCCACTTGATGGGTTTCTCAGGCCTGCTAGCAAAACCAAGTCTTCAGGGCCTTGCAGAAGAGTATCAAAATGAGGGACAATCTTATTTCTGTGGGGAAGATGTTCCACAGAGAGGGAATTACCACAGAGAAAGCCATTCTTGGTCTCACTAGATGTACTCTTTTTTTGAGAGGAGGCCCACAACATTCCTTGCCTCCTCTCTCTCATAGTCCTCAAATAACCTGGTGCCGAGCCATATAGGACTTTAAAGGTGCCAAATAGCACCTTGAATTGGACCTGGAAGAAAATCAACAGCCAATGCACCTGGGCACATGTGTCATCTCTCCTGCAGGAGCTGCATTGGCTGTTGATTTACTTCCAGGCAGAATTCAGGGTGTTAGTTATCACCTTTAAAAGTCCTAAAGTTTACATATTCCTTAAATTATAGGAACTAGAAAGTATAAATCAATTTATTAACTTAACTTAATTTTAATTTAATTTAATTTATAAGATGCCCATCTTGCTATCCCTAGTGATTCCATGCAATCTGAATGTTAAAAAACTGGCTTTAAGTCATTTTTTAAATTTCTGGTGACTGCTTCCTTCAGTTTCCTTGACAGTGGTTTTATAAATGGCTTGTTAGTTCCTCTTCTATTAGGGCAGAGAGAAGTGCCTGGCCCAAGACCTGCCAGCTATCTATGTGCCTAAGATGGAACTACAACTCACTATCGTCTGGTTTCTAGTTTGATGACTTCCTTCTATACCAAATTACCTCTATGTATATGCACTTAAGAAGTTATAATATAAACTTGCTAGTCACTGTTAACAGATAATCGCAAACACTCCTGTTTAAACTTTTATGTTAGAGGGGAGGATTTGATATTGTAATGAACTGTGAACATAATGAAAGTTATAGGATGTCTTAATGTGTAATCAGATTAAACATTTTATGGAATCTAAGCTAGATATTGAAATCTGAAAGTTATATTCAATTAATAGAATCTGACTCTAGTTAAAGAGTATAATAAACTGAAGCACATTCAAATACATGTTCAGTTATGAACTCTTTAAATTCAGTGTGAATAGTACCAATTAAAATTATATTTAATAAGTTTAATTATCTGGGGGAAATCTTGTCAGAATGAACTAGAAATGAACTATATTACCATTAATAGTAATGAATGGTTTTGCTTTTCTTTAAAAAAAGAATTCCTTATTAGAATAGCATTCATGAAAGGTTGGGAAGGAAATAGAGATACGGCTATTCTAAGTATATTGCACTACATCAGGGGTATCAAACTCAATTTCACTAAGGGCCACATCAGGGTTGTGTTTGACCTCAGAGGGCCAGGGTAGGCGTGGCCATCTCAATGTCACTCGTGTCTGGCCCGAGTACTTTGCCATGGAAAATGGGCTCCCGAGCTCCGTTTTTGGCTGCGATGGCCTCCTGCAACCTTCTAACAGCAAAAATGGAGCTCAGGAGGGCCGCCCCCGATCCTCTCAAGCTCCGTTATCAGCTGCAATGGATTCCTGCAACCTTCTGCCAACAAAAATGGCATCCTGCAACCCTCTGCCAGTGAAGATGGAGCTCAGGAGGTCCACCTCCGTTTGCACTTGCAGAATCACTGCGGGCCAGTCCATTGCAGTTTCCAGGGTGGCCCTGTAGGCCAGATCCAAACACCCCGCGGGCTGGATCTGGCCCCCGGGCCTTGAGTTTGACACCCCTGCACTACATCAAGATAGTTTTTGACATTAAAATATTCATGCTTGCTTTATATTCCCTGAAAGTAAAAATTAAAAATCCTTACCTCATCTATCACTTTTTACTTAATTTTTAGATGGGAATGATGAACAACCCTAGTCCTTATGTCCCGCCATATAGCCAAAACACTGGGCAGCCAATTGGAGCCAGTGGACTTGGTCCCCAGATGCAAAGTAAGCCGGTATTACCTAACAGTTTGCCACAGTTTCCAATGGACAAGAAACCAGTGCCTGCTCCTGTTATGCCTAACATGGTAAGTAGTAATTTTAGTAGAAAATTATTTTACAATTAATTCAGAATATTGCAGTAGTTCTGTGCTAATGCTTTATATACTGTTTTATGGCTTCATTGTCTCTGAAACTACAGTGGGAAAAGCTGTGTTGGAGTGGGGGAGTAAATTATCGTTGAAGTCTAACTAGAAATAAGTTACTGGATCTAGAAGAAGGAATTTTTCAACTGAATTATCATTTCTTCTGAGCAGTTTTCTCTATCTTTTGCCATATTTTTGTCATACAATTTTATTGCACCATTGAATCACAGGTGAGGCTGCTGGAAGGTATCATTAAGCATCATTGGAAGTCACAATTTTGATTTAAAGCACAGAGTTAGTTTTCTTTTTCTGGTTGACATTCTGGAAGCTCAGAGAAGAAAAACAATCTGTTATTGTTTTGAAGTAGTGGCCATTTAGTTAAGTTAAAGTAGTAATGATTTAGGAATATATAAATGATGTGAAAAACTTTATATTATTAAAACTGTGGTTACTATTTCACAGATTACTATGCTGAAAATTAGTTTAAAATGTACACAATTGTAGAACAATATAACATGCATCTCTGTCTTCAAGTAGAAAAGATGCTGGATTAATGTGCATACATACCACTTAACATAAATTTCATTGTTAATTGGAACTGGCAATGGAGATGGTGCTATACTCTGTGAGAAGATGTTTATAGAGTGATGGTGATTCTTAAAATATAAGGAATAGAAACTTTTCCAGGATAGCAGAAACTGAAAGAGAACTGAGTGACCTTCACTGGAGAAAATGGAACAGAAGAAAGATTTATAGTTGGAGAAATATAGTATATATGGTATTTTTAGAATAAAATTGAGGCAGTAAATTATTAGGAAGTTTGAAGAACGTGATAGCAACAACAGAGTAGACTGGGAGAAAGGGGAAAAATGATAGCGACCATAAGAACAATGTGTTGAATGAATATGAAAGGCCATTAATGGTGATAAAGTGAATATAAAGGAAAAATTGTGAAAAAATTCTATAGGGACCCTATAATAAAAGCCTTTTTAATTTAAAAAATAATGCTTCCCCATAAAATAAATCATTGCAAGCTTTATATATTTTGGGGTAGGAGGGAAAAGCTACCAGTTCTGGCAATATGTTTTTGTGTATAGCTTGTAATTCTCTACTTACTAGAGAATTGGTTTTATTTTTTAAAAAAATATTTTGTCTTCTATGCTTAGTGAAATTTCATGGAACAGCAACTTTTACTTTAGCTTTAGGTTCATAATATAAAGGAGATGGTTCCTATTCTCCAGTGTGCCGAGTCGAGAATCCAAGGAATGGGTTAACTCTGCTCTTCTGCTCAGAGACTGAGTCATTCAATCTTTTGGTCACGCCTCCTTTGCCTCTGCATGCCCAGTTTTGACTCAGTCTTGGCTCAGAAGAGAAACTTGGAAGATAGCTTCTCAGGAGAGTCAAAACTTAGAGCAAAAGGATAGAGATTCTTTCCTTGGATTCTTGACTTTTCATGGTAAGATCTTGTAGCACTGCGTAAGCCTTTACAATTCAGCGAACGGCTCGGCTGGCTCCCCCGGTCTGTCCGGCATAGCCACCTTGTTCTGGCTTAAGTGGATAAAGCCAAGGTCCCTCATTTCTACCCGCAAAAGAGCGGAGGGGACTGGAGTCACTGCCCTGTCAATTCCAGGTGCATACTCTGCAGCGGCTTGGTGGGAAAAGCTGCGGCAGCAAGGTTCCTGGCTGGAACAAGCCTGCCTTGTCCAGGAGGCCCAAAAAGACTTGAGATGGCTGACCCTGCAGCCTCAGGAATGCCAGAAACGAGTGGGGAGGACCAGGGCTCCCCAGTCCAGCCCCAGATTCTCCGGAAAGGCTTCTCAATGCCGAAGTTGGCAGTTAAAGGAGTGCCTGCCAAAATAAGAGCAAAAGCCATTTCCTCCCGAAAAGTTTCTAAAGCTGAGGAGAAGGACGCCCGGAGGCCATGGACAAAAGATTTGCCCAGGCTGAGAGGGAAGCTGAACAAAGGAAAAGAGAAAATCCCCCTGGGGGGGAAAGAGTTGTCATTTCCCGCATTTACCAGCTCAGCCATTAAATCATTTAAAAGATGAAAGGCAACAGATGGCACTGTGCTCTCAGACCTGGTCACCAGATGGCGCCACAGAGCAATCCTCTTAGCCACCTCTTATTTCAGGCTGCAATCAGAACTCCTTTGCTCCACTGTCAAGCCTGCTGCCAGCAGAAAGACACTGGGAGCCACCTCCAAAGAGGTTAAATTCCGTGCCAGAGGCCACCTTTACACCCACAATGGCGGGGCTTCAGCCAGGAGCCTGAAATCTCTGATCAAATGAGAATTCTTATTTCAGAAGCCATAGCACAGGGCATGCAGGTGTGCCAAAGGGATGATTGATATGCAGGACACCATCTTGCCCAGGAGTTGTGAGAGGAGGATGTCAGCAAGGATGTCAGACTGCTTCTGTGGCAGCTGACATCCTCCTGCATCATGGACAACATCTATCACCCCAGTCACAAAGAGACTTGATGGCCTTTCAAGGGCCTCACTCACCACTTTATTATTTTTTATTTATTTAATTTGTATACTGCCCTTCTCCAGCTGGACTCAGGGCGGTGAACAGCCAAAATAAAACAGAGCATACAAAATTAAAAGACAATTTAAAATAATTAAATAGTTTTGGCCCACAATTTAAAACAACCAAGTTAAAACCAATTTATAATTTAAAACCAGAACAATAGGGTCAAGCCAGGCCGGCTAGATGAAATAAATGTGTTTTCAGGGCTCGTCGGAAAGCCCGGAGGTCAGGTATCATGCGTATCTCTGGGGGTAGGTCATTCCACAGGGCGGGTGCCGCTACAGAAAAGGCTCTCCCTCTGGGGGTCACCAGCCGGCATTGTCACACACCCTCTCTGTGCGAAGGTACTGGCCGGTGGGAGGCTATTGGCGGCAGAAGGCGATCTCGTAAGTACCCTGGCCCTAAGCCATGGAGCGCTTTAAAGGTGGTCACCAACACCTTGAAGCGCACCCGGAAGACCACAGGAAGCCAGTGCAGCTCGCGCAGGAGAGGTGTCACATGGGAGCGTCCCGTTGCTCCCATAATCCCCCGCGCGGCCGCATTCTGGACCAACTGGAGCCTCCGGATGCACCTCAAGGGGAGCCCCATGTAGAGAGCATTACAGTAGTCATCCATTCAGAGCAGGGAATCTCTCTCAGGAGATGAAGGCCAAAGGGATCTGGTGCTTTCAGAGGATGAGACCCCAGACCCTCCGTCTTTGCAGGGCTTTTTCTCCCAGTGCTCTTTAAATCCGTACTATACAAGGCCAAAGCCACAGCCCACTTGGGAGCTGACCCAACTAAACCGGAGTCAGCATTAGGCCTAATGGACCCAAGTGAGTTGCTCTTTTCAGAGCCAACCACGGAGAGTGAAGAAATTCTCTCACCTAAATTATTCCTGGACGTAATCCAGAGGCAATGGGCCCAACCAGGGACATACCCATTTCCAAGAGAGAATGACAAAACATTTTATAAAAAGAGGATAAAATTCACACCACAGCTGTTTCTGCTGGGTATAGTTATGGACTGTACGGTTATAGAGACTAATTTGATTTTGAACTTGATAATAGCAGCAAGATTGTTGGTACAATGAAAGTAACAAACCTAGCAGAGATGGCAAAAATTTCGGCGTATTTGAAGGATCAATCAAATGAAAAATATTGAAAGGACTGGAGAAGATGGATAGATTATATCCAAAATAAATATCGGAACAAGAATTTACAGATAGGGTTTGGATAAGCACGTAGATATTTGAAGTGTTTTAAAGTAATTAAATTGGTAGGGTACATAGGGAATTGAAGAATTAAGAAATGCTGAATGTTATAATTATTTAGACTAGGTTGGATCTTGATTATTGAATGTTATATCCTGTATTTGATCTGGGAAGAGGGGGGGGCGGGGGTGGATGGGGAGGGGAAGGGGTGAGGGGGGGAAATATGTAAACTCTTTGTAAAACTTTTTATTAAATTTTTTTTTTATAATGTGGCCCTGGACCTCACTGAGGTACTACAACCGCCAACGATAGACAGCCCAGTAGTGGCCTTAACATCCTCCATCATCATAACTAATGACACGGAGGACAACCTGAAGATGGAGGATAGGAAGGCAGAGCTCACCCTCTGCAAGGCACATCAGGTGGCTGTCAGGGCGATCAAGTCAGCAACAGCCACCTTCTTTTGTAATAGAATCTCCTTGCTCTGGCTCCAAGAGATGCAAGAGAGAGTTCCGTCTGATGACCTTTGCATACACCAGAACTGATAGCTGATAGCAGCAACAGAATTCTCGGCTGATGCCATCTTGAATGCCGCCAAATTTGCTTCCTCGGTAACAGCCTGCTGCCTGCTGTGGCTTCATCACTGAAATATAAATGGTAGTTTGCCTCTGCTCCCTTCAAGGGTAACAAGCTGTTTGGAAAGGCTCTAGAGCCCATCCTGATGAAAACTAGAGACAGAAGAAAGGTACTGCCTTCTCTATACAAGCGAGCTGACAGCTGTCCCTCGCCTTATTTTTGTAGGCCTCCATTCTGGCCTACAGAGACCGACTTTGACACTCCTCACCTCCAGACGGCATACTTCCACAGACAGGACCGCCAGCCGGACAGATCCCGATTTAGGGATAGGAGCAGGCAACAATTCCAGGCCAAAGAGCCATTTCATGGCTCAGGAAGTCACCCCTTTCATCACTCCAGATGACTGTGAAACCCACCCACCCATTGGTGACCACCTAAGTCTATTTCCGGACCAATGGGAGGCAACCACGACAGATACTTGGGTCCTGAACACGGTGAGACTAGGCCTCACCCTCAAATTTCACCCTAACCCTGAAGAGGTTAAACATCCATCTGGCTTACAGGAGATTCAAGATACAGTCCATACTTGACAGCATCCGAGAGGGTGACTTCCTAATCTCCATAGACCTGATGGAGGCATACCTTCAGATACCTATCCTACCATCCCACTGGCGGTTCCTGAGGTTCTATTATACGGGCCGACACTATCAGTACAAGGCCCTACCATTCGGCCTGTCCTCAGTGTCCAGGACTTCCATCAAATTAGTGGCGGCACTTGCAGCACACCTCAGAACGATCCCCGTGCATGTCCAATGTTACCTGGATGATATATTGATATAGTCCTCCTCTCACCTCCGAGTGCAAGTCACGATCCGGGTCCTCCAGGATCACAGATTTTCCATCAATTTCAAGAAGAATCACTTGGCTCGTACCAACCGACTGCTACACCGGGGTGTGGTCATAGATACCAGGTCATGCAAGACCTCTCTATCCCAGGAGCGTCAGGTCAGTATAAAGGCCTTGGCAAGTTGGATCCGAGCGGACCGAACAGTGTCCCTGACCCTTCTCTCACAACTCCTGGGCAAGATGGTGTCCTGCATATCAATCATCCCTTCGGCACACCTGCATGCCAGAACCTTACAGTGGTTTCTCTTGCCCTACCAAGACCCATCAGAAGCAACTCAAATGCCAGGGTTCAGGTTCCACCAAAGGTACTTCAATCCTTCCAATGGTGGATGTCCCGGGCCATAACCAACGGAGGTGCTTTCAAGGAACCCAGCTGCTTGACCAATACCACAGGCGTCAGCCTCTTTGGCTGGGGCCCCCACTTCCAGTCCCAGATGGCACAAGGGCAGTGGACTCAGGAAGATGTGAGGAACAATATTGACTGGCTGGAGCTCAAGGCAGCCCACTTGGCCCTCAGACGGTTCCAGAACATGATCTCTGGACACCACATACTCATTCTGATGGGCAATGTGGCCACCAAGGCCCATATCAACCGCCAAAGGGATACCCACTCCAGATCCCTCATGCGAGAGGCCGAACAATTGGGCCTCTGGGCAGAGAGACATTTCTCTCCATCAGAGCGGAGCACAACTTGGGGACATTGAATGTACAGGCAGACTGGTTCAGCACAACCACGGTCAACCACTCAGAGTGGCGTCTACATCCAAATGTATTCAGGGATCCCTCAGGACAGAATCTCCCTCAGTCAGGGGGCCTTAGTTCATCCAGTACCGCAATAGCTCCAACTGACTGTCTGGCATTTGAGGAGAGAGTTCTGAGGCAGATCAGTTTGTCCAACAAAGTCATTCAGACGATGCAGGCCTTTAGGAGGCCTTCGACCAACAGAATCTATGACTCAACTTGGAGGGCCTTTTGTGGCTGGTCACATTGATCCCACCTCTGTATCAGTGGCCCAGATCCTGTAACTCCTTCAGGAGGAGCTGGACAAGGACCTGTCCCCTAATACCATACGCAGGCAAGCAGTAGCTCTGGCCTTGGTGTTATCCTGTAGGGTTAACTCTAACTCCAACCCTAACCATTCAGAGTTACAATAGCACTGAAAAAGGGTAACATGACCATTTTTCATACTTATGATGGTTGCACCATCCCCATGGTCACATTATCAAAATTTGGACTCTTTGCAATGTCCTGGGGTCATGTGATCACTTTTTGCAACCTTCTGATAAGCAAAGTCAGTGGGGGAAGCCAGATTCACTTAACAACTGCAGTGAATTACTTAGCAACTGTGGCAAGAAAGTCATGAAGTTGGACAAAATGTATTTAACAGTCTTACTTAGCAACTGAAATTTTGGGCTCAATTATGGTCATGAGTCAAGGACTGTATCACTTTGATATTTATAGCTTCAAATAAACTCAAGTACAAGTGCACAGAATCTCTCCCCAGAATAATAATCCGAAGTCACCCACATAAATCTTTCAAATAAATTTATCTTTTGAGGTAAACTGCATCAAAGAAGGAAGTTATATACTTTCTCTACAGAATGTCCTTCACAGGGAGACTCATTTTCTCACCTTCTCTCTTTCAATATTTAACGATCCCTGGGAGTTGAGTGACATATACATTTAATAAATAAATATCTTATTTTAATTCCTTAATTTCTTTTGTTTTCTTTGTTATTGTAATTTGTGCTGGCTTGATATATTTATTTAAGTCTCATCTCAGATTTAGTGTCGAAGCATCCCAGAATGCCCATGCAGGGATTTGGGGCTGCCATAACAACCATGGATCTGTCTCATTGTATTTCTGGCTAGCACACATTGCATATCATTTCATTCATTCATTCGCTCACTCACCCACTCACTCATTCATTGATTCATTCATTGTACTTTGGCAAGTGGAAGGTGGTCTGAAAGGAAGGGATTTTATAGCCGTTCCCCTCTCCTGATGAATCTACTTTCTATTTAGATTAGGCTTGTAGCAGCTATCCCTCTTTGCAAAAAAAAAAAAAAAAAAAAGCATGACTTTTTTAAGGAGGCACAGAGAGCATTCCCACCTGATACCAAGCATTTTTCCCACTTTGGATCTGAACAGCTGCATTCTGTCCACAAATATTCCTGATGTTTCAGAACACTTGCAATTATCTTTAGTAGGGATTTTTCTTTTCTAAAATTCTAACAGTTTCAGCCTACATTGATTCACTTAACACTTATATTTCATAAATATGAGTTACATAAATCAGGGCAGGGGTGAAATGTAAAATTTGTTATTACCGGTTCTGTGGGCGTGATTTGGTGGTGGTGGGGGTAATGTGACTGGGTGGGCGTGGCCAACTTTTTTTTTTTTTAACTTTTCAAAGCCTCTGCAGATTAGGCAACTCAGCTGGGATCGTCAAAGACCTTTCAAAACATTTTTTTACCACCTCTTCGGCCAAGAGGTTGCAGAAAAAAATGCTTTGAAAAGCCTCTGATGATCATCAGAAGCTTTTTTTTAACTTTTAAAAGCATTTTTTCATCGGAAGAGGTTGTAGAAAAAATGCTTTTAAAAGTAAAAAAAAAAAAGCTCTAATGATCATGCAGCTCAGCTGGGCATGGGGGGCGTGCAGGGATTTTTGCTACCAGTTCTCCGAACTACCCGCCACCATCGCTACCGGATCAGGCGATCCGGTCTGAACTGGGAGCATTTCACCCCTGATCTAAATTAGTCACATGTTGAACTGTATGGAAATTGAAAAGACTAGTGATACCACCTATATAGTGGGTGCAGTTCAACTTTTTTATTTCAGATTCCATGATATTTTTGTCAAGTAATTATTTTTATTTTGGAGAAGGTGTAGCAGTTAAACTGCCATGCTAGAAACTGTGAATTCTAGTCCTGTCGTAAATATAAAGGTAACCTTGCACTAATCACTCTCTTAGTCCTAGGACTGTGATTGCAAACCTATGGCACGTATGCCACAGGAGGCACATGTAGCCATAACAGTGGGCACGCAAGCTCAGTTCTGGCATGCATGTGCATGCCGGCCAGCTGATTTTTGTGGCTTTTGTGGCCCACCAGAAGTAGAGAAACAGGCTGTTTTCTGCCTCCGGAATGGGGAGGGGACAGGCCTGTTTTTTGTTGTCCCCAGCCTCCAGAGCCTCTCTAGGAGTCTGGAGAGGGCAAAAACGGCCTTCTCCCCCCCCCAGGCCCTTCAGAGGCCAAAAACAGCCCGTTTGCCAACTTCCTGGAACTTTCTGGCCTCTGATGGGGGGGAAGCTATTTTCACCCTCCCTAGACTCCTAGAAAGGCTTTGGACCCAGGTCCAAAACGGGCTTACTGGACCATCGCGTGCCAGGAGCGGGGGGGGGGCTCGTAGGGGGGCGCATAGAATTATGGGTGTGGGCACGCATACGTGCCACACACACACCCCTCCCCCGCTCTGTGGGACCGGAAGTTGGCAAATGGGCCATTTTCGGCCTCCGGGGGCGTGGGGAAAGCCATCCCAAGGCTCCTAGAAAGGCTCTGGAGCAGAGGTCTTCAAACTTGGCAGCTTTAAGACTTGTGGACTTTAACTCCCAGAATTCTATGCTTTGCTGGCTGGAGAATTCTGGGAGTTAAAGTCCACAAGTCTTAAAGCTGCCAAGTTTGAAGACCTCTGCTCTGGAGCATGGGGAGAGCAAAAAACGGACCTTCCCCACCCTCACCAGGCCCTCAGGAGATAGAAAACCGCCTGTTTCCCTATTGCAGGTGTGCCTAGAAGGCTCAAAAATCAGCTGCGTGCACCGGAGCTGAGTTCACGTGCCCTCCAATATGGCTATGTGTGCCACAGGTTTGCCATCACGGCTCTACGTGTTTTACAGTTTTACCTGAAAATCTCATCATCTTCTGCTTACTCAGAAGGAATCGTGAACACAGAATGAATAGTCAATAGAATTTAGGGTATAGTCCTCAACTTACAACCATTCATTTAGTGGCCATTAGAAATTACAACAGTGACTTAAGACCGTTTTTCACATGACCGATGCAGCATTCCTGTGGTCATGTGATCAAAATGTGGACACTTGGCAACTGGCATGTATTTATGATGGTTGCGGTTTCCCAGGTTCATGTAATCCCCTTTTGTGACCCTCTGACAAGCAAAGTCAATGGGGAAGCCAGATTCACTTAACAAACCATGTTACTAACTTAACAACTACAGTGATTCATTTAATTGTGGCAAAAAGTTCATAAAATGGAGCAAAACTCACTTAACTGTCTTGCTTAACAATGGAAATTTTGGGCCCAATTGTGGTTGTATGCCGAGGACTGCCTGTATCTCTTCCTTGTACACGGGGATAATCCAAAATAATTGTAGATTATATAGACAAAATTTGTCACACAAAATTTGTTACACATTGATTTATCTTCATGGTCAGAAATCAAATGAGGGCAGAAATAGTATGTTCTTTATCAAGATTTCTATAAAGCACATATCAGATTGTCACCTATACATTGTTCTCCTTTGGAACATTCAGAAGCTAAAATATTGTTTAGCTGGAGTTTAGTTCCCCATACACTGTGTAGTTAGGCATGGATTGAACCTTTTTTCTTCAGATTTTTGTTGTAGTAGTAGTTATTGGCATAGTAATAGCAAGAATGTGTTCATTAAAGAAGTCTTTAGCATTTTAGTTCAGAGTTGTGGAAATGCTGTTGCTGTCTCCAGAAAGGGCAGAATTTTTTCTCCATCGTTTTTACAAGATAGTATTGCTAGAGGAGTTTTGGCTTGACTGTTTTTCCTATATTTATAAATTCTGTAGAGTTTTTCCCAATTGCAGAGAAACATCATTTAGAAATCGATTAACCTATATTTAGTTTGGAAGAGTAACTTTTAGCAGTCTGCTAGATCTCCCCTGAAATGGTTGAATTTATATGCTCTGGAGTAGAAATAGAACAATTTCTGGCATTACAGCTTTTCCACATATAGGATTATTTTTCTTTATATTAATGATAGGATATAAGGTAGAAAGCTATATTTGAAAATTAACTTAGTAATCATGCTTCTTAATATCTAAGATTACATTTGAAACAAAATATAGGAGTGGCTTTACTCTAATAACATCAGTATAGTTATAAAATTTTAAAATAAAATATAGTAATCATATATTCTAAACAGTTCTCTCAAGCGATTAAATGCAGGTATTAGTATTCTAAGTAACTTTTATTAAGCTGGAATGAGCATTGTATAATCAGTTTACCAGTTATCTTTGTAGTGTAAGGATGGACAAAGAAACAAAAAGCTTGATCTTTCTTAGAAAGTAGTAGCATTCCTCTCACCCCAGTTTGACCCTTTACTGTCTGAATAAGTAGTGGCAGTTTGTTCATATATCAAAAAATATAATTACTAGGTATGATGATGCAATAGAATTCCAGAAAGTAATCAGATATTGATTGCAGTCTGTTTTATATTGAGTACCTCTATTAATTTGGAAGTATGGTTGAATACATACCAGAAATCAGGAGACCATGAATTCTAGTCCTGCTAGAGCACAAAGCCAACATTGTGATCTTTGAACACTGACATACTCTCAGCCCTAGGAAGCAGGCAACCCTTCCAAAATCTTGCTAAGAAAACTGCAGGGACTTGTTTGAGCAATTGCTAGGAGTTAATCCTAGGTACACATATACAAAAAAACCCATAGCAATTCTCTGCTATGAGAATTTATGCAGTGCTCTTTTTAATAAATTAACTGAACCTATAAGGCCGTGATGGCGAACCTATGGCACACGTGCCACAGGTGACACACGGAGCCATATCGGTGGGCACGCGAGTGTTGCCCTAGCTCAGCACCAGCCAGCTGATTTTCAGGCCTTCCGGGTCCACCCGAAGTCAGGAAACAGGCTATTTCCGGCCTCTGGAGGGCCTCCAGGAGAGTGGGGAAGGCCATTTTTGCCTTCCCCAGGTTCCTAGAAAGGCTCTGGAGCCTGGGGAGGGCGAAAAACGGGTCTACTGGGCCCACCGTGCCATCGTGTGCCAAAAGCGGGAGGAGCGCAGGGGTGTCGCACGTGCATGCGTAGGGGGCAGGGCACACTGAATTATGGGTGTGGGCACGCATGGGCATGACTCCTCTGCGCTCCCCCCTGCTTTTGGCACACGACAGCAAAAAGGTTAGCCATCACTGCTATAAGGTATTAAAAAATAATCACATTTACCAGACCAGTAGCAATCCCCCCTCCCCATTTGTTCATCCATGAATTTGAAAGTGGGGAGGCACCATACATTTACTGAGAATAGAAGGAGATGCTAATGGTTGCAGATACCTAAAAGTTAAACTTCTGTTTACATAATAATTTTTAATTCTTTCTGTAACTTTTGAATAGTGTATACAATTTCTTCATTGCAGGTACTCATTCTGTATTCATAGGAGTAAAAGAATAAAGAAAGAAATACTTCAAATATTTAGTTCAACTTACATTAAGTAACTTGAGATAAATAGATTCATCCCCATTAGAGCAGCAGGTATTATACTTATCTGGGAGTAAGAGCCATTGAACTCATTAATTTTATTTATAGAGTCTATAAAGATGGTTTATACACAGAGTAATTATGCCTTTTGTTTAGAGCAGTGTTTCTTAGCCTTGGCAACTTTCAAATGTGGCCTCCAACTCCCAGAAATCCTTAGCCAGCCTCAGTACCAGCTATAAGATATAAATATATACAAAGCCAAGGGTAATCCACTATTGATTTTGATGGGTATGTGTGAGCAAGCTTGATTGTCAGGGTCAGGGAAGGAAGCAAAGCAGGGTACTGTAGAGTACATCTCTATTTTATTTTCTTTTGTCTTGTGGAAATTGTTTCCTTTCAGGTAACTCTAAACAGGCATCAGAGTTAATATCTTTTTTGGGGGGTTGTAAATAGGTTGCTTTGACTTCACTAAGTTACCAATTTAGCTTAAAAGGAAAGGCTACTTGACTTCATTTCCTAAAGTGCAGTCGACATTTATCTATTTGACTAACCAATTTGATTTCAACTGATTTTTTTAGAATAACTTACAAGAGTGAAGATGAAGACAAAAGCAATAGAATTACATTACATTAAATCATATAAATACAGTTTATAGAATTGTTCCATGTATTGATGTCAGCTCTATGAGATAAGTTGGTCAGAAACACAGTCCATAATAGCTACTAGAACTGTTTGGTTGTAGGTGTAATAACAGAATCTTGACAGTTTTTTCTCTTGGTTCAAAGAGAACCAAGATGGGGCAATTGGAGTTTCTGTCTCAGTCCTCCTCTCTTTTTAAGACTAAACTATTGCTTACATAACTGAATTTCTTCTTCAAGCTTTTTTTTTTTTGTTCTCCACAGTTTTTAACAGTTTTCCTCTTTTATCTCATATGAAAACTCCACTATGGTTGTAGTCCTTGAAGAAATCATGTGTAGTGATTTCAAGAGTTGATATTGCACTATGACCACTTTTTACTTCTCTGGTTTATTTTGTATACTTCAGATAGTTCAGGATGAACTTTGAAAAAAATCCCCTATTTATATTCTGAACTCAAGGAAAAATGTCATTATTTCTTACAGATCTGTGCTTAAGGGAGATCCTTAAGATTGGTAGTAAAAGTTGGACAAAAATTATACAGGCTAGTGCTGAACTGATGTTTTCTATAGTCAGTTGTATATCTAGTATCTCAGTAGAGGTTTTAAGCTGAAAAGACCCTCTTATTTATCTATTTTCAGTGATACTATAATTCAGTATGTGACAGTGATAGAGGTCGATGAACTTACTTCTTCTATGCTTTATGTATTTGTGTTACTCCATATGAAGGGATGATACATTTCTATGTTGGTTATCAAAGACTGCAACTAATTCTAGTAATGAGATTAGTAATGAAATCATTTCACATGAGGTATTGTTTTGTGGGGGTGATAATAAATTGGGATTGTGAGCTTTGGGATTATATGTAGTGGGGAATTTAAAACAAAATAGTTTCAATCTTGTAGAACCAACTTCTTGAGAAATTTAACTTCTTTCTGACTTGCATTTAAAATAATAGTTATGGTTCCTCCAAGCTAAGCCCCAGGAAGAGGCTTTAAAAAAAGAATCACTTTTCTAATTTTTGCTGGACTCAAAAATGCTTTGTCTCCTTCTGATAGTGTCAGCAGCAGCAGACTCCTTCAGTTCAGCAGGCTAGTATGGTATCAACTGCTATGGGATCAGGAGCACCTACAGCAGACCCAGAAAAACGCAAGCTTATACAGCAGCAACTTGTTCTCCTCTTGCATGCTCACAAATGTCAACGGAGGGAGCAAGCAAATGGAGAAGTACGACAGTGTAATCTCCCTCACTGTCGAACCATGAAGAATGTCCTCAACCACATGACACATTGCCAGGCTGGAAAATCCTGTCAGGGTAAGTACAACATCTGATTTTCTATATACTTGTGATCATGTTTTATACAGCAGAGATTGGCAAAAATTAGATCTTAATCTAATGTTAGTACTTTGGATGATTTGTTGGAAGTTAACAAGAGTTTATGTTAAACTTACTTAACATGAGCAACAATAAAACTACTTGCCTTTGCTCAGACTATATTATACTGCTGAAATGAAAACTGGTTTGTAGTTCTAGTATTTAATAGAATGATGAATTTGAGATCAGATTTATTGATTTATTTAGCATATGGTGTTTGTACATTGAGAGCCAGTGAGTCTACAATGTTAGTACAAAATAGTTTGGCTGCCTAAGATTGCTAGTTTGTTTAGTTCATCCAGGGTACACTGTAGGGGGTGAATTAGCTCTACCTACAGAGTGTCTAACAGTGTTCTGTGCAAACATCATCTGGAGCTTTTCTACACTGAATTTGCCTCGCATTCAGGCAGGTCCAGGCTTAGTTGGTTTCTTGCTATTTCACAAAGTGCCGTTAGCTTCCCATCGGAGTGGTACCTATTTATCTACTTGTATTTTGCATGATTTTGAACTGCTATGTTGATAGAAGCTGAGGCAAATGACAAGAGCTCACTCCATCACACAGTGCTAGGGCTCAAACTGCTGGAGGACAGAAAGAGACGACCTTTTCCACCTGGCATATCCAGCGTCTTTAAGCCACTGAGCCACAGTCCCTCTTGAGATCAGAGTTATAAATGCACTGAAAATTTAGTAAGCATCTTGGTTTCTACTATGTAAGAAAAAAGAATGATCTAAATGATTTATTACAATATGTCCAGAAACTATAACCTGTGCTTGGCTGGAATGAATCCACAAGTATTTTAATGGTCACAACAGGGGTAGGCTTTCTAATTCTAGGAGCCTACGTGTTTTAAAAGTTGAAATTATATTGTACCAGCAGATTTCAATTTGTATAGATAGTTTAAGAAATGTTCAGGGTTGTGTGAGTCACAAAATGTTTTTTTACTTTCTTTTAGTGGCTCATTGTGCATCTTCACGACAAATCATATCTCACTGGAAGAATTGTACCCGGCATGATTGTCCTGTGTGTCTTCCTCTTAAAAATGCTGGGGATAAAAGAAATCAACAATGTAAGAAGTTCTTTACACCCTTTATCTTTATTGTTATAATATCATTGTTACTTTATTAACAAAATCAGAATCTTATACTTATGTATACTGTAATTTCATAGATTTTTTTTTACAATGTTATGCAAGGTAAGATGCCTGAGACTGACAATCCTTTATAGCAGAGGTGTCAAACTCAAGGCCTGCGGGCTGGCCGGCCTGGAAATAGCAAAGGATCGGCCTGCGGTGCCTCTCGCAGCCAAAACAGGGTTTGGCTGGCAGGATGCTGCAGGAGGCAACATCCTGTCTTCCCCCCCTTCCGGCTGGCCCATGGAGAAGAACTACAATGCTGATCCGACTCTTGAAGAAATCCAGTTTGACACCCCTGTTTTGTAGGACAAACAGTGTATCAAAAGATGTATTTCTGTTTATTGTATTAATTTATGTGCTGCCTCCTGGGACACTAAGCACTTAGAATGTAATAAAGTTGCCTGCTCATTTTTTAGTTTTCTTCCTTTACTTTTATTCAGGGGTGAAATGCTCCCGTTTCGGACCGGATCACCCGATCTGGTAGCGATGGCGGCGGGTGGTTTGGAGAACCGGTAGCAAAAATCCCTGGTCCCCCCCACATGCCCAGCTGAGCTGCGCGATTATCGGAGGCTTTTTTAAAAAACTTTTAAAAGCATTTTTTCTACAAACTTTTCAGCCGAAAAAATGCTTTTAAAAGTAAAAAAAAAAGCCTCTGATGATCGCAGCTCGGCCGAAGAGGTTGTAGAATAAAAATGCTTTTAAAAGCCTCTGACCATCCCAGCTGAGTTGCCTGATGGTCAGAGGCTTTTAAAAACATTTTTTTCTGCAACCTCTTAAGGTTGTAGAAAAAATGCTTTTAAAAGTTAAAAAAAAAGTTGGCCACGCCCCTCAGTCACATTATGCCCCCCTACCAAGCCACGCCCACAGAACTGGTAGTAACAAATTTTACATTTCACCACTGCTTTCATCCATGTATTGCAGCCTTTGCTATCCTGCATTTACAGAAGTTATAAGACATAGAAAAGTCCACAAAAGCTTTCAGGACAAATATCCCTTAAAATGATTCCTCAATTACAATTGCAGTAGTTTAATTAATAAAACTTTACTTGGATGAGAACTATCAGTATGCCAGGTTATGTTAGGTTAGGTTAAGAAAGTAACATATTTAACCTTTTCAATACCTGCAGGAGTGACATTTTAGTAAATCAATATTTCTTCATTGATGAAAGGTACATAACATTCTTTCCCCATAGTTGTGATTTTATTTTTCATTTTTTTCCTTGCCTCTCCTCTACATAACTCTTGATCAAGCTGAATAATTGGCAGAAATGACCGACATATTAAGTATGTAATAATAATTTTAAAATAATAAGAATGCAAGATGTTTATAAAATGAGCACAAAATTATTTTAAGAAAACTTAATTCTGATGAGTTTAACACTTAGACATTAATGTTGTTGAATGGGCTCCATTTTTGCTTCAAAAATGGCATTCATTGAGGGGAGGAAGCCTTTAACAGCTACAATGACTAGCATTTCTTGATTTCATGGTTATTTTGGGGGGCACTGCTGTTCCATGTTTTCACTTGCCATGTCAGCAGGTCTAATGAATCTTATTACAGAGAGCAAAATTTCTACCATATGAATGGGCTTTTTAGAGAGCTCTTTTGACCAGGTTTTTCTCTAATTCTGTAATTTGATCAATGTAATAAAAACAGGGAGAAAATTCTCACTTGAGTCTGAAATCCTGATTAATGACCAAAAAAAATCCAAAAAAAATATGTTTCTCATCAAGAACTTTGATTACTGCAACTCCCTCTACATGGGGCTGCCCTTGAGGTGCACCTGGAGGCTCCAGCTGGTCCAGAATGCAGCCGCACGGGTTGTTATGGGAGCTCCCGGTTACTCCCACATAACACCTCTCCTACGCAAGCTGCACTGGTTACCAGTGGTCCTCCGGATCCGCTTCAAGGTGCTGGTACTTACCTTTAAAACCCTATATGGCTTAGGTCCGGGGTATTTGCAGGACCATCTCCTACCCGCCTCCCACCATCCTGTCCACTCACACAGGGCTGCCCTCCTCAGGGTACCGTTGACCAGACAATGTCGGCTGGCGACGTCCAGGGGTAGAGTGTTCTCTGTGGGCACTCCTGCCCTCTGGAATGAGTTACCCAGGAGCTCCGGACTGCGCCTGATCTCTGCTCCTTCCGTCAAGGCCTAAAGACTTGGCTGTTTCAACAAATGGGCTGATTCTGATTCTTGGGTTTTTATTATTTATTGTCCCTGTTTTAATTGGTCTTAATTAGGATTTTCCTTTATTATTGTATGTTTTTAATCTGTGTTCACCACCCTGAATCCTTTGGGGGAAGGGCGGCATATAAATATTTATAAATAAATAAATAAACTTTAAATAGAGTATTTATCTCAACAATTTTTTGATGTCCTGATTCTGCCCAAACTACAGGTAGACCTTGACTTATAACAGTTCATTTAGTGACCGTTCAAAGTTACAACATCACTGAAAAAAAGTGACAATCATTTTTCACACTTACGACCGTTGTAGCATCCCTGTGGTCACATAATTTACATTCAGATTCTTGACAACTGACTCACATTTATGACAGTTGCAGTGTCCTGGAATCGTGTGATCCCTTTTGCAACCTTCTGACAAGCAAAGTCAATAGGGAAACCAGATTCACTTAACAACTATGTTACTAATTTAAGAACTGCAGTTAACTTAACTGCTGTTAAGAACTTGACAAATGTGGTGAGAAAAATTGTAAAATGGAGCAAACTCACTTAATTTTCTTATTTAACAACATACATTTTGGGCTCAATTGTGGTCATAAGTTGATTACCTGTATAATGTGGCATATTTGATTTTGATATAATATGCTATATGGTTTTTGATGTTTAATTAAAAATATGGATTACTGTCAATTCAGCTGGTTTTTTTTTAAATCACTTCTCCATCTTTGTGTTTTCATTGCTTCTAGCATTATTAGGTGGTGCTGCAGTAGGAATTGGAAATTCTGGTTCTGTGGGAGTTGGGCAGCAGACAACACCCAACATAAATGCTACTAACCAGATTGACCCCAGCTCTATTGAAAGGGCTTATGCAGCTCTGGGGCTGACGTATCAAGGGAATCAGATGCCAACGCAGACACAGGCTCAAGTGAAAAGTCAACAGCAAGGACAGTCACCACAGGGGCTTCGTCCCATGAATCCCACAAGTAAGTTCACAGAAGACAAAATATATGTCTCCTACTGCTTTTATCTTATTGATAAGCATTTCTCTCTGAAGTGCCAAAAGAAATTTAAATTATTAGAAAATTATTACAAAAATTGAAATTGTTGATTAAAAAATTGATATCTTTTTAAAACAAACTTAATTATTGGTACATATTCCTAATGGGGGGTGGGAGGGGAGCATCTTGGAAGTGTGGCTGTAATTTTTTGCTTGATGTGCCTGTGGTCTCAGCAATTTACTAGGTTTCCCTTAAGAATCCTACCGTATTTTCTCATGAAGGAGATTTCTCTAGTAATGGTAATTAGTTGATGCAAATGTTTCAAACTTTGAATATGTTTAAGTTATAAAAATCAGGGATGGAATGGATTCTTACACTGTACAGGTATAATACAACCTAATACACATTAAAGCTTTGCATTTTGTAAAACAACATAGTAAAGATTTAATTAGAATGTTTGGGTTTTGTTTTGTTTTTCCTATGTAGGTGCTAATCCTATGGGAGTGAATGGAGGAGTTGGAGTTCAAGGCCAGAATCTGCTACCAGATGCAATGTTGCATTCAGCTGTAAATTCTCAAAAGTAAGATTACTTTCATTTAAATCATAACCAATAAAATTAGTAAAGATGGGCGGTTGTTATAGTTGAAAGATTTTCAGGTAATTTAGCACCAATAAGAAACTTTACAGATTGATTCCAGCATCCTAACCTGGGCCTGGAAATGCTTTGATTAGTGCTGCCCATCCACTACTTATTAAATTACCCATACCATTTAAAAATCACTAAAACTGGGAATAGCATTTTGTACCAGCTGAATTTACATTACTACATTATACTACATTACCCTGTGAGGTAGTAATTCAGACTGGATATTACTATTACTGAGATTGAAGGCTTTTTTTTTTCTCCGTTTCTGGTAAAGCTACAGCTGGTATACATTCTAAATCGGTTAATTCCTAAATATAGCATGATCTGTTTGGATGATGCCAAGTAAAGGAAAACATCCAAGTAGTGCATTTGAAATGCAGTCATATATAAGACTGGTTATAATCCTCATTCAAGGCAGTTGCTTAGTTTTTTACAATACCTCCATCTTGTCAGGTTAGATTAGATCTGCGTTATACCTTCTCAAGGAAAGGAGAGGACTGGAGTAAAATCTTGTAAACACAAAAATATTGAAATTTATTTGATTTTGAATGTTCTCATGTGAAGGTTATCATAACATCTAGAAATTCTAGAAAATTTCATTTTTAAAAAGAACAGCAGGATTCCATGTTTCCTTTCTCAGTAAAAAAATAATTGTATTGGGGTATTGAAAAAAGTTTGACCATAGTCACTAAAAAGATCAGAGTATTGGATGTAAAAATAGATATGATTGAGCTGAATGAAGTAGATATTTCCACTAGAAGTTAATATAAAGTATGAATAAATACTTACACTTATTTTTCTGCATTTTTTCCTAATATACTTAGTAATTCATTGCATTTTAGGACAGGTGGAAATCAAATGTATTTCATTTTACTCTTTATCAGGCAGTCCTCGATATACAACCACAATTGAGCTCAAAATTTCCATTGCTAAATAGCACAGTTGTTTTCCTCCATTTTACGACCTTTCTTGCCATAGGTCGTAAATATGTAAATATAAATTACTAATAAAGTAATTAAGTAAAGTAAATATAAATTACTAATATAAGTAATTTATATAAATTACTTATATTAGTAACTACTATATAAAGTAGTAAATATAAATTACTAATAAAAAAACCATTTAAACCATTAAAAACCATTTAAAAAATAATTGATCAAGTATTGTAGTTGGAAATGCATATGTTTTCTGAAGAAACACATATTCAGAAGTACAGCATTGATAACAGAAGACTTAGTGATTATGATGACTTGCTGGATTTTTATTCCCAATATCAAACCCATACCATAATTCTTAAATGCTTCCTTACTTCCCTAAATAAAACTTTCAGAGGTATATAAGAATATTATGAGTTATTTTTCTAATTTTTGATTGATTTTAATCTTGATAATTCTCCAGCGCGCTGCTTGGAAAATCCAAAGTGTGGGTAATAAATGGAGTGTTAGCCCGAGACTGAGTGCATGTTCCTTTAAATTTTCTGCCTTGGTTCCGCCTCCTTCGCTTGACTGGTGTCAGTTTGATTCACTCAGTGGAGTCGAAGAGACTGAACTTTGGCTTGCTCTGGCAAACAAACCGTTCATTCTCATGCCTTGGATTCTCATTCTTCACTATTTCTAAGATTTGGACTGGCTACTGCTTCCCTTCTCTCCTTTGGACTGAGATAAGTACCTGGACTTACTCCACGTTACAAGGTGACGTGTTGCCTCATTCAGGGCCATTGGCCTGGCTTCGGCCTCTATTTGACAGGTCAGCCTCCAGTGCAGAAATTTACTCGGCTGGGTCATTTTTGCCTAATTTCTTGCTGCCGGTGGGAGAGTCGGTTCCGGCTTGCCGGTAAGACTGCCACCACCTCCTATCATCCCTTCGTTTGCTGACCGACTTGGCCCTAGAGATCCTGCTACCGGCTGGAGCAGACTCTATGCAGCGTATTACTGCTAAGCTTGAAGCCTCTGTGCCTTGCTAGCGAGTAACCCCTTAATTTGGAATGCATATGAGGCTTCCTGGGTTGAGATCTACGCCCAAGCGCTCGTATATCTCCTTGGCGCTTCTCGCCGCTGGGCGCTGCTCCGCTGAGGCGTGTTTCCCGCTCGCCGCCATTTTGAATTTCAACAGCTACAGCAGTTCTGCGCCAGACATTTTGCTGGATCTAGTGGTGCTTCCTGCTCTCGAGTCTCGCTGCCAAGTGGCCCCCATCTGCTGAGTGCCTGACTTGATCGCAGTCGGCCGATCCCTGACAATTACACTCGGCCCGAATTCTCACTGTTCTCTCTGGGGCCAGTTTGCGCAGGCACAGGAAGGCACCTCGGAGCTTTACGCCATTGAGGCAAGTGCGGAAGGTTTTCTCCCTGCTGCTGAGACTGCCGCTGACTGGGGGTGCGCAGCGAGTCAGACGTCAGAGGTTTGTTTTTTTTTGGCCGATTGACAGATCACCGCAGCGCAGATCAATTGGGAGGTGGTAATTGGTAGAGTTAGAGGCATCTTATTTGGAGATCTGCTCCCCAGACCACCTGTGGGCGGCCCCAGCCACCGCAGGAGTTCATCTCCAGCCCTTGGGGAGACCCTTTTCTGCATCCGTCTGCCCTCATAGTTGTTTGGACCACCTTCTGTGGCATTAACCCTCTGACTCTTTTCCATCAGTTACTTAGTGACTGTTCTTCCTCGTTGTTTTTCTCACCTGGTTAAAAAAAAAAAAGACCTTGTTGTTCACTGTTGCGATGGCGGATCTGGAACTTCCTTCTGACCTTGAGCATTCCAACGGGCCGTCTGTGGCGGAGTCCCTGCCTCCTAAGGGAAAGGCTAAGTCACGGTCCCACCGTACTCGAACGTCGTCTGCTCCTCCCCCTTCTGCCTCTCACCTCTCCAAACATACTTCATCCAAATGTAAGGATGAGCAAAGGCAGCACCCTGCTTTGGAGCGCCAATTTCATTTAGCCCAGCAGAAGGCGCTGACCTCAGGGTCCAATGTTGCCTTACCTGCAGTTTCCAGCCCGTCCTCTGCCATTCCGCAATTGCTGGAGGCTGGCCACCATTCTAACGCTGGAGAAGGGGTTTCTCCTCTTATATTGGACAGACCTGCTCAGGACCATTCCGCAGCACTGTCCCAGTATCCAGTACAGGGGTCTGTTTCTCGCTTGCCTGCTAGCCGACCTGTTCCAGAGGCTACCTTCACCCCCACTGCCGCAGGCCTCCGCCAACCTGAGGGCTCTCATTCTAACCTGCCAATTGACGTTCAATCCATTGTGGCAGCAATGATCTCCTGGCATCAGGTGCCCTACCCTCGGCTCCTCCTCAGGTCGCTCAGCCACCTCCCCACACCCAGGCTGGGGCCCCTTCAGGCCACTACCAGGACTATGATTATGACTGTGGCTCCATTCATAATGACGAATCTAACTGGGAGGACGAGAATCACAAGGACTCGGAATTTTCGGAAGACGAGGCCTCGTGCCTGACAGGTCTCCGCTCACCAGGCTCTTCCGTCCATCCCTGTTTAAATCCCTGCTACATAAGGCCAAAGTTTCCACCAACTTCGCGGCTCCCCTGGACCAGCAAACCGTGGCCTCATCTTCTCTACCTTCAGACAGTTTATTTGATGTTCAGCCGACGGCGCAGGACTACACCCCTTTTCCCCAGCTATTCTCGGAGGTCATCCAGCGACCATGGGGCCTTCCAGGCTCCTTGCCAGCTCCAAATGGCCTGGATAAGAAGTTGTACTGCTCCGCGCCCAACCTCCAGGACATGCTACAGTTGCCTTCTGTGGATGCACCTGTGGCCCAGTTAACGGCGTCTTCTATCCTTACTAATGACGTCGCCGATGGTCTCCGCACGGAGGACAGGAAGGCAGAGACCCTCTTGCGCAAGAACCATCAGGCGGCCGCTTGGGCCATCGGAGCTGCAACATCGGCCTCATTTTTCAATCGCGCATCGCTCATCTGGCTGCGCCAGCTGCAAAATCACCTGCCTCCAGATGATAAGCGGCTGCACCAGGACATTAACAAGTTGGTGGCAGACGCTGAGTGCTCGGCTGCTGCGTCCCTGGATGCTGCTAAGTTCGCCTCCTGTTCTCTCACCGCCTCTGTGGCCTCTCGCCGCCTTTTGTGGCTTCGCCAGTGGAGAGCAGACACCAAATCAAAGTGGCAGCTGACTTTGGTGCTGTTCAAGGGAGCCAATCTGTTTGGGGACACTCTTACCCCTATACTGGACGAGGACAAGGATAAGCGGAAGGTGATGCCATCTTCCTTCCGTCGAGGGGACAGGCGCTACTCCCTCAAAACCTCAAAAGCATCCCTTTCGGCCTGAGCCTGGGCCCAGTGGGTCCTACCAATATTGTCCTGCGACCCAGAGTTCCTACCAACAACCTGACAGGTCCAGCTTTCGTGATCGAGGCTGCAGACAGCCAGCCTACAAGAGGCCCTTCACAGGAACGGGGTCGCACCCCTACCGCAGAGGGAAGTGACTATCCCTCTGTCCCTCCCATTGGCGGGCGTCTCCTCCTTTTCAAGGAACAATGGGAGCTAACGACATCAGATGCCTGGATCTTGCAGACCATTCGTCTCGGGCTCACCATGGAACTCAGGTCAATCCCATCAACCGGCTCAAGCTGCAGGCAATCTGACTCGCCTTTCTTCATTTCCAGCCCCTCCTGGAGGGTTGCCATGTCCAGGTCCTCACAGACAACGTGACGGCGAAGGCGCATGTCAATCACGATGGAGGGACTCGGTCCGCGCTTCTGATGAGGGAGGCCGCGAAGTTGTTCTCCTGGGCGGAGTGTCACACACACTCACTAGTGGCAGAACACATTTCCGGCACTGAGAATCTTCAGGCGGACTGGCTCAATCAACAACGCCTCGATCATGCGGAATGGAGACTCCACCCATCGATCTTCCACGACTTGTCGAACAAATTCGGGCATCTGGTACTGGATTTGTTCACGCACCTGACCAATGCCCAAGTACCGAGGTTCTTCTCCCGCTTCCGCACCCCCACGGCAGAAGACATCGACGCCCTCCACTGCCCCTGGCCTCGGGGTCTGCTCTACACCTTCCTCTACTACCGAGGGTGATTCGGCGGATCATTGCGGAGCAGACAGATGTTCTCCTTGTCGCCCCGTTCTGGCCTTGCAGACCGTGGTTTGTGGACCTGATGTCCCTGTCAGTCGACCCTCCCTGGAGGATCCCAGGGGACAGGATCTCTCTAAGCCAGGGGGTCATTCTGCATCCAGACCCACAATGGTTGCAGTTGACCGTCTGGCACTTGAGAGGATCCTCCTAACCAAGGACAAACTCTCAGGGGGGGGGGGTGATCTCCATCATACAGGCCTCCAGGCGGCCCTCTACGACGAGGATATACAACACTACCTGGTGTTCCTTCTGTGCTTGGTGCGCCACCAGTTTCTCTGACCCTACCTCTGCCTCCATCCCACTGGTCTTAGATTTCCTCCATTTGGTCTTCAATAAAGGGTTGGCCACCAACACTCTGCGCAGGCACGTGGCGGCCCTGGACACCATCCTCTCAACTCGCCTAGATGGCTCCCTCTCTCTGGATCCGCGCATCAGAGGTTTCCTACATGGAGCTTCCAACCTGCGACCTCCGGTGTTGCACTGGTACCCCACGTGGGACCTACCGCTTGTGTTACAAGCTCTTACCTCTCCACCCTTTGAGCCACTAGGGTCCATTGGACTCTGATTCCTGACCCTCAAGGTTGCCTTCTTGATCGCAATAACATCCACGCGTCGGATTTCGGAGCTGGCGGCCCTGTGTGTGCGAGACAATCTCTGCGTCTTCCACCCTAACAGAGTCGTTCTACAGATGGACCCCTCCTTCCTGCCCAAAATCAACTCCCTATTCCACCGAGCTCAGGAGCTGGTCCTCCTGGACTTTTGTCCCAACCCAAGGCATCCCTCTGAACAACAGTGGCATACCCTGGAAACACGGCGGGGCCTTCGTCGGTACATCAGATGCACTGCTTGGTTTCGCCGCTCCGAAGTCTTGTTCGTTTCCTTCCTCCCGGCTTCATTGGGCAAGAAGATCTCTCCTTCTACAATCGGGAGATGGCTGAAGGCATGCATAGGTAAAGCTTATGCCCTCCCTCACTCCACGAGGAGCGCTTCGACGAGCGCAGCATGGGCCACTCAAGCCTCCGTTTTAGAGATCTGCCGAGCAGCCACCTGGACGACACTGTCTCCTTTCATTAGACATTATAGACTTGACTCCTTCGCATCTGCCGAGGCATCCTTTGGTCGCCGTATTCTTCAATCTGTGACTTCTGCAGCGGCCAACCCGGACCTGTCTGCTGGCCCTCCCTGATCGAACTTGCTTGGGTATATCCCACGCTTTGGATTCTCCAAGCAGCGCGCTGGAAAATGGACGTTGCTTACCTGAACATCCCTTCTCGGTGCGCTGCTGGAGAATCCAACCCACCCTGTACTCTGGTCCAGGTGCCGACTCGACCTACTTACCTGCTTCTATTATCTTCGTGATCAAACTGACACTAGTCGAGCGAAGGAGACGGAACCAAGGGAGAAAATTTAAAGGAACATGCACTCAGTCTCGGGCTAACACTCCATTTATTACCCACGCTTTGGATTCTCCAGCAGCGCGCCGAGAAGCAACGTTCATGTAAGCAACGTCTGTTTTGACAAGAGATATTGAAACTCACATTTAGGAAATAAAAATCATTTTGGGGGAAACACGAAGGTTTATCTGCCTAAGATGACATACAACACATCTGATCATGCAGAACAGGAAACTTTTTATAAAGATAAGAGGGCTACACCAATAAAATAAACTATCTTGTCTTCTATATAGGGTATCACTAAAGTTTGTTTTATGGTGCCTCATAAGTTTCCACTTTGTTTTCAGTCCTATGTTAAATGAAAATGCAAATGTTGCTGGTCTGGGGACTATGCCAACTGCAACACATCCTTCTGGTATTGGAATTCGGAAACCATGGCATGAAGATATTACTCAGGATCTCAGAAACCACCTTGTTCATAAACTGTATGTACCGATAAAATATTCAGACCTCTAAACAAATCTTATAAATAAAACAATATAATGAGAATGGTAAACATAGTATAACAAAGTATAAAACAATTTTTGTCCAGGTTCCATGGTATCCCCCAGCCATGTTTTATGAGCTGCATTGGTTGACAGCAGGAGTCTGGATGCAATTCAAGGCACCTGTTATTACCTCTAAAGCCATTTATGGTATAGGGCCTGGTTATCTGAAGGGCCATCTGTCCTTCATAATTTCTGCTATCCTGTATGATCAGGCAGAGTCAGCAAACTTCAAGTGCCATTCATTGAACAGTGTTATCTTACGGGACCTAGGAAGCATGCCTTTCTATAACCTATGCCTGCCATCTGGAACAGCCCCTTAGCGATTATTCAGAGCACTCTGGGCTCTGCCTTTGGGCTATAGTGGGTGCAGTTTTGTTGTGTTATATGGCTCTTTTTTAAAGCTTGGGCGGGTGTTGTTTATTTTATCGATGTCTGATCTTCTGTATGTATTTCTAAATTATTTTAATATTGCAAGTGGCCCACAATGGCAGTAGAATTGAATGGCCTTTTAAATATAATTATAAAATTCCCTCTATTCCGTATGATCAGACAATTTTAATTTCAATATAGTATATCCTTTCCTTTTCTCCTAGTCTATCATACACCATGGTTGTCAACTTTTGGGGTTATGGATACATGGCCCAGATATTGTGTTTTAAGTGTCTGTTGACTAAAATAAAATACATTGATAAAAAGCTATTATAACCAGTAATAATTAGCAATGTGTTTATTGTTTTATTTATTCAGAATGTCTACAGATAGTTAACAATATCTTGCAATATTTGCAATATATTATTCTTCCTGTAGAAAGTTATCTTAATTTTCCTTTGCAGAAGAACAGCATCTCCTTTTTATAAGGGAGCTAAAAATAAACCAAGTAGATTTTTTTAATGGGACACCCATTGGTCCCCAGGATTTAGGATTCTGTAGGGCCTATTTGATCTACATGGATGTGTGTCAAATAGCAGCTACTTACAAGGCATGAATATATCAGTGGCAAGAAAAAAGTGCCTCATGACTAGAGAAACTGGCAAAAAAGAAAAGTTTAGTATGGTTCAGTGGTGAAATCCAATTTTTTTTTACTACCGGTTCTGTGGGTGTGGCAGGGGAAGGATACTGCAAAATCTCCATTCTCTTTAGTGTTAGGACAATTAAAACAGTTCAGGGAAGTAGAGAGTTTACTTTCACTGCATGTTTGTGATTAGAGGTTGGAAATCCCTTTGTTGATAGTGCTTTAATTTGGATCCCTGCATTAACCACGGTTATAGACTTGATGGTGGAAAACCATCAAGCAAAAAACAAAAAAACAAAACCATACACAGATATCTAGGACCAGCTTACAAAGTAACAAAGCAAGCTGGTTAAAGACATGACTGCTGTAATGATGAAAAGAAAAGTAGTTTGTCCATGCTTCTGCACGTCAGTCATCTTTTTCAAACAGTTTCCATACCTCTAATTGCTAAACATCTTTTGGGCCTAGACTTCAGCAACTATGATCTACTGGCTCTTGTGGTAAACCGCTGGAAGAGTCAGCTATAATTTTCTATCATAGCTACAGTATGAAAGCTACAAAGTAATTCCAGAAACCCAAGTAATCCAGTGCTTTCTGTTGATCTGATAGGGCTGAAAAAGGTTGCATTGACTGTGCAGCAGTCAACACGATCTTTTGTGCCTGGTTGTATTCTGTGTTGTATTGAATTACAATTCCTGTTACTTCCAGGTAGCATGGGCAATGAAAGCTTTGGTCTGGCACATTTTGGAGGGGTCCTGAGTCAAGGAAGGCTGTTCTGTTAGATATCCTTTATTTCCATATTACAAGAAGTTGTGCTGCTGTGATTTGGCAAGACTATTTTGTATTAAACTTAAATAAGGCTGGGTATACAAGCTTTCAGTAAGTTTTTTTTTTTAATTGTTTGGGTGCCAGCATAACTGCAGAGTTCCTATATGTTTCTCACCTATAGCAGCATTGATAATATCACAAGAAAGATAAAATACTTGTGGGCTAAATAAATATCTGCTTGCTCCTATTTTGGTATGGCTAAATTAAAATTACTTGAATTGGTTCTCTCCCTTCTTGGCACTGATACTTTAGTTCATAATGGTAACATTTTCTGGATTTCTAAACATACTGGGAAGTGTGAGATCGAATTTGGGTCAGTCACCTGGACCAGAGATTTACTCTTCTGAGCTTTTGGACTCATGCTGGAACCCATCTTCAGGGAACTTCTCTCTACTGGAATACGTGCTTTGGGCTGTTCTGTGAGTTGTGTTTATGTGGTGCCTTCCTATTGGTGGCTGTTGTTTCCTTGTGCTGCCAGGCCCTCAGCTGCTAAGCCAATAGAGAGAAGCTCCCTGAAGATGGGCTCCAGCATGAGTCCAAAAGCTCGGAAGAGTACGTCTCTGGCCCTGATGACTGCAAATTCGACCTCACATCATTATCCTGGAACACGTATATTTGCCTTCATACTGGGAAGTGTTGAGGATTGTTTTGATTTATCAGCCAACCAACTACTTTTTATTCCTAAAGGAAATATGAACACTATATTGAAGTGGAGCATGGTGGTATTATGTAATACAGAGCTTCAAAAAATTTTGTTTGCTTGCTTATGAAACAGTAGGTAGCTATTTGATTTGAGGGTCCAGATTTAATATTTTTTTCCCTTATATTCCTCTAGAGTACAAGCCATATTTCCAACTCCTGACCCTGCAGCATTGAAAGATAGGCGTATGGCGAATCTTGTCTCCTATGCTCGGAAAGTTGAAGGGGACATGTATGAATCTGCAAATAGCAGGGTATGCTATTTTCTGGAATCCTATTTCTCTCACACATTTCTAAACAGCTGATCCTTATAGTTGGATTACAAAGTCAATCACAGTCATTTAAACTCATTTGTTGTGTTCAAAGAACAAAATTCAGACCAAACCAATGTAGGTGAATGTAATTTTCGTGGTGCTCTAACATAATTGGATAGATCCTAACAGTAAGGAGCAATCTGCTACTCATTCTTGTGGTAAGATATTGCATTAGATGCGGTGTTGCAGATTTGCCTTAAAATGAAGATTAAAATCAAATGAATTTTGTGTATGATATGTTTTATATGGCCTTGAGGTTACATGTAATATCAAACTTCATATTACACTCCTGACGGTACTACAGTCTAGTGTCCCAGTTTGTAATGCAGACTTCTGATGGCAGTAGAGAGAAACTTGATTATCTTGGTGCTTACTATAGTCTAACTTCTAGGTATTCTTAGCTCCCACCTACCTATCCAACCAATCCACATCACTACATTGTTTAGTTTTCTACATGCAAAACATGAATTACAGTGATAGCTCTTTTACTAGTGTTGAATAAACATCGAATTCTAAAGAGTAAAATCCATATTGTACACCTGGAAGTTTAAAATTAGCAAATGCATATCATTAATCTTTATTTAATATACATATCTTTTCCATTACAGGCAGAGTACTATCACTTATTAGCTGAAAAAATTTATAAAATCCAGAAGGAATTGGAGGAAAAGAGAAGGACCAGATTGCAGAGGCAAAATATGATACCAAATGCCCCAGTCATGCCACCAGCTCCTATGAGTCAAGGACCCATGGGGCAGCCACAGCCTGGAATGACAGCAAGTAAGTGTTTACATTAACCTGTGTAATTAATATTTGAAAAATTTAATCCTTTGCCAGTGAAGAATCAAAATTACAATTGTGATATCTTAGAAATGGACTCATCAATTTATTTAGAATTTATAAATGTCATAGTTATTCCAACAAAATGGATATAGTGGTGCCATGATAGAGGCAAGTAAAAAAAGTATCTTATGGTAAATGTCTGAAGAAATTCCCAAATTCCCCATCTTTTTAAGCCTAGCTTAAGAAGATGGGCAAGCTCGAGTATTATGCTGCAGTAGCCAAAAGCATTTTTGTAAATAAAAATAAAGCTTGAGGCTGGCAGTTTTAATTTATAGCATGCCATTATGTATATTTTTAGGAGGAAACTGACAGTAGATAAGGTCCCACTTAAAATAGAGCACATACAGTTTACAGTTTAATGTAAATTTTTCCAGTCTACAAAATTCATTAAATATGCTGATATAATTAATTTTGCCCGGTCAGCCAGTTTCATTTGCTTTGTTACCAAGGCTAGCAAGTAACGCTCTCTTGACAATTTCCATGTGGAACAAGTTGGCAAAAATGATTGTTCGATTTCCTGCCAGTAGGAAAAAAAATCACCAACTGCTCTCCAGAACAGGCTAGCACTGCGGGATGGGGAAATCAGATTTTGAAGATGTTTAGGTTTAGTACTCTATCAAAATTTGATTAGTGAAACAGATGGGGATTTTCCATCTTTTCTGCTTTACATTCCTATTGTTTCCTTTCTATTGCTCAACTAGCACTTTCTTACTTATTCAGTCTTGCTTATTTTTCTCATCTGGTAAACACTGAGCAAAAATTACACACTGGTACCTGGTTTCTCCTTTCTAAGCCAAGATGGCCATACAGGGAAATCACCAATATTAGAAGGGAAAAGGTATGCCCACAGTAGCCAGAAGCAGCCAATAGCCCCTGCTATATCATCAGCATGGTTGTTACCAAGCCATCACAAACACTGCATAGAGTAAGGCTTGTGATAGAAAATGAAGAACAACAGTTGGATCAGCTTTGGGTTGGGGATCAAACAAAGGCTGCATTATTTATTTATTTGTTAAATTTTTTTGCCGCCCATCTTGCCGTGGGACTACTCTGGGTGGCTTACAACAATAAAATGAAAAGAAATAAAAATAAAAAATGTGAACATAAGAATAGCAAAAGAATAAAACAATATTCAATAATATGAAATTTTTAAAAATGGGCTGAGGGGGACCATGAAGCCGGGGGAGGGGGGGAGGGGCACCATCTAATTAATCCAATAGCTGCCTCCAGTGATGTTCTCCCCAGTAGGATCCCAAACATGAGAACATGTATATAAAGAATCATTTACCAATTAGGAGCATAATTGGAGGGATATGTGAATGAGCCCTTATAAAGTGCCTAGGATTTGTGAAAAAATATTAATTTAATTTTGGGGATTTTTATCTACATTACAGATGGTCCTCTTCCTGACCCAAACATGATTCGTTCCAATGTGCCAAACCAAATGGTAAATCGCATGCAGACACCACCAGGTGAGACTTTTAGAGACCTCTCATATGACATTTATTATTAGATTCAAGAAATTTGGTATTTAGGTTGTGTACTCATTCTGCCCTAACAATTTCTCACTATGACTGGCTTTCCACATTCAGTATTTTAGTTCTAGAATGTATCTGCTCTTGTTTTGCCACTTTATACTTTTTCTCAATAGATAGAGGTCATGTATCTGTCATATTATTGCTTTTTCTTATGTTACACAATCCACCGGCATTACACTTTCAGCATAACTAAGCAAAGCAAGTTTTCCTTGTCCTTCAGATGAATGCTTTCTGTTCTAGGCAAAGTAGTTTCCTTTATCTTAAAGGGGCATATACCATACATCTTTTTCCTTTTTATCAAACAATTATCAACATTTTTGCAAATTTTTAATTTTTAACCCTTTTTCTGTTAGTTGGATTGTCAGGTCTTGCTAATGGAAACAATATATGGCTTTATCTAGGCCAACATTAGTAATTACACATAGGCTCTTGCTTTGTTCTTTTTATCTTTATATTTTTATATTAGCCTCTAGCTGTGTTACAAAATACCTATACTAAATGGCTTCTCAAATAACACAATAAAGCCTTTGCTTCAGTTTAACTTAAAGCTTTATACATATAGCATTTTAAAAATCATTGCTTTTCCATTGTTTCCTTCAAATGTTGTCAGGTCAAAGCTTTTTCTAAATGATTATTTATTAATTGCTGATGTTTGTTTGTTTATTTATTTATGCATCTATCCATCCATCCATCCATTGTTTTCTCCTTATTTTCTCACTAGTATTGAGTTGCTCCAACAGCTCTTTCTTTTTTGTACCTTTAAAAAAAGTGTAACACATCAATATTCTAGTGAACACTGTAAATTTTTATTTAACCATGAACATTCACAGGAATGAATCAGTTTGGCCCAATAACCATGTCGATGCCATCAGTTGGACCCCGGCAAACCCCTCCCCTTCCACACCCCGGACAGCTAAACCAGACTGGGAATATAAATCAGGTTGGTTAATTCTTCTATCTGTTATTAGTTGTGATTTCTATGTTTTCTAATAAATTATCTGGTAAAGCTAAGTCTTCTGTCTAAGTGTGGTGTTTTGTCCATATTTTAATTAGTTATGTCTTGAATTTGTTTAAGTCATATATATGCATTCCTTGGAGAATTGATTTATTGAGCAATTGGTGGAAAATCTATAGATAGTCACATAAATATTTCTTACAATTTAGAAGGGAATATTTTAAAACACCTGTTTTATTGGAATGTTAGGTAATATGAAAATTAATGGCATTATACAATATTTCTATTCATTGATGTTTTCTTATAGATTGGATTTTCCCCACGTATGCAACCTCAAGGGGTTGGTCAGTCTTCTGGTCAAAGTCAATTTGTACCACAGAACCAATTTCCTGCATTGTCCCCTGGAATGAATCCAGCTAGCACACCTATGACACAACCTGCCAACCAGACTCCAGCTTCTCAAGTATGTGTTGAGAAGATATTTTAATCTCTGATTACAGACATGTCTATAGCTAATGTAGATAAATGAAATATACAAAATTGAAAGAAGATTCTTCATATAAGCTTGCCAGTGGCATCGTCAGTTTTCTTTTTATTTGTAACTTTTATCTTTGCTGAATTCTTTTTTTCCTTTTCAGCTTAATTAATTGACTGTAGCTTGTTTTTCTATGAGTGTGGAGAGCAATAGGCCAGGCTTATGCTCATTTCCCAGAAGGGATTACCAGAAAGTCCAATTGCTATTGCTTTCTCAGCATGACTTGTTTTTGTGATAATAGCTGAAAGAGTGACGGGTCCTTATGGAGTGAATTTGGACCTCAAATCTACAAATATAGTATATTCAGAACCTTTTTTTTTATAATTTGCAGGCACAAATGACCAACTCTTCATGTCCTGTAACATCTCCAGCAGTGGCTCCTGGCTCTCAAGGGGTTCATATTCATTGTCCCCCCATTCCACAGTCTGCGTTGCATCGTAACTCTCCTTCTCCAGTACCAAGTCGTACTCCTACACCTCATCATACGCCCCCAGGATTGGTTTCCCAGCAGCAGCAACAGCAGCAGCAGCAGCAGCAACAGCAGCAGCAGCAACAGCAGCAGCAGCAGCCAACTGCACCGCAACAGGCAACTATTGCCTCTGCTCCTGCTGCTGTTTCTCAAATACCACCTTCTGGACCCCAGTCACAAACTATGCACCCCTCTCAGAGGCAGACTCCAACACCCCCACAGGCTCAGTTGACTCCTCAAGTGCAGCCTCCAGTTTCTGTTACCCCTTCTGCAGAGCAGCAGTTGCCACAGCAACCTCTTTCACAACAGAGCACAACTGCATCTGTACCTACCCCAACAGCGACACTGCAACCTCAACACCCTACAACACCTGTAAGAAAACTTTTTACTCTTCTAATACTGTTATTTTTCAAAACTGCAAATTCGAACAAAAATCTCTCTGAGTGTACATATCATGAGGGAATAGAACTTGAACTGTGGTAAATTTTGAAACTTGCCCTTTCTTCTCCTCAGTGGTGTTTTAGTGGAATTTAATATTATGAAAAACAATTGTCATCAGTTTAATTTTAATGACCTGTGTTTGGAGAAACAAACAGCTGTAAAAAAAATGGGATGCTTCCATGGTGGACAAGTATAAGCTAATGTTAAATTTATTGTGCAGCATCTCTTTTGTGCAGGTAGAAAGCGATGCCAGAGCTAATATAATTTACAAACAGAAAAGGAAGTAAAAAATAAATTTGGTAAAGTCGTGTGACTTCACTTTTTATATTCTGGTTTTATTGTGTGTTTTTTTTTCTAGCTTTCACAGCCAGGTGCAAATATTGATGGGCAGGTATCAAATCCACCTTCCACAAGCAGTGCAGATGTAAACATTCAGCAAGCTGCCCCTGAGCAGCAACAGCAGCAGCAGCAGCAAACTTTACCTGAAATTAAAATGGAGGTTAAAATGGAAGAGGAGGACTCTGAACACACAGATCATCAAATAGATGAGAAACCAGAGGTAACTAAAGGGTGATAAAGTTAGGCATATCTGGAAATCAGTAGTTTGGGAGAGGATGCTTTACTCATTCACCATTCTGACCAGTTGGCTAATAAGTAAAATTAAAATGCTTTGTAAACTGAAAGACTCGATGGGCAGGTTTTCTTTATTACAGGTTTTCTTTGTGCCTCTTGCTGATGTTAGGTCCAGTACCAGCAGCAGGATCATGAGTAGTTATGTAGATAAATTGAAATGAAAACATGCCATCACGCAGGAAAGTGATTTTCTCCTTTTAATATAACCTACTTCTGTATTCAGAATATGAGTGTCTTGGAAAAAGTACTTTAGTCAAGGAGAACAAATGAAAAATAATGACGAGATAATGGTGATCTAACTTAATTTAGATTATCTACAGTATTGGGTAAAGCAAAAGGTTGTATCTCCAGATACTTTGGATTTCATGTTTCATCAGCCATAGTCACCATAGCCAATGGCAAAGTATTGTAATCCAGAATACATGGGAGCCACAATGCTGCACATCCCTAGTCTACATGTACTATAAGGCTGCATTTGAGTGTGGCCAGATCTGTGCATGTATCATGGCCATACGTGCATATGTGTTTTCTATGTCCTTTTCTATAGATTCAGAGGAAACATCTTTCTATCAATATTGACAGTACAAATATATATATACAGGAGAGAAGTAATCTCTTAAACTGCTATAGATAGAAAACGTATGTAATGTTAAATTTACAAACTCTTTTCCAGATTAAAGTAGAACCCCTAGCGGATGAATGTAAATCTGAACCAATGCAACAGGAGGAAAAGAAACCAGAAATGAAGCAAGAAGTAAAGGAAGAGGAGGAAAGGCCTAGTACTCCAGGTACCCAGTCTTCACCAGCTTCTGGGCAGTCAAAGAGAAAAAGTAAGTCATTTTTTTTTTTTGGGCCATCATCATATGGAGGCAAAGTCATTTTCTTCAGCTGAGATTTGAATTTATGTTTTAACATTTTGATACCAGAAATACTTTTCCAGAAATGTCTTATCTGTTAGAAGAAATACCTATGAAATATAGCTGTTTAATATTAGAAAAACAGAATACATTGCAGAAATTAACTTTACAATAATCCTAGTCTTAATATCAAAGTCTAAATCAATAAATTCTGTCCAGCATTGGACACTGAATACTGACACTGCATTTAAAGCATTGCTTGGATGTTAAAATAGGTAACTAATTGGGTTGGTATGTCGCCTTCAATCTTCCATAATTTTTTTCAAAGTTTTCAAGCCGGAAGAGTTGCGACAGGCACTTATGCCAACTTTGGAGGCACTGTATCGCCAGGACCCAGAGTCCCTTCCTTTCCGGCAGCCTGTGGATCCTCAACTACTAGGAATTCCTGTAAGTGCATTTTAAAAAAATTCTTTTTGGATTAACATATCATTATGTTGCCAAACCTTACATATAGGTAGTCCTTGCTTAATCCTAACTGGGACAGGAATTTCCATCACTAAGCAATGCATTCATTAGGCAAAACATTGCTTAGCAATGGCAGTTTTGGTAGTCACAGTTGCAGTTTTAAGCCCCATGCTTCTCCTGCCCTGTCAGTCTGACCTCTTCAACTCCCCCCACTCGCCTATTACCTCTGATCTGTGTCCTTTTGACCACCTTGCACTCCACCACTGCCCACTGCCTTCATGAGGCGGCTGGTGATCATATGCAGCCTTCCTGAAGCCTCATGTGGCCAACAGCTGTCTTGCAAAGGACCTGGCTGGTCTTCCTCGTCAACAGCAAGAGGAAGAAGACTGTGAAGGTCAGCTAGGGTGATGAGATGCAGGACAGCAGGGACAGTGGAGGGCAAGTGGCCAAAAGGGCACAGATTATGCAGGCTGAGATAGGCGGGTGGGGGAACTTGAAGCACAGCCTATGGTCATTAGATCATTCTGTGGTAATAAAGGTAGATTGGCTGCCAAGTGCCCAAATTTTGAACACATTACTATGAGGATACTACATTGGCTGTAACTTTGATGATTGATTGCCAATATCATTGTGAGCCCAAATAGAATATGCAATGCTGGTAGTAAAAAGGAGTTCATCAGCTGTTATGATTTCCTCCCCTCACAGATAGGGGAATGAAGAGGTACCACTTGCCATTATACTATGTCGGGCAAAATCAGCAGTGCAGGCAATTTTTGTTGTTCCTTTTTAATATCTATATCCAGCACTCTACAAGTTGCACTGACTCGCAGTAAGCCTTAGGTGCAATTCAAGGTGCTGGTTATCTTCTACAAAGTCCTCTGTGGCATTTGTACAGGTGCATGTAGATATTATACATACGTACATATGTACCTTAATGGTTATGCTTATTGTCTTTGATAGATTAGTGTAATTGGTAATAATTGATTTACTATTTTTCTATTTTAATATTACAAAGCGTTCAGTTTGGGCAATAAAAGTATAATCTGTGAAGTTTTCCATAGGGTGGTGTGGTTTATAATTTAGGATAAATTATAGAAGTCTCTTACAGAGTAAGATTGTTGCCTTTCAGTTAATAAAGTGGTGCTTTGAAATAAGAACTTTGCATTATTTTGTTGGAAACAAACTAGTAGCTCCTGAGAAGGACAGGCAATTCCGTGAGGTTTGAGGATAGGTTTGTTTGGCTGAGGAATGAAGTATTGATATTTATTTTATTCAGTTTATATTGCCATCCACTTGATAAGTGATTGGACAGATAATAAAGGATTAAAAAGATCAAAACACATACAAAAAGGATTAAAAGCTCAGGCATGGCATGAAAGACAGTAACTCACATACTTCATATTAAAGCAAGTTCACATAGCAACCTGGCCCAGTGCCAGCAGGAAGAACCAAGTCTTCAGGGCCTTCAAAATTAGTAGGGTCAGGAGCATCCGGTGAAGCTGCTGCTCCAAGAGAAGGCATACTTTCTGGATCCCATAAAGTGACACTGTAGAGTAGTAAACCTGCTTCATGCCAATCTTATCTGATCTTGTTGAAAGAGCAGAGATGCAGATAGTCCTTGATTTACAATCACAATTGAGCCCAAAATTTCCGTTGTTAAGTGAGACATTTGTTAAGTGAGTTTTGTCCCATTTTACAACCTTTCTTGCCACAGTTGTTAAATGAATCACTGCAGTTGGTAATTTAGTAATCTGGTTGTTAAGTGAGTCACATTTTTAAGTGCCCTTGTAACTTTGAACAGTCACTAAATGAACTGTTGTAAGTTTCGGACTACCTGTAATTTGAGAGAGACAGTCCCACAAATATTCAGGCCCTGTGCCATGTAGAACTTTATGGTAATTATTTATGCTGCTTGATCTGGATTAGCTGTAGCTTCTCAAAGGACCTCAACAACAACCCAGTATACAGTGCTTTGAATTGTCAAATGAGAAGTTAAAGGGGGAAATGAAGTCCAATATTAGGATTGAAGATTCAGAAGCATAATTTATCAATGTCTTGTCTTGGCAGGACTACTTTGATATAGTAAAGAACCCCATGGATCTTTCTACTATCAAGAGAAAGCTTGATACAGGACAATACCAGGAACCTTGGCAATATGTGGATGATATTTGGCTTATGTTCAATAATGCCTGGCTTTACAATCGTAAAACATCTAGAGTATACAAGTACTGTTCCAAGTTGGCAGAGGTTTTTGAGCAGGAAATTGATCCAGTTATGCAGAGCCTTGGCTACTGCTGTGGACGAAAGGTAAGGAAGAAGCTAATAGGTGAGAAAATGTAACAGTTATTAAGATAACTGAATATCTGGTTCTAAGCATTGTGCTTATATTGATTGTAAATATAAATATCCAGTCATGTGAAATTGCATTCTGCAAATGTCTCTTCCCTATAACTTTGTTTTTATCTTCAGCTTTTAATCTATAATTTAAAAAAATGAATTTTAAAATGTTTATCTTATAACTTATAATAACAATTATAACTTGAATATTGTTCAGTAACCACAAGATTAAATTATTGTAAAGTAATAATTAAATATGGTTATAGACAATACTCAAGTTCATGTACTCAGTACACAAAACAAAATTTAAGTAAATGGGTAACATAATAAGTAAACAAAAGAATATTTCAAAGGTAATTTAAATTGTATTCTGTACCAGAGAATTGATTTACCTGGAAATGAATATCCCATATGTTCTTGGAAATCGTGTAATGGGACAAAATTTGTGGGTGAAAAAATAACGGATTTCTACTCAATAAATATCCCCCTGTCTTTGCAGTTGGAATTTTCACCACAAACTTTATGTTGTTATGGCAAACAATTATGCACAATTCCACGAGATGCTACATATTACAGTTATCAAAACAGGTAAGAAAATAATAGTGCGCCTAATCACTGTTTTTTGCTTTTCTATTTAAATCAATGTTGTTACATTAACAACAGCAAAAATGAATCTGTGTTTTAAAAAATAAATTGAAAGTAGATGCTTATTATTTCACAGTTCAGTTTTCATAACTTAAGATAATTAAGACATAATTAATGTATGTCAAATACTGTTGCTTAACAACTGGATTAGTTCAAGGTCCACCTGGTTTGGAGTTCCAGCAATCACAGGATGTTGTATACTCTACTGTTGCGCCTTCAGTAATATGTGTGTGTGAATGAGTATGTGTATGTGTATATGTCTATTGTTGCGATGATTTAATCTTTTTGGAAATGCAAGAGATAAAGATTTTCTCTTCCGTTAAACTGAAGGATTGTCATCTGTTTTGGGTTTCTTAGAGAGATGAAGAATTTTTGTTTCAAACACAAAAAATATTTAATGTATTTTTGCAGCTGTATACTTTCAGTTAATAGGTCAGTTTTGTTACTTCAAGGAAAATCGATTTTTTAACTTTTAATCTACATGCCATATTCAGACTGTTACTTGTAATAAAGAGTTGCTGTTCAAAGCCAAAATCTTTTTAGTAAATGGCACTTCATGTCTTGATTTTCTGAATGTCCAAACTATAATATAGCATTACCAATGCATATGATTTCCTTTTATTACACACTAGAAAAAAAGCATTGGGGAAGTGACTTGTATGATTCATTTCTTAGCAATTACAGATCTGATAGTGTTGTTTTTGTTTTGCTTTAAAATGTTGTCACAATTTTGGGGGGGTTTGTGTAGTTGTTTTGGTTTTGGTTTTCCTTTGTGTTTGTGCGCCCTTCCTGAAGCAATAGAGAGACAGCAGTTTCTATACACTCTTGAACGTAGTTCAAACCCAAATCAAATGAAGATGGAATCCTCTTAATACAACAGCTATTCCAGACATCCAAATTTATGGACTTCACCTGCTAAGAATGTACAATATGCAGCTGCTTGTTATTGCATCTAACATTTCAACAAATCATGAATAATTGGATAAAAATTATTCAAATAACTCCTATAAAGAGTTATTGCAAACAAATATTTAAGTATATGCTCCATAAACATTAAAGCATTTGCAGGATAGTTTATTTTCATGCCTATCCTGCTCTTTCATATTAGATGTGAAGAAAGTTGCTAACTTGATGCAGCTGCCAGAGCAGCAGTTGCACTTCTTTTTTCTTCATTTTGATTGGTAATTGAGCATGGGTATACTTAACCAAATACATTTTGTTTGCTATAATTTGCTGCTTGTAATCCCATTTGAGAGATTTAATGCTAATCTGTGCTTTGCCTTGGCTTTCTGCTTTGTGTTGTCCTGTCTTGCTTCTGTGTTTTTGTTTTTTGTCCTGAAAACCCCATTTCTTTGTTTGTATGTATATTTTTATTTCTCCTTCATGCTTGTCGTTGTCTGCACTTGGCTTTGATTGCAAAAAAACAACCCAAAACAAAAACAAAAACAAAAAACAAAACAACCAATGTCAAACTCTGGGTCCCATAAATCTTCATCATTGAATGTCCCTGTCGTCGTTGATGACCTGCTCTCTGCTCCCGCCCCCCTCCTTGGCCTGCTGTGATTGGTGACTTCGTTGCTTGGCTTGGGCTGTGTTGTGTGGACGGAACAGTTCACCCAAATATGGCCTTCTTGCCGACAGGTATCATTTCTGTGAGAAGTGCTTCAACGAAATCCAAGGAGAAAGCGTTTCTTTGGGGGATGATCCATCACAACCACAAACGTGAGTAATTGTGTCCTCTTTAATAATATTTAACTCTCAGAAGTTATAATTATGTTATTAGGAAACCTATTATGATGTACATTCTATATCATGGGTGTCAAACTTGCGGCCCACAGGCCAGATGCGTCACTGGCCATGCTCACCCCCGGTTTAGTGAAGGGGGAAAAAGTTGTGATACATCATGTGACGACGTGACACTGCGAGTTTGACACCCCTGTTCTATATTTTTTTGAAAAAGCCATGTTTCAGTAAAAAAATTTACTTAAGAAAATAAACCTCCCAAGTGAGGGATTTGAAAACAAATTATTTTAAAATTTCAGAACAAGGTGGAATAATAAGAATTTTTCATTAAGTATATATGGAAAGTGCATAAATGTGTACAATACTAAAGTTTTTAATCCTATAAGTATAAAATGATTTTGCTGTACAAAAAAGGATCATATTAAAGTCACAAAGTTCAAAGAAAAGCTTAGATCTGGAATACTTATATAATTATATTTTGTTTAAATTATCTCATTTTTTAAAAATATTGATCTACAAGTTCTAAAGTTAGGGCATCATTCTTATAGTTTCAAGTGCTATATTTCTACTCATTTTGTCGTAATAAATTTCTTTGTTACTGAGCAATGATGCAAAGCAGTAGTGGCAAGATTTCTAGTGTACGATGAATTTTCCATAGGTGGTGTCTTGAAATAACTATCTTTTGCAATATTACAGTTATAAAAAAATAAAATTAAAATGTAATGATATAATAAACTTTAAATGTTAAGAAATTGACGGGACTGTAAATTCTTTAATCCTTTTTTATTTTACTGGAGAAAATGAAAACAGCTGCAATAAATATTTAGCAGGGTGTATATTTCTCTTCCGACAAACGAATTATTCCTTTATATAATTTTTCAGTTCATAGAAGTGCTAAACTCTTATCGCTGTGTTGCCTAAAAGCTATTTTATTATATTTTTGTAACTATACCAAATTTAGCAGACATAATTGTAAACTAGGTTGAATTCTGAAATGGTAAATATTTTCCAGAAAATGAGTTTACCAATGTCAAAAGGTGATAGGAAACTAACCAGACAATCCTGCTGAGGCAACAATTGTGTAATCTGAGTTTTACTGCCTGCTAGAAGTCCTGATTTTGGAGGAACTTATTTGTTAAAAAGAACTTGCAACATTTTTTCAGATAGCTTTTATTTTAGGCCATAGAAGTTAAGCCACTGGTTCAAATTGTACTTGTTACTAGTTAGCTCTCTAGTCTTACAGTTATAATTATTTCTATGTGACATTAATCAGGAGAAATTCTGGATCGACTTGAATTTCTGAACCTCACACAGTTACCTTGTACTAACGTTGTGTAAAAAAAATGTAAAAGTATAAATTATGGCATTTCTGGCTTAGGTTGTTTATATAAGAAATTAACTTGAGTTGTGTATGGATAACTGTGTCCTGACCTCTGTCAAGAAATGAGAAGTAATAAAGAAGTCTGATTGATGTAACCAATAGGTTGTGTTAAGCAACTAAACATGTTTGAAAATGAATGTGTTCTATACCTCCTGTATGACCCTCTCCCAGTCATGAGATAGGTAGTTTACAAACATAGGTGGTTTTTATGCCTCATTAGGAAGAAATCTTCTGGAGCTTCTTGCCAGATTGTTAAATGATGTGAGTACCTTCTCGGGTCAGAACCATAGAGCTTCCAGTGTCTAAATCCAAACTTTGAAAATATTAGCTTGGGATACTGTATCATCTTGTTAAATAAATAAACCTTTCCTTTATTCCCAAAACATTCCTAAAAAACAATACGTTTAGAAGATCCTGCTTAAATGTAGATGTGTCTGCTGCAGATTTAAAATTGTTTTATTATGCTAATGTCCATCTTCGTACAACTAAAATTGCCCATTTCTCTCCTCAGCACAATAAATAAAGATCAGTTTTCAAAAAGAAAAAATGATACACTGGATCCAGAACAGTAAGTGATACTTTAACAGCTAAATTTGTATTTTTAGAACAAAACAAATGTGTTATCATTTTGTTGCTCGTTTATTTTTGCTTTGGGATTGAAAACTATTTATTGCTTTATTCATATTTGATAATACAGGTAGTCCTCAGTTAATGACTGGCCTATTTAGTAACTGATCATAGTTACAGCAGCTTGAACACCCGGTCTTCAAACTTAAAGCCATTGCAGTGTCCTGCACTTATATAATCGCCATTTGGACGCTTTGTAGTCGGTACAAGTTTATAACCCATTTCACCATCCTATATGAACTTCATAGCTGGCTTGTGACAAGCAATCAATGGAGAAATCAGCATTAGAATCACAAGTTGTGATCACATGTCTCACCAACCATGGGTGATTGCTCACAAATCTGATATAAATCTGGCATGGTGATGTTTTCGTAACATCTTTTAGTAATGGCGTTTCCAGTCCTAATTCTGGTTGTTAAGGGAGGATCCATTTTTGAAATTTTTCTTTCATCTTAAACATTTAATTAATTGTTTTTAAAAAAGACTGATTCACCTGTCCCTTGCCTGTTATATATGTAAGTAGGTAGATACTGTATGTATACTTGTAAACATACTGTATAAAAGTTATGTTGGAGCTTGTGGAACATTTTTTTAATGGCACAGTAGAATTCAAATCTCAAATCTCTGTTAGTATATGCAAGATAGCAATTCAGTTTTAAATGATATTTTGTACTTCAAGGTACATTTTATATATTTCTGATTGACGATACATATACAGAACTCTCTAGGCTTAAAGAATAAATAGATTTTGCCACATTGCATAATTTCTTTATCTCTGAAACATTTTTTTAAATAAAGAGTTATTTTTTGAGTGCTTATGGCTCTTTTCTGTTCTAGATTTGTTGAATGTATCGAATGTGGAAGAAAGATGCATCAGATTTGTGTACTTCACAATGAAATAATCTGGCCATCTGGGTACGCTGCTTTTCCTTTTGTGTTTATTTACAATTGTACAAATTACAAATGATATTTGGAAAAGATGCTAATGGTAAAATTTATTGTAGTTCCATGTGATCTTTGATAACCATCTAAATAGATTAACAAAGCTGTGATGTAATTTTATTTATTTAAAACTTTTATATAGCTGCCATTTTACATCAAACTCTGGGCAACTCCCAACCAAAAATTAAAACAACATCAATAATAAAACCACATAATGCATGTCTCTATTAAAGCCATAAGCAAAAAATCTTGTACCAAAGTTAAGCTTTTCCATCAGGTTCATTATTAAATCCTCTTATATACTTCACCCTGTCCCAGAATCTGGGTGAATAGTCAGGTCTTAAGTGGTTTTTGGAAGGGAGGGAGTGCCTGCCAAACTTCAAGGGGAAAGTTTTCCATAGGGCAGGGACTGCCATTGAAAAGACACACTTCCTAGATCCCATAAAATGCCATTGTTTAAGGGAAGGGGCTAGAAGTGCGCTCACTCTATGTGATCTGATAGAATGGGTACATGTCCTTAGGGAGAGACAGTTGCACTGATAACCTGGTCCTACACCATATAGAATAGAATTCTTTATTGGCCAGGTGTAATTGGACACACAAGGAATTTGGTGCATATGCTCTCATTGTACATAAAAAGACAATATACACTCATCAAGAATCACAAGGCACAAGACCCAGTGACAGTCGTACGGTACAATAAGCAATCAAATCATACTAGGAAACAATATCAATATAAATTGCAAGGATACAAGCAACAAAGTCATACAGTCACAAGTGGGAGGAGATGGGTGACAGGAACAATGAGAAGACCAATAGCAATAGCAATGCAGCCTAATGTGAATAGCCTGACTTTAAATGGGACTTTAAAGATAATAGCCAGCACCTTGAATTATATTCAGAAGGAAACCAGGAGCCAGTGCAGCTTGCACAGCAAAGGGGGATCTATCATTGTGTGTGTAGCCACATTCTGGACCAGTTATAACTTTCAATTGATCTTCAAACTGCAACCCTAAATAGAGTACATTGCAATAATCCAAACAGGAACTGACCAAGGCATGACTGAGCGACCATGAGCAAGATATTAGGATGGCTATTTAATTTAGTTTCAGTTTCCATGCACAAGTTTTAAAAAATTCCAGTGGGGACATGGTGTGCCCGGCCTGCCATTTCATGAGGCAGTTGCTGTCCCTGTGAAAACATCTACACCAGGTATTGCAAGGAAATCCCCATGCACAATCTGGGGAAGAAAGCCCTATAGGGTCAGCAGCTGCTTTGCAAAGGGCCAGGCCAGACAAGCTTAGTCAACAGCAGAGACAAGAAGTCGGCAAAGACCGGCTAAGGCAGCAAGGACCTTGGTGTGCAGGGGCCACAAGGACATAGATGGGAGGGTGGTGTGGTGGGAGAGTTGAAGTGCCCCTGTGGTAAGTGGAGGTGGGATGCAACAATTTTTGATCAAGTGACCGCTGGGGCACTGCAGTGGTTCTAGTTGTAACTAGTCCCACTTCAGGGACTAGTTGTAAGATACTTTGTTTAGCACCACTGTGACTTCGAAGAGTCACTGAACAAATAGTCATTATGTCAATGACAACCTGTAGTGATGTTATATATTATTACATCAGGTGAAATTGGGTATTCTGCTCAGACTGTGATATACTGGAGCAAGTCTAATTTAGACTGTTCAGTAACAGTTTGCAATCCATGTTTAATCATATACTAGAAAATGCAGAGAAGATGTTTTTATAGAAATATTTTAATAATTATGTTAGGAATTTAAATTATTTTCTTCTGTTGTAGCTTTGTTTGTGATGGCTGCCTAAAAAAATCAGGACGAACTCGAAGAGAGAACAAATTTTCTGCCAGAAGTAAGTAGAGATTGGTGCATTTCTCATGTTTATTTCTATTTGCTTTTTTAAATAGATGTATTTATTTAAAATGTTTTTATTCCTTCTATTAATGCCAAAGCAGTTTAAGGATAAGATAAAAACAATGATAATAAAACCAATATAAAAAAATCAAAGTAGAAAAATAGAATAAAAACAACATTCTGGAGGAGCCAAATAAAACTAATTCTAACAAGCCTGAAGTAGTATTTCTCTAAGCTTTTTGTTTCACTCAGGAGAGGGTTCTGTGATCTGGCAGAGACTTCAGCTGTTTGACATACAGAAGGATATCCACTGTTCTAAATAGATAGCTAGATTTTCAGAAGTTGCAGGCAGTCCTTAATGTACGACCATAATTGAGCCTGGGATTATGGTCCTAAATCATTGTGGTCATAAATCAAGGTAGCCACATGGCCAACAGTAATTTTCCATCCTTTTTCTGTGACGGATGTTAAGTGAGGTGGTTCATTTCAGTGGGGGTGGTTTTTGCCAGGCAAAAACTATCACAAATGTGGGTCATGTGATTTTGGAATGCCATGAATGGTCATAAAGCTGACCCCACCTAATATGCAGTCTTATGACTGTGGGGGAAGAGCAGCGTGACCAATTTATAACAGCCAGCGGTGCTTTACCAGCATAAAGCACCATTCTGTGGTCCTTGTAACTTCAAATAATTGTAAAATGAACAGTCATTAAGTAAGAATAGCTTGTACTGTTTGGGGAGTTAGTACCATTGTTTTCAATGAATTCTATTAACAAATTATGATTTAGGGCTTTCATCCTTACTAACATTGTATGGCATAAGCATTATCCATCCTTTTTATAACATACACTGAAGAAAAAGAATTGCACTATGTTCATCTGATCAACAATTCCAATACCGAATACCAGCGGTATTTCTCTTTGAGGAACATATGTCTTTAATAAATTGATTTATTGTCAATCATTTTATAATTAAAAAGCCTGACAAACATAAAAATCTTTGATTTTTGATAACCTGCCATGACAAGATATAGTTGGAAACTTAGTTCTTGAAAAATGGAAAATATGAACTTCAAGATAACAATCCAGGGAAGTTTATTTTTCAACTCCATTTTTCTCCATTCAGATGACTCCCGCTCAATGACCCCAATCTGATTGTTCTGGTTTCAACATCTTCCTGAATTTGGGGCTAGAACAAACTCATTGTCTTGCTATATATTCTAGATCAGCGGTCACCAACTGGTGGTCCATGAGAAAATGTTGCTGGTCCACAGAAAAATTATTTGCATTTTTTATATTGCACTAAATCAGGGGTCCTCTAACTACGGCCCCTGGACCGGATACATGCAATGAATGTTTGTGTTGCTGCAGAGAGTCTCCCCCCTTCGGGGTGTTTTTGTGCGGGTCAGAGGAGGGCAGAAATTCCAACTTGGGGTCTGTTTCAGCCTCCTGGTGTGGGGCTTTGGGCGAAGGCTGGAGGGAAGCGCCGCTGGTGGCGAAGAGCCGGAGGGCCTTGTTCCAGTGGGACTGCCTCATGGCCTGGAACTGGCTGACCATCTCAGCCCACTGAGCCTCCAGGGGCCAGTACCCGGTCTTGCACTCCCGCAGGTCTTCCCTCTGCTTGGAAAGCCTATGCTCCTAGTCCTCAGTGAGGTGCTTCTGCTGAGCTTCCCCGGTCAGATCCAATTTGAACTGAGCCAACTGTTTTGCCAACTCTTTCTCGTGGTGGCTGCTTAGCTCCAACAATTGCTTCCTGTTGGGGCCCTAAGCAGCCCGGGCAGGCAGGTGAGGAGTGGCTGGGAGTGGAGGGAAGAGTAGAGGCCACCGAGGTGCCCCTTGATGTGAGTGACATTGAGTTGACCATGCCCACCCAGTCACATGGCCCACACGCCCACCCAGCCGGTCATTAGGCAAATCATATTAGTGGTACAAGGAATTTAAAATTATGAATTTAGTGGTCCCTGAAGTCCGAAAGGTTGGGGACCCCTGTTCTAGATGAGTTTTCTTTCTTTGCTTAGGAAGTAAAGTATGTCAGATCTCCTTTGGCAACAGCTTGGACATCCCTTATCTTTTTTTTTTTGTATTTTATTACCTGGACTTCATCCCTATGGTTTTCTGGTGCAGCATTTTCCTAGCTAAGTAAAGAATGACCCAGTTTAGCTTTTTAAAGATGAGGCTGTATTATTTTAATTGAAACCTACTACTGGTGTAATTTCAGGGTGTACTTCTAAAGTTGTGAATTAATACAAAATGTAAATTTTACTTGCTCAACAAGGCAAATACTTGTAACTTTCTAACCTAGGAGCCACAAGTTCAGAGCATCTTTTTATACGCTACTTTGTTGTTAGAGTAATGATAAACAATTAAGCAATCTTCATTTTTGTAGGATTACCAACCACTAGACTTGGTACCTTCTTGGAAAACAGAGTGAATGAGTTCCTGAGACGGCAGAATCATCCTGAGTCGGGTGAAGTCATCGTTAGGGTGGTTCATACCTCAGAGAAAACTGTAGAAGTTAAACCTGGAATGAAAGCAAGGTAATTTTCCTTAAACCTTCGAATGGCATGATTTTTTTTTCTTTTTGAATATTAAGTTGTGTTATTGGTACATTTGTTAAACAATAAAATGTTATTTTGTTAGTCAAAAGAACTTGCAACATAACATTTAATAGTTTCATTTTTAAACATTTTGAGTGATTAGCGCATCTTTTGCAATTTATTGTGTATTTTGAGCTGTTTTCATACAGAATATTATTGATTTAAAAGAAGATATTTGGAAGGAGATAGCAAAAATTAGGCTTTGGAGGATTGAACAACAAGTTTATTTAAAAAGTGGACCAATAAACATTTTTACTTACTTGTTTGTTTGTTTGTTTGTTTGATTGATTAATTAATTTATATCCTGCCAGATTGCTATGATGCTCTGTACTTTTGAATGGCTTTAGTTAGATTTGGTTTATTTATATGTTGTTTTACTATAAATGATTCCCATAGAGAGAGTTAAAATATAGCAGAACAAAATAGATAAAAGTGAATAAATTATTAAAATAAAATGTTAAAATAATATGTTTGGGCAGCTTCCATATTATAGCATCCTATAATGCATGATAGTATTAAATTTGCTAGTATTGTTTTACATTATACCTTTTAATTTTGCAGATTTGTAGATAGTGGAGAGATGGCAGAACAATTCCCTTACCGAACAAAAGCACTCTTTGCTTTTGAGGAGATCGATGGTGTAGATTTATGTTTTTTTGGCATGCATGTTCAGGAGTATGGGTCTGATTGCCCTCAACCCAACCAGAGGTATTAAAAATTTATTTTTTAAATAATTCTTAAAATTAGATTATTGCTACATAAATGCCTAAGAAATTGATCTTTTTGTAATTGGATCAGGTATATACCCTTTACTACATCTTCCCCCTCCCTCTCTTGCTTTTATTACTTGTCTTTTTCCAAGATTGAATCATTCCCACATACTTAACAGGAAGATTTGATTTAACACTATTTACTTTATGGAATTATTTAGGAGCATTTGCTTTTTTAAAGACAGCTTGATTCACAATTTTTAATAAGCTATTTCTCTCCTTCAAAAAATCATTGGAGATAAATGCTTTTGCTAAACAGAGAAAATCCACCTTTTTGAAGTAAAAGAAAGTAAAAGAATTGACTTCTAATTTGAGTTAATGCTTGATAAAGAAGCTCAGAAAGAAGTTGAAGAATTTCTTTCCTTGGTCTCTACTTCTTTTTGCAGAAGATAAAGATAAAGATGGAAGAATACTGATAATGAGCTGTGACCCGCACAGTACCACTGCTTAGCAACTATGTAAAATAATCAGAACAAGAAAAAAATGATTAAAGTTTCTTTATATATGGGAAAATGCTAGGAGAAAGTGTAATTTACACTTTTTAGAAAGCCCAACATACTGGCACATATTAGAATAACAGAGTTGGAAGGGACCTTGGAAGTCTTCTAGTCCAACCCCCTGCTTAGGCAGGAAACCCTACACCACATATTTACATTAGTTTTCTCTAAATATATCACAATATATAGTCTCTAATTCCTTGAAAGTTCATTTTTTTAGGGCCAAACATGATTTGAACTCTTCAGAATTACACCTGTATTTATCTGTTTGATTGATTGAGTGATTGATTGATTGATATGCCATCCAAGTTCCAGCTGCTCTGGCAGTTTACAGTTGTGAAAAGCATTTAAAAATAAAGAACATTATGAAAACAAAGACAAAAAAATGAAGATGGTGAAGGAAAATAAATCTGGAGGGAATTAAGGAAAAGGAAAAAAGAGGTGTTAATCATCCTCGCCAAAGCACTGGGCAAAGAGCTAAATCATGAGTAGAGTACAGGCTGTTAAAATTGTTGGGGGGGGATCCCATCCCAGAGATCAAGCACATTTCCAAGGTTCTGATAGGTGGCATTGTTTAAACAATGGAACTTGGAGTATGCCAACCCCAGATCAAACCTACTGGACAGATACTCTGAGAGATAGGTGATCCTTCAAATAACCCGACCCAGTGCCAATTCCAAGCTTTATATAAATCATGACCAGCAACTTGAATTACTCCAGAAGCAAACTGGCAACTATTGCAGTTTGCATGGCAGTCCGTACCACAGGAATTACATTATTCCAGAGCTGAGTGTGTTAATAGCTTAAAAATCTTATATGAGATACACATCACTACAGCTGCTAGACTGGCATACGCACAACACTGGAAAGAGAAAGCTCTGCCACCAGAAGAACATATAATTAGGAAAATATTGGAGTACACAGAGATGAGTAAATTAACCCATGAAATAAATGAGGATGAAAACTCAGATTACTATACTGTTTGGGGAAGGTGGTATGAATGGATGAATGATAAAATAAAAGGAGTAAAAGGTGTGTCTAATAAAAGGAATAAGTAGCTTAAGAGACACCCAGTATATATCTTGTATATATTTATGAACATTGCACATCTAATGTTAATAGAAATGATATTTTATGTACTTTCATAAACTCAATAAAATATTGAATTAAAAAAATCTTATATGAGAAATAAGTAAACATAGATTAAGGCACTAGTTTTAAAAAGAGGCTATGAAAGGTGAAGTTAAGGCAAATTTCTTAATGGAAGAAAAAAGAAATAATTGAATACTGCAAAATGCTTTTGGTTATAGCTAATGAACTTTCTCTCTTCTTTAGGCGAGTTTATATATCTTACCTTGACAGTGTTCATTTCTTCCGCCCTAAATGCCTGAGGACTGCTGTCTATCATGAAATTCTGATAGGTTATCTAGAGTATGTTAAGAAGTTAGGGTAAGTTTCCCATTTTATTATATTGTATGCTATTGTGTATTGCATCTTATAAAAGAAACATGGAATTTTTGGGGTTAGTGAACAGATTTAAAATTGTAAAGTCAATTATATTGAGGTCAAGTGGACAGAAAGTTTGTTTGAACACCAAATAAGATGTTTCTAGACCATGTTGCCAATCCCTTCTCTGTAGCAGCCAGAAGATAAGTATGTTTTCAGCATGTATTTTAAAATCTTGGGCATAGATATGCTTTGATTAGTACACTACTAGTAGCAAATAAGAATGTATTTTTTGTTTCGTCACTGAAGAATGCATATATGAAAGTTCCAAGTAAGGATTGTGTGTTAGAGAAGAATAAAATGAAAGAATTCCTGAAATACTTTCATGAAGACAGTTAATTTATGTTAATATTATAAAGATCAACTGTAATTTAGATGGATCACCTGAGAGTAGTGTGTGGCTCTTAATTTACATTATAAAACTGGTAGCATTTTATTAAAAGCTTCATTAATGCTTTAATTGTTTTGGAAGAGAAATTTAAGGCTAAAATGTATGATATGTTGTTAGGCTAGTTTTAATCTAAGTTTAAAATTAGGAAAGGAAAATAATTTAAAGAAAAGACAGCATATAAAAAAGTGTTATTCTTATAAAAGGAAATCCTGATTATGCTTGCATCATTATGGTGTTTTTCTGTGCACCTTTGAGCAGACAGACATGCAGTTAATTGTATTCATTGCTTTGTTTCTTGGTTTATCTCAGTCAACTTTGATTTTGGAAAAATAACTTTTCAGTGGCAAGTTAAGCATGTTCTCCCAGAGGATGCGTGGTGGGTCAGGAGTGGGATGCTCCAGTTGGTCTGGCCAATCACTGAGTCGAATTGCTTTGGCCACGCCCCCTCAGGTCTCCATTGCTGCCAGTTTATTCGACTCAGTGGTTCTGACCAGACTTATTCCTGAGTGTGTCTATGTATTTATGAACAAGGTTTTTATATGATTCTAAAAATAGAAGATGTGGAAGATGTACTTCAAATGTTCATAATCGTTAATATAAATTAAAGCAGAAATTATTTGGTAAACATGCAGAAAAGAATAATTTCCAAGGGAAGAGAATATATTTGTCTTATTACTAGTTCTATCTGCTCATCAGGCTATAGAATCCTATATGATTACAGGTAGTCCTCAAATACAGTCATAATTGAGTCCAAAATTACAATCTTAAATCATTAAGCGAGTCTGCATGTGACCATGCTCAACTTTATAATTTTCTTTGCAGCAATCATTAACTAACCCCATTTTCATGATTGGACATTTTTTGCTAGAAACTGGAAGTAAACCCTGGAAGTTTGCCCCCCCCACACACACACACACCCAAAGCATGAAAATTGCAGACACAAGAAATGGGCATACATGGAACTCAATTGCCAAGTGCCCAAAATGCAGTAACATGAGAGGGAATGAGAGAGAAAGCAAGTGCAGATGTCAGAAATTTGAAAACAGTTCATAAGTAGCTCTGGGGAGGTCCCCAGATTCATTTCTACATCAGAAAGTATTTTTGTCTATAAAGCTTCTGAACCCCTTTTTATTTATTACTTCTGAGTTTTTCAGATATGACATAGTTAGAATATTTCAGAGTCAGCTATCTTGTGGAGTATATTCTTGGTGTGAAAAGGTAACAAATGATTTAAAAGTATATTTGAAATAATGAATAATAGAACTAATAACTTATTTCTTCCCTATTAGCTATACAACTGGACATATCTGGGCCTGCCCACCTAGTGAAGGAGATGATTATATTTTCCATTGCCATCCTCCTGATCAAAAAATTCCCAAACCAAAACGACTGCAAGAATGGTATAAAAAGATGTTGGATAAATCCGTGACAGAGCGCATTGTCCATGATTATAAGGTTGGTTGTGCATTAGTTGAAGTATCGTATTTGCTTACCTGTTTATTCCTAAGTCATAGTATTTCAAAAAAGAATAAAAATATCTTTGAAAAGCAATATTGCATATCTAGTTTTTATATTTATGAAGCCTATTTGAGATTGTCAAATAGGAGCAGTAGAAATAACATTTCATCTTTCTGCATCTCCAAGTGTGCATTAAATAAGGGGGGGGGGAATCTAAAAGATACGTGATACAGATTGAGAAGGCTTAATAAACTGGACCTTCTAAAGTATAAGATATCATTACAACAGTAAATGTCTACTGTTAATATATTTATCTAATGCAAATATGCAAGCATATATATTTATATAGCTATTGTGTTTTTTTAAAACTACTGTATTTTTATAAATGAAACCCATATTTAATTATATTTGTCCATATAAAGTCTATGTCTATAATCTTCACATAGATTGCAAGTGTAATCAAGTCTTTAATCCAGTGATCCTCAACCTTTCTGGCTTTGTGGGCCAGTGGGAAAGGGGGAGAGGAGATGGTTCTACATGAGTAGCGGGCATGCACATGTGCATGCAACTCCATTTGCATGAGTAGTGGGTATGCACACCTACAGCTCGCACAATTGGAGCTGCACGCGTGCCTGCTGCTCACAGGAGTGACACTGCGCACGCACTCACTCACTCACTGCTTCCACAGCCCAGTTCCAAATGGGCCACAGTAGTGGGTCATGGCTTGGGGGTTGGGGACCTTTGCTTCAATCCCGTTGAGAGAATGGGAACATACAAGCATCTTTCTAATGCGGCATGTTTGTTTTTTAGCCATAATAAGGGCAGAGAGAATCCTTTTACACTGTCCAGTTGTCAAATTCCATGTAATAGATATGTAGTTTAAAAGAATATTATTCTTTGAAAATTTTAGCTTTTTCCGCACTATCACATTTATATCGTCTATTACTTTCTCCAGAAATGTTAGTAATTATAGAACATGTGTTTTAAAGAATTGTTGTCCTTACTATATCTCCAACAAAATGCTTTCTAAGATAGTCCCTATCTACACAATTATAATGGAGTTAAATAAATTCTAAATATTATTCAGAATTATAAGTCATAGTTAAAGGTACATCAACACTTTTAATATAGAAATGAAGACACTCTTCCATTGTCTAGGCCAGGGATCCCCAAACCTGGGGTCACAGACGTACCAGTCCATAGTCCACTAGGAACCAGTCCACACAAGTGAGCAAAGCTTCATATGTGCATATATGGGATCTAGGTGACACTGTCTGTGGAAATTCCCCCCCCCCCCCAGAACTGATCCCTGACATCCAAAATGTTAAGGGGCCACTGGATGAGGCAATGCAGGGGTCTCTAATTCTATATTCAACTCATCTCTTAATGTCTGCCTATCAGATTAACTTATTGATAACAGTTATCGATAAAAACCAGTAATAGGATTTTTTCAAAATTTCTAAAAGATTTAACAAGTTGTTCTGATATCTCAAGTTTCAGTATTTCAGAAGCTGAAAATGCTGCAGGTCCAAACAGTTTGTGTCTATGTGTATGTAAGAGAGAGGGGTTTTTTTTTCATTTTATTTTTCTGTTGTGTTTTTTCATTTATTTTTTAAGGACTTGTTATGCATTTATTTTACAACGTCTGTATCTTTTTGTTTTGTTCCTTTTTCTTTTTTCTTTTTCTATTATTTTAAAAATAACAAAAATTAAAAATTGACAACTATTTTACTGTTTTCACTGTTAAATGTGTGCTGAAAAATATTTTGTGTTGCAGGATATTTTTAAGCAAGCAACAGAAGACCGACTAACAAGTGCAAAAGAACTGCCCTACTTTGAAGGAGATTTCTGGCCAAATGTTCTAGAAGAGAGCATTAAGGAATTAGAGCAAGAGGAAGAAGAGAGGAAAAGGGAAGAGAACACTAGCAATGAGAGCACTGATGTAAGAAAACAGCTTCTATCAAAAATTCATCTCTGACATTTTAAAATGTAGAAGTAGAGAAAATAAATGATATATTTTGCTCCAGAAATGTTGATAAATTAATTGATGCAGAGAAGCAAGTGACTCAGGCCCAACCAGAGGCACTTTATTTTAATTTCGGAATAACATTAAAATAACTAGAAGGATGTTCCATGTGCCACTGTTCCCAATCTTGTTGTAGTGAGATTAAGACATGGCTATAAATCTTATTTGGCTCTTTCAGAAGGCCTGGGCTGAATTAATGAAGGTTTTCTTGAACTGATTCTTCAGTTCTTCTGGGAAGGATAAGACCTTAAATAAAATTTAGTTTGCCACTCTCAAACTTCACTATGTTCATTTTCAGGTAAGCAAAGGAGATAGTAAAAATGCCAAAAAGAAAAACAACAAGAAGACCAGTAAAAATAAAAGCAGTTTAAGTCGTGGTAACAAAAAGAAGCCAGGCATGCCCAATGTCTCCAATGATCTTTCTCAGAAACTGTATGCCACTATGGAAAAGCACAAAGAGGTAAGAGTGAAGTAAACACTTCCAGGGCCTCCTAAAATGAGTTTGGAAGGGAGAGGTTGGTGAAGGAAATGTAAGACAAAGTTGGCAAGTGAGACTAAAAAGACAATGAAACATGCCCTTGAGTTTGCGAATGACAAAACAAGAAGAGTATCATCGGCTTTTTAGAAACTAATAACTCTGTGTGGCTTTTTAAAGCACTGCTATTATATGTATCTAAGATACCATTTTTGTCAAATTGTAGGATGGGAGTGCAGTATAAAATATATTCTTGGGCTTATAGTCTAAAGCACATACAAGAAAAAAGTATGTGAGATATATAATGGAGGAAAACAGTCTATCCCACAATTCATTCAATCAGATTAAAATAACCCGTTAATAAAGTCACCAAAATAATGGTTGTGAATTGATTATGTTCAGAAAATATAATTATCTGTTTTATGTAGATAACAGATATTGTTTGACACTTTCTTCCCTCTTAACTGTAATGAAATGTTGCATGGATTCACACAGTGTAAAGTTGTAAAATGACATTTTTTTGGCTCTGACTTACTCTATACAAATTCAACCAATAATTTACCATTTCCAGGTAAGATGAAATAAAATCATGTTTTAGCTAAGCCCTCATTCACTTGTACTACCACCTACTTGCCATTGATTATAATTGGATCACTAAAGAAAACTAAATGACTGCATTTCAGTGTTTAGTACATGGTAGAAGGATTGCTATAAATTATATTATTGCTCTAATAAGCACTTGATGAAAGTGAAAAAAAATTAAAGCTTCTGTCTGATACCTGTAACCTATACAAACATTTAACACTGACATTAAAAGCATAAACTATGAAACATTCTATATTCAAAGAATGTGGCTTAGACGAGAGAACCTAAAATAGGCCTGTCTCTTTTACAGGTATTCTTTGTGATCCGTCTCATTGCTGGTCCTCAAGCCAACTCTCTGCCTCCCATCACTGAACCTGACCCACTTATTCCATGTGACTTAATGGATGGGCGTGATGCCTTCCTTACCCTTGCTAGAGACAAGCATCTTGAGTTTTCTTCACTACGAAGAGCAATGTGGTCAACTATGTGTATGCTAGTAGAGCTGCATACACAGAGCCAGGACCGTTTTGTGTACACCTGCAATGAGTGCAAGCACCATGTGGAGACAAGATGGCATTGCACTGTTTGTGAGGTATGCCTAACCTATAGTGAAGCAGCTGGTTAAACTTGCATTTCAGGAATTTCTGTTTCCTGCTAGTTTTCCTTGTACGTGCTTAATCATTGGATAATAAATATATAGGTACCTCTGTCATTTCAATATAGGTCCCCTCTACTTACTAGTTACTTAATAACTTTATAATATAACAGAGATCCATGAAGTGATAGGAATCCCTTCTAAAGAGAGTACATTACCTACCTAACCATGGTGGCATAGTGGTTAGAGTGCAGTACTGCAGACTATTTCTGCTGACCACCTGCTGACTGCAATCCTTCTGAAGTGAGTAAAATGAGGACCCACATTGTTGGGGGCAATATACTGACTCTGTAAACCACTTAGAGAGGGCTGTAAAGCACTGTAGAATGGTATATAAGTCTAAGTGCTATTACTATTATTTACCTGAGAATTCCAAGGGTTTATGCATATAAGACTGTATAGTTTTGATATTCTATTAACTCTGGTAAGCATTTAGTTAACTTGGCCAGCTTTTTACTTTTGCCTATTTTAATAAGTTTTTCTGTTAGGGTTAGGATGCAAAGATGCTTATGTGCACAAAATATAAGATTTTTTTCTTAGATAACTTTACTATTACCATATTGAAATAGTTAGAACATAAATAATGTAGTCTAATTAACTTCTGTTGGTATAAAGTTCCAAGTAACTGACTATAATAATTTCTGTGTTTAGGATTATGACTTGTGCATTACCTGCTATAACACTAAAAACCATGAGCACAAGATGGAGAAACTGGGCCTTGGTATTGATGATGAGAGCAACAACCAACAGACAGCCACCACTCAGAGTCCTGGTGATTCACGTCGCCTGAGTATCCAGCGCTGCATCCAGTCTTTAGTTCATGCCTGCCAGTGTCGCAATGCCAACTGTTCACTGCCATCTTGTCAAAAGATGAAGAGAGTTGTCCAGCACACCAAAGGTTGCAAACGCAAAACCAATGGAGGGTGCCCAATTTGCAAACAACTCATTGCTCTTTGCTGCTACCATGCTAAGCACTGCCAGGAGAACAAGTGCCCAGTGCCATTTTGCCTAAATATCAAACATAAACTTCGTCAGCAACAGCTTCAGCATCGCCTACAACAGGCCCAGATGCTCCGGAGGAGGATGGCAAGCATGCAGAGGACAGGCATAGTAGGACAACAGCAAGGGTTGCCTTCACCTACACCAGCCACACCAACTACTCCAACAGGCCAGCAGCCACCAACTCCTCAAACACCACAGCCTCAGCCTCCACCACAGCCTGCTTCACAACCACAGTCTGCACCTCCTAATAACATGCCTCCATATAGCATTGCAAGAACTCAACCTCCTGGTGCTGTGTCTCAAGGCAAAGCAGGTGGCCAGGTAACCCCTCCAACAACTCCTCAGACTGTTCAGCCACCTATCCAAGGTCCTCCTGCAGCTGCCGTGGAAATAGCCATGCAGATACAACGAGTAGCAGATCACCAGCGGCAGATGGCTCATGTTCCAATCTTCCAGAGGCCTATTCAACACCCGATGCCTCAAATGAATCCAATACAGCCTATGAGTGTAACGCCACCTCAGATGGCCAGAGGTCCTGGTGGGCACATAGACCAAGGGATGGGATCAACAGGAATACAGCAGCAGCCAGCATGGGCCCAAGGTGGGTTGCCACAACCTCAGCAACTGCAGCCAGGGATGCAAAGACCGACTATGATGTCAATGGCCCAATCTGGACAGCCAATGAATATGTCACCGCAACCAGGAATGGGTCAGGTACCTGGTACAGCTCCATCAAAACCAGGCTCTCTGCCTCAGGCAGCCTTACAAAACCTGCTGCGGACTCTCAGGTCTCCCAGCTCTCCCATGCAGCAGCAGCAGGTGCTTAACATCTTGCATTCAAACCCTCAGTTGTTAGCTGCTTTCATTAAGCAGCGAGCTGCCAAGTATGCGGGTAATCCGAATCCGCAAGGCATGCCGGGACAGCCTGGAATGCCTCAGGGCCAGCCAGGTCTTCAGCAGCAGCAACAGCAACAGCAGCAAGTCATGCCAGGACAACAAGGTGTTCACTCAAATCCAGCCATGCAGAACATGAATCCAATGCAAGCAGGTGTTCAGAGGCCTAGCATGCCTCAGCAGTCACCGCCTCAGCAGCCTCCACCCCAACAAGCCATGGGTGGGATGAATCCTCAGGCACAGCCAATGAACATGAATCATTCGGGGATATCTCCCCAGTTCCGGGATCTCCTGCTAAGACGACAGATGATTGAACAACAGCGGCAGCAGCAGCAGCAGCAGCAGCAGCAACAAGGAACAGGACCTAATTTAGGTCCTGGCATGGCCAATCATAACCAGTTCCAACAGCCTCAAGGAGTTGGGTATCAGCAGCAGCAGCAACAGCAGCAGCGAATGCAGCATCATATGCAGCAGTTGCAGCAAGGAAATATGGGACAGATGAGCCAGCTTCCTCAGGCCATGAGTGCAGACACAGGATCAAATTTGCAGCAGGCTTACCAACAGCGATTACTCCAACAGCAAATTGGATCCCCAGCGCAGCCGAATCCTATGAGCCCTCAGCAACACATGCTTCCTAATCAGGCCCAGTCCCCACACTTACAAGGTCAACAAATTCCATCATCGCTTACCAATCAAGTTCGTTCTCCACAGCCTGTCCCTTCACCACGCCCCCAATCCCAGCCACCCCACTCCAGCCCTTCCCCTAGGATGCAGCCTCAACCTTCTCCACATCACGTCTCCCCACAGACCAGCTCCCCACATCCAGGACTGGTAGCTGCCCAGGCTAACCCCATGGATCAAGGGCACTTTGCCAGCTCGGACCAGAGTGCAATGCTTTCTCAGCTTGCTAGTAATCCAGGCATGGCAGGGCTCCATGGTGCAGGTGCCACAGAACTGGGACTCAGCTCAGATAATTCAGACTTAAATTCAAATCTTTCACAGAGTACACTAGACATACGCTAAGATTCATTGTAGCATTTTGGGAGCAAAAAAAAAAAAACTTATTTTCGCAAGACGTTTTGTACTGAAGACAATTTTTTGAATCTTTCTTAGCAGAACATTTTCCCTGGAATACACCTGAAATCTGCAACAGTAGTTTGTGGTTTTAAAAACAAACAAAAAAACCCCCCTCCAACTGAAATGGGGGACAATGGAATACAAAGAAAATATATTTTTGTTATGGCTGGGACTGTAACCAGTCCTTTTTTTTTGTTTTTGTTTTCCCTTCGCGTGCGTTGGGGAGGTGCTTGGGAGCGGATAGTTGTTTGGCTGCTGACCAAATGACTTCCTTCACTAGCCTCCAATAGGTTTTATTTTTTTTAAATTAATGAAAATATGTAATATTGATAGTTATAATTTACTGAGGCAAATGGTTAACTTTTCCCTATTCTGGTTTTCCTCTTGTCTACTGCAAAAACAACAACAAAAACAAAACAAAAAAAAAGAACATTACCTAAACTGGAGGACAAAAAGGTGAATGTTGCTTTAAAATTACAGTGCATATATATATATAAATATATATATAAATATATATTAAAGATAAATACCAATTTTCTTCCTCGGTTGGAAAGATGTCAAATCTTTTAAAAACTGTAAAAAAATATTAAGAAATCCAGTCTCCCCTCCGAAGTCTACTTTTGTCCTCCAAGAATTTTCTATACCAGAGTCTGAGCTTAAACTTCAAGTATTAAAATTTGTACATGTAGAAAAGAAAACTTTTTTGCAAATATATGGGGGCAGCTGCCAAATGGATGTAGTATATATATTGTGGTTTGTTTTCCTGAAAGATTTTTTTGTTATTTTTACATCTAACAAAGGAAAAAACTAAAGAGGGTAAGAAACTATTCCAAGGGTAAAATTTTAACCTGAGTGAAAATCCCTGGGGTTTCTTCTTTATGCTTGCTTTCTCTTTCCCTTCCTTCCCTTTTTCTCCTCTTCCATTTTCTGTAAAACTTGAAAATAGAAAGCAAAAAACCCTCAAATGTTGTAAATCATGCAATTAAAGTTGATTACTTATAAATATGAACTTTCGATCACTGTATAGACTGTTAATTGATTTCTTATTACCTATTGTTAAATAAACTGTGTGAGACAGACTGGTTTTTTTATGCTTCCCTTCTTCTTTTCCCTACGGTTGGTGCTTATTTTACAGTGGGGAAAGAAGATGGTATGCTTTTACAGACAACTTATGGAAATCCAATCCGTGTAAATATACTTGTGTTTGGTCTTTTTTAAAGGTGGGTATTTTAGACTGTAATGAAGATGATGAATGTCCATTTTGGTGTGCCTTTGTATGTGTTTTTATTTGTGCTTTGAAAAGTACAGAGAGTTTTAATATCCAGGTGGAATGCTGATTGCATATTTGACTTGGTTGCACTTCAATCTCAAGCAAACATGTTCAGTGTGCAGATTTTTGAGCTGTGCAGGCTTACTCTTCTGTGATTCAGGAAGTTGCTTTGCACTCTGATTCAAGAGTATTGAAAGTAATGAAAACTTCAGGCACATTTTGACCACTCCAGCAGTTACAGATTTTAATTATAAAAATGCTTTGATACATCCTTCACCAAGGACAGCAGTTTTGTATTTTGAAGCTTTTCATGGCCACTCACTTAAACGGAGTAAATAATTCTTAGCTAAACATCTGTTATACAAGGAATCTAAAGATACACCTTGATTTCGTCTGATGTAGACGGACTTGAGAATCTGAGGAAGTTTAAGTTTTTGCATTGTCATGTATTAACATATGGAAACTCTGTCATCTTGATGTCAACATGTGCTGGTAAAGATAAGGTCTTCTAAATTATTTATGGTGTCTTGTATCCATTTTTAGATTGGCTCAAAACCATGGTCAGGCTCTTATTTTGGGTACCCCTAGGAATGAGCAGTGTCGTCTTAGATTAGCAAATTAGAGCATTAGCGATTGAATATTAAGTAAAGATAAAAGGATACAGATAAGTTTAATATGGAAATACTAGCAGAAAAGAGAAAAACAGGAATATACAATTCTTAGTACAAATATAATTCACACAGGATATGTTAAATTGTACACCTGCAATGATCTGTAGTATCAAAATTCAATTTAAATTGAAATGGTGCTCAGTATAACTTGGATGAATAACTATTTTGCAAAATTTATATTTTGTATTTGTTAGAATAGATTTCTATTCATTAAGCATTATAGCCCCCCCACCCCAAGGTACTTATGACCTGAATTTGAAGTTCTGTTGGTCAGTCCCTGTCCCTTTGCAATCAGATAATGTTCGCATTTTTGGTACTCTGCAGCCAACCCACATTAACAGCTGTCTGCAGCATCCTGCAGTCATGTGACTGACTTTCTACATTTTTTTGCCAGAAATCGGCATTTACTTAGTTTCTGCCAAAAAAAAAAAAAGTCCATTGTGGAAAATGTGTTCTCTTAACAATTGCTACAAAAAAATGTAAAATCAAGGTTGATCATATGGGTGCCAAAACTTAACAATTGCCATGACATACAACAGAAATGCCAGACTCCGTTAGTCATAATTCAGGGACTACCTGTAAATTATTGCTTCATTTTTATCTATATAAATTCCCTCTGCATGCTTTATTTGGAAGTGTAATCAAGTAGCTACGTAAACTGACCTCACTGGTTCCATATTTTTTAAAGAGTTTATAGTGATCTTAATCTGTTCTGTCAATGGGTGTAAGTTTTATATCATGCTACTTTTTAGGGTTTAATTACAATTAGCAATGAGAACTGTTCCCCTAGAAGAATTAAATATGTGGCACTTATTAGTTCAACTGGACTAAATTTTAATTATGTTTTTGGCTAGTGTAGAAAAGGAGATATTCCTCTCTGAAGACCCCATTCTCTTTCATGGTAACATCTAAACTCAGAAGCTTACTTCATAGACATCTTTAGGTTGAATTATTCTTTTGTCATGTAGAAGCATTATAGACATGTATTTTTTACAAAAATGTTTACATTTCCTTCAAAAATATTTAGCATATCATTGTAAGTAAATTGTACATTTCCCAGCTAAGAGCTATACAAAAAATTACATCTATTTTGTTATGATACACAAGATCAGAGATTTTTGTTCGTTATGAAATCATAGCACATGCAGAGCTATCTCTAAATCAAGATTAGTAATAGTATTAAATCAATAATTAACTTAATAGGTACCTAGGATGCATTGTTGAATTAAGAAACAAGATACATGTGAATTACATGCCTTTGAGGTATTGGATAATACCTCATCAAATGTCAATCTGTGTTGGGATTATCAAAAAATGATTTCCAAATACACTTCGTATATTTAGGAAGATAGGTTGTTAACAGAGGATGTAACTGCAGCTGCCCCATTTACTAAGATCTACCATTAAATATTTTGATCAATATCTCTAGGAATTACTCATTGATACTAATTTTTTATTTTATTTTAATTTATTGGCTGCCCAACTCTAATGAACTGTAAACCATAAACTAAATGAACTTACAAAATAATGAAGCTTCCCCTTGTGGAACTTAACTCTAAAATTCAATAAAAGATAGTGAAAGTAGAAGACAAAAATAAAGAGTGTTGAATACTGCAATTGCAAATCTACACAAATATCATGCCTGGATTGGTACCTATTCTAACATCTTTGTTTTCCCAGCATCCTGAGATAATCCAAGTAAGGTATGAGTAGATATTTCCGAATTATATAAAAGATTATACCTGACTCCAGGAAAAAAAATAGCACAACTTTGAGGACTCTTACCTCTGTCTGTGCATGGGAGCATTCATGACCTTCTTTAATTGCTCTGACACATTGAGGTAGAAATAGAATATATCCACTACTGGAAGGAAGAGTTGGAAATAATCTGCCAGTATGGAATTTGGACTCTGTTGGTATCAGTAAAAATTAACATTGCCAAATAACTAGATGTGATTTCTTGGGAGCATATGCTGAAATAACGCATTTTAATTCCTAAAGGTTTATTACTCTTGGTGAAAACAACTAAGTCAGTTGAGTTCTGATTTGCATATCAGATTTTATCCAGACAATGTATATCTAATCATGAAGTTGTTCCTAAAGAACTAATTGTTTCTAAAGATAGGGGAACTACTGTATCCTCCCACTCTTCTACAAAATCAATGATAGTATTACCACCATATTGGTGAAGCATTTTTGGCATCTGACAAGCTAACTTGGTAGGCAAAAGATAGGTTACCACCAGATTCTCAATGACTGAGCAACTCGCCATAACCATAACTAAAATTTACAATAAAACAAAAAAGATGGCAAGTGCAATGAAGTGAAAGGTCTGCCAAAATCCTTGGTGAAGTGCTGGGTCTTCATAAGTTTTCTAAACAACAGTGGAATGAGGATGGAAGATGATAACAGGATGTATCAAAAGTCATAGATGAGTGTTATTTTTCCCCCTGCGAAAATGTTAATAGGAGTCCTCCATATGTCATATGGCAATTAGTTTGAATATTTAATGTAATATAATAAATTGTCTATGGGCCTGATTTTTGGATCGTCCTTTATATGTACTGGTAGATCATTGAGGGACTTGCAATGATTCCCATTTCATATTCCCAATTAACAGCAGCAATAGATTGATATCCCCGGGCTTGTGATGCAGCCAGAGGTGGGTTTCAGCAGGTTCTGACCAGTTCTGGAGAACCGGTAGTGGAAATTTTGAGTAGTTCGGAGAACCAGTAGTAAAAATTCTGACTGGCCCCACACCCATCTATTCTCTGCCTTCCAAGTCCCAGTTGACTGGGAGGAAATGGGGATTTTGCAGTAACCTTCCCCTGGATTGGAGGGGGAATGGAGATTTTACAGTATCCTTCCTCTGGAGTTGGGTGGGAATGGAGATTTTACTGTAACCTTCCCCTTCCACACCCACCAAGCCACGCCCACAGAACCAATAGCAAAAAAAATTTGAAACCCACCACTGGATGCAGCCAACATTTAAAGTTTTGTATGAAAAGACTGATTCTTTTTGGCTACTCAAAATTTATTCCAAATAGGAAACATTTAAATAATTTCAACAGAACACTCCATTTGGTGGATCTTGGCTAATAGTTCCTATTAGCTTTAAATCTGTTGCCTCTATTTGAATTTTAAAATGAGGCAAGATAATCTTTTTAGTTTTGTTTTTATATATAATCTACTATCCTTTGTATATAAATTATTTTCAGAGAAAAATTGAATTGAATTGAAAAGACCTAATATATTAATCATAATCACTTCCATGACAATTTTGAATTAAACATCCCTTTGGTAGGTTTTGGCTGTCTCTTCAAGAAGTATATTATCCTGCACTTCAGTTATGCAATCATTTTATATAGTTGTTCATAAGGAGGAGAAATCAGGATTTCTTACTGGAGTAGTAACTTGGATAACATTTAGGTTAAGTGACACCTGAAAGAAAGAAAGAAAGAACAGGCTAAATAGTAGCAAAAAATGTCTTTATTCTGTTTTGGTGCTCCTATAGTGCTGAAAAAGTTACAATTATACTCGTATTTTAATATTGCTGCATATTTAATATTGCTGTAGCATATATTTTTCATAATATGTGTGACTATGTTCCTATTCTATATTCCCTATTACAAGGTAGATTAGGGATTAGGTCAAAGCAATGTGAAGGCAATGTTACATCTTACAGCAGCCCAGAATTCTTTTTAAATTACCTTTCAGTTTCTGAAAATATAACACAGGAGAATGTTAAAATTCCATGAGGTTGCTGCCATTTTCTTTCTGTTTCCAACTATCCCTTTGCCTTGAGCCTTAAAATAGCCTACCAAGTGTATAAGATTCTTATTTTAAACCTGTCCTAATATTTTTAACAATGGCATCATTGGTAAAAGCTATGTATCTAAAAATTTTCCTGCTTTAGGGATAGAAGTGTCAGCAAGTCAATTGTAAAGATTACAAGTTTTCCTTACTTAATTGTGAAAAACCATTTCTAATGTTTTACCCTAAAACTGTTTCTGAAATAGTTTGAAAATTACTATATTTGCAGAAAGCACTTAATAGAAATAAAGATGCCAAATATTAAATATTAAACTATCCCCTTGCAGAGAGATGAGCAGTAAATAAATTCAATAAATATAGTCACTTAGCTGAAGATAATATATCCTTTATAACATGTACAGCTTCACCTAATAATTCCACTTTACACGCTTCAATTAAAGCCTAGACAATCTTGCAAAGTAGATGATACTTGTGCATTTCTTCCTTTAGTTTTATGATTACAGCAAATATTTAGTGCCAAGTAAAATCAATGAGATTAGTCATAAGAAATCAGAGATCTGAATTAAGACAATATTGCATTTATCTTCAAAATGTAGTTCTATCTTTTAATGGAGCCTCTCATATTAGTATCTCTAGTGCCTTTTTTTCTTTTATTATATATATTGATGTTTTTATTTCCATTATACCATACCATTCTCTTGTCATGTTTACTTTTCTACTACAGTTTTCCTCTACATTTTATTAGCTGTAGTGTCATTTATTTTTTATATGATGCTATCAATAATGTAATGGTTACCTTAAAAATAAGAGGATAGTTTTCTGTTCTGAATAACTTAAAATTAGAAATCAGAACAGCCTTTGTACTTTTGGTAGGAGAGTTCTCTACATAGGTGAATTTAACAAGACAGGATAGTGAAAGATGAGAGAGGACAATGCTATATTCAAAGCAAGTGATCAGCTGTGTAAGAAAAAAATAGAAAAAAGTTTGCAATGTTTATCATACAGATGTCACATGATTTGATAATTATTGGGGACAAAGGAGTGCAAGATAAAAGATTATTCAGTGTAATGGTATTATGTAATGAGTGAATGAGGTTTGGAAGTAATACTGTAGTTTGGCCGCAGACATACCAGCCCATGGTATCCTTCCGCATCTGGCAAGATCTGGCCTTGAAAATGATGTTTCATAATAATTCCAATCTGCCTGTCAGGTGATGTTAATGTCAAGTGATTTCTGTTTGGACCCTTAGGCCATTGATCTGTGATGTCCTACAAGGTTCCATCTTGTTTCCCATGCTTTTTAACAAATCTGTGAAGCTTATGGTAGAGTTTTGAGATGGTATGCAATATGTTCTCTTAAATTTGACTGTTTCACATGTTGTTACATACTATCTTGATTCCTACAATATATCCAGAAGTTGCAATTGGCGTGAACAGCAGCTAGTTTGTTACTATACAGGGAACAAAAATAATAGGATATAGCAATAATGTGTATTAATCCTTTTTCCCCACACACAATTTAGTGAATTGATACTGACCTTTAAATCCTAAATTATTTTGGCCTGTCTAAAGGATTCTCCCAGTATAATTCTGTCTGGGCTGTTAAGATAGAGGTTGTTAAGATGCATCTGTTTTGCCACATTTGTTTTTTGTTTTTTTTAATGAAATGATTACCTACCTGGAATGCCTGCCAAAATAGAAAGGCAAGGAGGCAAAGTTTTCAAGTTAGTTTGTCAAAAGAGCATATAGAGATGCTGCACTACATGGATTGAAAATTTACTTCCAGAGTAGAGAAAGATGTCCTTGGTGCAAAGGTTATACGAAAAGTTTTTATATGTCAGGTGAAGAACATTTGTAGGGTCCTTCTATATGCATCATGTATATACAACAGAAATTGCAATTGTGCTGCTATGTTCCCATAGTCCTGGGATTCTGCTATTGTTGAGTTGATTAACTTCTAGTTAATGCAATGCAGGAGGAACCAGCAAAAACAATTCCAGAGCTAATGTTGGAACAAAAAAATTGGCAGAATTACTAACAGGAATTCTTGCTTTGTTCTTATTTAGTTAGTTAGGGTAATGTAAAAAAACAGCCCAGAGAGCACCAAGGATCCCTCATTTCAACCCTGAGCTACAAATATTCTCCTTTATTGTCCTTATTTATTTAAATATTTATGTGGCCACCAACTCTATCTAAGTGACTCTGGGCAATTTACAGAAATTTACACAGAATCTAACAGAAAATATATATAACCACAGAACAATGGCCAGAAAATAATAAAATGGCAATCCAAGAAGAAATGACATCCAGTTGGGGGTTTTTAAGGTCTGAGGAAAAGCTTTCTCCATTTGCCTTGCCATCATTTTGTAGCACTTTTTAAATTGAAGGACAGTTCCCTCTACTAGGGAAGAAGTGCTAATAAACATCTGGAAACTTTTTTGCATCTTCCAGTGATTATCTAGAAGACATTAGAACAATAGTGAGGACACAGCTCAAGTGGTGTAAAAATGTTTCTGAAGTTTTGGGGGTGAAGCTGGTGACTTGAAATGCCCCAAGAATCGGTAGGAGAATGAGAAAAATGAGACTTGAAGGATTCCAACCAAAAAAACAAAGTCTCACACGATGAAAATATTAACTATTGGAGCAGGAGTGAAATCCAGCAGGTTCTGACAGGTCCTGGAGAACCAGTAGTGGAAATTTTGAGTAGTTCGGAGAACCAGCAAATACCACCTCTGGCTGGTCCCAGAGTGGGGTGGGAATGGGGATTTTGCAGTATCCTGCCCCTGCCATGCCCACCAAGCCATGCCCACAGAACTGGTAGTAAAAAAAATTGGATTTTACCACTGTATTGGAGAACAAAAGATTACAGAAAGATTACAAAAAGCTAAGCCAAAGAGGAAGATTACAAAAATCTTAGCCAAAGAGAATCAAGAAAAAAGAAATACTGAGGTAAATCAAAAGGAGCAGTGATTTTGAACATTACAGATGTTCCTCTTATTGTCTAATCCTTGAAATAGCTGCACTTCTAATGGGTTCCTAATCCTAATAAATTGGGTTTGTTCTTTGTCAGAATGGAGATTATAATCCCAACAGATCTGCAGGGCAAAATTTAGGGCAGGACATCAGGACAGAAATTGAGGATTCAAACACACTACAGTAGGATCTTCACTTCCCATTTTGAAATATGAAACCATCTAAAGGAAAGCTAATATTCTTACATTTCAATCTATAGAATTACTGGTAAAAGTAACTGCAAAATGGTTAAGACTTATGTATAAACGTCCTAGTCTAATTAGTGCAATTTACCGTTATTTCTGAGCAAATGTTCAAAAGGAGCAATAGATGGCACCTTAAGCAGTGATTAGCCACATCCAATGATACTTGAGGAAAGGATGAGGAAAGAGCTATGCCCTCTTAATGCTCAAAGATGAATGATAGCAAATGGGAAATATGGCTGCCGGTGCCGAGGCGCGATTAGAATTGGCAGATGGCTGGCGAAAAGAGACGTTTTGTTTCGTGTACAGTTTCGGAGCTCCGCTTAAGACATTCTTTAGACATTTGGGCTAAAGCGCTGACACAGTGTCACCCGCTCTTTTCCTCCTGAGAGGAAACAGAGCATTTCCCCAATTCGGAAACTCTTTTTGAACTATTAATCCTACAGTGCAATAATAGGCACCCTCCCCAGCGGCGATATGGAATAGAAGAATGGGAGTAGCAGTCCACAATTCTCCACAGAGAACTGACACTTTAAGGACTTTCCTTCCCAGTGTTCCCTGGGGCAGAAGGAAGGTTGCGATTGGTAGTCGTCCTTAAACTTGCCTTCCTGTCGCTGTCGATCCTTTCTCTTCATTGGTGCCCCTGCAAACGCGTGCAAGCGTCTGTGCGCTCGAGGCGCGTAAAGGACCGGGAGGTTGGTCTGCCTTTTGGTGGCTGACGTGCGCCTGAAGGGAAAAGCGGTGCGCGCTCGGCAGCCTCCTGCTCCGGATAGCGGCGTGGGTTAGATTGGCGTGCAGCTATGGACCGGGAGGAAGGCGAGGTAAAATATATTTAGCCCACTTGTGTCCACCGTGCTCGGAGAGACTTTCGGCGCTAAAAGTTACAAGGAATCTTTGCTTTGGATAATTACGAGCGAGAAGAAAGAGCGTCTTACCTGAATGATCTCTTTACCACCTCTGTGGTTCCTGTGCTTTATTTCTTTTACCTGACAGTAGAAAAGTAGGTCCCTCAAAGTAGAGATTCGTAGGTCCCCTTTTCCGCAATAATCCTCGGGAGCTTCTTGAAACTTGCTTATTGTTAAATATTTTCATTTGTCTTCCCTCAGTCTGTCGCGAGCAATCTGACATTTAGCTACAAGGTATTTATCTCAGGATTACCAATTGTCCATCATGCAATATACACTGAAGATTGGAATGCACTTTTGCTTTACTTGGTTTGCCACTCTCCTGCCTGTCTCTTGCTTGCTGGGGCATTTCTAAAATTTATAGGCTACTGCAATCTGCCTCACAAAAAGCAAAGCATCACACAAGTAATCGATCACCCACCTGGGGGGTGGGGGTGGGAGGCAGCCTTGAGAGCTCATTGAAATAAGGTCAGGATGGAGCCCTATGAATTTAGTATTATCAGTCGAATTCTAGAATAGCGTTTTTCAAACTTCACAACTTTTAAGATATGTGGACTTCAACTTTCAAGATTCTCCAGCTACCATGCTAGCTGGGGAATTCTGAGAGTTGGAGTCCACACATCTTAAAGTGAGATAGAATCAATCGCCCACATGTAATGATATTGCCAGTCTCACAGGGAATCTCTACTTCATTTTAATGCCATATTGCTGCTACTGAAGGAGAAAAGTTGCAGCACTCTAATTGCAAATATTCCTGTTTGTGTAGCTGGTGGGATAGAATCAATGAACTACGTATAATAATGTTACCTGCCTCACAGGGAGCCCCACCTTACTAAAATAATGCCTTCAATAGTTCAGTGTTCAATGGAGTGGGGGTGGAGAGTAAAAAAGGTAGAGTCCCTGCAGATTTAGTCTGCTAGTTATAGACAGCTTTAGGGGTGGTGCTTATCTCCATTTCAAAGACATTGAGCCAGTGCTACCTGAAGATGTTTCCATAGTGATGTATCCATCATGACATCACAGAGCACTGTTATCTTCCCATGTAAGTGGAACCTGTTTATCTACTCATATTTGAATGCTTTTGAACTGCTTTGTTGGCAGGAGGTGGGGCAAGAACGGTTACTCACCCCAACACATGGCATTCAGAGCTCAAACCTGGGATATCAACTCTCCAGCTGACAAGCCCAGCATCTTAACCATTGAGCCATTGCACCATCCTGGAAATAGAGAAGCTCACGTTTATTATCAAACTAATAAGATTGGCTTCTAATGTCACCAGTTTTGCAGAATTTGTGTCACTTCATCAGCAGTTACTCCCAGAATACTTACTATATATGTTATTTTGTTTACATTTAAATTTTAATATGGGTTGCACATTTTTACTTTAGCTGGTTGCTGACCATAAGAGCTGACCATAACGACATAAACCTATTATAGTACATATAGCATCCTTCTTCATCCTAAAATATAAAGTCTCTTGTTTATAACTTCTGTGCTTCTAGAATTTGTTACATAGTCTCACATTCATAACAAGTAAGAAACTCAATTTTGTTGTAAGGATACATTAAATGTTAAGAAAAAAATGGTTTCATTCTGACCAATTGATAAATTTGTTTTCTAGGAGCCAGTTACAAAGTAACTACTATTTTTAAAAAAACTGTGCTAGAAATTGAAAGTATGTATTGAAAGATACAGTTACCCATCACGTATCTATGAGACTCCAATAGCAACATTCTGTTGAAAAAATTAAAAGCATTTAACTGATTGCTATACAATATAGCTGTACATTTTTTATTGGTACTCTGAAAATTTCAGTAAAGGTTACTGGTGTCCATGCCTGTTTGATATCCTAATATTCTGAAATTACAGAATTGATAGTTCTGGGTAGTCCAATAATAAGAACAAAAGCAACTTATATCACTTGCTGTTTAGAAATTTAAATTGCATTTACTTATACAAACCAACTAAGCACACTTCGGATTATGACTAGGTTCGAGTATGGTTTGCTTAGTCTGGTTTAATCATGCTTATTCTTGGAACACACCATAATTGGTTAAGTTCATAAAATACACAAAGCTATACCTTGTGATTTACAAGTATGGCAAACTAAATAAATCATATTATGACTTAGGAAAATATAACAATCCTGTTAGTATATTCATTCTTGCTTTGAAGAAACAAAGTTCTGTAACATCCTTACTGAATCTATCCCAAGATTAGCCATTGTGACCAGCATGCAAACTATGACTGAACTTATTTCTGGTTTTCTGTGTTGTGTTGATGACTTATTAAGTAGTTACAGTTCTAAAAAGACTAGCAAAAGAAAAGTCATGAATAGAATAGAATAGAATAGAATAGAATAATAGAGTTGGAAGGGACCTTGGAGGTCTTCTAGTCCAACCCCCTGCCCAGGCAGGAAATCCTACACCACTTCAGACAAATGGTTATCCAACATCATCTTAAAAATTTCCAGTGTTGGGGCATTCACAACTTCTGCAGGCAAGTAGTTCCACTTATTAATTGTTCTAACTGTCAGGAAATTTCTCTTTAGTTCTAAAGTGCTTCTCTCCTTGATTAGTTTCCACCCATTGCTTCTTGTTCTACCCTCAGGTGCTTTGAAGAATAGTTTGACTCCCTCTTCTTTGTGGCAACCCCTGAGATATTGGAACACTGCTATCATGTCTCTTCTCTTCATTAAACCAGACATACCCAGTTCCTGCAACCGTTCTTCATATGTTTTAGCCTCCAGTCCCCTAATCATTTTTGTTGCTCTTCTCTGCACTCTTTCTAGAGTCTCAACATCGTCTCAACATTTTTTACATTGTGGCGACCAAAACTGAATGCAATATTCCAAGTGTGGCCTTATCAAGGCATTATAAAGTGGTGTTAACACTTCACGTGATCTTGATTCTATTCCTCTGTTTATGCAGCCCAGAACTGTGTTGGCTTTTTTGGCAGCTGCTGCACACTGCTGGCTCATATCTAAATGGTTGTCCACTAGGACTCCAAGATCCCTCTCCCAGTTACTACTATTGAGCAAGGTACCACATATACGGTACCTGTGCATTTTGTTTTTCTTCCCTAAATGTAGAACCTTGCTTTTTTCACTGTTGAATTTCATTTTGTTAGATAGCCCCCAATGTTCAAGTCTGTCAAGATCCTTCTGTATCTTGAGCCTATCTTCTGGAGTGTTGGCTATTCCTGCCAGCTTGGTGTTATCTGCAATTTTGATGAGTTCCCCATCTATCCCCTCGTCCAAGTCATTGATGACGATGTTGAAGAGCACTGGGCCTAAAACAGAGCCCTGGGGTACTCCACTGTATACTTCCCTCCATGTAGATGCAGTTCCATTGAGGACTACACGTTGAGTGCGGTTGGTCAGCCATCTGGTGGTGATGCTGTCTAACTGTTCTGCCCCAGCTCCGATTCCCGAGGATATTGACACACACCAACGGTCCTTATCAAATTTATTAAGTAGCAAGAATAAACGAAAGTCCGGCAAAGGTTGGCAACCAGCCCAGAAAGCAAGATACGATAAGACTTTTCCAAAAATGCTCTGATGATAATTACAAGTTGTTTCCAGCAAGAAACTTACTAAATAGGCTAAGGGAGTGGCCATTTATCCTCAAGCCTTACTCTCGAGGAGACCTCCTCCTCCTGAGTAGCCACTCCTGCCTCTTGGCAGCCCTGTGTGCTCGAGCATTGAGAAGAGACTCCTCCACTTCGCTCTCTCCACTTAAAGGAGCCTCCGGAGGTTCTGAAGGCCCTGGCTGAGTCTCTGCCTCTGGCACCACATCCTCTTCAGCCTCCTCACTGTCCGACGCGAGTGCCGGCTGCGCAGGCTGCTGGCGTGACACCACACCAGCCTCCTCCTCGTCGGGATCAGCCACGATCCGCGCAGGCCTCTGGCGGGCCACAACACTAACCCACATTTTTCTACTTTATCTAGTAGTAGGTTATGGTCTACTTTATCAAATGCTTTACTGAAGTCCAAGTAAATTATATCGACAGCATTCCTCTGGTCCACTAATTTTGTCACTTTGTCAAAGAATGCAATAAGATTAGTCTGGCATGATCTGTTTTTGACAAACCAATGTTGGCTTTTGGTTATTACATGGTTTGCTTCTAGGTGTTCAGTGATTCGTTGCTTGATGATCTTTTCCTGAATCTTCCCTGGTATTGCGGTCAGGCTGATAGGTCTGTAGTTTCCTAGATCTATTTTTTTCCCCCTTTTTTGAAGATTGGAAGTATATCAGCTCATTTCCAATCCTCTGGCAGTTCCCCTGTGCTCCAGGATCTTTGAAAGATATAGTTCAATGGTTCTGAAATCTCGTCTGCCAGTTCCTTCAGAACCTTGGGGTGCAATCCATCTGGTCCTGGTGATTTGAACTAGTCTAGGGTAGACAGGTGTTCACTTACCATTTTCTTTCCTATTTTAACTTGTGTTCCTAATCTGTTTTTTGTGCTGCTGTTTTTGATAGGTTGGGCTGTTTTTTCCTTTTGTGTAAAGACAGATGCAAAAAATGAGTTTAGTAGTTCTGCTTTCTCCCTGTTGCTTGTCACCTTCTTGCCACTTTCTCCCAGCAATGAGCCAATTGTTTCCTTGACTTTTTTCTTGTTTTTAATATGTTGGAAGAAGCTTTTTTTGTTATTTTTTACTTTAGTCGCTAGCTTTTGTTTATTGTGAACCTTAGCTTTCCTCACTTCATCTTTACAGGCTCAGGCTATTTGCTGATATTCTGCCTTACTTATTTGCCCCTCTTTCTACTTTTTATACTTGTCCTTTTTGTTTTTCAATTTGTTAGAGAATTCTTTATGCAGCCATGCTGGTTTCTTTTGAGAGCTATTATTTTTCTTCTTCATTGATATTGTGTTAGACTGGGATTTTATAATCTCACTTTTCAAAATTTCCCAAGCTTCTTGAGTTGTTTTCCCCTTGAGGATTCTCATCCATGGAATCCTTCTCAAGCTCTCCCTAAGTTTATTGAAATTAGCTCCCTTAAAGTCCAAGACTCTAGTTTGACTTTGTTCTACTACTTCTGTTTGCATAATGTTGAATTCCAATATTGCGTGATCACTTGCCCCCAAGGTTCCTGTAGCTTCAACACCTTCTATCATTTCGTCTCTGTTAGTGAGAATTAAGTCTAATAAGGCTGATCCCTTTGTTCCCTTCTCTACTTTTTGGGAAACAAAGTTGTCTGCTAGGTTTGTTAGGAACCTGTTGGATCTTCCACTTGGTGCAGAGTTTGTCTTCCAGTTGATGTCAGGGTAGTTAAAATCCCCCATTACTATTGTGATGTGCTTCCTACATACCTTAGTTAGCTGTTTAGCAAAAAGTTCATATACTTCCTCTGTTTAGTTGGATGGCCTATAGTATAGACCTATGGCAATGTCATTCCCCCCGCCCCTTTAATATTGACCCAAATGCATTCAAGATAATTTTCATCATTGTTGTGCTGTATTTCTGTAGAGATGTAGTTATTTCTTATATATAGTGCAACTCCACCTCCTCATTTATTTGGTCTATTTCTTTTAAATAATTTATATCCCCCTAGCTCCATTGTTCCATTTGTGGGTTTAATCCCACCAAGTTTCCGTAATAGCAACAATATCATATCTGCCCTCATTTACTTGAATTTCTAATTCACCCTGTTTATTCCTCATACTCTGTGCATTGGTGTATACACACTTGAGTCCATTTTGATTGACCTTATGTTTACTGTCTACATAACCTGTGTTGTGCCTGACTGCCCCTGCTTTCTTGCCACCTATTTGATTAATGCACATGTTATGGCACTCGCTATTAAATGCTTGGTTTTGGTTGACAGCAGGGGTGATAATATTATTCACACAGACATCTATGTTACATTCAGTGATAGCCCTATTAATTTTGGATTGCTAATGTTCTGACTATTCAAAATACTGCAGAATGGCTTTTCTTCAATTGCCCGAATCCTGTATAGATTTTCTTCTTTATTGGGAAAACATTTGTTTCTACTTAAAGGGAATTGTGTTTTCATGACTATGATAAAAAAAAGACTTCTTATACAGAGGTACAGAATGGATTGTGTAAATGGTCTTCTAAAAATGCATCTATCTTTTAGGACTGTGAAATAATTTGAGAAGTGATGTTTTGGAATGAATGTGAACACAACCCCCGTCTGCAGCTCATCAAAGCAACTATATCCATTTACAGCTGCTACTGTACAATATGTTGCTATGTTCGTATTTCCATAGATTCCAAAGCTTTTCCAAAGAGATCCAAACATTGCACAGTTTTACTAGCTAATTTGCCCCTGGAAATGTGGGGGTATCTTCTGGAGGCCTCTCGGTAGAAATGCTGATCATAGGATTTTTTTAAAAGGAAAATTGGTATTAAATATTTTATAGATGGTATATAAATCATTACTAAGAGCAAATAACAATAAGTGTTATAAATGCTGCAATGAGAAAGGAACGTTCTATCACATAGGGTGCTTTTTTAAGAACTAAATATTACTGGAAAGTAATACATCAAAATATTGAGAAAATTCTACAAAATAAAATTTGGACTGAAACTGCAAATATTTTATGGCACATTTATTCATGTGAATCTTTCTTAATTTCTTATAAAATCAATGTGATAATACAAATTACATTACAAATTACAACTTTTATTAAAAATTAAAGTGACAAAAATATACATCAAACATCAAGCACACGTGAGTGTGCTCTGGTTTTTACTATAGAGATTAATATAACAACCATTCTCTGAGTTTATATGAGTAATACCAATATTTAAAATATAAAACACTCAGCATTCTAAGCAACCTATATTCATAATGTACTCACTTAACTTTAATTGAACATATAATAAATAGTTAAATATGAATACATATAATTACAGTATAGGGTCTCCTGCTTGTTTAGGGGATGGGACTAGAAGAAATTAAAGGCCCCTTCCAACTCTATTCTGTTCTGTTCTAAAGGTTATTTATTTTAATGTTTTTATATATGGTTTTTAAATGCATTGTAGGCCGCCTTGAGTCTTCAGAGAAAGGCAGCATACAAGTTGAACAAATAAATAAATAAATAAAATATTTGCTAGATTGCCCTTAAGGGTGTCACCCATAACGTCTATGGAGATTCTCAATCATCCAGGTCATAGTTGTCTCAAAGGTGCTTTTTAAAAAGGCAGCTGGGCTGTTTTTTTCCTTGAGGAAGAAGAAAGCATTTCGCTTCTCATCCAAGAAGCTTCATCAGTAGTGATGGTGAGAGGATGGAAGGATAGTCTGACATTTTGTTTCAGTCTTTAAACATTTTATTAGATTATAGAATAAAATTCAAAAGCAAAAGGAGGACAAGGTGGGGAGGAGAAGGGGAAAGAAAAGTGAGGGGGGAGGGAGAAAAGAAAAAAAAGTGTTGATTTCTGACTCCCTCTGTTGCAGTAGAATAAAGCATAAACATTGAACCTCAACTTTTTATTTTTCCATAATAATATAAACTAGCCATTTCTATAACAACAAATCAATCTAATCAGTAAAACCCCAAATAAAAGTTTCATGTTTTTCCAATTCAAACACAAAGTTCAGAAGTGGTTTCCTGTTGTGGCCCGCCAGCCGCCAGCAGAGCTGGCAGCAGATTTGGACAGTGAGGAGGTTGGGGAGGAACATGGACCAGTCCTGGAGTCTGGGGAATGCTAAGGCAAGGGCTCTGCATCAAAGGCAGAGAGGGGGCCAGGGCCATCTGGTAGTTATGTGCTGCTTCTGGAGCCTCCGGAATCTGACATCAGCGAGGCAGAAGAACAGTGTGAGCCTGTTCCCGGTGTGCGCATGCACAGAGCTGCCAGAAGGCAAGAACAATTAAGAAAAAAAGGGCGATTCGGGAGTAAGGCTTGGAGATGATTGGCCTCCTCCATAAAAGAGGAGCAAACGGACATGAGCCTTTGCAGGAAGCAATTAGTTCATATAGTAAATTCAAGCTCTGACAAGTCAGTTTGACTCTGTGCTCCATTTGCTCCATTCACGGGCAGCTCAGCACCAGCTACGATCCCCTTCTTGTCAGCTCAGGAAGGAGGAGAACGGGGAGGAGCAGCTTCTGCCACCAGATGCAGGGAGGGAAAAGCTCCGGCTCTCCTGGACAGCGCGGCCGGCTACTCACCTGAGTATGCAATGGTGGCAGCAGGAGGAGGAGTTGCCGTCGCCACCGTGATCATGGCCCAGGAGGGTATCCCGCTTGTGTGCACGCGTGAGACAGAGAGAAAAGGGGAGAAAAAGAGAGAGAGAAATGAGAAAATGATGGAGGGAGAGAATGAGAGAGAGGAAAAAAAATGAGAGAAAAAGAAAAAAAAGAAAAGAGAAAAACAAATGAGAGGGAGAGAAAAAGAGAAATGAGAGAGAAAAGGGGAGAAAAAGAGAGAAACGAGAAAATGATGGAAGGAGAGAATGAGAGAGAGGAAAGAGAAAATGAGAGAAAGAAAAAGAAAAGAGAAAAACAAATGAGAGGGAGAAAAAAAGAAATGAGAAAGAAAAGGGGAGAAAGAGAGAGATGAAAAAATGATGGAGGGAGAGAAAGAGAAGGGAAAAAGAAACAAATGAGAGAGAAGGGGGATAGAGAGGGAGAGAAAGAGAGAGGGAAAAGAGAGGGAAACAAATGAGAGAAGGGGGAGTGAAAGGGAGAAAGAAAGGAAAGAAAGGAAAGGAAGAGAAAAAAAACAAATGAGAGGGAGGGAGGGGGAGAGAGAGAGAGAGACCCATTTCCCACAGATAACACTGGGAGCCACAAAACCTGGGTAGGTATGGCTGGGGGGGTGTCATGTGACTTGGTGGGAGTTACGAGTTGGCCACGCCCACCCAGGTTTTGTGGCTGCCAGTGTTTTGTTTTCTGTGAGAAATGGGTCCAATGGCTCTTTGAATGTTTAAGGTTGCAGACCCCTGCCATAGGACATCCTGACTCCTTCAGTTTTAACTATTTTTCTATAGTTAAACTATTGATGGTGAGGATGGCACATTTGTCCAGTCCAAACTCCATTGCAGTATCTTGGTTGTATTTATGGACAGTGTTGAGCAGTGATTATATTTCAGATGGTGTTTTTCCATACAGCTTCAGGTCATCCAGGTATAGGAGATCTGATAGCTTGACAGATATTTTTGATGTTTGATAGCCATGGTCTGACTAATTTGGTACTATTGCACTGATTCCTTTTCAACAACAGACAGTAGTAGTGATAGTGAGTCTTCTTGAAAGATTCTTCTCTTCATACTAACCTCTCCTGGTCTATAACCATTGATCAGCAATTGTGTCTTCCTTTGTGCCATTGATCTTTGCACAAGGCTTCTGATGTTTCCACTGACTTCTGTTATTTTTAGGCCCATGATTGTCTAATTATCTAATCATAATTATCTAACCTAATCATTATCAACTGATTTCAGGTAGTCAAATGCTTTCTTGTAATCCAATGATGCTACATTCAAGTTGGTCTTTCTTCTCTTGCAGTTTTCCAAAATCATCTTGTCAATTAGGAGCTGATATTTTGTTCCTTTGATGTTTGGGCAATTTCCTTTCTGCTCAGGTGGAAAGAACTTGTTTACAACTAGATGATATTGGACTGTATCAGCTATAGCACCAGTTAATTGAAAATTGTTAATAAGCAGGTAATTGGTTTGTAGCTGCCCAGTGTTGCCTCTTTTGTTTGATCTTTCATTATCAGTTAAGTTTTGCCAGATATTAACCAATTTCAGTGTTATCTCTTTGCAATGTGTTGTTAAACTACTTGGCAATATTTTCACTATCTACTTTCCTTTTCTGTCCATTATTTTTATTTTATGTCATGATTATCATCTGAAAGTAATTTTGTAATATGGTATGTGTATTTATGTGTTTATGTGTGAGTGAGTGAATGAAAGAATGATCCACTTGGAGTTTCAAATCTATTAGGTGCACTACTGAAATATACTAATTTCTCCCTCTCCTCATCCAATGTTAGTTAGAAAATATCCATTTGGGATATATTTCATATCTAGCTGGTTAGTGAAGAGTGAATACCCAACACTGGAAACTCATCTTGAGACTGGACTGTTCTTCTACAATCAGCAGTGACTAGTAGAGTAAAATCCACAGGGACTCCTTTAATCTTTACTGTTCTTCTATCTGTCCCACCATGTGAATTATTTGTGATACTGTTGTCTGTTTTGTGCTAGTTGGAATCTTCAATCCACTGCAAGTCTTCATCTTTGGAGCAGATGGCTGAGGAGGAAGATGACTTTGAACTCTATGGGGATTATGATAGCTTTCCTCAATATAGCAGCAGTGAGGAAAGTAGCAGCACTTCCTATCTAGATGATTCTAGTGAGAATGAAGTAGCAGATCATGAGGTTGGGGAAGTGCCTCCATCCTCTTCACCGATCCAGACCCCCAGCACCCACATGCCAGATGATAATGGATCTGAGCCAGGTACCACAATTCTCTTCTGTGCCTATGGAAGGGCTCATCTCATGGGACTTGAAGCAGCTCTCTTGTTGAATGCAGATGAAAACTTATCATAGAGAATGAGTTAAAAATATTTTTGCATTAAAGGGAAAAAGAGGAAAGAGTCCCACATTCCTGTAAAAATTATTTTACCAAGGCTGATGCATTTCAGAAATGAATTCCTTTCCCAAAAAAAAACAACCCAGAAAAAAGGACAGTTTGTTAAAAATGTTTTAAAATAGACAAAAAACTAATATTACTAAAAATGGCTATTTCGCTTATGTATATTTTATTTCAATAGTGAATATCCAATATATGTACAGTCATGGCCGTAAATGTTGGCACCCCTGAAATTTTTCCAGAAAATGAAGTATTTCTCACAGAAAAGTATTGCAGTAACACATGTTTTGCTATACACATGCTTATTCCCTTTGTGTGTATTGGAACAAAACCAAAAAAGGGAAGGAAAAAAGCAAATTGGACATAATGTCACACAAAACTCCAAAAATGGGCTGGACAAAATCATTGGCACCCTTTCAAAATTGTGGATAAATAAGATTGTTTCAAGCATGTGATGCTCCTTTAAACTCACTGGGGCAAGTAACAGGTGTGGGCAATATAAAACTCACACCTGAAAGCAGATAAAAAGGAGAGAAGTTCACTTACTCTTTGCATTGTCTGTGTGTGCCACACTAAGCATGGACAACAGAAAGAGGAGAAGAGAACTGTCTGAGGACTTGAGAACCAAAATTGTGGAAAAATATCGCCAATCTCAAGGTTACAAGTCCATCTCCAGAGATCTAGATTTGCCTTTGTCCACAGTGCGCAACATTATCAAGAAGTTTGCAACCCATGGCACTGTAGCTAATCTCCCTGGGCGTGGATGGAAGAGACAAATTGATGAAAGGTGCCAACGCAGGATAGTCGGATGGTGGATAAGCAGCCCCAAACAAGTTCCAAAGCAATTCAAGCTGTCCTGCAGGCTCAGGGAGCATCAGTGTCAGCGCGAACTATCTGTCGACATTTAAATGAAATGAAATGCTATGGCAGGAGACCCAGGAGGACCCCACTGCTGACACAGAGACATAAAAAAGCAAGACTATAGTTTGCCAACATGTACTTGAGTAAGCCAAAATCCTTCTGGGCAAACGTCTTGTGGACAGATGAGACCAAGATAGAGCTTTTTGGTAAAGCACATCATTCTACTGTTTACCGCAAACAGAATGAGGCCTACAAAGAAAAGAACACAGTACCTACAGTGAAATATGGTGGAGGTTCACTGATGTTTTGGGGTTGTTTTCCTGACTCTGGCACTGGGTGCCTTGAATGTGTGCAAGGCATCATGAAATCTGAGGATTACCAACGGATTTTGGGTCACACTGTAGAGCCCAGTGTCAGAAAGCTGGGTTTGCGTCGGAGATCTTGGGTCTTCCAGCAGGACAATGACTCCAAACATACATCAAAAAGCACCCAGAAATGGATGGCAACAAAGCGCTGGAGAGTTCTGAAGTGGCCAGCAGTGAGTTCAGATCTCAATCCCATTGAACACCTGTGGAGAGATCTTAAAATTGCTGTTGGGAAGAGGCGCCCTTCCAATAAGAGAGACCTGGAGCAGTTTGCAAAGGAAGAGTGGTCCAAAATTCCGGGTGAGAGGTGTAAGAAGCTTATTGATGGTTATCAGAAGCGACTGATTTCACTTATTTATTCCAAAGGGTGTGCAACCAAATATTAAGTAAAGGATGCCAATGATTTTGTCCAGCCCATTTTTGGAGTTTTGTGTGACATTATGTCCAATTTGCTTTTTTTCCTCCCTTTTTTGGTTTTGTTCCAATACACACAAAGGGAATAAACATGTGTATAGCAAAACATGTGTTACTGCAATACTTTTCTGTGAGAAATACTTCATTTTCTGGAAAAATTTCAGGGGTGCCAACATTTACGGCCATGACTGTACATATATTGGATACTCACTATTGAAATAAAATATACATAAGCGAAATAGCCATTTTTAGTAATATTAGTTTTTTGTCTATTTTAAAACATTTTTAACAAACTGTCTTTTTTTCTGGGTTGTTTTTTTGGGAAAGGAATTCATTTCCACAAATGTTGGGGTGCCAACATTTACGGCCATGACTGTATATATATCCTGGACATCAACAGTGAACCAAATATATTTATTAAAAACCATTTTTATCTGTTCAGCTTAATTACCACAAACAAGAATGCAAGAGGCACAAAAACAAGTATCTGTAAGGAACATTCCTAAAACATATTGCATGAATTTACTTCAATGTACGTAGATGGAGTGAAAAGGCTTTTACAAAGTCAAAATGAGGCACAAAAATTGTTTTATCTTCTAAAATGTCTGTAAACTGATCATCTACTATATTGTACAAAACTAAATGAGATTGAGAACAGCTATTGTAATTTATAGTGGAAAAGAATTTGGAGGGCAACGTTCTTAAAGGGAAAGACCCATTCTAAATGTAAACAAAAGTAGACACTGAAAGTTTCCATTAAGTATGAAACTATTCAGAAACAAACACTTTTTTAAATAATAAAACATTCTCATTTTCACCTGATTGGTGTTCTCTGACCTACACAAACAAATTTGAGATGCAGTGTTTCTTACTTAAAAGTGTTTCTTTAAAGGGGATCTTATTCTTTCTTATATTGCCTAAGTCAGGGGACCCTAACCCACAGGCCTTGGCCCATTACCAGGCTGTGGCCTATTTGGAACAGGGCTGCATGAGTGGCTGGCTGGCACACACACACATGTGCATAGCTCAACTTGCATATGTGGTGGGCCAGTTCCTCTCTTCTCACTCCCGCCAGACAGGCAAGCTGTAAAGGTTGGTGACCACTGGCCTAAGCATTTTCTGATTCCAATCCTAAAAACTCTAATAGTTGATCCCATATATATTTTAGGATAGAGATCCTGTATGGCATATACAATATGAATGCTAGTAGAAGTAGTGAACATTTGCAGGCGTTATGTCTGTGTCAGGCCTGGAAGATCCTGTCAGGCCTGGAAGCTATCTTTGCATCAGATCTTCATGCCTGCCACATTTAGTGCTGTGGGAAACTGGGAGGGGGGATTATATGGAGCAGGGGAGATATATAGTCATAATAACATTATTTTCTTTGAGAGTCAAGGACATCTTGCCCTGCATCTGGAGGGGTGTAACTGGGAGGCATCTCCAGTTGGAACGGTGCATTGATTGGACCATGTGATGGACATGTGGGTGCTGGACAGAGACTTGGGTGGGGAAAGTCTGGAAGCTTTCAGATTCAGGTTTTCCCAGATGTGCCGATATGACATCTCTAATAAAATGGAACTTTGAGGAACTTCTAGCCTTGGAGTCTTCTTTCATTGGGGGTGTTACTTGGAACCCTGACACTCTGTCCATTTGCAGGATTGGTGATAAAAGTCATTTTATGTATATATTTACAGTAAGTCCAATGGCCACAATCAAGCCATAGCTGTTTCAAACAGTTAATCAGGATATTGAAACAGTTTAATAAAAATGTTAAGATAGATATATCCATAGATATTATATGTCATTCTATATACTAATATTTGTAGTCCTTTAAGTATCTTTGAAATAATAATTCATTTCCAAAATGTTCAGTTTCAGGAACAGCTTCAATAAAATTATTTTACTTGCAATTGGGATACCTTACTCTTTCCTTTGCCATTATTTTCTGCTTAGGGAAATACCTTCTGTGCCAAAAGAGGAAGGAGGGATAGCGATAAGAAAATGTGGCTGCCTAGTTCTACTGTATTCATGTAGGAGATAATATATACATAAATATATAGTTTGTATCTTTGTTTAGAAAATATTGGCATAAGTACTTTATGCAAAATTGTATATAGAATTGCATTTCCATTCAATTATGTAATATGTGATGTTTGCACTACTATTTTATAATAACTAAAATTGATACTGTGCACATGAACTTTTTAGTGTTATGACATTAGAGAAGTGTATTCATTGAGATCCACGTTCTGGGTAGTAGAGCAATCTGATTAAAAATTCTGATATATAAGCAGTTTGATTAAATTCTACTCGAATCTTTAAGATGATACATATATGGACTAGAGCATTTATTATATTATATCTAATAGTTTCTCACAATCTGCAGTTTCAAAAAAAGCAATTTAATGCTAGTGGTGTATAACTGTACTCATCATCGTAAGTCCAGTTAATACAAATCCTGCACTTAGTTAATCCCTACTTTTTAAAGGTAGAGTGGGTGGTCATAGAAACATTTCCTGATTCACTAGGTTGCAACTTGAATATCAATAATACATCCAAGTCTAATTCCCCACAGAGGATGCTCTACTTAGTGTTTTTGAATTGGTTATCTTCATAAGCGAGTAGTCTTCTTGAAACAACATTATATAAAATTATTTGAAATGAGGTGGAATGTTTTTAAGCAGCCTTTATGATAAAAATGAGTATGTTATATATGGATCTATGTAGACATCCAGTATTAGAGGTGAAGAATCCATTTTGGATTTTATGTTGTTTTCCTGACAAGATAGTTCTATTATTTATGTACTTACCAAATGTACGTGCTTACCAAATCCGGTTGGTGCTTCTGGCAGTCATTGCAGTTGAACAATATTGATTACTCCCACTGGACCTTAAGCCTCATTGCTAGTTCATACTAGAAGACAAGTGTGATTTTTATTACCAATAAGAGCATAAACCTTTATTTTCCTCCATGTTATTTTCCTCAGTTTTTATCCTACTTAATATTAACATTAAGGGTAAAGGGTCCCCCGCACATACATGCTAGTCATTTCTGGCTCTAGGGGCTCATCTCCATTTCTAAACTGAAGAGACAGCGCTGTCCGAAGATATCTCTGTGGTCATGTGGCCAGCATGATTAAATGCTGAAGGGGCACAGAGTACTGTTACCTTCCTACCAAAGTGGTCCCTATTTTTCTATTAGCATTTTTAATGTGCTTTCGAACTGCTAGGTTGGCAGAAGCTGGGACCAGTAACGGGAGCTCATTCCGTTACGCAGCGCTAAGGATTCGAACTGCTGAATTGCCGACCTTCTGTTTGACAAGCTCAGCGTCTTAGCCACTGAACCACCACATCCCTTAATAGTCCCTTAATAGTAGTATTAGGCCTAATTAAAATATGTGTTATAATGTTTATATTTTTCATAGCTTTGTGAAGGATATTTTCATTAATTTGTTTTAAAATTCTCAGAATGTAGCCTTGTGCTTTCTTGATTAAATTAATTTCCTGCCATTGAATCTTACTGTATTTCTGTTTTCTCAGCTGTTTGTGAGATGTGTGGTATTGTGGGCACAAAAGATGCGTTCTTCTCCAAGACCAAACGTTTCTGCAGTGTCTCCTGCTCCAGGAGTTACTCCTCAAATTCCAAGAAGGCTAGCATTCTGGCAAGGCTGCAGGTGATCAATATCCTCTTAATAGGACTGTTTGTTAAATTAAATACTGCTAAATATAAGGAAAATATTGGAAAGTGTTTTTTTTTGCAAACACTAACTTTATTTGGATAGTTTATTTGGATAGTTTAGTGCCATCAATTTGAGAGGCACTAAAGGAGATTCAATAAATTCATGGAGGATAAGGCTACCAATGGTTAGTAGTTGTAATAGCTATCTATAACTTCTGAAACATAGACAATATTTCTCTGTGAGAAATTCCAGGAATGTATGAGTGGAAACTATTATGATCATGTCCTATTGGTCTCTGATTGGCCACTAAGAGGACAAAATGCTAGGGCTGGATATGAAACAGAATAACTATTATTCTAAGCAGTGTTCTCCTTCAAATGCCAGCAAATGCACAATAAAAGGCCACATTTGATTCTTATAAATAACTTAGAGTATATTTTGTTAGATACAGGGAAATTAAGGCTGAAAAACACTTGATCTCTCTTCACAATTATACCTTCATATATATTAGTGCTAATTTCATATGGAAAAGCTGCTCTTTTACTACAGATTCATATTTTATATCATATGGAACTTTTTTTCTGATCTTGTTCATGCTTTAATTGAGAAATTTACTCTACAAAATCTGTTTTCTGTGATCTGAGTAGCATTAGGGAAACTAGGAGTAATTTCTATGCCAATTTGACTAAACAGATATAGGGGCATAACAGAATTTCCATAATCAATCCATATTTGTTTGTTTGAGTCATACCCATGTTAGAAATAATACATATGTAGTCCCATTTGTTTTATTTTAAAATTAGAATAGAGAAAGGATGTAATGTATACATTTCACTTACATTTGGAGCATTTGAAAGAGATGATAAAGTTAGTAGGAAAAGAATGAATCCATAATTTGTAAGAGGACAGTTTTAATTTCATTGTATAACCTAAGAATTGAAATACAGACATGAGAGTAAAGCATTTTTCCTTGCTAGAAGGATGATATAAAAAACGTAATTATTTATAATTTTTCTACTGTTATTGATACAATTCTTTTCTGTGTAATGTTCATATATGAGTTGTTTAAGAAGAGGATTCAACTTTTTTTTCTCTTGCCATCCTTTCTGAAAAATAAGTACTGTTCTTCCTGACTCTTGTAAATGTAATAAGATCTGTATTGTATACATTTTATTGCCTAAGAGCTCCCGGGAGCTTTACACGATTTGCAGTTATTGTAATATTAACTTTTCATGGGCAGATATGACATTACCAGATCTATCAAAGCCCTAACTCATATGAATTCCACCTCTCTTGTTCATCTTATCAAATATTTCTAGTAAAATGACTTATAACTATAGTAACCTATTACAAGACTGAATCCATATATTGGTCTAAACCATTGTTTGCTAACCCTGTTTTATTAAATGAACATAACAAGTGACTTTATGTTACACACTAAGCCAAAACCAAACATAGTGTTCATGATGAGATATTTACAACATAGCAAAGAATTACTCTTTAAGAAATGTCTCTTTTGATTTGGTATCTTTACTGAATAAAGTCCCATTGAAGAGCTGGAAATCTACATGTTCTTTTTTATGTTTGTGTGTGTCTTGTTTTGATACATTTTCACAGGGTAAACCACCAACAAAAAAAGCTAAAGTCCTGCATAAGGCAGCCTGGTCTGCTAAAATTGGAGCATTTCTCCACATTCAGGGGACAGGGCAACTGGCGGATGGAACATCAACTGGTCAAGATGGTAAGTGAGATCAGCAGTTGGAGGAACCAAAGTTGTAATTACTATGAAATAAAGCATTCATCAGAGTTCTTGCAAAATACTCATGGATAAGCAGTATGGGCTAACTAAAGAAGAAGCATGGATATGTCATCAAAATTAAATGCAATATGAAATTAATGACTGGATAGAAGGATCACCAACTTCTTTTTGTTTTTAGATTATTTCAAACTGAATATAGTTAACAAACTTTCTAATGTGTTGGCCTCTACCTTCTCTCCTCCTCTCAGCCTATATCCTATTTCAGTATTTCAAGATAAGTTTATATAGGGAAGACATTCATCTTACAGGATTGGACTTAAAAAACTTTGAATTACATTGCAGGTTTGGTTGATATTTATTTCAGCGATTATTGATCTTCCTCTGTATGAGAGAGATTACCTTGGTTTACTGATCTCATGTTTGTATGTTCTTTGAGAGTGGAGCACAAATGTCTTGGATGCATAATATATAGTAGATTTGCTGTGTAGGTCTATTTTTGGAGCAATGAAGCTGGAGTAGAAAACACTTGTGAATCTCTTCTAATAGTTTGCTTATATATGTGTGATTGCTTAATGAAACAGACCCAGCAGTTTTCCTTTTTAAAATCTTTTCAAACATTTGAAAATAGTTAGGATTGGAGTTAGTTTATGTAATTTGAAAGCCTGCTTTCTTTTATGGAGCATAAAGCTGTGTCTATGAACTTTATTGACAAACCTGTTTATTTATCTGTTGTGCTGCATCTGTTTTCCATCCTTAGGTTTCTATACTTAGAGGATCTTATATCTCTTATTTTGCATTCCTAGCTCTCATTGTAGGCTTTGACTGGGGAGCATATCTTCAGGACCATGAATACAAGGCTGCACCTGTTAGCAGTTTCAAACATGTGAGTACTCTCTGTTTTTTCAACAAGTGCGTTACAACGTGGGAAGTCATGGGAGATAGTACATTCCTTTAGAGCAAGGGTGTCAAACTCGCAATGACACGTCGTCACATGACATATCGCAACTTTTTCTCCTTCGCTAAACCAGGGGTGGGCGTGGCCAGCGTGTCACGCATCTGGACTGCGGGCCACAAGTTTGACACCCCTGCTCTAGAGCAAGGATGGGAAAATGAAGGTGTATTTGGCAATCAGTGATATCCAGGTAGGTGTAGCTATGGGACATGGGGAAAAATGGATACATGACATGATATTAGTTGTGCATACACAAACATACATACATACAAACACAATTGAACATATATACATACAGCCAATATTTTTTTCTCTTCCCTGCTTTGCCCTCAGTTATCTTATCTTGCTTCCACTCCCATTCTTCTTGCAGGTTCCCCTTTATGATCAATGGGAAGATGTGATAAAAGGGCTGAAGGTTGAAGTATTGAACAGCGATGCTGTGCTTCCCAGTCGTGTATATTGGATTGCTTCAGTTGTTAAGATTGCAGGTAGATTCTTTGAGGAGGAGCATAGAAAAGACTATGAATTTTCTTTAATTTTTTAAAATGTGTACTACTTCTGTCCGAAAAGTTGATATAAACAAGATAAAATGTTAAACTACTTACCAGAAGTGGTGCCTTGCCTTCATTAGATATATTCAAGTGGAAGTTGGAAACAAAACGTGTTGCAAATTCTTTGTTTTAGCTTCCTACACTTGACAGGTAATTAGGCATCATAGCCTAAATGGCTTTCTTCAGTTGTATGTTTTCCTGACACTAACCAACACATTTAATGATATCTGCCTGATCATCAGGTTAGACAAGTCAACATTCCAGAGTTGATTATAAGATGAGCAGCTATATAAAATAAATAAATAAATAAATAACCCACTTATACTTCTATCACAAACACAGTCTTTCATTCATTCATTCATTCTCACAGCTTGGTTTAAAAATAGATCCTTTCCAAAGAATATTTCCCCTTTTTCTTGGAATGATAACTTGCTAAATGAAAATGTAGCAGTAGCTTTTCTAAAAGCTGGAATGCTGCCATCAGAAGCTCAGTCTTCCATCAATGACTTTTCTGTGTGTGCTGTCTTGGTTTCATGATGGGAGTCAGAAATCTGTGCATCCACAATTTTTATCTAGTCATACTAGATCTGGTCTAAGCATTAGCTTAGCCTCTGCCTTCATATCCCTATCCCCCCCCACCCTCGCAAAAAAATTCAGGACTTTTAAGAAATTCCCAATTAACCTGTGATGATCTTGACAAAGAAACAATTCACATAATTTTGAGGTAACTCCTCAGCCAGAACCTTTGTACATTCTCTGGTATGTATTATGTATTATGAATCTGCCTTATACCATTCTTTGTAAATCTTCAACCAAGGAGTATATTTTGAACCATCAAAATGGTTAATTAAAAAAAGGTTTGATTAATTTGCCCATGTTTCCAACCTCAGGCTTTTAGCAGGAGATAGTTAACTAAGAACCGAAAAACAGTATTGAACTGTCATCTCATTATCTGTACCTATTAGAATTTCAGATTGAATAGTGAAGTTAGCACTGGTGATTGGATGCAAGAAAACTGTAAAAATTGTCGGGCATCAGTTCATGAAACTGTTTCAAACAACAAACTTCATTATATATAGAACTGTTTCCATAACTAGTAGGAGCTCTGTGATCTAATGGTATGTACAACTGAATGAATGGAGGTGAACTACAGGAACTACTGGTGGGACTGTTAAGACAAATTATCATTGTTTAAGACTTAATGATAGCTAGATTGATAGGACAATATCTATAGGCCCCAAAATGCCCTTACCAGCCAGACAAAATACTCTCGAAACTATACCTTCCACCTTACTTCTGACAGGATGTAATTGTAACAATTCTGCAATTGTATTTGCTCTTTTAAACTATATTTTATTTTGGTCCATTATTGCCACTAATTAAATGTTCCTAAGGCAGCAGCTGACTATTTTATCAGGAAAGCAAATTATACTTAAAATCTGCTTTGTGGCTAGACATTTCAATGGATCTCTAGCCTATCTGAAGAAGGAATACAAGTAGAGGGAGAGCAAAGTAATGAAGACATGAAAGAACTACCGTTATTCTGCTTTACTGTTTCTAGGAGCGAAAAAATAAATAATTTATATATATATATATATATATATATATATATATATATATATATAGGCATGTCTACACATATGTATGGAAAGATTTTCATATGCTAGAGTAGAGAATTGGGAAAATATTAAAGTAGGTAGTCCTTGACTTACAACCACAGTTGAGCCCAAAATTTCTGTTGCTAAGCGAGACACTTGTTAAATGAATTTTGCCCCATTATATGACCTTTCTTGCCACAGTTGTTAAGTGGATCACTACAATTGTTAAGTTAGTGACATGGTTGTTAAGTGAATCTGGCTTCCCCATTGATTTTGTTTGTCAGAAGATCGCAAAAGGTATTGCATGACCCCAGGACCCTGCAATCATCATAAATATAAACCTTTGCCAAGCATCCTAATTTTGATCATATGACAATGGGCCTGTTGCAGCGCTTGTAAGTGCGAAAGGCATTCATAAGTCACATTTTTCAGTGCTGTTGTAACCTCAGATGGTCACTAAATGAACTGTTGTCAGTTGAAGACTAGCTGTAATTTCTGGACCAACCCATTTGTCAGTTATTTTAATGTGAATATTTAGATCTTTATAGTACACATTTTGACATGTTGTTCCTCATAAGCAGTATTAATCTTCAAGGTTTAGTGATTGTGGTCTAGAAAATAAATTTCCTGACTTTTTGCCGTGGTTAACATTGTTAGAGCCAAAGTGGTTTGCATAATCAGCCACATTTGCCAGCAAAACATCAGAAATGTCTGTTCTCTAGATCATGGTCACTAAATCCTGAAGCCCAACACTATCCAACAGACACTAACCATGAAAGCCTACATCAGTATTTTATTCCTAGTAATTCCTCAGAATCCCAGATATGCCCAGGAATCCCCAAAGACAATAATCTGTACTTTTAGGGATGGGGATTGATCTGTTCCTGTCTTCAAAACTTCAATTTTGGCAGGTTACAAGGCACTGCTGCGTTATGAAGGCTTTGAAAATGATTCCAGTCATGACTTCTGGGTCAACTTAGGTACTATGGAAGTGCATCCAGTTGGTTGGTGTGCCATTAACAGCAAAATTCTGGTGCCACCCCAAAGTAAGTATTTTAAGTCTTGGTCAGTTGTAGAACTTTACAACTCAATTTCCTTTTCTTCTCATCTAAGAAAGATACTTTATATGTATTTATGCTAGTGATTATACTGCTGTGGAAGTATAAATTAGGCAAATTGAAAGCATCATTGTAGAATATTTAAGTTGCATGTTATCTGGAAAATTTAAGGGAAAGACAAGAAATGGGTATGGAGGCTGTGTAGATAGCATAGAAATTTTCTTGGCCAGTACACTTACTGAAATCTGTTCAATGCCATTTTTTCATCCACATTTTTTGCAATACTTCTTTCATAACTCCCACCGGCCAGTACGCTCCCACAGAGAGAGGCTCCTCGGGATGCCGTCGGTCAAACAGTGTCGACTGGCGGCCTCCAGGGGGAGAGCTTTCTCTCTGGGAGCACCTGCCCTCTGGAACGAGCTCCCCGCGGAGATACGGAGGATTCCGGATTTACGTACTTTCCTCCAGGCCCTCAAGACTTTTTTATTTCAACAAGACGGGCTGGCCTAACTTCTCCAACTGCCTAATTTTAATTCGAATTTTAAACGGGGTATTTTAATTTTAATTGTTGGGCCAAAATTGTTTAATATGTTTTTAAATTGGTCTTAAATTTTTGTATTCTATGTTTTTTACCTTTGGCTGTTCACCGCCCTGAGTCCTTCAGGAGAAGGGCGGTATATAAATTTAAATAAAATAAAATAAAATAAAATAAAATTAAATTAAATAAATAAATAAATAAATAAATAAATAAATAGCTATTTGTTTTAATTAACAATTTCTATTTTTACAATATTGTTCCATTTTCATTTTTAGAGTCATTTAAGGGTGCTTTTTTAATATGTTGAACAACAATTGTGCCTGGATATTACAGGAGTTGTAATTCAGCACATCTGGAAAGCAATGACTTCAAGAAGATTGATTTATATGGTGATTTGATCATCAGACAATATAGTAATACTGCTAATATTTGTCTTGATTCTTTAATCCAGGGATGTCAAACTCACATCGTCACATTGTTGTCACGTGACGTATCGTGACTTTCCCCCCCCTTCGGTAAAATGGGGGTGGGCGTGGCCAGCACATGATGCATCTGGCCCGTGGGCCATGAGTTTGACACCCCTGCTTTAATGCCTCTTATGCTTTGTGAATATTCTACCAAATAAATATAAAATTTTTGGAGCACCTCCTTGCATTAGATCAGACTTGGTCTGCTTTTCGGCTTAACTAGCACAATGGGGGAAAAGTGACAGTATATAAAACATTGCAATACAGTATATACAGTAGTGGCCAAAATTGTGGAAACCTTTTGGGAAAAGTGTGTTTTCTAAAACTAGCTAATAACACCACTTTTTTTTGGAGTACTACCATAAAATTATATATCAATGGAAAGATAATTTAATCAAGAATGTAATGAAATAACTTTTATGAAGGATTTGCTATTAGAATAGCAGTTACAGGATAAAGAAGAAAAGTGTAACGTAGAAAAAACAAGATATACAAAAATTATCACCATAGAAAAAACGAAATATACAAAAATTATCACGTCAGTTAAAGTTTGGTAACCTTGAGCATGAATTACGGCCTTACAACATCTTCCCATGGAATGAACCAAGTCTTTTAGTTCTACAGCTGTTATAATGTGAAACCAAGATTGAATGATTGCTTCTATTAACTGGGTTTTATTGCTGGGTCGCTTCTGATTAACAAGTTTCTTTAGTTGGCTCCATAGATTTTCAATTGGGTTAAGGTCTGGGCTATTCCCAGGCCATTCCAGCAATGGAATATGATTATCTTGAAACTCCAAAAAAAGTGGTGTTATTAGCCATCAAACCTCAAAAATACACTTTCCCCAAAACGTTTCCACAATTTTGGCCATTAATGTATGAAGATTGTACTTCACTGAAACAGCTACCTATTTAGAGAGATAATACCATTGTTGGAAAATTGAGTACATACTGTATTCACTGCAGCAAGATGTTGATGCTTAATCATTATTTAAACCCTCTGTTCAAAGGTCTCTCTACTGATTCCAGAAAAATGTTCAGCAGGGCAAATATAACCAAAAAGAATCTAAGTAGAAGGAGTTTGATTCAGTTCTGTATACTTCCACAGATACAAAAGGCATATTACACTGACTTTCTTAAATCTTTCTATACAGCTATCCATTCAAAGTTTACAAACTGGAGAGGGTACCTTATGAAAAAATTGGTGGGGGCTCGGACAATCCCAGTTGATTTCCATTTAAAGGTGAGGATGGGAACTCTAGCAAAATTATTCAGACTAATCTAGTTTTCCAGTAGCTCATTCAAATCAGGTATAAGTGGCAAGTAAATTAATTCCCAGAGTTAATGCTGCATAGAATACTTAGAGAGAGGATTTATAACCAACATAGTAGTGAAAGAAGGTCATTCTAATTTAGCATGTATTTTAACACTGTTTAGAAATAGCACATCGTAATGAAAAATTTTATGAATACCTTATGCATCTAGTAGTTAAAACATGTCCTTTATCTCTGAAGTTCATGCACTCTCTGAATACAGATAATCCTTGATTTATAACTATTGGTTCATGAACTATTGAAATTATGATAATGATGAAAAAATGAACTTATGGCCCAGGCCCAAAGTTACAGCAGTTACAGTGCAACACAGTGACGTGACCAAAATTTGAAGGCTTAGCAGCTCACCTGTCAGACTCAAAAAACCCAAGAAATCACATAGTGATTCTTCCAAACTGATTTCTTTATTGTTCTACACCTGTAGACAGAATCTTGCCTGAAACAGACTACTACTTACATGAAGCAGATACTGAGAGGGGCTGTCTTCACTCTCTTTCTCTCACACAAGATATTTGAACTGAATTGACTTTTACTCCTCTGGAATTTACCCCTCTTGTGAATCCAGTCCACTGCATTCCATCACACTGCTTGCACTTATGATCTTAGGAGTGCTGCAACTGCCCCCACCTGCCTATTTCCCCCCATTTTTGGCCACTCTGCATCCTGCCTTACAGGGTGGCAAGCCTCAACAAGCGGCAGCATTTGCTCAAACTCCAGCCTTCAAACAAGGATACTTATTCTAATAAAACATATTTAAAATCAAACAGTATGTGTAAATTTATTTTAAAAGGACAATTCAGTTTCCATATACTTCACATCAGTGTAAGAGATGATGCATTAAGTTGTACTATTTGTACCGTGAAAGTTAATGATCAAAATAAAGGATAAAAGTGAGTTTTTGAAAAAATAAACCGAAAGACCCCATTTCTGAAATAAAGGATTATCCTTGGTAATAAAGGATATATGGTCACTATAACAAAACCTCTATCTGTCATTTTGCTATCCTTGTGAAAGTATATTTTACCCCAAAAAAAGTTATTTCTTTGTAATCAATATGAAGTAATGAAATGCTGAATTTAAGGAAGAATTTTTGTGTGTTTAAGATTCTCAATGAAAATAAGATATTGATCATTTTAAGGACTTAGTGCTCAAAAAGTTTCATTTCAGTACAGTATAGCTATCCATTAAATCAATTTATGCTCTCTAATGGTATTAAATAAGGTTATTATTCATTAAGAAGAGATAGGAGATAAACAATTTTTCTTTTTCTTTGTGCTATTTCTCTTAGGGATTAAGATAACTATACTTTCACAGCTCTATTACTAGTTGAGAAATTCTAGAATAAAATCAAGCAGAATCCCCTTCCTGGGGGGGGGGGGGACAGTAAATCCTGCCCCTGCCCATGAAGGATTTTAAAAAACTTCAAATAAGTCATTATTATCCCATCATCTCAATTCAGTGCAGAGATGGCGAAACCAGCTTGCAATAAACCACTTAAGGAGCTCATGATCCTTGTTGCAGCACTTCCTGATTTGCAGATTACTAAAGAACCCAATCCATAAAATAAGAATAAGACTGCTACCCAATTGTGTTTACTTTTTCAGATTACACTGTGATCTGATCCTGAATGTGACTATTATAGGCATGAAGGGGAAACTTTAACTCCATTTTCATTCCCATTATTTAATAACATTTTTTTTCTTCTGCTATTTCTTTTAAATAATGGCAGCTGAAAAAGAATGGCTAACCCATAGGGCTAAGGGAAAGATTTAAGTTTCCTACTTTCCTCATACAGCGGTTCTATTCCAAATCGCTTCCCTGTGTGTTTGAAGAAATATAAGATGGAGGGATAGCTCACAATATGTACTTTTTGTAAATGACTAGATTAGATCTTGGTTTTGGGATATAGTAATGTGCCCGTGTTTCTGTTTTGCAGAGTTGTGGGGCTTTAACTCCTTTAATGGAAATTAATTTTGAAAAGTCTGATTTTGGCTCTGGAGCTGTGGGGTTTCCCAAAGAAAACAGTTTATCATCCACCTTCATGTCCACTTTCTGGTTTACTTAGATGACTGAGAGCATGAAGTATCCTTTCCGCCAAGGCATGAGGGTAGAAGTAGTGAACAAGGCCTGCATATCCCAAACACGAATGGCCATTGTGGATACTGTAATTGGTGGCCGGCTGAGGCTTCTCTATGAGGATGGAGACAGTGATGATGATTTCTGGTGCCATATGTGGAGCCCTCTAATCCATCCTGTAGGCTGGTCCAGAAGGGTTGGCCATAGCATGAAAAAAACAGGTGAGTTTTCATATTGGATGCAAACAGCAATCACTCAGGATTTTCAAGGATTGAGGCCAGAAGTTTATATTTACCCATTGGATAGCAGTGGCAGTCCTTTCTTAATATTTGTGAGTATACCAGGCAATTCGTATCTACTTTGGTTCACTGGATATTATCCTAAAACAATAGTTTTCAACCTTTTCAGATAGACAGACAGATGAACTACCAAAGTACTCTCACAGATCAGCAATAGTTAGGAGAAATTGCATTAGAATACATTCAACCTAATTTTCTCTCTTTCCTTTTTTATAAATGTATTTTGTTAGGTAATGTAGATTTAATAGCTGTAAGCTGATGTAAGGTTGTAAGTGGAGGCAACTGAAAGCTGATGCAATGAGAATGATTCAGCTATTGGAATCGTTGGTTTAAGACTCTGGGAGGGCCCACACAAGACTGGTACCATTTTAAGAGGTGTTTATATATAGGTGACCATTAAAGGGTGTATCTCTCTCTCGTCGTGTATCTCATTGTTCTCCTTGTGTCCGTAGCTGCATGATAAGGCATCTACCACATATAAGTCAGAGGTGGGTTTCAGCAGGTTCTGACCAGTTTTGGAGAACCGGTAGCGGAAATTTTGAGTAGTTCGGAGAACCGGTAGTAAAAATTCTGAGTCGCCCCACCCCCATTTATTCTCTGCCGCCCAAGTCCCAGCTGATTGGGAGGAAATGAGGATTTTGCAGTTAACTGTCCCCTGGATTGGGGTGGGAATGGAGATTTTACACGCCTACCAATATTAATTATCTAAAAGACTCTGTGTGCTGTGTTTTTGCTCCTGGGTTTATCTCATAATACTAGTTACGCTGCAAAACTCTGACAGGTTATGGGCCCAGTCCATAGTGAAGGCCAGAGTGGCTAGTGACTAGTGAGCCTAGAAGAAAGAGAATCCCAGTGTGAGCTTGCACCAGAGTAAGTGGTTTAAATCATGGTTAGCAGGCAGCATGGCCTCCATTGGTGTAATGGGAAGAGGTTTCCTGGTATCTCAGCTGAATGAGACTAATTACCTTTCCTGGAATGTGAAGATGGAGATGTACCTGCGGAGGGAGGAGTTGTGGACGATTGTTACTAATCCACCAGCAGTCCTGGATGATGGGGATCAGAGAAAAAACGAAAACGCATTAGTCAGCATAATCCTTGCCTCGGAAGATAGTCAGCTAATACACGTGAGGGGTCTCCAGTCTGCGAAAGAGTGCTGGGAGACGTTGCGCAGTGTATATGTGAGAGAGACTGCAGGCAGTAAAGTGTTGCTGACTAGGAGGCTGTATAAGGCACAGCTGAAGCAGGGAGAGTATGTGTCCACACATTTACAGAACATGAGACGAACATTCCTCGAGTTGGAAGAAAGGGGAATGAAATATACGGAGGCACACAAGGTGTATGTGGTTCTTAGTTCCTTGGGCAGTTCATGGGACATTCTTGTGAACAGTCTTAAGACCATGCAAGAACAGGACTCAACGATGGCGAACTTGACTAGTCGGTTGTTGGAAGAGGAACAGAAACGGCTGGAGAGGAGACCAGGAAAGAGAGGAGAGAGTGTTCAGCACAAACCAGCATCTGCAACAGTCCAGAATGCCAGCAGAGCAGCTGAAAGAGTTAACTTTGCAATGAGAGGCTACAAGTGTGGTTCTACTGAACATTTCCAGAGATGCTGTCCTGAGAAGAGGAACAGAGGGGCAGTGAGACAAGGGAGCAGAATTAATCAGCTAACGTGGAGCAATTCTCCAGCATCGTTTTCCCTGGCAGCATCAATAACTGAACACAACAGGAATATATGGTTGTTGGACAGTGGGGCAAGCCAACATATTGTTAATGATCCACATGTGTTTTCTGGTTTGAAACCAGCAAGGAAAACGTGGATTAGTCTGGCCAATGGACAGAAAGCTGCTGTAAAAGGGGAGGGTAAAGTGTATGTACCAGAAATAGATGCTACATTGTACAACGTATTATATGTACCTGCTTTAGAGCATAATTTATTAAATATATCCATGTTGGACAGGCAGGAAATAATATTTGTTGAGGGACTATATACAATTAAGAATGGACAGGTATGTGCACAAGATGTTAAAAAGGATGTATGTTCTGGGAATGCAAGAACATAATTGTGCACGTGTTCTTAAAATGTTTCTACACATGACAACTGTATACACCTGTTACATAGAAGATTAGGGAATGCAAGTTTTAATTTGTTGAGGAAAATGCCGGACATAGCTGAGGGGCTGAACTTAAAGAAATGTAATGCATATTTGGATTGTTCTGTATGTAAAGACTCAAAAGCCAAACTGTATCCTGTAAGTAAGAAAAGTGCTAGAACTACAAACAGGGTATTACAATTAGTTCATGCTGATCTGGTTGGTCCTATGACACCAGGGGTGAATTGCTCCCGGTTCGGACCGGATTGCCTGATCCAGTAGCGATGGTGGGAGGTGGTTTGGAGAACCAGTAGCAAAAATTCCTGCCCCCCCCTCATGCCCAGCTGAGCTGCACGATCATCAGAGGCTTTTTTAAAAAAACCTTTAAAAGCATTTTTTCTACAACTTCTTCCAACGAAAAAATGCTTTTAAAAGTTTTTTAAAAAAGCCTCTGATAATCGCGTGGCTCAGCTGGGATTGTCAGAGGCTTTTCAAAGCATTTTTTTCTGCAACCTTGTTGACATAGATATAGAAGAGGAGAGGCCTGAAACAGTAACACAGGAACACATAATTCCAAGGAGATTAGAGAGGAGTAACAAAGGTGTACCTCCTGAACGGTTCACGGCAAGTGAGGTCAGAGCATACAGTGTTAAATATGAACCTCAAAGTTACCATGAAATGTTGTTATTGAAAGGTGTATAACAATGGTGACAGGAGATCGCATTAGAAATAGAAGTAAATATGTAGACATTAAATATTGTAACGTTAGAGAAGCTGTAAAGGAGAAACCGATCAAATTACAGCATTGTTCCAGTGATTGTAATTTAGCTGATATGTTAACTAAACTTGTATCTGTAGAAAAATATAAGAACTATGTTAAAGAGTTCAGATTATCAGCTGTACAACTTTAAAAGGGAGGAGTGTCAGGTAATGTAGATTTAATAGCTGTAAGCTGATGTAAGGTTGTAAGCGGAGGCAACTGAAAGCTGATGCAAGGAGAATGATTCAGCCATTGGAATCACCAGTTTAAAACTCTGGCGGGGCCCACACAAGACCGGTACTGTTTTAAGAGATGTCTCTATATAGGTAACCATTAGAGGGCGTATCTCTCTCTCGTTGTGTACCTCATTGCTCTCCTTGTGTCTGTAGCTGTATGATAAGGTATCTACCACGTATAAGTATGTATATATTTAGTTGTATATAAACCACTGTTAATTATCTAAAAAGCTCTGTGTGCTGTGTTTTTGCTCCTGGGTTTATCTCATAATACTAATCACTCTGCAAAACTCTGACATATTTCTTATTGTAAATACATTAAATTTATATTATACAAAATTAAGATATATATACATATATTGCATTACTTTGGAAATTAGAAATAATTTGAGATTGCTAACGTCCCATTCTACTGTAGTATTTTTCCTTTTTAAAATTATGAATAGCTAGAAATCCCCTCTCCCCCAATTCTAATTGCTGTCTTTATATGTCTTTCCTGATGGAAGAAAAGAATAATGATATGGCAAACCATCCTACCTTCCGGAAAATCTACTGTGATGCTGTTCCATATCTCTTCAAAAAGGTAGGAATGAGTCTGGTTCAGGGTGCTGTCCTGCAGGATAGAGTTAGCTAAAATGAGTAAAACAAAAAGTAATTTGTATATATTCTGTGAAACTATTGAAATCTTTCTTCTGCAGTACTGTGAGGTGGATTTGGTAATGTCCAAGAAACACAGTATAAGAATTTGACTGATGTAGGCTAAAGAAAGGAATCTCTGGGAGCTAAAGGGAAGATGAAACAGAATAAACTTTTTCCATAGACACAGAACTGGCTTTTAGTGATTAAAAAAAAAGAATAATTCTAAGACTAAACCAGCCTTCCTTTGCTTTTCCCAGACCTGAGGATGGCTGGCTAGGTCAAATGCAACCGTCAACACCTTTCTGCCCAGCTGATTATTTTCCCATCATCATCAAATTTTCTTTTTTTTTTTATTGAAAAAGTTTTAAAAGTTTTACATACATTTTCTCCCCCCCTCCCCAACCCCCTCCCCCGACTTCCCAGAGCAAGTACAAAATAAAATACAGCTTAAATTCTCTAAATTAAACTCCATTTCACACTTATTATAATCATGATCATTAAACAAATAGATAAAAGGAAAGCAAGTCTTTTTTCTCCTTATTCCATCTAATTCAACAAAATTATCTCCATTTATAATTACAGCAATTAAAACAATTAAGTATTATCTAATCAAACCTATCATTACTCAATTTGGCTAATTGTTACTTAACAAATTATTAGGTCTATACAATTTAACAAAATATTTTATAACTTCTTTCATTTAAAACAAAACAACAACAACAACAACAACAACAACAAAAAAAAAAGGAAACCCTCACTCAAAAAACCCCCGATTTAAAAAAAAATTACTATATAAACTCTTCCGTCCTTCACTTTTAAACCATCAAGGTCCAATTATAATTAAAACACTTAATAAGAAATAATATTAACAATAATTTTTTAATTAATAATCAAACCTCTTATATCAATACATATTAACAAATCAACTAAGAACATCATTTAAGAACTTTATCAATCCTTTAAATTCTTCATACTAGATTGAACCAATTGCTAATCTTCTTGTCTTCACATCTTCCAACAGCATATAAGATATCTTCATTTACGTCTACCCACCTAAATAAAAATTGCTTCTGTATATAAAAAAAAAAACCCCGAGTGACTTTGTAATTGTAATTATATTTGAAATGATATCCATCAAATCCAGTCAAAAATTAGATTAATAAATTCGTCAGACATATTAGGGAAACCACCAGATCAACTGCAATTGCCCTAGGTCCATAGTCCTTTTGCCTTGTATTCATTACCATCAAGCAGGAAACTTCAATTTGCTATATTCAGTAGAACTTCTGCTATTGCAATTAAGTCCAAATTTGTTGCAGTCCTCCATCATCATCAAATTTTCATTCCATCATGTTTCTTTCCACTTTCCCTGTATCTGAATGGAGAGAGGGGTGGGTGGGAGGGAAAGAGAGAGTGGGAGACAGAGGGAGAGGGGGAGAGAGAGAGAGAGAGAAAGAGAAAGTTTTAAATATCTGGGAAATAATTGAGATATAAGTAGCTGTGATCATAGAATGGTGTGGTGCCCTAATGCTGAAGATACTCGCCTCCCATTTGGAAGGTTGAGAGTTCAATCCTAGGTAGCGGCAGATATTTCTCTCTTAGGGTGCAAAGAAAAAATATCTGCTGCAAACTCCATGTGGTGTCAGGAAGGGCATCCAGCCAGTAAATACTTAGCTCCATCCAGTCGCCCGAACTGTACCCTGAATTAAGGGATTACAGGGTTGTAAAGAGGGAGTATAAGGAGATGAGATCAGATGTGAGCTGCAGCCGGTTTGCACCAATTTGGGCGGACCAGTTGTTAAATTTTTTCCTCTTTCTTTCTTACACTTTCACTCTTTTCTTTCCTGAGCCTTTTCTTTTTTTCAAATCTGTTTTTTATTTGTTTATCCCTTAGATTTGTATTTTTTTGATGTATTTGAGGATCAAATACTCAGCCATTATAGTTCTACATTCTTTATTTACAGAAATCATATCAAAATTTAGAATGAAATCCACTAGGAGCCATCTCATATAATGCAGGCTCTGAGTCCCTCTAACCAAAGTGTTGATCGATAGAAGAGAATATTTGTAGCTCAGGGTTGAACTGCGGGGTCCTTGATGCTCTCTGAGCTTGATGGTTTTCTTGCAGATGTTCCATTACCAAACTAGGTAACATCATCAGTACTAGAAGGGAGTGGAGTTTGCTCTTATTTTCATATACTAGTAGCTTACCCTGTCAGTGTTGATCAGTTGCTTCACAAAAAGTGTTTTGATTGGTGCCAGGTCTCTACATCCTCAGGCATAGAAGGGCTATTCTCTGCAGTTCACACCCCTTGCTCGCTGGATCTGGATGTCACAAAGCAAAGCCCACATTTTGTAATTAACCTCCATGCCCTGTTTTGGCTGTCAGAGTGCTACAGAAGGCTGAGTGCTGTCACGCCCCCTGGCCACGCCCAGCCCAGCCACACCCACCCAACCGGTCAATAGAGCAGAGAACTGGTTGTTAAATTATTTGCACCATGCCACTAGATGAGATCATATTGTATATTAAAGGTTTACATTAATTATAATAAATAATAATTCACTGATATTTCATTTTCATCCCCACCCATTTTTAAAACTTTATATTTATTTATTTATTTTATTCAATTTATAAACTGCCCTTCTCCTGCTGGACTCAGGACCGTGTACAGCCAGAAATAAAAAACAGTCAATACAAAATTTAAAATTTAAAAGAATTATAAATTTTGGCCGTAAATTTAAAAACCTCATAAGTAAAACCCAATTTGGACAATTTAAAAATCTAAAATCTTAAAAAAGATAATTTAAAAAGATATATAATTCTACTCCACTTTTGCAGTTCCTGGCATACTATTTAGGGTATGAACAAACCGTCTTGACTTGTTGAAATTCTCATTAGCCACAGCCAGAATAATCCAACAAGGCTTGGGATATCAGAAGAAAATGTGGTTAGAATAACATCTCAGGAACAGAGCCAATATTCCATCCTCAGTAAGAGCCCTTCCTTTTATGTACTGACTTCAGATCCAAATAGAAATATGATGAGTGATAGAAAATGTGAACTGGATGTGTGTTTTTATATATATTTGCAACTGAAATTATTCAACTTTTTGCATGTTTGACGTGTAGGCCAGTGATGGCAAACCTTTTCAGCACTGAGTGCCGAAAAGGGAGCGCGAGTGCATGCGCACGACACCAAGTGCCGAAAAGGGGGCACTTTGCATGCACGCTTTGCACACAGGCACATGCTTGTCAGGGCCGCAACCAGGAAGAGGAGCTGCCCAGGGGGCATGCATGTGCTGGATAAGATACTTCTGGTTTCCTGTGCGCACCTGTGTGCTGGCCAGCAAGACTTCTGGTTACTGCCGTGCATGCGCACGCACCAATCAGCTGGCTGGCACACTAGGAAAATGAAAGACCAGCTCTTCTGGTTTCCGGCACTGTCACACACAGAAAGGTCAGCTGATTGTCGTGTGTGCATGCCTGCCAGAAACCCAGAAAAGGAACGGGCAACGTAGCACGTGCCAGGTGACATGTCTCCGCGTGCCACTTTGGGCACACGTGCCATAGGTTCGCCATCACAGGCTCTTGCACTGTAGTGTGATATTAAAGTGATAGCTGTCCTCTTAATATCTAAGAAGTCAGAATGATAAGGGAGCAGCTTGATCAAAGCTAATCAATAAGCTTTATTTGAAAAGCAATTAAAACTTAAGTCCACTAATCTCAGCATCTTCCTACAGATATTCACATGTTTGATTCCCATTTGTCACTTTCTCCTATCATCTATTATAGGTACGTGCTGTCTATCCAGCAGGTGGCTGGTTTGAGGAAGGCATGAAATTGGAAGCTATTGATCCTCTGAATCCTGGCAACATTTGTGTGGCTACCATCTGTAAGGTATTTTGAGGAAGCAAAAGTGACTGTAGTAATACAAATATTACTCTTGCTATCCTTGGCCCTGATGGAATTGGGAATTATGTGCTTGCTGATAAAGCTTTTATTAGCTAATCAGCCTTATTCAGACATGGGTCATCCTTATATTGGACCTGGGAGAGAAAGAAATACTCACCTTCCTCCTATGTTGTCATATAGATTTTTCTGCTTTTTTCATCTCTGGGAAAAAAGTATACCTTAATGAATTAAAAAATGGATTAGCTCCACTATGGCTTTTTATTGATAGCTCTTCTTTCTGGTTGCATTATTAGACTTTCAATTTATAACTTCTATAGATGGAATAGAAAATAACTGGTTATTTAAACTTTAGGGTGCACCAGACTTTGCCCCTTGACATGTGTAAGTAACCAAAATGTAACTGCAGTCAGTAAACCAAACCAAACCAAACTGAGACAGGAATCTTTGGGGGATATAAAAAGGGGTGCTGAGATTGTTGAACTCACCCCAGGAGAACTTGTCTTGTTTTTGTTTTTGCAGTGAATTTATAGACACATTTTTTCTTTTAACAGGTATTTAGGAGCCCAGTTTTTCCTTTTTTGTGTGAACTAGGGAATCACTATTTTTAAAGTAGGTTTTTAAAAAGTAGATGCTTAGGCTTCATTAAGGTCTTTGGAAGAAAAGTTCTCCATGGAAGAAAAGTGAAGAATAAATTTCTATAAAATAAATGGGACCTAGGTTTGGCCTTTCCAATTATATGTCTGCTTCAGATTTCTTCATTTGACTTTGCTGAGGTTGGGAATTGCTACCATAAAATAAGTCTTTATTTAATATGTTTAGGTCCTTTTAGACGGTTATCTTATGCTTGGCATTGATGGCACAACTTCCGAAAGTGATTCTGAATGGTTCTGCTATCATGGGTCCCTGCATTCCATTTTCCCTGCTGGCTTCTGTAAGAATAACAACATAGAGCTGATTCCACCAAAAGGTGAGGTCCCCAATTTGCTTTTTCTTAGTTTGCTTTTATGGCAAAATTGGCACAATTCTTTTTTATAAGATAGTTTGGGGGGAAAAACCTTGTCACATTGGACCAGCCTGTCTTAACCTGGTGCTTTTTATGGCAGAGTTAGAGTCCCAACTTATTTGAACAGTGGAAGACTGGACAAGGCTGTTTCATATTGTATTTGTGGGTTTTTCCTTTTGGCATTAAAGACAGAATATGATCAGCTGCTCCTGTCCTTTTCTCTTGGAAGGGCAGGTTAGGTCAGAATCCTCTTGCTATCCTCAGGTTGTTCTGAAGAAGAATCTCTCTCTTTTTTTCCCACCACTTTTTTACTGGAGATGGTTATGCAAATGTTTTTGTTCATACTAATATTTCTTTTTGCTCTTTTAAATAATTACTTTATTTTTAAAATTTATTAAATTTATTGACTACCCATCCTAGCACAAGGTAACTCTGAGCGGTTTACAATATTAAAAAGAGAAAATAATACAAAACCTACAGTATACACAATAAAAAGATAAACACTGAATCCTACCTAAAGGATGGGGAAGGAGGGAGTCGGATAAGTGGATGGGGTGGGGGGCGTGATCTATTATTAATCTGTCCCCATCCCCCCATTGGAGCCCTAAGCCAAGTGGCACAGCCAGATCTTTAAGCTCTTGCGGAAAGTCAGGAGGATTGGCGCCAACCTCATTCCAGGGAGCAAGATATTCCAAAAGGCAGGCACAATGGTATAGAAGGCTCTTCTCCTGGACACCATCTACCAGAATATGCTGTCCAGTGGGTCCCACAGCATGCCTCCTCTTCTGGCACACGTGGGGTGGGCGTAACCCATTGGGATGAGACGTTCCTGCAAGTAGCCTCAACCCACGCTATGAAGGGCTTTAAAGGTGATTACCAACATCTTGAATTGTACCCAGAAACAAACCAGCGGTCAGTGTAGCTTGTGGAGGAAGGATATTAAATGAGCCATTCTTGGGGCCCCCAAAATTGCCCACACCACCACATTCTGCACCAGCTGCAGCTTCCAAATGCTCTTCAAGGATAGCCCCAGGTAGTGAGCATTGCAATAGTTGAAATGTGAGATGACTAGGGATTGAATAACTGAGCGCAGGGTTTCCTGATCCAAGTGATGCAGCAACTGGTGCACAATCTGAAGTTGTACCGTCACAGTCCTAGCTGTGACTGCCACTTGCTCTTTGAACAGGATTTGCAAGTCCAGAAGAACCGTCAAGTTGTGGACCGATCCATCTGGAGCAGTGCCACCCCATCCAGAGCTAAAAATATCAAAGTACTGGATCTTGGGGCTCCATATAATAAATTCCACAATTATTAATGCTAATTTGTATTTTACAAAAATAGTTTTGGTCTGTATTCCAATAAATTATGTCTGTCTTTTTGTCAGTTATACCTATGAGGTTGAAGCATTGAACTTGAAGGTTGCCACTATGTCTTCTGATAATGTCCATCTTTTTCTGATTTTGGTGGTGTTAGTTTTTCCTTCCTCTTTCTCATGTCAGAAAACTCCCAATTTCATATTTTAGGATATGATACTAAGATCTTCAGTTGGGCAAGCTATTTAGACAAGACTAGGTCAAAATCTGCACCAGCACGTCTTTTCAATGTGGTGAGTACTGTATTCACAGGCAAGATGATAAAAACAGTCTCTTTCCTGATAAATAGCAGATAATATTTAATGGAAGCATTTGTGTAACATTTAATCCCCTCATCCCCTTCCTCCTTTTCTTCATGCTGGCTTCCACTTTTATTCAGGGTACCAGTCCTTGTGAAAAAAATGTGAATTAAATAGTAACCAGTTAAAAATAATATTCTAATTTAATTCATATTCTACTACGAATGAGCCTCTCTCGGATCTAGATAGATAGAACCTCTTCATGTTCAAAATGTTTTCTGTTTTAACTTGAGCTCTGGAATTAGTGCGTGCCTATTTGCATTTTAGTTCTTTCTTTGATTCATTGAATATTTTGTGTCTAGACCATTTTATACTTTCCAAACCTGTTTCCAAACCTGTTGATAAATTTTCACAATAAAATTTAATGTAGAAACATTTTTGCAAGGATTTAGATTGCCAGATTTAAAGAATATATAACATGTATTATGTATTTGCTTTTATCTTTTTAGGATTGTCCAAATCATGGCTTCAAAGTGGGTGCTAAAATAGAAGCAGTAGACCTGATGGAGCCAAGACTTATCTGTGTGGCAACAGTAAAAAGGATAGTCCATCGGCTCCTCAGAATTCATTTTGATGGTTGGGACAGTGAATATGACCAGTGGGTAGACTGTGAATCACCAGATATCTATCCTGTGGGTTGGTGTGAATTGATAGGTTACCAGCTGCAGCCACCAGTGAGTCCAGGTGAGAAAAATAAACAGTTGCATTACTGGATATGAGAGAGAAGCTTCAGCCCAACCCAAACTGTGGAAATTGGGATCGTAGAAAACACCCAGGAGCATAGAAGAATCCAAGGCAGATGCATAAACAAACATCTTGAATGTATTTAATCATGTAACAAAACATTAACTATTTACAAAGGCTTTCTTGATATACATTATAGTATAGGGGGCACACAGCATGTGTGACCACCCTGATCAAAGATCATCTCTCACTGAGAACAAATGTAAGAAGAGAGCTTGGTGGAAAGGTCAAAGGGGGTTTTATACTCAGTGTAAGCCCCTCCTTTCCACAAAGGGGTGGAGACACTTTCTGCCTCCACTAGTGTCTGAATGACACATGTGCCAATGGCTTGCAAATACTTGACACAAACCATATTCTTACTCTACGTAAAAGCTTTGAACCATAGCGAGGGCTAAAGAGGTCGTTTAAGAGGAGCTAGTGTTGGCAGTCATTTTAATAGGAGCTCCCTTTGGAGTGCGATGGATCCCTAATATATGCCATTTTAATCCATAAACTGTGCTGCACCATCCCTTTTGTGCTATGTATGCCAGTGCTTTGAATCCAGTGTTATTTCCCAAACAATAAAAATGGCAGTGTGCTCTCTCTCCCCAGTGGAGCTACATTCAATAGGGCCAGGAGGCTATCCAGACAACCTGCTAAGGGGAAGGTGCCTGTTTCACCTCTAGTCATTTGTGTCCATTCAACTAGGTAGACCAGATCAAGAAATCAACTCTAAGGAGGCTAAAACTATTTTTACTATGATTGACAATATTAATAGAATATTGGAATTCTGGGCTCTACCAGACTAATTTGTTTTCTTTACTTTGGGGTGCCATTAGTTGCCATTGTGCATTCAAGTAGGTTGGTGTCCTACAGGTAGTGTGGTAGACCTTCATGGTTCTTGGACTTCCAGGTAACAGTTGAAAGTGGTGCTCTCCTGTAAAATTTGCAGGGATTAATTCTGCTGAATCTTATATTTCTGTTCGATTCCATGCAAGATGTTTACTTGGACATCAGTTTTCATGAATTATTAACTTTCCAGGCTATAAAATAAGCTAGATGCAAGTAAATACCTGATAAAGAAATTGGCATTCTCCACATTCCAGAAAGTGGAATTATTTTGTGCATAATTTTTTAAATTTAAGCAGTGTTTGTAAAAAAGTACAATGGGCTATTGTTGGACTACAAGAAGGGTTGAGAGCGATATGTGCTTCTGCATCCTGATGCTCAAATGGTAATTTAATGGCAATTGCTTGGGAAGGGAAGTCCAGAGGCCCATCTATAGGACCGTGTGGAGGAATTTTCCATGCATCTGGAGGATAAAATCAGTCAGATTTGTTCCCAATTGGATACCAAGCATTGTGCAAGTCCTGTAGAGATGCCAAGGAAGTGGAATTACCCAGTTATCTGGGAATGGCTTGATTTTGTTGGATCTGAAAAAGTAGATAGACTCCCTGCAGAATGCAAATGCCACCACCTGTGTATTAGATCCATGCCCTTCTTGGCTGGTTAAGCTTTCCCAGCGTGTGGGTGGGTCATGCGGGTGGATCCAAGTAATGGTGAATTCATTCTTGTTTGCGTGTGTGTTTCAGGTTCCTTTTAAAGAGGTACTGAAGAAGCCATCATTGAATTCTACCATTCTGGACAACTTTCCTCATTCTCTCACTTCCCCTTTTTAGGGAAGGTGGTTGAGAAAATGGTGGCATTGCAACTCCAGAGGATCATAGAGGAAATTAATAGATTAACTGGACCCTTTTCAGTCAGGTTTCATTGTGGATATAGGGCCAAAACAGCACTGAGTTCCACTCATGAATGATCTCTGGCAGGAGTAGGATGGAAGTGGTGCATTCATCCTTGCTCTTTTTGACCTCTTAGCAGCTTTTGATACCATTGACCAGAGCTCAGTGCTATCTTTGCTCTTTTTTAACATTTACATGAAACCGCTTGGTGAGATCATCCCTTGCCACAGAATGAGGTATCATTAGTGTACTGATGATACCCACTTATACATCTCCATCTGGATGAAGTAAGTGAAGCTGTGCCTGGAAGCTGTGAGGGCATGAATGGGGAACAGTAGATTTCAGCTGAATCCTAATATGACAGAGTAGCTATAGGTGGGCCCCTCTGTATTCAGGAGTTTATAATCTTTGATCTTGAATGAGATTGTACTATCCCAGGCAGACCAGGTGAGTAACTTGGTGGCTCTTCTTGACTCATGGCTTTTGTTCAAAGAGCAGGTGGCAGTTGTGGCAAGGAGGGCCTTTGCTCAATTTCATGTTATGCACCACTTATGCCCTTTCCTGGATAGGGAGATTCTCTATTCAGTCACGCATGAGCTGGTCAATTCCTGTCTGGACTATTGTAATGCACTCTACAGGGGGCTATCCTTGAAAAATATCCAGCCACATGAGCAATTCTAGGTATTCAAAGAAGGGTAACACCTTTGCTCTACAAAGTGTATTGGGTGCCAGTTTGCTTCCGGGTCCAATTCAAAGTAGTGGTTGTGACATATAAAGCTCTACATGACATGTACATGACTTGGAGCCAGGCTACCTATGGAATTGTCTTCATTCCATTACATCGGCCCACTCTACTCAGTCAGAGAGGAAAGATATGTTACAGATCCTGTCAATTAAAGAATTCCACCTGGCGGAATATCACCCTGAGGAATATGCTACCTCTGGAGGTGAAGCAGGCCCCCACTCTCCTAGCCTTCCAAAAAGAAGTTAAAATATGGCTCTGGAGCCTTGCATGGGGAGCCCAGAGGAATATGTAACCATAGGACTGGTTGCACCATGAGAGCTCTCCTTTCACCTTTTAAACTAATTTTTAACAGGGTTTAATCATCCTTGCCTCCTTCCAAATTCTAATTTTTTTAACTTTTACATGCTGTTTTTACATTTTAGCATTGTATGCTGCTCAGAATCCCTCTCTGAGGCAGATGGGTGGTTCAAAAATATGATACAAGAGAGAGAGAGAGAGAGAGATTCAGATCAAATTTAGTATACCAGATTTCAGAATGAAAATACACAAAGACAGAAACACTGGGCCATGACACAAAAAGCCTGTTCCTATTCTTCTCCTTCAGGCTATGCAGTTCTTACACAAGTTCCAAACCCATTAAGTTAGGACCTGATCCTGGAAACAAGTGGTAGCTATGTCTGTATATTTAGTTGCTGCTTATTGCTTCTTGTATCCTGTACAACATACCATTCTAGACTACGTCTTCTCTTGATAATAGAACTTGAATCGCCTGCATTTGCCAAGGAGGTTTCAAAGAGGAAGCGAAAGCCATATGGAAAGAAAAGTAAGAAGTGCTTTCACTAAGTATCTCTGTTTCATCTTAATCACAAGGCAAAATTTGTTAATTTGTTCTGCTGAATAGAGCAGGGGCTGAAAGGAAAAAGAAGAATCTACCTCAAAGTAAATAAGATGGAATGTTTCCCTGGGTCAATTTCTCTGTGTGATATTCATTGCAACATCAGTCAGGGAGTATTTAGCAGGATTTGGAATGCAATCAGGGCCATCTTAACAGCATTATGGGCCCTGGGCAAAGCAGTGTACTGGGGCCCCTATGACAACTACTCACAGGAATAAAAATGTAAATGGTCGATAAAATTAAATATATATTTGCATGTTAGTATTAATAAAAAATGCAGCAAAATGTAATAAATATGTTGCTGTATTTATATGATACAAGGTGTGTTGAAGGGTTAACGTACACAGATTAGTATGGGGCCCCTATGCTCATGGGGCCCACGGGAAAGTGCCCATGCGTTAAGACAGCCCTGAATGCAATGCCTTGTAATTATAGTAGAGCCTTGCTTTAATAAATTAAAGAGGAAAAGAGGTATACATTGAAGTCCAGTGTCCACTAAAAGGCAAAAAGGATTTTCAAGCCCAGAAATACTCATACAGGAGAAGAAAAGGAATTTGAACTGCTGTGGAACAATAGGCAGTGTAAGCTACGGAAGCACTATGCTGAAATTGATGGCAAATTCAGCAACTGCAAGCAAGGCAAGTCAAAGCACTTAAAAAGCCAAAGCTAAAAGGCCACATGGAGATTTAGGATCAAAGTCTGGGGGGTACCAGTACCAGAAAGATCCCCTAGTTATATGGACTCATACAGTCCAGAACTCAGAGGAACTGGTGAACAGTGGACTGGACACCAGGCAGTTGTGCCACCCAGTGCCTAGTTGGCTACATTCTGGATCCAGGAGATTTGTCCATCAAATCTGAAGTCAGATAAACCAAGTTCTATTAGATCAAAGGTTTATTTTATCTAGGCTAATAATTTAATTAAGCCAGAAACATGCCTTTTTTTCTGCCATGTCCTCATGATGTTGCTTTTATCTCATCCCCAGTCTATACCTGTTATAGCTAAAAGCTACCAATCCCTATATTTAACTTACCCAGTAAATCACAAGTATGGACATTCCCACTTGCTGTTATTATTCCTGTGGCAGGTTAAGGTTTGCAAGTGGAGGCAATAAATTGATTTTAAGGGGTTGAAGAAATGATGGATATCACTAACTCAGCCATGAGGAACAGTCTTTATATGTTTTTCTGAACCTTCTTAACGGTTTTCTGAGTCAAATTCCGAATTGGAAGAATTGTGGGTGTAAAGATTTTACATTTTCTCCATTCGTAAGGAGGTAGTGAAGGATGTATATGTTTTGCAGGCAAAGACTTCATGTTGAAATTTTAATATATCCAACTGATAGGAAAATTTCTGTAAAAAATTCTGAAAAGAAACTTGAGGTTACCTGAACTATACCTGTTCTCATGCAGATATTGCTGAACCACAATTCTTAACTTACCATGTTAAGTTAAGAACAGTGGAGAGAGATGCTGAAAACTATTAAGTACCATTTGAAATGCAATGCTGATTCTGAACTAAATGTCAGACTTAGTGTAAAGCATTTTCTTATGCTGTTTATCAGGATTCTTAAGTCACAAATTGCCTGTTTCCCTTTTTTGGGAGAACCTGCAATCTCCCTGTCATATAATAATTTATCCCTTCCACTACAGTTGTTGTAGCAGCTTTGCTATTTGATAGACAAATTACATACTAATTGAGGTCTGCTAAAACTTTGTTGCTAAATTGATACTAACTATGTGTAGCTTGGTTAGGTGGGAAATATGCATTCAAGATTGTGGAAGCATCTTTGTTTCTAGTAATTATAATTTTAAAATGACCTTCAGTAAGATTTGTATCAATGTGATTAGTTTAGACGTATGATAGCTTAGTACACCTGCTTCATTTGTCTCATAGCTGAGTTTAGATTATTAATCCTTGTTGAGGTAATCAACTAGGATCTCATCTGTATCATTTCAGATGCATTTTGGGAATCACTTCACATTATTTGCTTTATATTTTTCCCCAGAATTGTAGATTAATTAACCATGAAAAACAATCATGTTTTATGTGCAGAAATTTTACAGAAAAAAAATTGATATAAGTATCCCCTCCCTGTATACAATTATACAGCCCTGATACAACTGAGCTGTTATGAAGTCTTTGACAGAATTGTGAGGTAGATGTATGACTGTTTTTATTCAATTTGCTAAGGAAAAAAGATGACTGCTAAAGCCCGTTCCATCAAGGAGGCAGCTAAGAAAGTGATCATTCCAAAAACAAAGGAAGAAACTAAAGTTACCAAAAAGCTGCCTACTTCAAAATCAAAGGAGGGAACACCAACTGTTTCAAAAATTGAGGCAACACAAGCTAAATCCAAGACTTCTTCAAAACTACTGCCTAAAAGTAAGGAAAAGAATATAGTGCTTCATTTCTCTAATTTGTAAACATGAACAGGAAGAGCTTAGTCTTAAGAAAATTGCTAGCATGCACATTTCAACTTGCTTAACTGCAGGCAGTTTGGGAAAGTTTTCATGGACAGGTTTGCAATGTAACTTGTCAGAGCTATCGTTGTATAGATGTTCTCCACTTATGATTGGTCACTTAGTGACTGTTCAAAATTACTACAGACCCTGATAATGGGACTTATGACCCAGATTCAAAGTTATGATATCTACCCTCCTCAGTGATCATGTGACTGCATTTTGGGTGCTCAGCAACCAACCCACATTTATGGCCATTTGCAGCACTGCGGTCACATGACCGTGATTTACAACATTTTTGCCAGAAACTGGTGTTTACTTCCAGTTTCCTACAAAAAAATGCCCCATAGCAAAGAATGGGCTTGCTTAACAATTGCAATATTAGCTTAATGACTATGGCATTCACTTAACAACCACCACAAAAGAGATCATAAAATCAGGTGCAGTATATGGTGACTTGTTTTATGACTGTCAATAATAACTCCAAAATGTCTTCACCTTAAAGATTTATCTTGATTTCCCTTATATGTGGACAATTTTGAAACCGGCACTGTTGCAAAAATACAATTGCAAAAAATAATTCTCAATGTAGAATTTGAAAATAGATACTTTTACTTTAAAAACACTAGCATGCTAAAACTTTATGAAGAAAATATTGAAATCTTGTGGGGAGTTATCTCATGGCATGAGCTGTAATTTTGTTTCTCTGGAAAAATTGATAAGAAACAATAACATGTGAATCTAGAAATATTTTTGTTTGATGTTTAGTTTTCCTTATCCATGTATGAATAGCGACAATTCTTTTTAAGAATAAAGGTTATCAATAGCATTTTGTTCATGTGTAAGACCTTATAGATTTTTATTCTGTAATTGTAATTTTTCTGTGTTTCCTAGCCTTTGCTGCTGTGCAAGTGAAAGAAGAAATGCTTGAAGACCCAAAGGTGAGGATTGAAACTCCACAACATTCAGTGCCAGTGAAGGATGAGGACATGGATCAAGAAGCTCCAGCACACTCTATGATTGGCTGCCTAAAGGATGAAGGCATGGAACTAGAGTCCCCAGAAATCCCTAGAGCAGATGAGCAGGATGGCAGCACGGACGTTGAAGCTGCAACAAGCCTTGAAACACTTGGCTGCTTAAAGGATGGGGTTAAGGAACGAGTACCTCAAGCAAAGTCTATTGCAATTGCCTGCTTAAAAGATGGGGACATAAAAGCAGAAGCAGCAGTGAGCCCAGTGCTCATTAGCTGCTTAAAAGATGAGGATGTAGACTAGAGGTTCAAGCAATGGTTCTGCAGAGCAGTCCTTCATGAATCAAGGAAGGTGAATTGCTGACCACTTTGGACTCTACTCTAGCTTTTTATGTGATACGATCAGCCTATGAAACAATTATTAGAACATATATTCTATCCCATCATGTAAACATACAGGTCTACAGTGCTGCTCTGAATACTACTATGGATGAATTTCTGCATTATAAAACTCTGTGGAAAGGCAGGTATATGTTACAGGGCATTTGTAATTTGCCTGACCACAATTGTCATCACTATTTCGGTCAACAGTGGACTGCCTCCGAAGCAAGTTATTGGGCTGGTACTCAAGAAAAGTTTTCTGCTGAAATAAATGGCAGATCAGGAAAATGGGTAAAAAAGCTGAGGAGCTTAGTGTCTTACTATGAAATGGCATTTTTCCAGCAATGCAAATTTAATATGAAAGGGGCCACATAGTTCACAATGTCTACCTCTGAGGAAAAGATCCACTGATCCCATTCAGTGGCAGGCTTGTGTGGCGGAAAACTCCAAGAAGTATCAGGATTCAATAATTGATTTATTGTTTCAACAGTTGAAAAAGCAGGACACAGCAACAGTCTCTTATGACCAGATTAGCCATGGGCAAGAACGTCAAATTTACTTAGATCTTACACAGAAGACAGTTTAAGCATGCACATCTATAAGGACCCCAACTTATAAGAGGGAATTACTTTACGTCTGATAAGGATGCTAGATAGGATGGATATCATTCAAAAGGTGATGATACTATCAGTATTACAACCAGTAGTTGAAATGTAATATCTCAGCTTTTGCCAAGAAATTAATTGTTATTCTAACAAGCTGACCCTATGTTTAATTGTGGAAGGAGGAAAAATAAGTCAATCGTTTTACATCCTTAAGCCTGAAATGTCAACAGCACCATAAATTCTGAGAATATTTGGGAACATTTATGAATCATTTAGAGAGCTACAAAGAATTTTAAAATCCTAAAATCCATGAATATGAATCCATAGGCAGTATTTTCTATTTCCTGAATGGAGGAGAGTTTCCCAAGTCAAAATGGGGAGATCTTAGCTACTGTTAACAGAAGCTCTAGGAGGCCTCAAATTATTTGGAAGAGTTTTCATGAGGCCATAATTTTGGTTTCCCCATTCTATGATCTAGCTCCGTGATAGAGAACCTGTGGCATGCAGAGCCATCTCTCTGGGCACCTGAGCCGTCGCCTGTTGCTCTTCCGGGTTCTGGCACGCTGGCTAACTGGTCTTCACATGCATGGGAGCTCCAGAAACCAGAAGAGCAGCTGGACGGTGCGCATATGTGTGCCAGAAACCAGAATATCATCTTCCCAGGGTGAACATGCACCCCAGGCAGCTGCTCTTCCAGTTTCTGGCACGCACACGCGCTCCCGTTTTGGCTCTTGGTGCTGAAAAAGTTCCCCAACACTGCTCTAGCTCTTTGATAATGTTGTTTGCCTTTTTCTCTACTATTTCAGCTTTGCAATATGATTTTTGTAGTGTGACCAGAGCTATAGGTAGTTATCCAAATTTGGTTGCAGCATAGATTTGTCCAAAACATCATTCTTCTATACCAGGAGTGTCAAATCTGGCCCACAGGGTGCTTTCATCTGACTCGCGGAGCCGGTCTGGAAACAGCAAAGAATCAGCCTGCGGTGCCTCTGCCAGCAAAAATGGAGCTCGGGGAGGGGGCGAGTGACATCAAGCTGGCCATGCCCATCATGGCCATGCCCACCCCCTCAGCCACGCCCCCAGCCCTCTGAGGTCAGACACAACCCTGATGCGGCCCTCAATGAACTCAAGTTTGACACCCCTGTTCTATGCCTAAAAGAGTTTTTGTGCTTGCTAGGAATTTTAGGAGTTGTAGTCCCAGCATATCTAATAGGCACACACTAGGAGAACAATATCCTAAGAAATGCATTTGAACTTGTGCAAATGGTTTATTTAGGCAAAATTCAGAAACAGTATAAATACAGCATAAACTTCACAACTTTATCAGCAAATTAGCTGGTTTTTTTTTTTAAGCAATCATGTGGAAAACATATTTAAATCTTCCTTCCCTAATGGACTGGTCAATTTGTACTGCCCTACAATTATTAGCTGAATATATAATGCAAAATAAATGTGCATATTTTCCAAATAGTTTAGAGACTACAACTATATTATGCATAATTTTGAATGTACTTTGTTTTTCACATTGCTGGACTGATCATTGTAACTAGACAAATAATGTAGATCAAAAGATGATAGAAGCATATACCAAGGTCTTCCTTCTCAAATTCCTTATCATTATGAAAAACTGAAAGTATGTTTCCATCAAGAGACTTCTCATTCATGCTTTACTTTTCCTTTCCTTAATTCCTGAGCTCCTCACCTGCATCCCTTATTTGGAGCAAGTTCCATCCCTGATTTTGGATACAGTTTAGCTGGCTTGTTTGGCCTTCTGGATATTCCAGCCTGGGCAACTTTGGAAGATAGTGACAAGCTTCACTTTTTGTCTATATAGATTTGGTGGAGAGCCACAAGTGGCCCCTACTCTCAGATTCAAGTTATCAAGCCACCTGGAAAATAGAGAAAAAGAAGAAAATTATGATTTTGCCAGATTTTACTGCATCTATTTAAGGATGGGGTTTTTGTTGGTTTGGAGTTTTGCAGGGAAAAGGGGTTGTGGACATTTTTTGTATGGTTTCACATTTGAGATATTAAGTTCATTTGTTCATTTGTGAAAACAGGGAAGCAGAAAAAAATGCTGCTTGTTTATGATGTTTCCACGTATGTTCTTAGTACAGAATTACTATTTTCTAGGGAAAATAGGAGCCTGAGTGGCGTAGCAGGCTAATGCCTCCTATTAAGGCAGCATTTAACATCCAGCTGCCTGCAATTACTGCGAGTTCTAATCTCACCAGGCTCAAGGTTGACTCAGCCTTCCATCCTTTCTAAGGTAGGTAAAATGAGGACCCAGATTGTGGGGGCAATAAGCTGACTTTGTATAAATATAAAAAAGTATGAAGGCTATTGCTTAACGCATTGTAAGCCACCCTGAGTCTCCGGAGAAGGGCGGCATATAAATATAAATAAAAATTAAAAAAATTAAAATAAATAAAATGTGAAACATAGTTGATCAGCTTTACAACAGAAGGTTCATCCATCAATTATATGAGCTTGTATAACCACTATTTGGCAATCAAAGTTTAACCTAGGTTAACATTTTAGCATTTAAGTTCTATAATTCCTTACTGAGAAAAGTAAATCAGAAGTCAGTTGCTAAAAACAAGTGATTGATGAATATCTGTAGTTCGATTTACTATTCCCTTTCCTCTTCCATCATCTACACTTTGCGGAAAGAAGGAAGAGTCAGTTAAATTTAAATCTTGAGATTTCTCTTTGGCCCAAACCATTTTTTCATTGTTGATGGCTATGAGATAAAATCCAGGTAAACAATCCCAGGTCTTCTGTTATCTCAGTAAGGATACTGTACCACACCATCCAGTTATATTTATTCCAGCCATTCTACTTATACAAACATTTGAAACTATTTGCAACACAAAATTAAAGTACACATTTTAAAACAATTATTCATATCACTAAAATTCACTATTAGATTGATGAAATATATGTACTTTTAGTATTTGGGGGGGCAAAGTATGTTTCTTTGAGGGAACATTCTGTGACCTGATAATTACACCTAAGAATCATTCTGTCTACCAGATAGATGAGACTCTGGCAGGAGAGGCATCTTCAGTAATCTGTTGTTGAAATCGAGGTGGGACAACAGGCTCTAAGATGTTTTATTTCTAGCACCTGAATAAAATCAGGCCTTTATTACAGTCAAAGACCAGCATAAGGATGGGATACAAAATATTAAAAAACATTTAAAAATTAAAAGGGATTTGAGATTTTTTTTTAAAAAAATTCTCAAATCATGTGCAGCTTCAAATGCACAATCCAATTCTTCCAAACTGTTTAGCCCCTCCCCATAACTACTTTTAAAAAGTGATTGATTCTAGAAAAATAATCTATTTAACAGATCTGATCACCAGGCACTTGTATGATTTTGAGTTAATACAGTCTTGAATAATATATATATATTAATTACCATTAGCTGATTTTGTATGAAACTACTAATAGGTGGTCATTAATATCATTCCAGTGATAAGAAAAGGGACAAATTTTCTAGTTTAGAAGAGGAGTACTGGGAATTAATGACTTACTTGCGTAATGGGAGAAGTCGACAATCACAGGAGAAAGGGATATCATTCAAGTTGATTATCTCCAGAGCAGTGAAGCCATGTAAATTAGGTAAATTGTACATTCTATTTTTCTCCAGATACAGACTTTTAATATTTGGACCCAAGCCAGTGAAGGCCCGAAAAGAAACCTGCCAACACAAGTTAGTAATGATAAGTTCAAGAACTGCAGAAGGAATTTACAATTACCCCAATCTTCTATTTCCACTGACCCATTGTACAGTATGTGTCCAATAATTGTAAGAAAATTAATGTATTTATAATAAAATTAGTGTATTTATAATAAAAACAGTCAACAGTTTCTTGTTTAATTAAACAAAACTTACAGTTGAAGGAGAAAACATTTATCCGAGCTGACTATAATTAGCCTCTATCAAAGGTACAGCTCAAAGTCTGCAGGCACTCTCCAGATTCTTGAATGCAGCCACCTCAGCTTATCTAAATGTACTTGTAATGTTTCAGTTGTCACTTGTAATATGTTTTCAGAAGGAAATTATTAAATACCCAGAGTTGTGGAACACAGTATTTCACATTTTGATGCAATGTTTTTGGAATGAAAGAATGAATACTGTATTTCTCCTTTTCTCATTATTATTAAGGTGGCTGTACTTCTAGTTTAATTTTAATTTCCTCTCAGATCCTGCTGTACTGCCTCATTGTGGTGTCTGTTCCTGGGAGGAAGGAGTGACAAATGTTGGGAATGTAGGCCAAGAGTATATACTACCAGCAGGATTCTTCAAGGCATGAAGATCATCATTGTCTACAGTGAGCAGGAACCTGGAGCAGACAGCCCTTATATAGAAAAATGCTAGAGATGGATGATCACTTCAATGATAACGACAATTTATAGTAAGCAGTGGTAAAGCATCCTTGTTTTACCAAGAAAAGCACATAGAAAACAATAGAAAGTGATTGATGGTATAATTTCAGATATGGGGCCTTCAGTTTGGATGATATTGTACATGTTATTTAGGAAGAGTTAATTATGTTTATTATGTGTCTAGAGATCTAGTTACTGATCTCACTGATAGAGAATCAAAGGGAATGTTAAATGAAATTAAAAACATTTAACTTGGCCAAGATGAAAAAACAGAAGAAAACAAACTATGTCAGTACAAACTGACAAGAAGAGAAACCAAAGCCAAAGAGATAAAGTCTTAGAAAAGAACTTAAGAGTTTCAAAGAAGTGTTGAAAGAGCCAAGAAATAGTATTGCAACAATATGTATAAAGACATTGAAAATGGAAACAAGGAAATACTTCCCAAAAATCTCTAATGTCTATATCCAAGTTATTCTGGAAGATATTTCCTACTACAGGAATCTTTAGTACTAGAAAATGAAGTTAGATCACACTCTGGTCATTATTAAGTCAGAAGGCTACAGGAATTGATGGGATGTCTACTGAAATTTGGGAAGCTACAGAAAGCCACTAAAGATGCTAATGCCAGCAAATCTGGAGAATGATGCAGTGGCCAACATATTGGAAAATCAGAGAAAGAAGAGATACCAGAGTATGCATACACACTATCCTTAATTCCACAAGCTGGCAAACTATATTTAGGATCATCCAATGGAAATTAGAGTCTTACATCAAAAGGCTTTGGGAAAGATTGAGAAACAAGATACATTATTGCTATTATATGCTGAATAACTAAGAAAGCCAAAAAATACCAAACAATCTCTATGTACATTGATATTTTTGTTTGGAAAGCTGTCTTGTAAGTATCTTCTACTTTTTTAAGAGTAATTTTATTGTATCTTTATTGTTTCTTTTGTTTTTTACCTTAGTTATTTTGTGAGCTGTTATAGAGAGCAGAGGGAATGGTTTTGAAGGATAGGAAAAAGATCTGTTACCAAGGCAACAGATCAGATACAAGGGGCCTGACTTTCAGGTGGGAAAAATGGTGGATTGATGTGTCTCTGAAAGCACAAAGATAATGCTGAGACTGGAATTGGGATCGGGTGAGGCACCCAGTTTTGCAGAGCTTCTCCAGAAAAAGATAAACCAAAGAAATTGCCCTGGTGTGCTCCAGATAGCTGTTCCTTATAAAGAAGCCTGCAGGACCCAAAAGATACCTCAGGAGTAAAAGTGCTGGGAACCAAGGAAAGAAGGTCAGGCTTGCAACCTCAGTGGAATCTTTTAAAGATACTGGGTCTATCCGAAACTTACTTTCTAAATAATTTTGTATTAAATCAATTAAATGCCAAAAAGATCTTCAGAGCAGCACTTCAATTGGACCATCCAGTGAGTGTTCCTACAATCCATGGGGTATTTAGCAGAAAAAGAACAAAAAAGTTATAAAAATCAACTTGCAGTTAAAAAAACAGAAAGAATTTCGCTTAGAGAAGTTTTAAACAGATAAAGGGTCCAGAAGAATTTTTTGGACTTTATTTAAAGTTCCTGAGAAATAAATAGATAAATAGCACATTCTTTCATGGAAAACTGTTTTGTTTAGGTCTGTAGGAAGTTAGCACCCACCCCTTTCCTAGAAGAATGAAATATTTTAGGAAATATTAAAAAGGCAGAATATTATGTTTCCCTGGATGAGAAATGGAGAAGCATGTTTTAAAAGACGAAGCAGCTCTCACCATCTGCCCCCCCCACCCTTTGTCAATGGGCCAGAGGCAGAAACTCAATTCCCTCCCATCTTTGTCAATGGACCACCATCTGCAACACAATAGGACCCATGTAGCAACAGAAACTCACCACATGGCACCTGGGAAGATTACATCAGCCGGCAAGGCTAGCTAAGACCCCCACCTCCTGGGAGTCTGACAACCAATCAGGATACTCTTTCTGGGTCCCAGGAAGTTCAAAGCCAGAGAGGGCATAAAACCCGGGGACTCGCAGCATCTCACTCCTTTTCTGCTCAGGAACTCAAACCATGTAATCCTGTCCACCATTAAACCATCTTTCCAAGCAGTCTTCATGTTTCCAGTGTCTTTTTCCCCACTTGGAGCTGAACCCATAAAGGATATTTCTTCTAACAGATCCGCTAAGGAAAATGATTGGTGGATTTTTTTTTAACAAAAAGGATAAGAGATCATTTTAAAAGTGCAGACACTTTATAAGAGTAGAAGCACAAAGGCTTTAAGAGATCATCATTAAATTTCAAGCTTCAAGAACCTTGAAAAAGGAAGAAAAATTGGTAAAAATTTGGGGAGAGGGTGTTTTATTTATTTTTATTTTTGTGGAAAGCACCCCCCCCTCCTAGAGAATAAAATATTTTGGGGAATATTACAAGAGGCAGAATATTATATTTCCTCAAAGGAGAAATGGAGAAACATGCTCTTAAAGACAGAAAGCAGCCCCATTTTCCTGCATAGTAAAACAGCCCCCAGCAGATGCCTGAAGTTTTTAGAGATGGCTATTTTATGCCCATTAAGAAAGACTGGGCCAATCTATTCACAAATAAAACACCTTCAGCTCCAAATGATGTTATTAAAATTTGCATTTCGCCACCCAAATTCTAAGGACAGGACTTGACTTTAGGACATAACAGGATTAACCCACCACCATTAGAATAGCAAAAGATACCAGACTCACTACATTGCACAACCCCCTGAGGCATTTGAAACACAAAACCCCAGAAACCTATAAAGATCCATCCACTCATTCAGCCGTTTTGTCAGCTTTCCCAGAACTGCATGCTGTGGTTCTGCTCATCAACAAACAGAATCCTTCTTTCCAATCAGTCTCCATTTTATTTTCAGCGCCTTTCTCACAGCTTGGAACCAAACCAGATGGATTTTTCTTCCAACATTATAAATCAAGACAGAGAAATATGGCCACTAGAAAAGCATGGCATAAGAGTGAACCAAAGTTGTATACTCTCCCCTTATTTTTTTTAGGCTAGAAACTGAATCTATATCAAAATAAGTTGGATTTTAAGAAGATGAGCATGATTTTAAAAATGGAGTAAGAAACCTCAACAATCGATACTATTCTGATAACATTACTTTGGTAGCTGGAAATTCAAATAATCTGCAACCTCGAGTAATACAAGTCAAGGATCACAGTGAAAAATGGGACTAAGTTTAAATATAAAGATCAAACTAATGAAAACAGGTACAGCAAAGCAACTTTAGAATTCTAAGTTACCTTTTAAAATTAACAAATTAACACTTAAGGTGGTAGAAAGTATCTGCCTTTAGAATCAACTATTAATATAAAAGGAACCATCAATCAAGAAAAAGCTACAGATTAGCAGTTGGTGAAATAGCACTGAATTATTCCTTGGAAATGATACTTATATGCCATAAAGGGTTTCTAACTCTAAACATCAGACTCATGCAGGTAACGTTTTCCCCCTGTGATACTCAGAGAAAGTTAAAGTGGGCTTTGAAAAAGCAAGTTAGAAAAAATATTTTTACTATAAAACTTCTGATAATACCATGAATAGCCAAGACAACAAACAAATCAATCCAGAGTTCTTACTCAAGGCACAAATGACCAGGCTCAAATTACTGTATTCTGAATGCATTATGCAGAGACCTAGTATTTTGAAAAGTCAATAATATTGGGAAACGTGGAAGGAAAGAGGAAAAGCACAGGACCAACAACAATGTGGATGGAATCATTTTTTGTGGTGATGGAGTCTGAAATACTGTATAAATTATTTCCAGCCCTCTCTGAAAATACAAAGAACTGAATGTGTAACTTTCCACAAAGAAAGAACAGGCAATAGTCCCTTATCAGCTGCATAGCAAAGAGGGCTTTCAAAGGGTCAACATCTTTCCTTTGTTCTACAGCATATTCGGCAATGGCAAACTCACTGAGTATTTTTCATCCTATAACTATTATAAATAGAAGAGCAGCTTTCAGGTTCCAGTGAAACAAATCCAGATAAGGGAAATACTTTAAACTGAAACTCCACAGAATATTGCCAATAACTGTAGGCGGATAATTTTACTTCCTGTATTCCTTTACTGGAAATTCTAATTAAATGTATCCATTTTTGCATTTTATTTCCATATTGGTGAGTTTGTACTTTGGGGAAACTGGAGTAACATGACTAATGACTACCTAGGTAATGATTATCAATATCACATAAATCATTTTCATCATCTGGGTTTTTGAAATAATATATAACACTAAACAAAACAAACTATAGCTGCACAGGCATATTTTTGTGATGATGATGGCAATGTCACTATAGTTTGCAGCTGCCTAATTGCTAACTTACTTGTTCAAGGCCCATGTTATCCAGATACAAGTGCTGCAGAGATCTTGCAATTGGAAGGAAAGCACCATTCCCAATGTATTTTATAGGATTCTTAGACAATTTCAGTTCATTGAGTATAGGCAATCCTCTAAGGGCCTTGGTGGGAATTTCTTGCAAAGAATTCTCATCTAGATGCAGTTTCTCTAGCATCTTGGCCTGCTTCAGAGCCTTAGGAGACAAGTATGTAATATGATTTCCTGTTAAGTAAAGACAGCGTAGTTGTTTCATTCCAGCCAGAGCATTATCGGACAGCTGTCTGATTGAATTGTGTTGCAAGTGAAAAGCAAAGAGGTTGGGCAAGTACCTGAAGGCATCCTTGGGCATTTGAGTGAATTTGTTGTGATCTAGAAAAAGATAAGCAAGTTGGGTGGTGTCTCTGAAAATATGAGCATAGATGGAAGATATATCATTATTAGACAGATAAAGATAGATGAGTGTTCTTAGGTCCCAGAAAGCACCAGGCTGTAGTACTTTAATCTTACAGTTTTGCAGGTGAAGTGAGGTCAGGTTTTTTAAGCCAATGAAGGAACCATTTGGTATGGAATGGAACTCATTGTGTTGCAAGTCCAGAAGTTGAGTGTTGCTAGGAAATCCTTTGGGTATATGCAAGAGATTTTTGTTATCACACTTCCCATGCTGGTAATCTAATAAACAGGTACATTCTTTTGGACATTTTACAGTACCTTCTTCTGGCTTTCTGCTGATTATTGTTGGAAGCAGCTCCTCTTCTAAAGTCTGATGTTTACACTTCATATCTGTTGCCTGCAAGGATTCCAAGTGCTTTCCCTTGAAGGCCAGAGGACCAGGACATACTATGTCAATGTGTATTTTTGCCTTGTCAGCCCACTCTTTGAGGGGACGTATGTGACAGGTACAAAGCATAGGGTTGCCTGTTAAGTTTATTTTTTTAAGGTGGACCATTTCTACCAAGGGCTGCAATACCAACAGCTGGTTGTTGTGTAAGTTAAGAGTATGGAGTAAGGGGCTCCTGACAAAAGCTCGCTCTGAGACCTCTTGAAGGGCCATGTTATCCAAGTAAAGCTGTTTGAGATTAGTCATTTCAATGGCCTCCTCATCAATGTAAGTGATGGGGTTGTGCCCTAAGTCCAGTCGATTTATGCCAGATAGTCTAGACAATGCCTCAGTGGGAAAGAACTGCAATTCATTATGGTGTAGAGTTAGATTTCTGAGTGTTGGTAATCCACCAAAAGCTTCGTTGGCAAACACATTAAGTGAGTTGTAGGACAAATTGATCCACTTGATCATCTGAAGTCCCTGGAAAACCATATCTGGCAAGTAAACCAATGAGTTTTTGGCCAGATTCAATAAACTAAGGAATCCAAGTTGCCCAAAAGCTCCTGGCTTTATTTCTTCAATCTGATTATTTTCTAAAATAAGTTGACGAAGGGAAGAGAGGCCATCTAAGGATTCTTGATAGATGAAGGCTATATTGTTAGAAGCCAGATTGAGATAAACTAACTGTCCTAATCCCCTGAAAGCTCCTTCCTCAATGCTTTTTATCTTGCATCTCTGAAGGTTCAAATAGGTGAGGTACGGAATGGACAAAAAGGTTCCTAAAGGAATCACTGTAATTTTGTTATCTTGAAGAGCCAACTTTTTAGTAATCTGCGGATTTAAGGAAACAAACATTAGTTTTATTCTCAATAGCTCCCTGTTCACTGGATTTTTGGCCCATCATAGTAGTTCCGCAACATTTTACTTTAAATGAAAAATCAGGAAATTATATGCTGTCACACATTGAGACTGCTATGAAATAGACCATTTTTAAAATGGTTTATAATTAATCTTCATTGCCAGGTAGTTGCTGGATATTAGAATTAAAAATTGTTTAAATCTTAATAGATTTTGGAAGCAGACCAAAATCTTTACACAAATCAGTTGCAAAATAGATTGAAGTAATTGTTCTTAGTCTGGTGCCTTCTTAAACTGTTGAGATTTTCCATCTCACCATGACTTTTGTATCAGGCAGAGAAAGGTAAGATTAGAGGAAACATGCCATAGAGACTTCTGTGGCTGCATGGAGGTCTTAACCAAAAGGAATCCATTCCAAGCTGGGAAGTGAAGGCAACAAGCATTGGAGCAAGTTGTTGGGGAGAGAAAATCAAAGAATGAAATGATTGGTACATCATTAAACAAAGACAAGCAACATGATACTCTAGACACCAGAATGTCTCAGAATAGCTCTTGGAACTATCAGGTTTCTTGCTCTTTGAAATTGTTTAGATTCTTTGAATAATAAATAGATGAGTTTTGGCTTGCTGCCAAAAAAGAACCAAACTTTAGCATGGACATTATAATAACGTAAACAACGTACAATGATTATTTTAATCAGTTTGAGAGGTGATTATTAAAATGCATTGTTATGTTAATTATATTAATATTATTAGCCACCCAGATACTAGATGAGCAGTCATAGAAATCCTTTAAATAAATAGCTCTAATAAAAAAAAATCCATAGTTGTGTCTTCTTTTTGAAAAACTTCACCAAAGTTTTAAAGATAAGACGAAATTATAAAAACCAACCCAAAAGGCTAATGAGAATGATAAAAAAACAATGGTACCTCTTTTTAAATTATTAGTTTCTGACTGGTTGTTTGTATAATGGCCAAAATATTGGGTGAGCACTATGGTATACAGTCAACATTTTAAATCTGCCCATTGGCCCCAAAACTTTACCTTTCGTTTTTCTGTTTATGAATGGTGTATTGATTTTTTACAATTTCTTTTTCTAAAAAAAAAATGCTATGATTTTAATACATTTGTGAACCACCCTGGGAAAATCCTGGATAAATGCCTTCCCATAGACTCACCTGAGGGATATTAACAGGCACCTTAGTCAGATTCCTGTTCGAGCAAATGACTTGATGCTTGATGCTATCACAGGTACAGATTTGTGGGCAGTTTTCAGCAATCAGAATTTCTGTAATCATGGCTGTTACCAAGAGAAAGTTGGCAGAAGCCCACATTCTGGAAAGCAACAGACTTGGGAAAAGAAAGGTATTCATTGGACTACACTCAGGTTTTTGCCTATATACAAGATAGAGCAACAGCAAATTTAAATTTCTGCAGTGTTTTAACAGCTTTCAACACAAAGAACAGCAGCTTGAAGAACTGTGAAAAAGGGAATACCTAAGCGATAGAAAAGAAGCAAAATCAGGTAACAAACAGCTTTTCTCACATCTGTATTAGTTGCTGTTTTAGTATCCTGTTTCCCCCAAAATAAGACATGCCCCGATAATAAGCCGAATCAGGCTTTTGAGCAAATGGTAATAAGGCCAAGCACTTATTTCATTGTTCAAAAAAATATAAGACCGAGTCTGATTTTCGGGGAAATATGGTATCAATAGTTGATTTCTTGTTACTATGGCAAAAGTATTTTTCATATTTCCCACATATTTGTCTTAATTTATAAGCAAAATTGGCAAACATAAAAGCAGCGATGATAATTAAAGGCCAATGGCCAAAAGAAAAAGGAAGACAGAGATATGTTCTAAATGACCATATATTTTTTTGCAAGCAATTTTTTGAGTTCTATTTTTTTCCTATAAGTTCTATTAATTGTGTTTTAGTATACGGTAATATGTGTTGCTTGATTTTGGTTTGGAATGTTTTAGGAATTTAGCCAATTATAGTTTATTTAAGAGACCAAGATTTAGCACAGGCATGGGTAAGCAGATAGTTTTGTGTGGATGTAGTCCCCACTACTAGCAATTAGGTGATACAATTTCCTACCATTTAAAGTTAGGAAATGCTAAAATATTGAAAGAGAAACAGTAGTTCTAAATTAAAAACAACAGCAAAACAATAATAACCTCTTCCTTCCTTCACTGAAATTAAAAGGAAAATGCATATCAGGGGTCCTTAGTGCTCTCTGAGCTTGGTTTTTTTCTTGCAGATGTTTTATTACCCAAACTAGGTAACATCATCAGTGCTAGTCATGCATATCCTTGTTTGACCCATTTTGCATCATAAATTCAACTACTAGTAACCTGAAAGTATTGATGCCCTGGCCATCAAATAAGTTTCATATACAAGCTCAGCACAGTATATTTATTTACTCTATAACCACAGTATGCCAACATCCATCAACCAACCAATAATTTGTCGACAGAGTTAGCCAGTAGTAGCTGAATGCAAAGAATATCAGTCAATTGATCATTATTTGTTATTTCTTTTTCCAATTGGCCAGTACCGAAATTAACTCTCCTGGGCTTCTGGGGTTCTATGAATCAACAGCAGCACTTACTCCTTTTTTCCAAACAAGAAAAATATGTTTCCAGAATCTCCTTTACTCTACCCTACAGGGGGTATTGGAATACAGGTGGATATTCTCTATATTCTTAATAAGCACCCTTTAAACTGGACAATGGCAGTGCACTTTCTCGGATCTTGGATGGCAAGCCTACACTTGCATACAATCAATCCACCCATTGATGCAGATTCTCACAACGAACAGCAGGATCAATGCTAACATAGGAATCAGACGTTACAACAAACCCAACTGTCTTCTTTGCTCCCATCTATACCAATAGTACTATTACAGTTCCCAACACAAAGTTATAGGTAACTTCCCATGGTCTTCCTTTGATGTGATATATGCCATTATCCACCAGGAATGTCCCTTTGAATACTATAGGATTCAAAAGATAAGCAGGACAAACAAGATCAATGAACACAAGTTTGACATCAGAATTTAAAACACAGGCAAAGTAATATAAGAGCACAGCAACTTCCAGGACAATGCATAGAAGACCTCAGAGTGTGAGTTTTGGAAAAACTGGACTTTAACAGCACTATTAATGAGGTGATTGCTGAACTCACATCAAAAAGGCAAACTCAGAAAATGTCAACATACAATGTTTTTGTTTTAAAAAATATAATTATTAATTGATTTACTTGTAATCTGACTCAAATGTAAGCCGCATAAATACAATCTATCTTCCCCCCCCCCAACTTCATCCTGATTTAAATCTTGCATCGATTTATGCACTTTGTGCATCCGATGAAGTTTGTACCTTTAATTTTAAATAATCCTAAACAGCATTTAATAGTTCTTCCTCCAAAGAGGTCAGTTTATTTACTTTTTCCTAACTTACCTTTGTCCCACTGGGTTAAGGCCAGTAAAGATGAGGTTAAAATTAAGAAAATGTTCTTCCCTACTATGGTAGCTAAAGTTATGTGAACTTTCCTGGAACACTAGCAGAGCTGAATGAGCTCTTGTTCAGCAGCAGTGTTTTCTCCCTCCCTCCTTCCCCCCTCCCCCCTTCAACACACATCAACAGAATATTTTGATGTCTGTGCCATTATGAAAATGCCACAATTATGTTAGAATCTTTCAGGCTATCGTTCATAGAAGCTAAATAGGAAGAGGCTGGAAACCTATTGAGGAAGTGCATGTTATTGGTATTGGTAAGTATTGTTCCCTGCAGTTGTGGCAATGACTACCAATTTCAGCAGTTTTATTTTTTGATTATATACAAACACCAATATTTATAACCAGTTCCAAAAGAACAAATAATAAGACATATAGAGCCTACTACAGATCAGAGTTTTATTTATTTGTTTGTTTATGATCAATGACCAGCAAATAGCTACAACACTAAAGCAACGTATAAAAGCAGATTCAAATATAGCATGAGCAATAAAACCAGTCTAGATCTGCCAATTAAAAAGTAATTGTATAAAAAGTAAGGAAAAGAATAAAATAAAATGAAGCAAAATAAAATGGATAAAATAAAGTTTAGATAAAAGGACTTCCTCATGATATTATTTCCAGATTAGAACACTGCTAAGAATCTGGCAGCTCTATTCAGACAGACATGCAATATCAAAGACTTTTTGGCAAATCTCAGCTTTTGTTTTCTCTAGGCATAGAGATAGCAAAGAGTGGACAGAAGGGCTGTAATAAAATGGCTCAGCTATGATTTTTATTTTCCATCTTGATATGATGTCATCAAAGACAAAAAAGCAAGATCAATGGGTCAAAAAAGAAAAAAAGAAATTTGAGCCAATAAAGGAGATGGCTAACGTGAATCTTACCCCCAGTGGGATTATTCCAGTACCCATGAAATTAGAGCCTTTGGAACACAGTATGAAATCTGGAAGAGAGCTCACCGTAGCATCAGGGTTTGTCATACTTGTAGGTACCGGTATATATCTGTGCACTGTATAGCATTTGGGATACAGGCTTAGCTTTAAGCAATTTAATAGAAGGCAGTAGGTATCTATCCACTTTAGAGTGAAATAAAGTCCAGGATTGTCTTGGTACTATTTATTGGTTTTCGTAGAGATAATTCTATATTGTTCCTGCTAGATTCAGAGGCTTGAAAAATTACTTCAAGATAGTTAAAAGCTGGAACTTCTTCTGCCATTGGTGTTTATGGTTGCTGGGTCTTCTTCAGGAATCCAAAAGAATTCTGTAAGGGCCACAAACTTTTCCTAAGTCCCTCTGAGTAAGGGAGAGAATTGCTAGGTTATTATAATATAGCAGCATTGCCAAATGTCTGCTCTTGAGCATAGGGGTGAGGGTGATAACTCTTTTTCGGTAAAAACAACCACCATCAAGTTTACAGTGGTGCTTAAGTTTGTAAATCAGAGGTATTCAGAAGTCAATTTTACAAAACTCAGTTTGTAAAATTGACTTCTAAATACTGCCCAGAAAATTACACAATTCCAGTTAGCAGTAAATGTTGCTTTACACACATTGTAAATAATTATGAATTGTGTTTACACTAAAAGTAGATCAATCCATGCGAAGACTATAACTTCGCAGTATAATTCAAGTATTATGTGCCTTAACAAATATTCAGCAAGACATAATTCCTTTTTATGTCCATAAAGAGTTTCTGAAATTTTGGACTAATTTTCATTTTAACAGCACCATTTATTTTGGGGAAGGGGGGAAGAGAAGCAGTACTCATGGGCAAATCCTCCAATAGTATTTTTATTTGTGCGTTAGAAATTATTAAGATTAGACTAAACTAATAGAAATTGAACTAAATAAACGCGATCTGCTATTGCCATGCCTAGATTTTCTAAATAAGTTTCCCTGTAAAAGAAATTGGCAGACGAAGCTCTTTTCTTGCAAGCCTCCTCCCTTCCCCCAACCCGCCTCTAAACTACTTCCTGAGCTCTGAACATGCGTGAAGATCCTCGCTTCGGAGCCAAACAGAAGTATCACGTGACAGATGACCGTGTACGACGGAAATGTCCGAAAATTAGAAAAAGTGGCTTAATTTGCATACCCCTCATACATTGCGCCAAAGTCCTTTTATGTTCGGATGTTTATTCTTAATTTTAAGGTTTTGATTGATAGAGTTTGCAGGACAGCTGTGAATTTTCACCTCTTCATCATAATATTACGTTTGGCATTTTAGTTTGATATTAAATTGATATTCACCATTAAAATACGAGCTGTTGCTATGTGCGCCTCATAGTAAAGCCTCAGCCCGTCCCTCATTGGATGCTAGCGAAGCTTATGGGTCTTGCGGGCGTTGCGTCGTAGGGAATAGTCCTTTGTTTATGGCTAATTTTTTGAGGCTCTACTCTGGTAAAGCTACAATAGGGTACTGGAAAACAGTTATTTCAGGACGTTATATGGGTTTCAAGTATTGTTATGCTCTGTGTTCCTTATGTGGTTGTTACTTAATGGGTAAATGGTTTTTTAAGTTTCAGCAGAGGAATATTTTGGGGGGAAATGCAGTTGTTGGTGCTTATCTTAATCTTTTCAATTCAAAGTTGCATGAATATCTTCTGCTTGATAAAATTTATTTTTTATTTTGCCATTCATGTTTCCTTAACTAATTTATTTTTCCTATTTTTGTTTTACTATAAAAGACAGAATTCATCAGTTTTTCAAATCTTTGTTATATTCAATACAAGTAGTCCTCAACTTATGACAATTGAGCCCAAAATTTGTTACTAAGCAAGACAGTTAAGTAAATTTTGCCCCGTTTTATGACCTTTCATGACACAGTTAAGTGAATAACTGCAGTTGTTAGATTAGTAACAGTTTCCGTAAGTGAATCTGACTTTCCCATTGACTTTCCTTGTCAGAAGGTCGCAAAAGGGGATCACATGACTGAGAGAAACTGCAACCCTCATAAATATGAACCAGTTGCCAAGTGGCTGAATTTTGATTATATGAGCATGGGGATGCTGCATCCCCATGAGGTGGTAAGTGTGAAAAAAGGTCATATGTCACTTTTTTCAGTGCCATTGTAACTTTGAACAGTCACTAAATAAACTGTTGCAAGTCAAGGACTACCTGTATATTTATTTATTTAATTATTCAATTGAATACAAACTATAAGCAGCTACAATTCTATCATACACCAGGATTAAAACAATACAAATAATAAAAAATAATAATTTGATCAAAACCAAATAACAATGAACATCAGACAACAAAGATTTTGCTTCTTGAACATTTTTGGGTGTATCTTATAGATTTCTGGCTGTTAATGATTAAAATATCCTGTAATTTTAACCTGTCACATACCTTTTTATAGAAATCTGGTTTTGCAGTTTCTTACATTTTAAGTTTACTAATATTTGTTTGCATTATAAGCAGCTTTGTGTAGTTCATACATGTAGAGGCATGCTTTCAGTTTATGGAACGGATAGTTTGGACAGGCCTAGGCATGCTTGGGCTGGATGGATGCTGCCTGGGAAGGTTATAAAAGCAGCTCACATGAACAGATGCTACTCATTTCGTTGATATCAGTTTCCATGTATTTTGGTATGATTGTTTCAAGGCATAGCATTGCCAATGTACATGAATTTAAATAACAACCCAGTTACAGGCTTGCGGTAGGATGATTGGCGGCAGCAGAAATGTCTTGCCAATGTTGGAAGAGCCACGATACGTTCCGCTACATATGTGGCAAGTACATGGTTAATCCTCAAACATGCACCATGACTGGATGTAAGAAAGCATATGAAGTTGGGTTGTAATATTGGTAATTAAGACAAGGTCTGGGCTCCTATTTGTTGTGCAAGATTTGCTGTTCATCTTTGAGCTTGGCTTAGAACTCAGAAGCCAATGCCCCTTTGCCATCTTGATCTTATAGTGAGAACAAAATGATGATATCATAGACTTACTCCTAACTAATATCACTGGTTTCTCTGCTAAAAATCAGAAATCAATTAAACATCCCAATCTGCCATGAGATCAGTGCCATATGGTGACAATTTGCCATTACTGAAGCCACCAGAGAGCTGGAGCTTAGGTGAAACAGATGAAGATACTGCAATGCACCAGCAAGGCACAGACAGTTACAGTGATTTGGATTTTGAACTGGTGAGTATCCTCTCATAACACAGAATTAAATGACCTGGTCAGGGACCTGGATTTGTCACAATCTAAAGCAGAACTCCTGGGTTCAAAACTGCAAGAGTGGTGTTTGCTATCACCAGATACGAAATATCTGTCTTTTGAAACTGCCAAGATGATTTAACAAATTTCTTTGCACAGGTTGACAACTTTGTTTTCCTTACTGACATTGTTTTTTCCACAGCTTTGCATTGTGAGCAAAACTCACTAGAACAGCATCTCCTTACTGATTCATCATTGTTAACCCTCAAGGCTGTCTCATTACACAATGGCAATATACAACGTTCAGTGCCTGTTGACTATGTGGCACACATGAAAGAAGTATATGAAAACATGGAACTGTTGTTGAAGCAGATCCAGTACCAAGTACAACTGGAATGTAGGTGGAGATCTAAAATGGCTCTGGCTATTTGAAATGCAGCCCAGATATAGCAAGTACAGTTAGTCTTCGACTTACGACCACAATTGAGCCCAAATTTCTGTTGCTAAGCGAGACATTTGTTAAGAGACTTTTATTCCATTTTACACCCTTTCACAGTTGTTAAGTGAATCACTGCAATTGTTAAGCTAGTCATACGTTTAAGTGAATCTGGTTTCCCCATTGACTAACAGAATAACATGAGATGGAAGGGACCTTGCAGGTCGTTGGAGGTTGGTAACAACCGTGTTACTTCTATTCATGAATTGCTTGTTTAGGACGGAAGAGGGAAAGAAGCTGTCATATTACTTTAATAGAATAAGGTTTATATCGATTGTAACAATCAGTGAGTAGTTTAACATTTCCATCAAAAGCTAAGCTTATTGTAGGTAGGTAACAATAGAAAAAAAAATGCCACTACTTTTTTCTTTTCAATCTATTGGTCTAGAGCCTAAACCTCTGGAATTATCCTGGTAGACTCCCATTTTAAATACTCAGAATCTCACTTAGCTTTTTCAAGGTTGACTATAGTTGACTAGTTACTGCCATCTAGGTGGGAAACAAAATTTAAACATCAACTGGAAAACAACCATTTTCTCCAACGGGAAAAATTACAAATGGAAAAAAGAAAAATAGAGCTTTTGGAAAAGTTAGCATTTGAAATATATACATTAGTGAACACTATTATACTTCCAAAGACTCTTATTTAGATAGCCTAATCAGAATAGGACAATGTGCAACTTTTCAAAAAATGACCAGTAGCTGACTAATTTTATTGTTTTCATGGAAATTTGTTTAGAGATTTGTCTTTTAATTTTAATAAGCAAATAAACATCCATTAAACAAGGACAATTTGCAACATGTTCTTCTCTAGTTAGGCTTTGAAACAGCTCATAAAAGAGAAGAACACAAATGGGAAAATACTATGATTTTGAAATATAAAAAGGAAATTAAATGGAGAATAATAAGGAGCTTATTAGACTTACAGGTACAAGAAATCCTTGATTTACTACCACAATTTAGGCCTCAAATTTATGTTGCTAAGTGAGAAATTTTTAAGTGAGTTTCGCCCCATTTCTTGTCACATTTGTTAAGTGAATCACTGCACTTTTTAAATTAGTAACACAGTGGCTAAGTGAGCCTGGTATCCCCATTGACTGCTTGTCAGAAGTTTGCAAAAGGTGATCATGTGACCCCAGGACACTGCAACCGTCATAAATGTGAGTCAGTTGTCAAGCATCCGAATGTAAACCACATGACCATGGAAATGCTGCAATGGTCATAACTGAAAAATGTTAATAAGTCACTTTTTTCTGTGCCATTGTAACTTCTAACAATCACTAAATGAACTGATGTAAGTCGAGGACTACATGTATTAACTAGCACAGCAGAAAAGTAGACTTTTTGATAAAATCTCCTTTATCTTCACCATTTTTTCCCATTTGAAAAAGACCAGGAAGAAAAAGTGGGAGAAATAAAACCCGAGGCCAGTCAAAATTGATTACATTTATTCTGAACTACTATTTTAATTAGACAGATTTATATTTGTAAGGCAGTTATCACTAACAGTCATTTGCAGACCACCAGTAATTGTCTTATTAGTGAAAATGTCAATGAGTAATGGTGAAGGATTCCACATAAATATTCTTGGTCAAAAAAATATACCACATTGCCACAGAAAAGCCTGAAACTAAAACAGCAAGAAATAATAATAGTAATATTGTTTTATGTCTTGTGACGGCCTTATATCTGGAGGAAAACAACCTCCCCACTAGGTTCATAGCATAATGCACTTGCAAGGAAGCTTCAGACCTTTGCTGTTACCTCCGAAGAATAGTCCAAGAAAGATATCTGGAGATCTTAGGTAAGTTCTTAACCTTGAGAACAATGAATGAGAAACAGAAGTCCCAGATTAAAAAAAAAGTAATCCGAGACAAAACCAACAGAGAAAAACAAAAACAAAAATCTCAAAGAAAGGGAAAAAAAATTCCTGGGAAGGCAGAGTTCGTTTTGGAAACAGACAGTTTAAAAACAACAAACAGCAACATAAAAAGTACATGGCAAAGTTCCTCCAAGGTTGTAATAGTAAAAACGCAGCCAGACATCCTATGCCTCAGTGACCAAGTAGGCACATTTTCCCCTGAAGGTTCTGACGCCTTTGCTCTCCATCTCAGTATGTTCTTCTGATAGTCTTTGGGTGAGAGAGAGAGTACCATGGCCTTTTTGTTACAGCTGGTGGAGGGTCTGTAATAGCAAGTGTCGAGCAAAAGAGCAGGGATCCAAAGCACGGTTAGGCCTATGGAGATAAAATGGAAATGTGAGGGAATAAACTTTTTCTGCAAAATTTCTTAAACTGCATTGAGTCAACAGATACTTAAAGAGGGAGTACAAACTGCCATTCTGCCCAAGAAGAATTCTGAAACTTTTCATAGACAATTATCAAATATTTTAAAGGAATATTGAAGATTTATATAACATCAAGGGAAACTGTACTTATTTTCTACTTTACATGAGAAGGCTGCTGTGGACAGGAAAAATTCTGAGAGTTTAAAATGTTGATATGAAGCACAATATCAAATTTGTGCAGCAAAAGTGAAAGGAAATCTCTCCAAAGGAGGCTCCTATAAAAGAACAATTCTTTGACAGTGTCAATATTGCCCATTACCTTTTCTCAACAATAGGTTCAGGAACATTAATTCCCATGAACTGGTAGGAAAATATTAGATCCCCCTCCCTATGTATTGCTAATCTTTCCACTGAGATCACAATACTCACTTTGTGACAAAGGCCAAGAGAATTGGGACAAGGGACTTGGGAAAATAATCCTGCTGGACCATGTGGTTCAGCGTCATTAGAGGGCCATAAAGGCTCGGAACAGCCCTGATCTTCTCTTCACTCTGAAAGATAAAAGAAAAAAAGGAAGATTAAAAGGAGAGTTACTATATCTAGAGAGGCCAGCAAAATTTGCACAGTATTGTCCTCACCACCTCCCATAACCACACAGAATTAATTTTGTTCCATTCTGCAAACATTCCAGCAATCCTTCAGCAACCTTTCTAAATTCAGACACTGAACTGGGATAGCTCCATATTCATTTTTTTGCCTCCCAAAATAGTATGGTGTGATGCCATCATATTGATTCCATTTTCATAAAGATTGATAGAAGATAGAATTTTGCATTAAATTATTGCTTGAACTTACCAAGACTTGATCTTTGCCTTTCCAAATATAAATACAGATAGACCTCAACATACAACTATTTGTTCAATGATTGTTCAAAGTTATAAGGGCACTGAAAAAAAGTGACATATGACCCATCCTTATACTTATGACGGTTGACTCATCCCCACAGTCACATGATCAAACTTTGGATACTTTTCAACTGGCATGTAATTACAAATGGTTGCAGGAAGTTGGACTAGAAGACTTCCAAGGTCCCTTCCAACTCTATCATTCTGTAATTTATTATATGTACCATCATACCTGGTATGAGATCTTCACCTACTGTGCTTTTTGGAATAGAAAATATACAATCAAACCTCATAGCTATCAAAAATCACCTGTCTCTGTCTACTTACCTTTAGCAATCCCATGTGAATCAAAAGACTTGTTATGAAAGCATCAGAATTGAAGTTGGCTGATGAAAAAGCTTCTCTCATCAAAGCATCTAAAAAGATCCAACTGTATTAGAAACATGGAAACCTCAGTCCTTAAGGAAATATCATTTGATTTTGGTCTACTGCCTATGTCCCGTAGTCTAAGGAAAGACAACACGTTTAGCATCACAGTCCTACTAACAATTTCAAATATTTAAAAATAAACCCAAAGGAAAAAATAAGTAGCTGCAAATCCCATTACTATGCACATTATTTCAGGATCCAAGAGCATGAATTAAGTTCCTATAGTGAAAGGAAGCATATTTTTATAGAAATAAGTAAAACTAATTTTAAATTGACCTCTTTTGTAAAATAGTGCATAAAAAGGAACATTCAAAAAGCTAGCATCTGGCCCAATCTCCATATATTTGATCTCCTGAGCTACAGCAGACTATAGCTGACATTGTCAAAAAAAGAGAGGTTATTAAGAATCTGATGGCAACTTTATCAAATAGGTTTTTATACACATGGATCTGCTTATATCATCATTGTACTGATCAAAGCCTTTAAAAAAAGACATACCTGTTGTTTCACACACTGCTGTTTTTACTACGGTTTCATCTTTGAAGACAGAAGAGATCTTAAGGAAAACAGTAACGACTTTTTCTGTGTCAGATGTGTCTGTCTAGAAGAAATATAATATCAAAATTAAACGTGTTACAATAGTTTGGCACTAGAAAGAGAACAGGTGGCCAGTGTAATTACTTAACCTCATAAAAACTGTTTTGCAATAGATTTAGGAAATTATTGTGATTGCAGTACTTTGATTTAATTTTAAAGCAATGTTTAAGTAGGCAGAGAACTATAAACAGAACATTGAACATTCCATAGAACAATTGCATCTTTTTCCAAATTCCCAGGGCATGCCTTGATGACCTTTTTGGAGTCAGATCTAAAGTGCTGCATAGCCCTACAATTCTTATTTCTCCAAAAAAATTTAGAACATTAACTAATTTAGATAGCTTGGAAAGCTGCTATGTGATATTGGGCTTAATACACATTTAGAATTCTAATATTTGGTAGGTTTCCAAGTAAAGCAATGTGTAAAATAGAAGAGAGGAGACACCAGTCAACAAGAACAGAACTACTAAGCAACTAGCCATAGTGCCCAGAAAGTGTGTTCTGTAAAATATTAGCAATGGTTTACCTGCTGAATTATCAACATTGAACACTTGGGGCCAAGTCGCAACAATTTCTCTGGTGATGGAAAAGCTAGAAAGGTGCCAACATCAACAGGAGGAAGAGGAGAGGATAATGGTGTAGAATCCTGGAAGAAATTCTGCAAATTAATCTTTTGCCAGAAAATAAATAAATAAATAAATAAATAAATAAATAAATAAATAAATAAATAAATAAATATACAGAAAAAGTAGAAGCTGTGTAGCAGATGAGAAATAAGGGAACAGGTAATGGAGTAACATGGATTCATTTCTGCAGAAGTAGTATAGCTTGTTCCAAGTTTATTGGAAGATAAATATCCTTTAAGATCTTGTCACCACTCCAAGATGATAGAGTTTTAACCTTGTGGTCTGATTTTATACCAATATTGTCATCTCTTTTATTCCTGCTAGCATAATAATATATTAGATGAGAAATATAATCTTTCTCTCATTCACTCATAGGACTAGTTTTATTTAACAATAACGTTGTACAGCAAAGGATATGAAAAGCTTCCTCTTTTCTCTGCTTTATTACAGAAAGGTTGTACAGCTAATCACTTTCCTTTAGATTTTTATATAATTATCCTTCCTTTTCTTTTCCTGCTTTTATTCTGTTGAATTGTCAGTTGCTATTTTTTCTCCTCTTGTCGCCCATCTCTAAATTTTGTTTACTTTTTTGTCTGTGTTTCTAAAACAATAATAGTTTATTTGTATTGCTTAAAATATGCAGGCAGTTTTAAAACAAAACAGCCAGCTTGGCCTGGATATGAATTTAGGAATACACTCCAGGAATATCTGCAGAAATCTAGTCTATATGGCTACATTTACTAGGAAATTTAAATGTACATCATATTAATTTTACATACTTATAAAACACTGTAGTCAAGTGTCTTAACAGGAAAAAACATGAAATGTAATCAAGTAAATAAATTATTTGTAAATTTTATTTTTGGTTACAGTATTTTGGAAACATAATAAATTTGGAAGTGTACATTTTAGTATAAGTTTCAGGGGAGAAACAGCAAAGCAAAATTAAATGGGAGTAGGTGTATGCATTTGTTTTCATTAGGCAGGTACACATAATTCCTCAAGGATAATTATTTGAAAAAGCCAGCAACTATATGATAAATTTGCCAGCAATGTATTATTTTAATATGTTAAATAAATAATTTTATACAAGCAAAAACGACAACAATGAATAAATAGCTTTCCAACTGATACCACCAGGCACATCAACTGCAGCAGTTGTTCTTGTTTAAAAGAGGAAAGGTGTGCTTATACCTACATGTTCCTCTAAGATTTTTTTAGGTGTAAGGGGTTCTTGTTCTCCCTGTCCCCTCTCCTGCACCTGAAGTGGCTCTTCTTCCTCTTCTTCCTCTTCTTCCTCCTCCTCTTCTTCTTCCTCCTCTTCCTCCTCCTCTTCATCATCTTCTCCATCATCCTCACTAAACAAATACAAGAATATAATTATACATACTATTGGGAGACATATGCAGATATTTATTTCTAATCAGCTTGTATTCATCATTATAAAATTGAAAAGACACACAAATAAAGAAATAGATATCTAAAACACAGTAAGTAACCATATTGTCCACAAGGTCACTTCCATATTCATAACATAATATTAAATCTAACCCAACTCCTCCTAGTGTGGGTAAGACAAATACTAAGTCTGAGCTGCAAAAATTTAGATGATTGCTAGCTAGAAGCAATGAATTTGAATTTTCTGCATTTGTTGCCACCTAGTCCTCCAGATTTTTGCAACACAAAATCTAGTAGCCCTAGTTCATGAATGACAATAATTTACAGAAATAAATGGAAGAATCCAAGACAATAAATGCAACTTTTCAAATATCAAATCTTTGAAAAAGAGACAAGATTCTGATTGTTCCAACTCAATAATTTGGGGGAGGGGGGAAAGATAGAATACAAGTTTGTTTTTTTAAATCTTCCCAATCTCAAATTTTCTTACTGCAAATTGGAAAGAATTGTGGCAGCAGCTAGAACAAAATGGTTTCCAACAGCCCTGGAGTGTAACTCAGCTACTTGCACCCTGAAGGGTGGAGAAAAAGCAGAAGGAACAATTACAACAACACGTGTATGTGTATTTCTCCACTTCTGCCAAAGCCACAGTACAAATTAACCTTAAACCATATTACACAAAGTACACTTTCACTTTTGCTATTGAGGTTTTGCTCATCTCTTAAATGAGCCTTGCAGCCATGAATATCCATTATATTAAATAAATATAAATAAATTAAATAAATCATTTCAAAAATAAATAAATTAAATAAATCATTTCACTGTGTATTTAATACACGTATTTAAGAACCAAACATCCAGGGCAAATAAAAATACTATTTTCTGGCTTAATAAGGGTCCTGCAGTGAATTTTATTGAATTAACAAAAGTGTTAGTGTACACTGAAGTTAATTGTTGCTGAATAAGTGTCTATTTCACACATTAAAAATCTTTTAGAAATTGAAATAGCCAATTATTGGAGGCCCCATTAGTATCTTACCTCAGGGAGCCTAGGATCTCTCCCATATTGAAGCCTTCAAGGATTTCCTGGAGCTGTTCACAGCCTTCTTCTCCAAAACAATTGCCTATGACAAGGATAAAAGCATATATAAAGAGAAGTATACATATTTTAAAGGATAGTTTGAAAAGCTCTATGTTTATATATGGAGAACTGGATAAAATCACAAGCTTTAGTACTGTTTCCCCCAAAATAAGACATCCCCTGATAATAAGCCCAACTGGACTTCTGAGCGCATGGCAATAAGGCCAAGCACTTATTTCAGGGCTCAAAAATATATAAGACAGAATCTTATTTTCAGGGAAACACAGTATCATATCTGAATGAAAAATGCTACACTGCAATTAAAGTTGATCACTGTAAAGTCTTTGAAATCAATTGACTCAGATAGGATGGGCAATCTGTGGCCTACTCATCCTTGCACATCACATCTTTTTGTATCTCAAGTCTATGCTGCCAAGATGGCATACTACAGTGTTTCCCCGAAAATAAGACCCTGTCTTATATTTTTTTGAACCCTGAAATAAGCACTTGGCCTTATTGCCATGTGCTCAAAACCCTGATTGGGCTTATTATCAGGGGATGTTTTATTTTGTGTGAAACAGGGTAGAAGACCAGGCATCCAGTGGCAATTGGTAAAAGGAAGATAGGGAATAGATCACAAACTGAAAATCTGTGGAAAGCTAATTGAAAGGGAACTTGAGAAACAGGAGGGAATTTAGATATAAATATAGATTTATAAATATAGATTTAGGTATACATTGGCTTGACGTAGCCAGTCAACAGTTTGGTTGAGGATTTTAGCTACTAAAAACAGCATTATCATTATTACAGAGCCTGTAGTACAGTGGTATAAAGCACCCTGTTATTAACATCTATTAACATCTGCTGCTTGCAATTACTGCAAGTTCGAATCCCAACAGGCTCAAGGTTGACTCAGCCTTCCATCCTTTTTAAGGTGGGTAAAATGAGGACCCAGATTGTGGGGGCAATAAGCTGACTTTGTATAAATATACAAAAGTATGAAGGCTATTGCTTAACGCACTGTAAGCCGCCCTGAGTCTCCGGAGAAGGGCGGCATATAAATCAAATAAAAATAAAATAAAAAAAAATTATCAACATAGCACAATCACATACAGTACCATTGAGCTCTAACTTTTCCAGCTCTGACTTGTCCTCAATAGCCTCAGCAACTATAAGTCCAGCATCTAACTTGATCTCACAGAAGGATAAGTTGAGTTCCTAGAAAGCAGAAAGTAAAGTAAAGTTTCATATGAATACTTGGGTTAGGAAGAATGCAAGAAATATTTTTAAGTGGGCTCATGGCATCTATAATTCATATCATTCAGAATCCTAAAAACAATTCAGAAACAATAGGGACAGCGACAAGATGCCTGGATTACAAATAATCATTTCTGAAGACTGCTTTGATTGATTGACTGCTTGGGTTGATTTCATTTTTGATTCACTGCTTTTTAAGTTCATGGATGAATAAATTATGTTCCTGGATGATATGTGACATATAAAATGTGGCTGCAGAGAACCCCATTCTTCTCACTAGCTTTCAGGAAATGTATTTTTTTCCTGGTTTTCTTATGACAGAAAATTAAACAATCTGTGTTTCACCACAATCCTTACTGTGAGTTGCCAAGGCTCTGATATATGCATATAAATACACTACCTTGACCCGGCAAATTATTCAACTTTAGGATTTAACAAGTTATCCGTTCATATTTTAGAATAGCATGTTGGCCTTCATTCCAATTTAATATAAACAGAAACACAATTTACATTTATCTTAAACCAAATATACACAATTCTCTAACTTCATCATGTAGCTTGAAATGTTCTTGGTGTTTTTAACTTGACTTCCAACTCATGACTGTATCTTTAGCTGTAAGATGGATGTAACATCATTTTAGGATTGAAAAGCCAAAATTTTAGAATTTTGGACCAGTGTTCTCCAAGTGGTTTCTTAAAATACAAAAATGCATATATTTCATAGTTATATGATCTCTAATACCAAAACTTTTACTTACAGAAGCAGAAGTTATGCTCTAGTCCTGCCCTAGCCAAACAAATCTAGGGTATTAACTGGCTCCACTGAGATAGTCTGGGCTACAGCTCCAGAGAAGGATTACTCTTTATTTTTCTTCAATGCCTGCTGGGCACAACTAAAAATCCCCAATAAGCATATTCATTTTTTCCCTTTTAACAACCCCATTGGGGCAACTGAATGGAGCTGATTGTTTACTGGTTGGATGCCCTTCCTGTCGCCAAAGCAGTGATTTTGCTGCAGATATATTCTCTGTGCCCAGGGGAGAAATATCTGCCTCTACCTAGGATCGAACTCACAGCCTCCTGATTGTGAGGCATGAGCTCCACCTCTAGGCCACTGCACCACTCACCCAATAAGCATATTCATGTCAGACATAATTTAGTTTGTCTCATTGCATACATAGCAATATACAAAATAAGATTCAAGTATGGTTGTCCAATACCTTTAGTTTATGAAGGCCTTCACTAACAGCTTCAGCAATAGCAACAGCACCTTTTGACCGCACCAGGCAATCCCCAAAGTTGATTGTTTCCACTTGACGGAGTTTCTTGAGGGTCTGAATAAAACAAAGAAAACAATGCAGACTTAATTCAACCCTGACAGAAGTGCTTCCTTTTAAAAATATAAGAGAGCTGTACTGAATCAGACCGGTTGCATCCAGCTCATAAACAATTCCCAAATTCCTGCCAGAAATTTAACGGCACACTGCTATTATAGATAAAATGGTACCCTTACTCTTCATGATTTTCTCTAATCCCATTTTGAATTCTTCCCAGGGATGATCAATTTTGTATTTTACATTAGCAAATGCAACAGTGTTTTCCAACTCCTCCCCCACAATTGCTATCTCACATGCATTAACATATAAGCAAATGTAATGTACATTGGCAAAAACTCAGATTGTTTTCCTCTAAACAATTAATCCATTTTACTTCACAATTGCTGTTCTAGATTTAAATCCAAATCACTATTAATGTGGAAATCAGTATTAATATAAAATGATGACAAAATTATTGAAAAGTGCTTACTTCTGCCATAGCCATAGCTCCTTTCTCAGTAAAAGTGTTATCATTCAAATTAATCACTCTCAGCAAGGGATTGACAGCAAAGGCCTCAGCTAAGGCTGTAATTCCTGGATGATTGATTCCATTCTGTGGCATATGAACTTCTTCCATAGTACCAATAACCTGAGGATCAAGACAGCACAGAAGGCCATTGTTCAAACAGAGATAAAATCATTTTCCCTAATAAAAATGTATCTCTATGCTCTATTTAAACTCTTCATACATAATAAGGCAAATATTATTCTAATCTAAAATAGCAGAGTGTAGAAGCTATTTCAAGCCCTAGAGTTTGCTTCCAGATATTCATCAATTGGAGTGCAATACGTGTTAATTTTTAATAAAATTATTTTCAAAAACATTAAGTACAACATTTAGCTTCTTTTTCTCATGTACCTTGTATAATGCTATTTACACCAAAAATGATAGGTAGATATCTTTGTATACTCAGTCCTACTTCTTAAATACACTAAGATTTATCAAATGAGGACCCTATTTCCCAAAAGTGATTTTAAACAGTTTCAAGGACCTTTTTGTTGTAAAGCTTAATTTGTCAATCTATCCCAAAAGTCCATGTGCCCATAAAATAAGAACCTAAAACAGTCTAAAGACCATATGTCCCAACAAAAGGTATTAAGACAACGTTTATTAGGATCACTTTTATCTTTCTATTACATTTCCTGTATAATTGCTTGAATACAACTGCTAATAGGTTACAATGGCAATTGGGATCAGAATTTCTGCCCCTAAGCCAGTGATGGTTAACCTTTTCGGCACTGAATGCTGAAACTGGAGCGTGCGTGCGCCGGAGCACCAGAACCTGAAAGAGAGCAGCTGGTAGGCACACAAACATGTGACAGGCAACTGCTCTTCCGGGTTCCATTGTGCGCATATATGCCAGACAGCTAGTCCGGCATGCATGCACATTGGCCAGCTGCTCTCTTTCGGGTTCCGCTGCACCAGCTGGTCTTCGAGCAAAGACCAGCTGGCCGGTGCACATGTGCACAACGGAATCCGGAAGAGCAGCTGGTGATGGCGTGCATGCCCACAGAGAGGGCTCTGCGTGCCATCTCTGGAACGCGTGCCACAGGTTTGCCATCCCGGCCCTAAGCAATGAAGTTGTAAAGTGTGACATCACATGACTACATTGCTTAACTACAGCAATTTGGACAGTCACAGTTGCCATCATAACCTGAGAACTATGCAAGTCATTAAATGAGGACCTCACATGATGACAACTTTGAATTTCCTGCCATCTTTCCTAGTGACTTTGCTCACGAGAAGCTGGCAGGAAACATAAAAATTGCAATCAGGTGACTATGGAGATGCTACAATGGCCAGAACATTAGGACTGATCATATATACCATTTGTTAAATGCTGTCATATCTCTGAATAGTTGCTGAACAAATGATTGGAACCGAAGGACTATCTGTAAGTTGAAATATGACACAGAACAATGGGTTTCTATTCAAATAGGGCAGCTGGGCCAAACTTGTTGCACTAAAATAATCAACCTATACTGCAATGATGGCACTTTTTTATTAATATGATGTCTCAATTTGTTGAATCCTCCAAATACATTCAGGAAGTGGCTGTTTCCCAAGACAAATTGACCACCACTACAAAAGCCATCAGCAGCACCAATAGCCATCAGCTAGTAAGAACATAATGTACAACAAATCAGAGTTGGATAATAAAAATATTCATGTTTTTCAGAACACATCTGACCAAGGCTCAGTTTTTCCCTTATTTGTTAATTATACATAACTGTTTAATGGGATACGACTCTAATTCTTATACCCACTGTGAATGCCTCAGCAAGAGCAGTTGCACCATCATTTTCCAGGCGGTTCCTGCCAGCCATAAATACTTTCAGAGCCAATGGCTTGCCTTGAGCAGTTGATTTCCTGTGACATTCTTTCAGAGCTCCTGCTAAAATCTTAAGAAAAAACAACGTTGACATTGCTAAGGTGTCAATTCACCATGCCTAGAGGGAACAAATTATTTAAACTGCAGTTTTATATACATGATATGGACACTCTGCTAGTAACATTGTGCATTAGTAACACTCCCAATTGTAACATAAAAATGAGTAATTTTGGTCATGAAATTGGTATGAATGCATGTACTCAACTCAGATTTCTCTGTGGGATACAGGGTGACAGATTCTTCATCTCTTAATTAGAGTTCCTTCTAGAACATTCTAGGACAGGCCAAGAATAAGGCAGTATACTTTTCATTAGAGTAAATGACGTTGACTCCCCCATCAATTTGGGAGGCTTTGTAAGACAACAATCTATAGCAATACATCATGTATGTAGACACAAATCACAAGGGAAGCTGGAAGTCAAACATTCTACTTTCCACTTCATAAAGATCCAGGAAATGATTTTTACCTTGCCTCCACCAATACCCATGCCACAGTTGTTTAGCTTGAGTTCTTGCAGAGTAAAACAGGTAGGGCTCTTCAGCAATGCCTCAAATCCACGGACTCCATCTGGTCCAAAGGCATTATCACTGAGATCCAACTCTACAAGTTGGCAGCCAGCAGAAATGAGGGCTTCTCCAAGAGAAATCTGACAAATGATAAAAGGTAGAACAAAATTCTCCTTTTACAGAAGAGAAATGTTTGTTCAAAGCTGATACTATTTTTTTTTGCTTCGTGATATATTGTTTCAAGTTATGAAAAGTGGAATATACTTTGTACAGTATCCCTAAACTTTTCAAATAAGACTATACCTAAACTCATATATAATATGTGATAAAAAGAAAAAACCTGATAGGAAATTATCTTAGGTATCTTTATACAGGAATAAGCTCCAAATGAACTTTCCTTTGAGTAAGCATTCCTAAAAATAGACTAGATTTTAATAGACTTCACTTATCAGCAGCTGAGCTGAATGCTCCTTCTCACTCACAAAATTTTAAAAATGTGGAATAACAAATCACATCTTACTATAATGCTAGATGTAAATTCAGCCTTTCTCTCTCACACACATAGCCATGAGAAATTCAGTTTTAATTTAAAAACATATATTCACTTATTTCCTTAACCTGCTTAGAGAAAGAAGGCAATTCATTCAGTCTATAACAGGAGTGTCAAACTCAAGGCCCAGGGGCCGGATCTGGCCCACGGGGTGCTTAGATCTGGCAGCTAGGGCCACCCTGGAAACAAGGGTAAAGGACTGGCCCGTGGTGCCTCTGTCAGCGGAAACAGGGCTTGCAAGGGTCATGGATGGCCCTCCTGAGCTCCGTTTTTGCTGGCAAAGGGTTGCAGGAAGCCCAGGTGAAAATGGAGCTCGGGAGCCCATTTTTCCTGACAGAGCGCTTGGGCCACCACAGATGCCCCCAACACGAGTGATGTTGAGCTGGCCATGCCCCCCCAGCTATACCCCCCCGAGGTCAAACACAACCCTAATGCGGCCTAATCTACAACATTTCAGAAATATTTGACCCATGACACTGCCTTGAACTGAATTAGACTTTTGTTTACCTTAGCATGACCTACTCTGATTAGCAGCAGTGTCAACCAATGATTTTCTTTGCCTTTCTACTGAGAAATGTCTTAACTGGAAATAACAATAAATAACTGAACCTGAGACTTTTTCACAGATTCTTATATATACTATATTACTGATTTGTCATTAGTCTCCAAATGTTCTTTTGGTTGATCCTTGCTTCCAAACCTCTGTAAAAAATCAGCATACTGCTGTCATTTTGATCATTAACCTCAGATGATACTCCCACATTGTAGCATTAAAAAAATATCATGCTAACAATATTAATAGTTACATATTTCACATACCAAAGCAGAGGGAATCTCAGATCTTAGTCTCCCGGTGAACATATCACTCCAATGACACCTCTAGAATAATATATATATTATAAATATGGTAAAAATCATAGAAGATACATAATAAACTTTCTCTATGATGTCCTTGGTGAACAATATGCATAATTGCAAAAATGACTATATGTGAAAACTAAGAAGCTGGCATAATAACCAAGTTCCAAAGAGTGCATAAATTTATTTATCCTGTTTGCTCAAACATGGAATACTAGTTTACTTTATTTTAACAAGAGTCCGAGCTAGTCACAATTTCAGAGAAGGATTGAACGCCAACCCTCCAAAACGTAAAACTTCTACCACATAAAGTGGCAGGTATGAGATATATGACAGAGTATGCAAGGTTGAGAGTTAATGTTATTCAGAATGTGAAAATAATTAAGACCCTATAAAATGTTTCTAATGCTTGTCATCCAAAATATTCTTCAAACACATCAAAATTATAATAAATTTAAGGTACAATTTCATTATTATACAGAATAATCAGATATCAAAATCTCACCTTGAGCTGAGATTTCTTCTCCAGTGCCTTGGCAATGACTTTTGCTGCTTCAACTCCCACAGTATTTCCTTCCAAACGCAGGGCTTCTAGCCCATCAAACTCCTCAATCTCTTTGATCACATCTTCAGCTGCAGAGATAGGCAGAATATTTCTGAACTCTAACCCAAACTGCATCTATCCTCATTATAATTCCACCTCAAGTCCAATTGTCTCTCCACCAATCGTGCTTTCCTTCCTTTTTATTTAAAATTTTGCACTCTTTACCAAGATGGCTTAAAGCAAAATAAGATTCCTGATTGCTAGTTCACATGTTATTCAGTTATCCACCATCAGATCTATAATCATTCTCTAGAAGTCATTTAGACAATGATCCCTAACCTCCAGGCTGTGGCCCACTACCGGACAGTGGCCTATTTCAAACCAAGCTGGACGAAAGGTGGGCTGGCACGCACACATGCGCAACTCAACTCATCCAAGAAGCGAGCCAGCACATATGGGCTTGCAAGGCCCGATTCTCCTCTCCCCCCCTCCCAGCCAGGCCTAGCCACAATGTTTGGAGACCGATGATTTAGGGTTCAGTCTATTTGGGGGTATTATAATATATGCTTTTATTTTATATACCATATTTTTCGGACTATAAGATGCTCTGAAGTATAAGACGTACCTAGCTTTTGGGGAGGAAAGCAAGGGGAAAAAATCTGCCTCTGCCTCCCAGCAATTTACATCCTTGCAGCAAACAGCTGAGTCAGCTTGAGCACAGCCTGATTTAGCATAAGCAGCTGACTGGCGGTTGGATCCTGGAATACCGCCCATTAGCTGTTCCAGGCTGCAGGGATCACCACCACCAGTCACCGCCCATTGCTGCTGCCTATCGCCACCTCCGCGCACCCCATTTTTGGCCTTTGTGTGTCCGTTTTTGGCCCATTCCAGGCAGCAGGGATTGCTGCTGCTGCCTGGAATGGGCCAAAAATGGGAGCATGGGGGCTGAAAATGGGACATGCGGAGGCCAAAAATGGGGCGCGCGGCGGCAGTGATCCCTGCAGTCTGGACTAGCTGATAGGCAGTATTCCAGGAGGCTGATCCAACTGCCAATCAGCTGCCTGTGCTAAATCAGGCTGTGAAGCTGACCAGGCTGCTTGCTGCAAGGAGGTAAATTGCTGGAAGGCAGAGGTCAAAGGATGGGGGCCGGTGGATGGGCAGAGCTTCAGCAACATTCGCTGTATAAGATGCACAGACATTTCCACCCACTTTTTTGGGGGGGAGTGCGTCTTATACACCGAAAAATACAGTAAATGAGCTCTGCAAAAGTAATACATCTACTCAATGAAACACTCATAATTAACAGCAACAGCATATCCTCTTACCATCTTCTGCAGTATTGAGCTTCAGACTTTTGCCTTTAAAGCTCAGCTGCCCTCCGCCCACTTGGGTTTTAGCAAGTGATTCTGCAAGCTTAGTTATATCTTCTGATGCCATTTTTTATCTATGCCAACTGTTGCCAATATCAGATGGGAAAGATGCTGGAAAAGAAGAGAGAAATAAGTAAGTGTGTGAGAGATAAAAATTAGCCTCTTTCACTCCCCCTCCTCTTTTGGTCTAGAATAACAGGGGAAACTAAAGATTGTTATTGTATTGGTTCTATGGCTTCAGTGTTATTGAATTTTTTGCTACCTTAGAAAAAGAAAGTGAAGAGAGCAACTGTTCATGTAGTAATCTATAAAATTGTCAAGTGTAGTAATTTCTAATTACTAATTACAAGATAATTTCTAATTACCTTGCATAATAATATGCCACTGAACTAAGATGAAAGCTTGCTGTGAAAACAGCAATGTTTGCTCTGTTCAGACAAAACAGCCAGGCCATTTCCCCCAAATATTACTTGGCTTATCACAACATGTTACCTAGCATCATTTTATAGCAATGCTACCACCCTGTTTCTGCTATTTTATGCATAAATTAGCTTTGGTATTAACACATTTCAAGCAAGAATGGATAGTGCAGGGCAGAGGATGCACTAGGGCAAGGAGGTTTTGAACAGATTAGTTGATAGCCAAATTCACCATCCAGAGAAGCCCAGATCCACCTTTCTTAAAAAAGTAAATTGTACTTTCATTCCATAAAAATTCTTTATTTCTAGTTTCTATCCATCCTATTTTATATACAAACCTGAGCAAGAAACAATTCATGAGAATAGAAAGTAAACTTAACTGTCAATAGATTTCCTATCAGTCTTTTTTTTCTTCAATAAAAAAAGCATTTCCCAGCCATATACTCTAATTCCCAAGTGTTCCGTTCCAGCCACAGATGAACCTCCAAAGAAACTGAACAAATAGCATTGACAGAGCCTACATTATAACCATTTGTTTAATGACCATTTGAAGTTACGGCACTGAAAAAGTGATTTATAAGCGTTTTTCACACTTATGACTGTTGCAGCATCCCCATGGTTACATGATTAAAATTTAGATGTTTGGCAACTGTCTCATATTATGATGGTTGCAGTGTCCCGGGGTCACATGATCCCCCTTTGTGACTTTTTGACAAGCACAATCAATTGGGAAGCCAGATTAATTTAATAACTGTTAGTAATTTAACAACTGCAGTGATTCATTTAACTGTGGCAATAAAGTTGTAAAATGGGGCAAATATCTCACTTAGCAACAGAAATTTTGGGCTCAGTTGAGGTCATTAAGTCTAGGGCTACCTGTATTTTATAACATGACCTTATTTGCCACTACATAAATATAAAAGAGTGGCTGAATAGTAACAAGGGAACAAACAACAGACATTGCAATGCTTTTATTATTTATTAGATTTTATCCCTTTATTACTTTATAAGTAACTCAATGCAGCAAACATACCTAATACTCCTTTCTGTTCTTATTTACTCCACAACAACTAAATAGTTATACTACTAAGGATCTTAATTTTCCTGTTACTTTGGGGGGGGGGGAATAGAAGTTATTTTCTATTTCTATATTTTCCTTACTAATGTCGTCTGTATCTTCTGACCAACACAAATCTTTTGGATTGTAGTAACCTGGCAGTATTAACCTGTATTTTAGAAAGCCTCCTTTTTTTGATGTTTTGCCATCATCTCCTCTCCACTTCTGGAACAAAATAATTTTTTAGAGGTCAGCTCAAGAATATCAACTTTTTTATTAGAAAAAAAAATCCAAAAGGGCTAGAGAAATCTTAGTTGCTCTATCCTTATTATTTTTCACTATGACAGAACTCTTTATGCATTTCGTACCGGTACACGTTATAATTTTGCTTAAACCAGCTCAATTTCCACCCCACCCTCACCCTTCTATAAGCAAAATCCAACAACGTAAACGAAACAGCGACGGAGATGAAAGCGCACTCGGTTACCGAAGTCCTCCTTCTGAAAGCCCCGGTTCAGACGTGCGCTCAGAATTTACATAACCCAACCTAATCTGGCCTCACCCGTGAAGAGCAACGAGGGCATGACGTCACACAGGGGAGAGAACAAGCAGGTTTTGGCAGGAAAACCTATCGGTACGAAGGAGGTTTGGACCGGCGTCACGTTCAATTGCCCGAGAATGTTTTTCGTTCGCAACCCCATCACCCGCGACACCTCTACACGTGTACATACCCCTAACACGTGCAGCCCAGGAAGCAAGAGAGAAGCGCCTTCTTCCTCCCACACAATACGGCTCCTTCCGTGTCCCCGCAGGCGTAGTCAGAACCGCTGAGGAGGAGGAGGAGGAGGAGGAGCGAACCCACCCTCAACTTACCAACGACCCTCGAATAAATCAGGCTAATCAACTGTCCGCCCTTCGGCGGGCGAGCAGCCACGTCTGCCTACCTGGCGCGTCGGTTCTCGCTGTCACGTTGAAGCCACTCCGGCCACCGCAGCCACCCAAGATGATGGCGTTGAGGGAGGCGGAGGATTTGAAAGCCGGCAGTTTTGTTTCCCGAGTTGTGATTCGCTCCGTGGCCGCTTGCGTTTGCTCGGGGCGGCTTACTTCGCCTCTTTACGCTCCTCCTTCCTTGCAAGGGCTCTGAGGTAATTGTAGCGAAAGGGCGGTGACGATGAAAAGAGGTCATAATTTTGTGTTGCACAGTGCAACTCGCCCACTCGCTCGGCAGCGCAGAGTATCCTGGGAGTTGTAGTTAATTTTTTTTTTTACATTCAGATGTACTGGGAAATATTGGTATTTTTCTTTCATGGAGCGGTTTGTTGCTAGAAGCAGCGAGATAAATGTGTGTAGAAAAAAATTGGATTAGCAAAGTAGTTTTTGTCAAAAAAAAAAAGTTAACTCTTCTCAGGCGTATTTCCATCTGTGTAATATGTAGAAATTTACAGCCTGATTTCTATGTCTGCAAATTCATCACATTCTTAATGTTTATATGCAATCGTTAAAAATATTCGATGAATTTCGACACGTGTTGTGAGAAAGTAAGTTTATTGGACATTCGTTGAAATTTCCTAAAGTGAATACGTTAAATTATGGATTATATTTAATGGAATGTGAAAAATAAGAACAGTTTAGGATTGAAGTAAATCATTTGTGTCAGTTAATAGAATGGTTAAAGAATGGTTGAGCAGTAGGCAAGGAAAAAGGGAATGTGCAATGGAAAAATGGTTATAGAGACACAAACCTGTGTACAGTATCTTCTGGATGCAGACAGTAATGTGCTCTTGGCTGTGAACCAAAATTATTTGCAGCAAAGGTTTGAATAATGCGGTGAGGAATATGATTGTGAAAAACTGCACTGAAGAATAAAGTACTTTTATGTTTGACAGGGAAAAAATAGAGTGATGAATAACGCAAGCTATACATAAATGGTGTGAAACTAGAGGAAGTAAAATGAATTTGCTTATCTTGATGCACAGCATTAGAAAGCAATGGATAGAATGTGGTCTGTTTCAAGGAATGAAACCAAAATGTCTGTGTATAAGATTGTTTTGCCCATTTGTTTATGAGAGTTTGGTATGACAGGAGAAATGAAGTTGAATACAATAGTTTTCTTTTCCCAAGCCTAGGCTTCTTGTGCTCTGTTCTTTTACTCTTTTTACTCATTTAGGAAGGCAACTGTTTAATTTGTTGGTCAGTTACTGCAATAAATATCTGTCTATCTAGAATGCAATACCAAAAGGTTATTTTAAAAGTATTATAGAGTTAACAACAAACAGGTAATGAATAAATCTAGACTGAATATAAAAGTGTGTGGCCAGTAAAAAAAAGTACAAGAAGATGCTTTGTTCAGAGAGAATAAAGATCATACTGTAAAACAAATATGGAGGAAGAGTGAATAGACTGAGAAGAGCAAGAAACTTGGCAAGGTATAATAAGAGCTGGCCAATCCCATTTGGGCTTCCAAGTAAGGAGAATCAGAGCTGGGCAATATTTTTATGAGTGACCACTAGTAAATACCAGAGCTGTAGTTTCAACTGAAAAGGTTTTTTTTTTAAAAAAAGCACACACCGAGGCAGGTGAAGACGTAAACATTTCATACATATGTCAGGAAAGATACAAAAATAGCTTCATAAATTCAACCAGTAACTGTATAGTTTCAAGCCATTGTAAAATGCCATTTTCTGCCTGTCATCCCTTGCTCATTATTCTGCATTTTCTGCCTAAAAATTCTACCCAAATGCTTACTCAGTGTGGAGGTGCATCTATTACAATTATTCTAGAAGACAACTATATAGACAGGAGTTTGTGAGATTCTACAAAACAAAAATTTCACTGCATTCATATTATTTGCCAAACATCCTTGAACATATATCTTGTTTTGCTGCATTATAGATATCCAAGTGCAGCGTCATTGTTATTTAGTGTACAATATATGAGCTGCATGGGGGCATGATGGTTCAATGGTTAAAGATGCTGAGCTTGTCAACTGAAAAACTGGCAGCCCAGGTTGGAAACCCCAGCACTGCACGACAGGGTAAGCTTCCAATACTTGCCCCATCAGCTCCTGCCAACCTAGAAGTTCAAAAGCATGCAAATGCAAGTAGATAAATAGGTACCACTTTAGTGGGAAGATTGCAATATTCCATGCACCTCAGCATATAGTTATGCTGGTCACAAGGCCATGGCAGTGTCTTCAGACAACGCTGGCTTCCTCAAATGAAGATGAGTGCCATCCTCTACAGTCAGACACAACTAGAGAGGAGAAATTTACCTTTATATGAGTTGCAGAAATCCAAATAAGCATTAGACAACTGTAAAGACTTTTCTGTATCTCTTTGCCATCTTCTCATTTTCATTAGCCCGTTTCCCCCAAAATAAGACATCTCCTGATAATAAGCCCAATCAGGCTTTTGAGTGCATGGCAATAAGGCCAAGTGCTTATTTCAGGGTTCAAAAAAATATAAGACAGGGTCTTATTTTCGGGGAAACACAGTACGTCAGCCAGTCTACACATTCACCTTGGAGTACCCCACTGAACTTTTATTCAGAGAAGAAATATATTTAATTTACAGACTGAAATTGCTTTCAGATCTTTCTGTAGAACAGGGTCCCCAATCTCAGTCTGCAGCCCAGTACTGGATAGCAGCCGTGCAGGTGGTGTGTGAGCAAGTGAAGCTACATTTGTGCAAGCAGTGAGCGTGTGCGAAACCATCCCTCTTCACCACCGCTGGCCTGCAGAACTAGAAAGGTTGGGGATTACTGATATAGAATATATCATACTTCCTCAAGATACATGTCGCCACATGTTGTGTTTCGTTCTTTTATTTTTCTCTTATGTTACTATTTTTAAAAATAGAAGAACATTTTGAAAAAGATATATCAAAAAATCATTTGGCTCAATTTATAAATATATTAAATATTGAGCATACAGAATAATACTGATCAATCTTTGCATTGCACTGATAAAGAGCTAGATTGTAAACAGAATGCAAACACATACTGTGACTAAAATAATCCATAGTCATTCTGTCAGTGAAGAGTACTAGTATTTGTTGTCCATGTAAGGATGAAGCGATTATTCCTGATAAAATGCGAAATCCCAGCTTTTACCCCCAATCATTCAAGAATACATTTACATCTCTAAAGCATATTGATTTTTGCCACAAACCTATATATAACAATTCAGGAAATAGTGGAACAACCCTATATTTTATCAGTAAATGTCTCCTCACCCATTTTACATTTCAAAATTGTGAAGATTTCATCCAGCTCTCTAAAAATATTCTCTGTCCAGTTAAGGATAAGAAAACCTTTTGTGAATTAGTTGCATCTTAATAACATAAAAATATAATTTGTATTATTTAGAATTCTTATCCACACATTTCTTAATTGAAAAAGTAATTGGATGCTTTTGTATATGGACAGAATTGGAACAGCTTACCTTCAGAAGTTGTGGATATTCCATCACTGCAGGCTTTTTAGAAGAGACTGGGTAGTGTCTCCTGCTTGACCAGCGGGTTGGACTAGAAGACCTCCCTTCCAGCTGTCAGTCTGTTAATTATTAAATCCTATCATATAGCAGCCATATTTTAGCTTAGATACATTTAGTGGGTTCTCCTCCCATAGAAAATATCTTAATGTGTAGGAACCGGAAGCGTCGCAGTGATACTGACTGGGAAATAGCGAAGCTCTGAGCTTCGTGAAAACCCAGCCAGACAAACTGCTGTTGGGGGGGGTCTTCAGACCGGAACCGTCTTGGAGGGACGGGGGAGAGAGAGATGCGCCTCGGAAGAACAAGAGGAACAGGCAAGTTCCTTGGAAGGTCGGAGGCAGCTCTTTGACCCAGCATTGAGGGAGGCGGCCATTACGACCGCTACAAGCTGGGGCAACTGGACTAAGATCTGAGCAGGAGCAGAGATTGAACAGAATATTGTTACCTGGTGAGTGATTGGCCAACTCACAGGTAAGAAGAAAAAAAAATTTAAAGCTCAAAAGAAGTCCCAACGCGTAATTAGCGGCTAATTGACACTCGGGAATTCAAGTGGAAAAAAAAGAGGAACTTTAAAACTAAAGCCCTAAAAGGAACCTTCCACCTGCATTTAAAACTGGAAGAAATTAAAAATAAGATAAGAAAAAGAAAACATAGAAGTATTCTTTAAACAACAAAAGGACTTAATCTGGACAAGAGGAAGTAATTATTTTTGTGGATTTGCAATTGATACTTTGTTGTCGGGGGATTTGTGAATTGGAGAGAGACATCTACTGGTGAAAAGAAAGCATTGCACTAAGTTTATTTAGACCACCCTGGGAAAATACTGGAGGAGTGTTTGTTTAAACAGCTGGAGCATGATTTCAAAAGAAGTGGAAAGAACAAAAACTGAAACTGGAATGGCTTAAATGAATATTTGAATTGGACACTATTTGAAAAGAAAAAAGAGGCATTATATGGACTTGAATTTGAATTATATGCGAACGAAAATAACAAATTTAAAAATCCTTTCCCTTTAAATTGATAACATGGAGAATTGGGAGGATGAGTATGAGAAACTAAGGGAGATGTTTCAAAAGATGAGAGAAGCATTTAAGGGAAATAAAGAAGCAGAGGACTGGTTGGAATGCAAAAAGAAAAGGAAAGAGAAAATATGAATGAGAAGCAAGAAGAGGAGCCTGAGTGGTGTAGCAGGCTAATGCCTCCTATTAAGGCAGCATTTAACATCTAGCTGCCTCCAATTACTGCGAGTTCTAATCTCACCAGGCTCAAGGTTGACTTTAAGGTGGGTAAAATGAGGATCCGGTTTGTGGGGGCAATAAGCTGACTTTGTATAAATATACAAAAGTATGAAGGCTATTGCTTAACGCATTGTAAGCCGCCCTGAGTCTCCGGAGAAGGGCGGCATATAAATATAAATTAAAGAAAAAGACAATATTGAAAAGAAAATAATTAAAAATAAAGATATAGATGATTACACTGGGATTAACAGTGAGAGAATAAAAATGGATAGGGGGGAATATCTCTCAAAAAAGAAAAGAGAAGGAAATGGGAAAATATTGAGAGGGAAAATTAAAAGAGTAAAAATTAGAGAAAGGAGGCAGAAAGAGAGATATAAGAAAAAGATAAGAGAATGGGGAAAGGGGGGGATATCAAGAAATGGAATTGTGGAGAGATTAAAAGAAAATGGTTAAAAGGGGATAGCAGAAAGGAAATTAAAATATCAGTATGTTGATTTAGGAGAAGGATATTAGTAGTAGAAATTGTATGTAAAAAGTAATTTAGAAGAAATATATAGTTTATTGTAAAAGGGATATAAGTAAGGATGAAATGAAATGTGGGTAAGAAGCAAAAAAGAATAAATACGCTGTTTAATGTAAAATAGATCAGTAGATGCAATGTGAAAGACAGAATGGGTTATATGTTTTGCTATTTGAAGATGTATAGATTGGAGAGAAATAATAGTGGATGGTAAAGAAGTGTGTTTTAAAGATGGAGAAGAACAAAGGAATTAATTGAAATTAAGATGAAAAATTGAAATGTAAAATTGAACAAAATTGAAATGTTAGTAAATGATGTAAGTAAGAATGAAATGAAATATAAGTAAGAAGTAATATAGAAGAAATATATTGTTAAAGGTAAAATAGATTAAGGGTTGGAAGGCTAACTTAACAAAGGTTTTAAGGTAAAAATGGAATAAGTTGAAATGCATTGTTAATAATTAAAAAGATGAGAGAAATTTTGAGAAATATATTTAATAAATGGAGGAAAAGTCAGGGTTGCCTGGACACCATAGTGGAAAATAATAAATTGAAAATGAATACAGCAATAGAGAGAGATGAGAGAAGGAGTAGAGAGAGAGAAGGAAGGGAGAAGGAGAGAGAAATGGAAGAAAGGGAAGAGGGGAGGAAGGAAGGGAGGGGAAATATGAGTAGGAGAGAAGGTTAGATCGTGGATAGGATACTGGGGCGGCTGAATGCGACCACATGTTTATTGGACTCGTATCCCTCCTGGCTGGTACTGGCCTCCCGGGAAGTTATGCGAGGCTGGCTCCAGGGGATTATCAACGTTTCTTTGGGTGAGGGTGTCTTGCCATTCGCCTTGAAAGAGGCGGTGGTGAGGCCCCTCCTCAAGAAGCCTGCTCTGGATCCAGCTGTTTTGGCTAATTATCGTCCGGTCTCCAACCTTCCCTTCGTGGCGAAGGTTGTCGAGAGTGTGGTGGCGCGACAACTTCCCAGATACCTGGATGAAGCTGTCTATCTGGATCCGCGCCAGTCCGGCTTCTGGCCTGGGCACAGCACGGAAACGGCATTGGTCATGTTGGTGGATGATCTCTGAAGGGCTCGGGATAGGGGTTGTTCTTCTATCCTGGTCCTATTAGATCTCTCAGCAGCTTTTGATACCATCGACCATGGTATCATGCTGCGTGGTTGGAGGGGCTGGGAGTGGGGGCCACCATTTTACGGTTGTTCTCCTCCTATCTCTCATGCAGTCGGTGTTGGCAGGGGGGCAGAGGTCGACCCCGAGGTGCCTTGTGTGCAGGGTGCCGCAGGGATTGGTCTTCTCGCCCCTTCTGTTCAACATTTATGTGAAGCCGCTGGGCGAGATCATCCATGGCTTTGGGGTGGAATTCCATCAGTACGCTGATGATACTCAGCTGTACGTTTCCACCCCAGGCCACCCCAACGATGCCCTTGAAGTGATGTCCCGGTGCTTGGAGGCCGTGCGGATCTGGATGGGGAATAACAGGCTCCGACTCAACCCTTCCAAGACTGAGTGGCTGTGGCTGCCGGCGTCCCAATATAGCCAGCTGGTGCCATCGCTGGCTATTGGGGGCGAGTTATTGGCCCCCACAGAGAGGGTTCACAACTTGGGTGTCCTCCTGGATGCACGGCTGTCTTTAGAAGAGCATATGACGGCCATGGCCAGGGGGGCTTTTCATCAGGTCCGCCTGATCCACCAGTTGCATCCCTTTCTGGATCGGGACTCCTTACCCATGGTCACTCAGGCACTCGTCACTTCCCCCCTGGACTACTGTAATGCTCTCTACATGGGGCTCCCCCTGAGGTGCACCCAGAGGCTCCAACTGGTGCAGAATGCAGCCGCGCGGGGGATTATGGGAGCGACGGGGCGTTCCCATGTGACACCTCCCCTGCGTGAGCTGCATTGGCTCCTGGTGGACTTCCGGGTGCGCTTCAAGGTGTTGGTTACCACCTTTAAAGCGCTCCATGGCATTGGACCTGGGTATTTGCGGGACCGCTTTCTGCCGCCAATAGCCTCCCACCGGCCAGTACACTCCTACAGAGAGGGACTCCTCAGGGTGCCATCGGCCAGGTAATGTTGGCTGGCGACCCCCAGGGGGAGGGCCTTCTTTGTGGTAGCAACCTGCCCCCGGAGATACGCAGGATATCAGATCTCTGGGTTTTTCGCCGTGCCCTAAAAACTTTTCTCCTTGCACCGCAAATATACAAAGGCGGAACCCTGATGCCGCACTTACAGCAGAGAGAAGAAGCTGGATTTTGCTTTGCAGAAGCTGGCATCCACAATGGAGAGCAAAATCCAGCTGCTCCCCGGACCAGATGCAAGCGGCAGGAGAGGAGGGCTGCCTTGCGCCACTGGCTGGCACAAATATACTGAGGCGGAATGCTGTTGCCGCTCCCGCAGCTTCCACCCATCGCAAACACCACTTCTTCCCGCTTCTGCCACCCCCTCCCCTCTGCCACAACAGCACCATTCATTCTGGATGGTGAGGGCTGAGACAGAGAAAGAGACAAAGAATGAAAGAGAGAATGAGAGAGAGAGAAAGAGAGAGAATCAGAATGAGACAGAGAGAGAAAGAGAAAGAGACAAAGAATGAAAAGGAGAGAAAGACAGAATGAAGGACAGAATGAGAGAAAGAGACAGAGAATCAGAGAGTGAGAGAGAGAAAATGAGAGACAGAGAAAGAGACAGAATGAAAGAGGATCAGAGAGAGAATGAGAGAGAATGAGAGAGAGAGAGACAAAATGAAAGAGAATCAGAGAGAGAGAATCAGAATGAGAGAATCAGAATGAGAGAGAAAGAGTGGGAGAGAGAGAGAGAAAGGGGGAGAGAGAAAGAGAATGAGAGAGAGTGGGAGAGAGACAGAAAGAGGGGGAGAGAGAAAATGAGAAAGGGGGAGAAAGAGAATGAGAGCGAGAGTGGGGGAGAGAGAGAGAAAGAGGGGGAGAGAGAAAGAATGAGAAAGAGAGGGGGAGAGAGAAATGGTGACAAGATAGGGCAAAAACGTAAAATGTGAGGACAGTTGTAAGTTCGAGGACTGGTCACAAGTGCGAGGACCAGTCAAAAATAACTTTTTCAGCCCTCTGAGTAGTCCATAATGCACAAAAGGACTACCCAGAGGGCTGAAAAAAGTGATTTCTGATAGGTCCTCGCACTTTTGACCAGTCTTCGCACTTATGACTGGTCATCATTTATGCCCATTATAGCATTCTTAACAACTGTGTCACTCATTTCACATCTGCTTCTCTTTACCATGGTGACAAGATTTTTGTTTTTGTTGATCCTCTTTTCCACTTACAGAGCTAGTTTACTGTTTTTCTTTGAAATCAATATTCAAAAACATTTAACCTACTGATGCCTCAATTAATGTAATTTTATTGGTATCTATTTTTATTTTGAAATTTACCAGTAGCCGCTGCATTTCCCACCCCCGGCTTATACTCGAGTCAATAAGTTTCCCCAGTTTTTGTTTTTTTTTCGGACTTCCAGTGGGACAGCGACATCGCCAGACGCTTCTTTTTGAAGCGCCAGCCCAGGGCTCCGTAGAACCGCAAAGAACAGCGACTATCAGCTGTCTTGCGGTTTGAAAACTTTCCCCCTGGTATGAGGGGGGAAAGTGAGTAGACGGGTGGGGTAGAGCTCCCTGAAAGTGCCGGATTTCACACATAATCTGGCGCTTGAAGATGAGAGCTCCCCGTTAAGCCTGTCAGTACTCCGGACCCTGGATGCCTCTGCTTTGCAGAGCTAGATGTCGTTAACCATTCCAGCACCAACTTTAAACAGATATTTTTTGAATCGAGCTGGCGGAGCACAAGCAGTATGAATTAAACAGCAAGTATTTTTTTTTCCTTTTAACTCCAAAGATTTACTTTCTTTAAAAGATTCTTCCTAAGTTGAAAGCGAAAGCAAGATGGCGTTTGAGTTTTAATGGGGCGTGAAGAAGCGAAAGCTAAAAGTAATTATTGACAAGCCCGTTTGAAACGTAAAACTCCTTTTTGAAAAGTGGATGTAATAAGAAAGGAATAATAATAATTGAAGCAGCAATACAAATTACAAATTGTAAAGGATTCCCTTTTTTTTTTTTTCTTGAAACTCTTTTTTTCTTTTCTCTTCCCCCTTTTTTTTCCTGTCCTTCTGGGAAGGAAGAAGGGGGGCAAGATGGCTGGGCTTTTTGAAAGTAAAGGAGGGTTATTTAACCCTCAATGGTCTGAATTTGAGGAAGCTTTGAGTTCAATTACCTCTGCTTTATTGAAAAGAATTGATACTATATTTCAAGTTTCTCAAGCTGGAAATAATGAAATACATGGAAATACTGAGTTGCAATCTAGCAGTGGGGGATTGAATGAAGAGTTGGAAGATGCAAAAAAACAACAGATTATAGCAGATTTTACTGAGGAGAGAAAGATGAATGTTGTGCAAAATAAGGAGCAAGATAAAATTCAATCTGCACTTAAAGAGTTGTTTCCAGAAGAAGCTACATTTCTGCAAAAATTTTATAATATGCAATCCCAAAAACCGCAAAATTTTACTGGAGCTAAAAAAGGCAGAGGGATCAAAGTTAAGAAGAAAGTTCGTAAAAAGGAAAAGAAGAAAGACTGGAGAAATGGAAAATAACCCTGCTTGATGAGATGATGGTCCTTAAAAAGTACTGTTTAACTGTTTAAAGATTTTGAATTTTTTGGAAAAAGAAAAAAAAACTAAGCGATGAGCGACGATGAAGAGGCAACTTACAGCTGTATTGGAATATTTGAGAAGAATAAACAGATCACAGCAATGCTGGTGTATTGGGTTGTGAAATATGCCCTGACTTGAATGATTTGGATTATTTTATTAAGGACTGCAACAAATTTGGACTTAATTGCAATCGCAGAAGTTCTACTGAATATAGCAAATTGAAGTTTCTTGCTTGATGGTAATGAATACAAGGCAAAAGGACTATGGACCTAGGGCAATTGCAGTTGATCTGGTGGTTTCCCTAATACATCTGACGAATTTATTAATCTAATTTTTGACTGGATTTGATGGATATCATTTCAAATATAATTACAATTACAAAGTCACTCGGGGGGCTTTTTTTTTTATATACAGAAGCAATTTTTATTTAGGGGGGTAGATGTAAATGAAGATATCTTATATGCTGTTGGAAGATGTGAAGATAAGAAGATTAGCAATTGGTTCAATCTAGTACGAAGAATTTAAAGGATTGATAAAGTTCTTAAATGATGTTCTTAGTTGATTTGTTAATATGCATGGATATAAGAGGTTTGATTATTAATTAAAAATTATTGTTAATATTATTTCTTATTAAGTGTTTTGATTATAATTGGACCTTGATGGTTTAAAAGTGAAGGACGGAAGAGTTTATATAGTAATTTTTTTTTAAAATTGGAGGTTTTTTGAGTGAGGGTTTCCTTTTTTTTCTTTCTTTCTTTTTGTTGTTGTTGTTGTTGTTGTTGTTGTTTTGTTTTAAATGAAAGAAGTTATAAAATATTTTGTTAAATTGTATAGACCTAATAATTTGTTAAGTAACAATTAGCCAAATTGAGTAATGATAGGTTTGTTTAGATAATACTTAATTTTTTTTAATTGCTGTAATTATAAATGGAGATAATTTTGTTGAATTAGATGGAATAAGGAGAAAAAAAGACTTGCTTTCCTTTTATCTATTTGTTTAATGATCATGATTATAATAAGTGTGAAATGGAGTTTAATTTAGAGAATTTAAGCTGTATTTTATTTTGTACTTGCTCTGGGAAGTCGGGGGAGGTGGTTGGGGAGGGGGGGAGAAAATGTATGTAAAATTTTTAAAACTTTTTCAATAAAAAAACAAAAAAAAAGTTTCCCCAGTTTTTTGTGGTAAAATTGGATGCCTCGGCTTATATTCGGGTCGACTTAAACTCAAGTATATACGGTACTTAATTTTATTAAAATAATAACAGTAATAATAATAACAATATTACAGTATTAATATTATAATTATCTGAAAAATCCAACAAGTAAAATCCCACATTTTATAAATGTTCATACATTAGAACCTAAAAGAAATATAACAATCTTACTCTGACTAACTGAATAACCTGATAAATTAACAACATAAAACTGTTTGGTATATGCATATAATTTTCAATCATTATTGACATAATAACAGCTCACAGTAATTAGTGTAAGAATGTTTTGCAAGCCAATAGTTAAGACAATATCTCCAATATCAAAAGTAGGAGAGAAAGAACATCCTTGATGAATTCCGCAACCACTGGCTACATAAAGAGATGATTTCATATGTATTAGCAATAGCACTTAGACTTATATACCACTTCATAATGCTTTGAAGTCCTCTCTAAGCGGTTTACAGAGTCAGCATATTGCCCCCAACAGTCCGGGTCCTCATTTTACTGACCTTAGAAGGATGGAAGGCTGAGATAACCTATTAGCCATTTCAAAAGGAGTGGGTAGCTTCATTTTGGTCCAAATAAAATAAGGAAGAAATCCAATTTTTAAAAAATCCACTGCTCCATATTCAAAAACGTTTTCTGAATTCAACAAGATCAGCATTGCAGATTTTAGCTTTTTTGAAATACACAACCGAACTATCAATTATCACATCTTTATTTTAATGTTAGCCACAAGCCTGCTACTTATTTTATCTTATGTAAGAGTGATAGCCAAAACCATAATTACACAAAAATGGCCTTTTGAAGAACTTAAGAACATAACAGACCCGAAAACATTTTGTTTTTCACAGTGGTGAACCAGTTCCTACTACGGTACTCACAGGCAGGAAACAGCCATAGTTTTTCTGTTATTGTTCCCCTATAAGTGTATGGAATTATATTTCTCCTACTCACATAATTTTCAAGATTAATGGCCTTGGATAGATTTGATCTCCATAAATGTACCCATTCCTCTTTTAAAGCTATCCAAATTAGTAGCCACATCACTATATTTTTTGTAATTAATTCCACAGGTTAATTATATAGTATGTGAAGAACTGCTTCTTTTATCTACACAAAATCTCCTTTCAATTACCTTCACTGGGTAGTCTTAGTATTTTGAGTAAGGGAGAAAAACTTCTAATCCATTTTCCCAGGCTATGTATTCTTTTAAACAATTCATGTCCATTGTCATAAATTTTTCAAGATAAAGAGCCCTAAGCATTCTGATATTTTCTTGCAGGAAAAAAACCCTAAGCCAGTGATGGCTAACCTTTTTGCCGTCGCATGCCAAAAGCAGGGGGAGCGTGGGGGGTCGCGGCTGCATGTGCCCACATCCATAATTCAATGCGCCCTGCCCTCCCGCGCATGCGCACGTGACCCCCCCACACTTCCCCCTGCTTTTGGCACACGATGGCACGGTGGGCCCAGTAGGCCCATTTTCCCCCCTCCCCAGGCTCCAGAGGCTTTCTAGGAGCCTGGGGAGGGCAAAAACAGCCTTCCCTGTTCCCCCTGGAGGCCTTCCAGAGGCCGGAAACAGCCAGTTGCCTGGGACCGGAAGGCCTGAAAATCAGTTGGCTGGTGCGCACATGCGAGCTGGAGCTGAGCTAGGGCAACACTCACGTGCCCACCAATATGGCTCTGTGTGCCACCTGTGGCACCGTGCCATAGGTTCGCCATCATGGCCCTAAGCCTTCTGATCATTCATTTATGTTCTTCTAACCCTTCTTACTCTGTTATCCCTTCCAAAGATGGTGATATAAACTGTACTTCAGATGCAGATCTACTATAGATCAGTGGTGGGTTGCTACCGGTTTGCCCCAGGTCTGGCGAACCGGTAGCAGCGGCTGCGGGAGGTTCCACCCACCCACCCGGATGTTTTTGTGCATGTGCAGAAGCGTCATGCGTGCCCATGAGGGAACCGGTAGCGACAGGTTTGGAAACCCACCCCTACTGTGGATGATATAATGACAGCATCTTCGTTTCCTATCCTGCTATTCATCTCTAGCATGGAACTTACTTTTTTTCCTAGTTGCCAGACACTGAGTCAAAGTCTTCAGTATACTGCCCACTATAACCCCAGGATTTACTTTGATTAGTTCAAACTGCAGCTTCAATTTGGATCACTTTACACTTCATTTAAGTCACCTTTCCCCTATAATTGGCAGAACATTGTATTGCAATCTTTTATTGCAAAATACAATCTATATGATAGTATTGTGGGAAGACATATCCGTCTGGTTCAGTTCCAAGCCAGGAGAAAGACAATGGAAACATGAAGGCTGATTGGAAAGATGATTTATTGATGAAGCAGAACCACATGGGTTTGTGGATCTGGGCAGCTGACAAAATGGAGTTGAGAGTGGGTTTTTTTTATACCTTCTCTGGGCTTTGCATTTGAGCTTCCTGTTCCTGTGCAAGAACATGTATTCTATTGGCTGTTGTCAGATTCCTATGAGGTCATGTAGGGGTTATGTAGGGGTCATAGCTGGCTCTATAGGAAAAAGAGGAAATCCAAACTCTAGATGTTTGAGCTCCCAGGTTTGGTTAAAATTTGGACTGCTCTGAGATGATGCAATGAAGGGGCTTGGGTTCTGAAAGGGTATTGGGCAATTCCTATTATGGCTTAATGGCTTTGTCCTGGTTTGGATCTTGAATGAGGGCTAATCAGACTTTGCTGCAGGGAGTTTCAAACTAACCTGTCTTGAATGGATTTCTGCCTGCAGTATTTGTTTTGCCTATGAATAGAGCTATCTAGATACTTGTCTTCCTTTTTCAATAAGTTCTTTATCTCTGAAGTGCTGACATCTGCTGTGGGCTCTTAAGGAAAGTGGGGGTTGCTTCCTGCCTCTAAAAAAACATGTTTCTCCATTTCTCCCTTTAGGGAGATATAATATTCTGCCTTTTAAAATATTCTTCAAAATATTTCATTCTTTCAGGAGGGTGGGTGCTGACTTTCTACAGTATTAGAAAATTGGTATCTGCCAGCTTGAGAGGCTCTTGTCTTGAAAAGCTGCATCTGAAATTAAAAAAAAATCTTCCCAATGTATATGCCTGAAAGTAAATAGCATAGAATTGCAGGCTGGTTTATAGAAAAATCTCACTGAATTAATTAGTTTATTCCAATGATCTGAATCTCCCACTCCTTCTCCCCCCCCCCCTTACATATCTTCTCTGGTTTTATTTGCAAATACAGCATTACATAGGTAAAATTTCACCTATTTTCATTTCTTATGTTTTAAATGTGATATTTCAAAAGTCGGCATAAATACAATAGCATATTTATTAACTGGTTGCTGGAGTTGAGTTCAATTTGAAGGCGGCTTTACCATTTTAAAAAAATACTGTGGTACTCTGTGTGTGTGTGTGTATCGGGTACCTATGGTTGGAAACAGGTGGCCGTTAGGACCTGGAGGGATCCCAAGGAAGCATTTTGCCTGGCTGATAAGGCTGTGTTAGGGAGACCTGGAAATGAAAGTAAAAAAGACGAAGAGGCACATGGAGGGAACAGCAGGGGCAGCAGCAGAAGCTGCTCTAGGATCAGAATTCTGCCTTCTGCAATGAAGTAATAGTGACTAATTATTTATAACAATATCTCTAGTACTACCATACCATTAATCAAGGCAAGTAACCATAGTGAGAATTTCCAAGCAGAAGGGGTGAGTAGGTTAATTTCTTTTTGTCTGTTAAGGAAAGAAAAAAAAAAGGTGGAGGGAGAAAGATGTGAGAAATCCCCCCCCCAGCCCCCAGCCCCCAGCCCCCAGCCCCCAGCAATATTACATAGATTCGCAGAACAGTGACAAACATCGTAATTGCAGATGCAGCCAAATCCTCCCCCGGTCTTTCCTTAAAAACACAGCTGGGAGCAAATTGGTAAAGGCGATTTCCCCCGAACGAGATGGGGGGTATCGGAGGGCTGGCAGGAGTTTGGGAGTGAATGGCGGACCCAGAGCCCTTTTGGAACGATCGGGACTTCCTACTATTTCTCTCCGATGGGGCCAGGGGATTGTAAGCTGCCTTGCCGGGGTTTTTTTACTAAAAACATTCATTATATGCAATTGCAGTGAAAGAAAAACTGCCGACGCGTATGAGTGGGTCCTGCTTAAAGATAGCTTTTAGTTCTGCTGGATCTGGCATTTTGTAGCCTGACTTATCAAAGTTCCCAGTGTAACAGCATGGAAATGGTTTCCTGTGTAGTGTATAAATCTTTTTGTATATGTCACAAACATCTTTCTGCGCCGTGGGGCTATTTTAGCTTGGAAATAACCGTGACAGCTTGCTATGAGTTTGGGAGAGTGCCTGTAAATAATACTGTGGGTTTTTTTCCGTTTACTTCCGCCATAGAGATGTATCTAATGCCGGATCGCTTTACTAAGCGAGGCCGCGGCTTGGAGGCCTTGGATTAATAGGGGTAGGACGGTTTTATTCCAGTGGAATTTGAATTAAAAATCGTGTTTTTTAATGAGGGCAAAGTAAGGACAACGGTTTGAAGAAGCCAAGCAATATAAAATGAAAAACAGTTACTGTGCGTAAGTCCATATTGAGCTATAATCCGAATACCAAAGGCTTTCTAATATTTGTTAATATAACAAACTACCATTCATGCTAAATGTCGTGTGCCTGTTGAATTAATTTAATAAGATAAACCAGTTCTGTTACTAGCATTGAGAATGCATAGTGTTTAAATTGCTACTGAGAATGCAGCATTTTATTCTGCATGACTAGGGGAAAGTAGGTGAGTGCCAGGAACAAGTAAATTAGGCATTATAACTTCCAGGTTGGTGGGATATACTGTAGTAGTGTATGGCTAGTGTTTGTTTAAGCCTTTGGGATATTTCTACATTATTCTGTTTTTAATCTGTCTTTTGCTCATTTTAAGTAAACTTCACCTAAATTGTGAAAGTTTGTCATATTTTGTCAAAAATGTTAGAATAAAGTTACACTACTTTACACAACTTTTCAAAACAGTGCTAACCATCTGTATGATCCTTAATATATTGGAGGGGTAGGTGATTTGTGACTTGTAAATCATATGTGGCTTAGCATTGTTTGTTATTAGGAGTTTGGGAATCTCCAAATTTGAAAAAAAATGCCTCTAATCTTTCTAATGTGCAATTAAGATTCTTAGAATGGCAAAATTGCTTAAAAAAAGGAATTGGGCAACAAGTAATCATACATACATACATTTTCAGGGTTTTCAACCTGATTTTCCCCCATCTCTGTCTCCATGTGATATATATGTGCATGCAAAGAAAGAATATAAATATAATTTGCAAAAATTATAACTGTTGAATTAATGAATATAGTACCCAAAGTTATTGTATATTATATAAATAATACTGTTCTTAGCTAGTGCTTTTTAAATTTCAGATTGGTAAAGTTCAGATTTTTAAAAATGTAATTGAAAAGTGTAAATACCTTATAAAAAAGGTAAATAAGCCTTTGGTGGAAAAGTCTTACATTAAAGCTGCAAACAAGCATCCAGGAAAGGTGGAAAAGCATATGGGGTGTAATAAAGGCAATTACAGTTTGCATTTAATTTAAGCAGTTAATAATAGTTTTAAGCTGAATACAGGTAAGGATATTATGGCAAAATTAGAACATTCTTACATAATAGTTAGAAAATATTAAGGTGAATAAGAGGGGATGGTACAAATGCACAGTTTGGTTCTGTGCTCTGAATTAGATGCTATATAAGGATCTCAAACCTGCACTTAAGACTGAGCAATTGAAACATTCAGACTTTATAGTGCAGCTAAGGCTAATTAAGAATAGATTTTCCTATTTGTAATTTGAAGTATCAGAACCTCAGCTGGTAGTTCTGTACTATATTTTTATTTTTCTTCTGAAAAATGTTCATATTTTTCCTCTATTTTTCTGCTTCTTGTGGCACCATAAAATTTTACTTTTGTTTACCTTGTGTATACAACTTATACACCCACACAAATATTTTATTTACAAGGTACCATGTAGAAAGGTACCATTCTGAGTAGGATTTTAAATATTTTTTTAAAACAACATTGACAATATTTTTCAAGTACATAACTTTAATTAATGGACTATATCATTAAAGACTAGTTTGGGTGCATCAAAGATATAACGTTTCTTTTTAAAATTTCAGCAGTAGACTGTACTATTATATTGTACTGTAATAGCAATAGACTTAAGTTCTCAACTTAAGACCACAATTGAGCCCAAAATTTCCATTGCTAAGCAAGATGCTTATTAAGTGAGTTTTGCCCTATTTCACAATCTTTCTTGCCACAGCTATTAAGTGAATCACTACAGTTGTTAAGTTAGTAACATGGTTATTAAATGAATCTGGCATTGACTTTGCTTATCAGAAGGTCGCAAAAAGGTGATCACATGACCCCAGGACACTGCAACCATCATAAATACTGTACATGCCCAGTTGCCAAGTGTCTAAATTTTGTTCATATGACCTGGGGATGCTGCAACAGTTGTAAGTGTGAAAACCTGTCATAAGTCACTTTTTTTCAGTGTCGTAACTTCAAACAGTCACTAAAAAAATATTTGTAAGTTGAGAACTAGCTGTAAACTTGTACAATGCACAGTTCTGTTGATTGCTATCAATGTAGTGGGGTACCCCAAGGCTCTGTGGTCTTCATCTTCATCAATGATTTGGATGCGGGGGGAAATGGGGAACTCATCAAATTTGCAGACAAGTTGGCAGGAATAGCCAACACTCCAGAAGATAGGCTTAAGATCCAGAAGGATCTCAAAAGACTTGTATATTGGGCCCTAGCCAACAAAATGAAATTAAATGGTAGGAAAACTAAGGTTTTACCTTTAGACAAGGAAAACCAAATGCACAGGTATAGTATAGATTGTACCTGGCTCAATAGTAGTAACTGTGAGAGGGATCTTGGAGTGCTAGTGGACAATCACTTACTATATTTGTTGCTCCATAAGACGCACTTGACCACGGCCCCCACGAAAAAGGGCTCGCAATCTGGGAGTCCTCCTGGATAGGCAGCTGTCCTTGGAGGATCATCTGACGGCTGTGACCAGGGGGACCTTTTGTCAGGTTCGCCTGATTCACCAGTTGCGGCCCTTTCTCGATCGGGATTCCCTGTGCACAGTCACTCACGCCCTTGTCACCTCTCGCCTTGACTACTGTAACGCTCTCTACATGGGGCTCCCCTTGAGGAGCACCCGGAGGCTTCAACTGGTCCAGAATGTGGCCGCGCGGGTAGTGACGGGAGCAACATGGCGCTCCCATGTAACACCGCTCCTGCGCGAGCTGCACTGGCTCCCGGTGGTCTTCCAGGTGCGCTTCAAGGTGTTGGTTATCACCTTTAAAGCGCTCCATGGCATAGGGCCTAGTTATCTGCGAGACCGCCTACTGCCACAAATGACCTCCCACCGACCCGTGCGCTCCCACAGAGAGGGCCTCCTCAGGGTGCCATCAGCCAAACAATGTAGGCTGGTGACCCCCAGGGGGAGAGCCTTCTCTGTGGGGGCACCTACCCTCTGGAACCAGCTGCCCCCTGAGATAAGGAGATCTCAAGACCTCAGTGCCTTCCGCCGTGCCCTTAAAACCTACTTTTTTCAACAAGCCGGGCTGGCTTAGGAAGAAATTTTAGACGTTTTTTAAATTGGTTTGTTAGTTTTAAAATTGGAGCCAAATTTATATGTATTTTAATTCTTAATATTTGTATTGTATGTTTTTAATTCTGGCTGTTCACCGCCCTGAGTCCTCAGGGAGAAGGGCGGTATATAAATTTTAAATAAACAAAATTAAATAAATAAAAGATGCACTCCCATTTTCAGCCTCCGCGCAACCCATTTTTGGCCTCCACATGTCCCATTTTCAGCCTCCGCAAAAGTCTTGTGCAAAGGGTGGCGGCCTGCAGGTGGGCAGAGCTTCAGCAATATTCGCTCCATAAGACACACAGACATTTCCACCCACTTTTGGGAGACAAAAAAGTGTGTATTATGGAGCAAAAAATAGGTAAATATGAGCCAGCAGTGTGCTGCAGCTGCTAAAAAAGCCAACATAGTTCTAGGCTGCATTTACACAGGGATAGAATCAAGATCACGTGAAGTGTTAATACCATTTTATAATGCCTTGGTAAGACTACACTTGGACTGCTGCATTTAGTTTTGTTCACCACAATGTAAAAAAGATGTTGAGACTCTAGAAATAGTGCAGATAAGAACAACAAAGATGATTAGGGGACTGGAGGTAAAACATAAAGAATGATTGCTGGAATTGGGTATGTCTAGTTTAATGAAAAGAAAGACTGGGGGTGACATAATAGCTGTGTTCCAATATCTCAGGTGTTGCCACAAAGAAGAGGAAGTCAAACTGTTCTCCAAAGCACCTGAGGGAAAGGCAAGATGCAGTGGATGGAAGCTAATGAAGGAGAGAAGCAACCTAGGAGAAATTTCCTGACAATCAGAAAAATTAATCAATGGAACAACTTGCCTCCAGAAATTGCTCTAACACTGGAAGTTTTTAAGAAGAGATTGGACAACTATATGTCTCAAATAGTATAGGGTTTATTGCCTGAGCTGGGGATTGGACTAAAATCCAAGATCCCTTCCAACCGGAGTTTTGTTTTGTTCTGTTCTATTTGCGACCTTCTGACAACAAAGTCAATGGAGAAACCAGATTCACTTAACAATCATGTTACTAACCAAACAATTGCAGTGATTCACTTAACAACTGTGGGAAGAAAGCCCATTAAATGGGGCAAAATTTTCTTAATAACTGTCTTGCTTAGCAAGAAAAATTTGGGACACAATTGTGGTTGTAAGTGGAGGACTACCTGTAGTCTACTCACCAGTAAATTTTATACTTCCTTAATCATCATTACAATTATTTAAAAATGTATTCTACATGTAATTTTCTCTTTAGAGTCATATAGTCTTTAGAATAATTCCAAAGATTTCTGTTGAGAAAGGTTAAAAGATCTTGAATTTTTTTCTTCCTATTCCTTTGCTCTCCTTAGAAATGTTGTAGATACTTTCGAGAAGCATAATGAAGTAAGCATCATGAAATAAGCTTTCGCTTTTTCTGTATTTTTAGGAAGGGAAGTTGTTGGAATTTATTTACTCACATTTGCAGATAATATATTGCTACGTGCTTATATTTTTATTTCTTTACTTGAGGATGGAAAGAAAATACTAAATACTAACATATTTGGGAAAGAAATTTAATAGTGCTATGTCCATGTTAAAATTTGAACTGAATAGATTTGTACAACTGTAAAAAATATATATTCTTTTTTATTATTGCAGTGATGCAATGGAAAGACAAAAAAGAAAAGAAGAGATAGAGAAAGGTCTTCAGTTCATCCAGTAAGTAAGCATATTTGGTAGTGGTGGTGTTTCTGTTTTCATTTATTTGTAATATAAAATTCTACTTCGCTCAATATATCACCAAACATCCAAACAAGAATCAAATCACAATTCTATTATGGTTGCATCAGTGTAAAAATATGGCAATTTGGCAAGAAGTTACTTGTTGGAACTATGTGACCTAATTTAAACATATTACCCTCATGGAGTTTGGAACTTAGAAATATTAGACTTCCATCAATGTATTTCAATTAACATACTTGTAAAGGAAAACTTCTGAAACCAAGGAGGAATATAATTTCTTAGATTTCTATTTATCTTTTTCTTTTGTTAATTCAGTCTGTAACTTTGAGGTGATGTTCTTCAGCTGATTTATTCTATTGATTGGCTTTATAGGAACGTTATCAAACAAATTGAGAGTTTGGGGCTTATATTCAGTTTTTGTTGCCTTCAGCTTTACATGACTGTAATTTTCCAATACAGAGGAGTTGAGCTTTGTCGTACTTACAAACATTCCTACCCATGTGGACCATGGATACTAGCCACAAATTTTCCGTCTTCCATTTGTGGAGAGTTTACTGAATTTTTTTTTCATTAAAATTGCTCAAAGTTCTTGACAAACATTAAATGTATCAGTCAGCCTATAATGTTGGTACCTAATAATACCGTCCTTCTGGAAAACTGTAGTATCTATTTTATTGTGGAAATTTCCTATCCATGATTAAATTATACATGTAATATACATGTTTTTATGCGTGTTAGATTGATGTACATATTTCATGACTGTTTTATTCTTTCATAACAGTTTTATTAATTCTTCATTCTAGGTCTACATTACCATTAAGCCAAGAAGATTATGAGGTAACTTTAAGATTTCACATTCTTACCGTATATACTCGTGTATCAGCCGACCCCCCCCAATTTTACCCCCCAAAACTGGGAAAACTTGTTGACTCGTGTATAAGCCGGGAGTGGAAAATGCAGCGGCTACTGGTAAATTTCAAAATAAAAAAAGACTGGTCAAAAGTGCGAGGACCTGTCAGAAATCACTTTTTTCAGCCCTCTGGGTAGTCCTTTTGTGCACATGGACTACTCAGAGGGCTGAAAAAGTAATTTTTGACTGGTCCTCGCACTTGTGACCAGTCCTCAAACTTATGACTGTCCTCACATTTTACGTTTTTGCCCTATCTTGTCACCATGGTGAAGAGAAGCAGTTGTGAAATGAGTGACATAGTTTTAAGAATGCTGCATGGGCATAAATGTGAGGATGGTCATAAGTGTGAGGACCAGTCATAAGTGTGAGGACCAGTCAAAAATAACTTTTTCAGCCCTCTGAGTAGTCCATGTGCACAAAAGGACTACTCGAAGGGCTGAAAAAAGTGATTTCTGACAGGTCCTCGCACTTTTGACCGGTCTTCGCACTTATGACTGGTCATCATTTATGCCCATTGTAGCATTCTTAAAAACGGTGTCACTCATTTCACAACTGCTTCTCTTCACCATGGTGACAAGATAGGGCCATATAAAAGGAGTCCATGTGCATAAAAGGAGAGGGAGGAAGAGAGGAGGAGAAGAAGAAAGGAAGAGGAAGTAGGGAGGAGAAGAAGGGGGAGAAGAGAAAGGAAGAAGGAAAGAAAAGAGGTGGTAGGTTTGAGGAGAAAGATTGCTGTACAATAAAAAAGATGAAAGGGAAGAAAACCAACCCCAAACGCATATAAAGATATTAAGATAAAAGAATGAATTGTTAAACTTTAAAGAATAAAAGAGAACAAATATGAATAAATAGCAATAATTAGAAACACACATACAAACATACAATGTATTTTCTTTGAACAGAATATTTGGCCGGTTCACAAATTTAAACAGTGTTTAGTCATTTCACTTAAATTTACAATTTCTATATTTCCTTTTTGCCATATTTATTCCTCATCTATTTTTTAAAAAACCAATATTACCCTTCATCCTCATCTCTAATCTTAATCAAATTCAATTTTTCACTTGTATTCTATATTATACCCCTTCCCATTGTCATCTATTTTTATATCCATCCTCACATTGCTTAATTATGTCATATTACAGTTGTTTAATACAAATTCAACATTTTAATATAAATCAATTAGTTATATAACTATCTTTTTTGTATATTAATCAATATGAACATGAATATTCCAATTATTTCCATGCAATCCAATTTCTTAAAAATCAATTATATTTACCAACAATAATAATAATATATTTACAAATAATTTCCCCCAATATTCTTCCAAACCACAACTTAACCATTTCTGCTTTCAACACAATATACAATTAATAATATCTCAATTACTACAATTCCCTATTTAAATAGAGCTTTTTTTTCTTTTGTGTTTTAAAATCTTGAACTCCCCTCTTTTGCCATTTGCCATAAATTTCCCATTGTTTGCACCAACCTTTTTTGATGAGGAAAAAGAAAAGAGATCTGCCTTAGCAAACAGCAAAGCCAACAAGCTGTTTTAGTTTCGCTTTTGGTTTCAGAAAAAAAAAATGTGCTCTTTGCAGCAGGCACCTTTTTGCAGCCGGCACCGATCTTCTCATTTGTTTTCTTTTAACCCTGATCAGCTGTAAGGGGGGCCTTTGAAGCCCCCAGGCAAGAATTTAAAGTTTTTTTTTTCCTCTAGCCATCAGCTGGAACTCAGGAGGCAGTCCCAATAGATTGGGAGTGGGCGGGGTAAGCAAACCCTGTTCTCCCGCTGTTTCCTAGGTTGTAGGGAAAAAGTCATTTTTTTCGTGACCCGCGTATAAGCCTAGGGGGCGTTTTTCAGCCTGAAAAACGGGCTAAAAAACTCGGCTTATACGCGAGTATATACGGTATTTTAAAGTATCTAATGGTAGTATGTAAATACAGCTTAACCTGTTGTCGTAAATAATGTAGGGGAACAGAAGAATATTAATAGTTTTCTAGAGTGGTTAGGTGAGCATAGTTTTATATGGAAAAATCAGCAATCATTCTCAGCTCTATCTGGAGCTACACAGAATTTAACTAAGGAAAATTGTATTTATTTATACTGTAACATTTTTACTGCTTTTGATTATCATAAAAATAATCTCCAAACAGGCCTTGCATATAAGGACTACTATATAAGGAAAATAAGACAACTATCAAACACCCAGTATTTTGAAAAATCAGATCAATCAACTAAAGCAAACAAGTTACTATTGGTTGAAGAAAACGTTGGGTTTCAGTATGTGTGAGAAGTTGAATGCTCAATGCAGAAAGGATGGTTTCACCTGAGCCTTCTGTTTGGCTATTGTTAGGCCAACTCTACGTATTCCTCCCCCTTCCTTGTGTTTCTTCTTTCTCTTGAGCACTGTCCTCATCATTTTATAAAATGTGAAGAATAATTGAGACCCAGTATCTACAGTATGGAGACTGCTTGGTGCCTCAATCAGTCAAGCAAAGTACTCCATTTTTAAGTCAGAAATTTGTTTGTTAGAGGAACCCACTTTCCTAATGGCCCCGAGGTTTAAATGACATGTACATCCACTAGTTTTCAACCGCTGTGCCAGAGGCTTTTTGAACAACCAAAGATGATTTCTGTCTATTCATAACTCGGGATTCATATGGTTTACAAAATGATTTTAATAGCACTATTGTGTGATTCTAAAAACTCTGGATTTGTTACATCTGGTCTCTATTGTTTAATAAAAGCATCATGTTAAAAAGAATAGGTAGGTCTGAATCAGACTATAGTAGTACAGTTGATTATTTAGTACTTTTGAGTCATTACTGCAAAGAATAATACATTAAAATGGTGTGGAGGGAACCATAAGTGAAAGTCTTGAAAGTAATTATTAAGTTTTGAATCCTCCTTTTCACATTCTTCCCTATAGGCTTTTTTACAAAAATTGGTGCAAAACTTACTTGCAGAGGGCAATGATTTATTCAGAGAGAAGGATTATAAATTGTCACTGGTGCAGTATGTTGAAGGGTTGAACGTGTCTGAATATGCAGCTTCAGATGAAGTGAACATTCCTGCGGATCTTTTATGCAAACTGCATGTCAATCGAGCTGCCTGCTACTTTGCTATGGTGAGTACGCCTTTGACTATGTCATATATCTGTGTACAGGTACTTGTGGCTTACTGACTACCAGTAGGCCTGTCAACGCCAATCCTAAATGACATCATTATAAATAAAATGTCATGTGACTTCACCTGACTTACAACATCAGTTTGTCAGTTTTAGCTGTGGTTATTAAGTGAATCCCTGTGGATCATTAAGTGCAGCATCACGTAACCAACTTCTGAATTCCTCTCGATTTCCCCATTGACTTTGCTTGTCAGAAACTGTGAAGATTGCAAATGGCAATCAGGTGACCCTGGGACTCTGCAAACATTGCAAATATGTGCCCATTAACAAGTGTCCAGAGTGTAATCACATGACCGCAGGGAAGCTGCAGAAGCTATAATTTTGAGGACAAATTTTGTACTTCAAGTGGTCACTGAATGAGTGGTCGGTAAGCAAGGGACACTTATACTTAATAACTTAATAAATCCAACTTTCACATCCATAGAATGTCACAGAGAAAATTACTGGATGCATGATTCTGACCTTTAGAAGATGGAAGAAGGGGAGGCCACTTTTGCACATTCATATTCAAAGCCACAAAACTTGAAAGCAAAGAGGAAGATCATTTGATCAAAACAAATGGCAAGGTGACATAGTTAATTTTTCTCTTGGGTCTTTGTAAGGTGGAAGTTCTATACAGTCCTCGACTTACAACCATTCATTTAATGATCGTTTGAAGTTACAGTGGCAATAAAAAAAAGTGACTTCTGACCATTTTTCACACTTTACGACTGTTGCAGCATCCCCTGATCACGTGATCAAAATTTCGATGCTTGGCAATTAGTTCTTATACAGTGTTGCTGTGTCATGTGTTCACCTTTTGCAACCTTCTGACTAGCAAAGTCAATGGTGAAGCCGGAGTTACTTAACGACCAAGTTACTAACTTAACAACTGCAGTGATTCATTTAACAACTGTGGCAAAAAAGGTCATAAAATAGGACAAAACTCACTTTGCAACTGCTTACCAACAGCAATGTTGGGCTCAGTTGAGGTCATCAGTCGAGGACTACATGTACTGTGAACTGTGTGTTTGTGAGAAATATACAGCTACTATCCCAAAGATGCTTTTTCAGGAGGCAACTGGACTTTCTTGTTTTCTCTGAAGACGTTTCACTTCTCATCCATGAAGCTTCTTCAGCTCTGACTGGATGGTGGGGAATGGAAGGATTTATATTCATTGCAGACAGCTGGTCATTTGCATTTTTTAAGAGAGTCATTGAGGCCACTTGGAAGTTTATCTGTGCCCTCAGGGTCACCTGAGTAGTGCAAATGGGTGTGGAGCCTTCTTGGCTGCAGGATGTTTTCTGCCCTGTGTCCTTTCATTGTTGGAAGACAGGCACAGGCTGTTGGGGATGAGTCGGTGTTGTCTGCATCTCAAATTGAAGCACAAATGGTTCTTGTAGTCTGCAATTTTTCTGGAAATCTGTTCATACTCCCACACCATCTGAAGGATATTAATCCCAAAGTGCATAGCTAAATATCTATGCAGATTCTCAGTCATCCAAGTCATGGTTGTCCCAAAGGTGCTTTTTCAGGAGGCAACAGGACAACCGTGACCTGGATGACTGAGAATCTGCGTAGATATTTAGCTATGCACTTTGGAATGAACACCCTTCAAATGGTGTGAGAGTAAGAACAGATTTCCAGAAAAACAACTCTAAAAGAATGCAAATGACCAGCGGTCTGCAAGGAATATAAATCCTTCCATTCCACACTGTCCAGTCAGAGCTGAAGAAGCTTCTTGGATGAGAAGTGAAACATCTTCAAAGAAAAACAGGAAAGTCCAGCTGCCTCTTGAAAAAGTACCTTTGGGGAAACCATGACCTGGATGACTGAGAATCTCCATAGGCATTCTATCTATTACTATCTATTACCTGAAAGGCCATATTGTTAGGTGCTTCTGATAGAACCCTCATCTATTTAGGATTTTCTTTGATCCTTTTTCCCTTGACCAAGAGTCCATAAGAATAATGACTTACTGTATTTTTTGGAATATAAAACACGCCGGAGTATAAGACGCACCTTAGTTTTTGGGGAGGAAAATAAGAAAAAAGCTGATTGGTGGGTAGATCGCCTCCCAGAATATCCCCAATAATCTTTTTTTAACCAACAGGTTCGTTGGTTGTGAGCTGTTTGCCTTCCTTTTTCTTCTGCCTCTGAAAGCCTCCGAAACAGAGCGTCAGAAAAAAAGGCTTTTTTTTTAAAGCTTCTTTCAGAGGCTTTTATTCTGAAGGACTATCTGTACTCTGTTCACTCTCCTTTTTTTGGTATTGGTATGTAGATTAACCTCTTCCGATCTGTTGGTTATTGTGTCATTCTCCATATTTGTTAACATTGTTTGGTTAGAACCTTTACTGATTCTTCTTTTGTTGCTTGCCATATTATTTTAGATAAAAGCCTTTCAGAGGCTTTTTTTCTGAAGTTTAGTTTCTGAGGCTTTTTTCCTGAAGCTTCTTTCAGAGGTTTCTTTCAGCCTCTGAAATCTCTGTTTGCGAGGCTGGGCGGGGCTACATTCAGAGTACAAGACGCACCTAGATTTTCACCCTCTTTTTTGGGGGGGGGGGGAGGTGCGTCTTATACTCCGAAAAATACAGTAATTAGAATTCTCTTTTGGGGGATAGGACATATGAGAGTTCTATGTGTATTAAAATTCTCATGATCACATTTATTAATTATCTAAAAGGGCTTGCATAAAAAAGCTTTAGAAGATAGTGAGAAGGCTCTGGGATTCAACAAGGAGAACATCCGTGCTCTCTTTCGGAAGGCCCGCTGCTTAAGTGAGCTAGGAAGACACAAGGAAGCTTATGAATGTAACAGCCGCTGTTTGCTCTCTCTCCCACATGTAAGTAGTAATTTCCTCTTTTCTAAATATTTTGTATTATTAATAGAAAAACAGGTAAATGTTTTAAATGACTAAAATGATTAGAATTGTAGCATATTTTACAGATAATGCTTTAGTTTCAACTTGCGACCAGAATTGCCATTGCTGAGTGATATGGTTGTAAAGCACAATCATTCTGACTGGCCCTGCCCCCATCTATTCTCTGCCTCCCAAGTCCCAGCTGATTGGGAGGAAATGGGGATTTCGTAGTATCCTTCCCCTGGAGTGGGGTGGGAATGGAAATTTTACAGTATCCTTCTCCTGCCATGCGTACCAAACCACACCCACCAAGCCATGCCACACCCACTAAGCCACACCCACAGAACCGGTAGTAAAAAAAATTGAAACCCACCACTGCAGTACACACACCCCCATTGACTTTGCTTGTGGAAAGCTGACTGGTAAGGTTGCAAATGGCGATAACATAACCTCAGGACACTTCAGTTATTGTGAATACATGTTGCTTGCCAAGCACCTGAAATTTTGATCACACACCCTTGGAAATACTGCGATGGTTATAAGTATGAGGACTGGTCCAAGTCACTTACTGGTTGTAAGTTGATGCCATTGTAACTTTGGTCACGAAATGAATAATTGTAAATTGAGAACTATCTGTAATCTGAAATTGTTTTCTCTACTGAAGGATGAAAGTGTGGTCCAGTTGGGTCAGGACCTTGCACAGAAGCTGGGATTAAGAGTCCGGAAAGCATATAAAAGACCTCAGGTATGATATTTCCATCCTACTTCCCATGACAGTAAACATACTTTATTTTCCCCCCAAACCTGAAGCTTGAATCTTTTATATCATTTTATACCTACAGAGTCCAATATTAGCTGAAACTATTTGGTCTGATTTGAACACTCATGCATAGGCAATATATATGGGTAGAGCCAAACTAGGTTACCTGTGTATCTTATATCTTATATACTTTTCCCTTATTAAAAGTGATATTTCTTTTAAAATGTATCATTTATCATTCTTTTAAGTGTCTTAAATGTCTGATACTTCCTCTCTTGTTGCAGCAGGATTCAGAAACATTTTCTGTACTGAGTAATGGCCTGACATCTGCCTTACCAAATCAGGTATATCATTATTGTTTAAACAGTGGAATTGATATAATAGATAACACATTTTCCTGCTTGGGTGAACATAATTTGTTAGGTAAAGTTCTTAATTAAAAAAGGCAAGAGGTAGCTACGGCAAAATGTTGTGTTGATGAAGTGCTGCATCACCCACCTGAAGAGCATCTTAATGTTCTCCATTTAGAAGTATGCAGCTAGCCAAAGTTTCCAGACATCCTTGTGGACAAGAATCTCAGAGGGAGAATGAGCTATGTTTATTATTTTTATTTGTTTAAAACAATTATATGTCCACTCATTTTAAAAGTAATCTCTGGGTAACTCACAACCAAATATACATAAGTGCGTATATCTGCATTTTTATTTTCTAAATAATTTCTGAACATTTTTACATTTTAAAAAGTTATTAAAAGTGAAGTTATTTAAGAGATAGATAACACCATCTCAGTCTTTATAAGATTAACTCTGGCTATATGATTTGAACAAAAAAATATATCCTTTTAAAAGCTAGCTCTTTGCTTTTCACTTTTTCTGAAAAATAATTCTAAAACTTCAGGCCCAAGTGCAATTCTTGAAGATTACGGGGAATTCTCGACTTACGACCATTCAGTTGACACTGAAAAAGTGACATGACTGATCCTTGCACTTAACAACTGTCACAACAATCCTGTGGTCACATGATCAAAATTCAGGTGTTTGGCAACTGCCGTGTTGCCGTGAGGTAACATGATTGTCATTTGCAACCTTTCCAGGAGGCTTCCAGCAAACATGAAGCCAGAATCTGAAGCCAGATTCACATAATGACCATGGTGATTTGATTAACAACCACAGCAAAAAAGGGTATAAATCAGAGGTGACTCATGTAATGACTGCATCACTTAGCATCCAAAGTTCTGGTCCTAGTTGTGGTCATAAGTTGAGGACTACCTATAGATCTTACAGCAATAGAGTAATTTGGAAAGAATTGATTTCTCCTATTGTTTTTAATGAGAATTCGTTACAATTACTTAAGGGTAGCTTTCAAGGCACAGTCTAGACATATATGAATAGCAGTTAAGTAGATTTGGGTTTAATTGAGATGCAAATGAAAAATCTTTGAGAACTGAGTATTTGCTGTCCTGAAATAAAGATGGATAAAATGAAATAGTAAAATAGACTTAAATTTGGAACAGTAAACTTACCTTGAAAAGGTGGAAGTTTCAAATCTGGCCTTTTAAAAGCCCACTTAGTTTACACAACATGGCTTCGTCTATTGTCTCTTGGGTAGTAGTTTAGTAGATTTTACTGCTACCGGTCTTCCAGAATGTGTCTGTTCCCATAATGTTAATGTGTAAAAGAGTCCTCCCATATGATTGTCTTTTTGGTAAATTAGGTTAAAAATGGGAATAATTAAATAATTTATGTAGTGCAATATCTGCCCTTTTAGATAAAAGCATACAATTAGTGTTTGGCTGTTCTTTTTGAGAGAGAAATCAATCTCGTAAAAGAAAAAAAGTTTTCTGCTTTCTAAGCATTATTGACCAATGGTGACAGTCAGAACGAATGTTTTCTAGGTAACATTTTCAGAGTTGGTTGGCTACTGCCTTCTTCCTAGGGCTGAGGGAGACCTAAATGTCAGTGATTGAAAGCATAGAGCCCTGCCCTATTTGAAAGTTGGCAGCTTCATATATTAAAAAGAAAAGAATAAACTATTTGGGGGTAATCCAAATGAAAAGATAACGAAGAATGTCTCTCACCATACATAATTCAAGTGTTAAGAACATATGAATGCCCACTTATACTTCTATTAGCTAGACATATAATCTTCCTCCAGAGAAGTTAAGAAGTAATGCTGTTTTCAAAAGAAGTTGGTTGTATGGAATGGTGATGACTGACTGTTGTAACAATAAAAAAATCAGTTCTGCAGAATTATTAATTATCTTGGGATCCAGCCATTCACAAAGGTACAACTCTCATTCTGAAGCATTTTTCATAGGGAATCCAATCTTGCATTTCTATATATCTAGATTAGTTTTTTGTAAAAATTGGAAAAGGAAACTGAATTTGGTCAAAAGAGAATTGATTATTTTTTTTCCTGTTGCAGACCAATGGATTAGGCTCCATAGATGACATTGAAACAGGTAATGAATGCATTTATGCTTCTTTGATTCATAGTTATTCCCACCACCACCCTCAAACGGAACGAGAGGTTTTGCTTTCAAAAAGAAATCTGCAAAATATTTGGTTGGTGGTTTAATTTGTCACTAAGGCATCTAACAGTAGTAGCAGGAAATACCTGGGAAAAGACTGATCCTTTCTTTTTGACAAGTCAACACAGTTTTTTCCGTTGTTCTCAATTGAAACAATACAATTGTCTGTATTGTTCAACCAGTACAGGCTGAAGTTTATAAATATGAATAGTGGCAATGATAGAGTCATTGCTAGAAACATCTGACCATCACATCTATATAAGAATGGTTTGTAATTCTGAAAAGTGTGTTTGAATTGGACATCATGAGGCAGTTTCTAAGAGTATAATTCTAGCAAATAGGCTAATGAATTTTTTCACAAAGATGAACAGTTGTTTTGAAGATGAGAGAGATTATTAGTTGAGCAATAGAGGAAATACTTTGCACTCAGAATGTTCTGTGTTTTACAAAGATGAACAATTGTTTTGAAGATGAGAGAGATTATTAGTTGAGCAATAGAGGAAATACTCTGCACTCAGAAAGTTCTGTGTTCTGACTGGGCTCTTTGGCTTTTTTTAAAAAAAGAGATGATACAAGCATCTGTCTCTGGAGAGCAACTACTCCTCAGAATAGTCAGTGCTAAGATACACAAATATATTATTATTTTACATTTGCTTTGTGTTTACTCTCTTGAATGCAATGTATGTAAGGGTGGTCCTTACCTGTAATCTCATATGTAATCTTCCAGATAGCTCTGTGGTCCTTCAGTGCATTGTTACTCCTAGTGCTCCTTCTGTCACTGCCAGCAAATCCAATGCCTTTTCATCAACTGACTTGGATACGAAAACCCTGCCAACATCACTCCCTGGAACTAACCTGCTCCCTTCTACAGATGTGGCATCTATACCAGAGTCTGACAGTGTAGACGACTTCACTGAAGGAGAAGTTCTTGGAGATGAACTGGACTCATTTCTGGATTCTATTGCAGATGGGTCCCAGTACCCACTAGTAAGAGTGACTTTTGTAGATGCTCCTCTGTTTTAGCCACTGCTCTCTTGTCTCTTCATCTTAATAATTACAGAGTTTAATTACAGAGTTTAATTACAGAGCACAAAGGAGCTTCTTGGCATGCTGTGGCTCTGGGGTTGTAAGACGACCCTGAGCTGCAGTGCAGTGCCATTCCTGAGGCTTTAAAGGAATAGACCTAGCTTGTTAACGGTTACCACCTAGTGTCCTAGTAACACTTTTCCCATTTCCCAAATTGTATTTAAAAGGGAGCTCTGTTATCTGGTATAGGGAAATCCATCACTTTAATGATAGAGCGCACCTGCATTTGCATACAAAAATTGCAGGTTTCAGTCCCTAACCCAGCCATAATTAAAAATAGTAAAATTTGGACAAATGTAATAGGTTAGCTAACTAAATCTTTTGGAGCTCAGTCTCAATAGTTTTTCTTTCATAGCCAAAAGGTGGCCATAATAGTGGTTGTTGTCCATATATTCTTCTTCATTTGAGCTGATCTGTCTCCAGTCTATTGCAGTTCCCATAAAAATGGCCTGGAGTATCTTACTGGTTGGATAGATGTTCAAGCTAATTGTTTTTCTGCTGGTCTGTTCCTTGCTTTACTATGACTTTCCAAGGCTTCTGTTCTCCCTGGGATCATTGGGCTATTGTGTGCTTGGTTCCCTTTGTTCAGTTATACTACTTATTTCAAAGTTGCCCTGAATACTTAGTTAGCTTTAATCATGGTTAAATTGATGCCAGCCTAAGCATAACCTTTTGTAGAGGTGTACTTTGTATTCAGAGACAAAAGAGGTTTCAGAGTGTGCAAGGTCATGAATGTAGCGTTAGTCTGTAACTCTTTAAAGCAGTTGCACATTTAAAAAAAAGATTGCATAACAACCCTTCCTAGTTGTTCCTCCATCCTTTAGAAAAAGACACAGCTGGTTAAGGAGTTACAGGCAGGTTATGCTCATACACGCTTTTGCTTTGAGTTCAAAGTGTTGCACACCCTAAGTCTTAACTAGCATTTCAGAAGCATTTGCTTAGTCAGTGCTTGATGTTGCTGCCACATTGGAAAAAGTAATTGCGGACTAATTTTAGAGTGAACTGGTTCCCTGTGACATTTTGTTTATCTGGCTACATCCTATCTTGCTTCACAGAGATGGTGGTGTAGAGGTGAATCTATCATAAAGTTCAATATGTCTGGAAACGTAAAGTAGGAAAGTCTGAATTAATGTTTTAACTTCTCCCCTTTAATCATAATACATTTTATTTTTCCCCAAAGTCTCTTGTCCGTGGTGCCATTCCTGCCAATCTGCCGAGTGAGGTGCCCCAGCTCATCCCTGTGTTTCCAGGTGGTACTCCACTTCTTCCTCCTGTGGTGACCGCTAACATTCCAGTCTCCACACCGCTGCCACCTGCCTCCTTTGGCCTAGTGATGGAGGCTACAAAGCAACTGTCATCTTCATCTGTTCTGGATACTTTTGAAACACCAGTTGGGGGCAGTGGCACGTCTCCTTTGGATTCACTGGATTCACTAGATCTGCTCCCATACACAGAGTCTCGGCTGGATATGTTAGATGCTTTTGGAACCAGTAGGGGATCATTGGATGCTTTAGATACCTTTACTGTTGGTAGGTATGGAGACTATTTAAGTAATGTTAACTTGTGACACAGGAAGAGCCAGTTCAGTGTAGTATTTGCCTAGAAACCAGGAGACTATATACCATATATACTCGAGTATAAGTCGACCAGAGGCACCCAATTTTACCACAAAAAACCTGGGAAAACTTATTGACTCGAGCATAAGCCAGGGATGGGAAATGCAGCGGCTACTGGTAAATATTGATTTCAAAGAAAAACAGTAAACTAGCTCTGTAAGTGGAAAAGAGGATCAACAAAAACAATATGGTATCAACAATAACTTTAAAAGTACTGTATATGAGTTGGATAGCTATATAAATTTGTTTAATAAATACAACGGGAAAGATCTTTGGGGATTCCAGAATTTACATGGCACTAATTGGATTTTTGCACCTGTCAAAAGTGCGAGGACCTGTCAGAAATCACTTTTTTCAGCCCTCTGGGTGGTCCTTTTGTGCATATGGATTACTCAGAGGGCTGAAAAAGTTATTTTTGACTGGTCCTCGCACTTTTGACCAGTCCTCGAACTTACAACTGTCCTCACATTTTACGTTTTTTGCCCTATCTTGTCACCATGGTGAAGAGAAGCAGTTGTGAAATGAGTGACGTGGTTAAGAATGCTGCATAGCCTCCCTGCAACCCCGGGAGCCAAAACGGTTGCAGGAAAAAAGGCATTTTTTTCATCACTCCATTATAAGCCGGGGGGGGGGGTGTTTCAGCATGAAAAATGTGCTGAAAAATTCGGCTTATATTCTAGTATATACGGTGATTAATGTATGGCTGATCTCCATCATTAGGGTTTCTTTTATCTGCCATAAGAGCAATTTATTTATCCAATCATCATTGATGATTCTAACAGTTCACCCCACTGTATGTGAGAAAATTTAAATATTATAACTCATTCCCCCACCTTTATGTGGAAATAGATTTCCTGCCCCTCATTTTTTGGACTTGGATATGAAAGTCATTTGCATTCTTTTTGTCATGGTCCTTTCTAGTTTCAGGCTGTTGGGTTCCAGAATTGGGTTTCAGCCCTAAATATATGTGAAATTTGAGAAGTACAAAGAAAGGGCTTGTGTGTAGCACTGCTTCCATAGTTGATAGGATGTTGCATAATTGACATCCACAAAAATCTTATTTTTTTTTCTCCTATTCTATAGAGGAAACCAGCACCCAAGAACCCCGCCAACTTGCTGGAATTCAAAAGTCACTACCATTGGTGAGTATCCTTTTCCCTTAATTGAGAAGAAGAGAAATACCTATTAACTGTTTTCATCCAGGTCCTCAATTTGATTAGCAAAATATTGCTGTACTTCAGTTTTTTTTAACTTCTCTTCCCAATCTATTCAAAAGATTCTGTGTTGGAGTGATCATAAATTGTCTGAGTGATTTGACATTGGATAAATAAAGGAACAATTTCCTTTTGGGTCTAAACCATTTTATGACTAAACAAATGAACTTTGAAACATTGCAGAAGGGGAATGTATATCTCTTGCTATAAGAAAAATGCTGCTTAATTTAATATTTGCTAATACTTTCACAATAGGAAAAGGCTCCTTTTCTGTGACATGCTACATGTTGAAAATGAAGCAGGTTAAGTTGCTCATTATTGCTACATGTAGTCTTCGACTTACAACAGTTCATTTACTAACCATTTGAAATTACAACGGCACTGAAAAAGTGACTTACAACCATGTTTCACACTTACGACCGTTGCAGCATCCCTGTAGTCATGTGATCAAAATTCAGATGCTTGGCAATTAGTTCACATTTATGACGGTTGCAGTGTCCCAGGGACATGGGTTCACATTTTGCAACATTCTGACAAGCAAATTCAATGGGGAAGACAGATTGCCTTAACAATCGTGTTACTAACAACAACTGCTGTGATTCACTTAATAACCATGGCAAGAAAGGTATAAAATGGGGAAAGACTTAACTGTCTCACTTAGCAACAGAACTTTTTGGTCCAATTGCAATCATAAGTCAAAGATTACCTGTATTTTCGTTCATTTTGTTCATTTGAAAAATGAAAACTCTGGGGAATGGTAGGTATAATAGATGTTGCTGATCTCTAAGGAAGTTTATTATATTGTCTTTTTCAGGCAAACCAAACTGGGCCAAGCACCCACACCACAGTACCCAAAGTTGTAGAGTTGCTTATGTCTCAGCCAGAATTGGTGATGTCCAACACAACTCTGCTTGTGAAGAATCCCTTGGTGTCTACTCACATCTTCAAACAGGCCTGTCACATCTGCTATCCCAAAACAGGTCATCTGCTTATGATGAAGATGGCCTCAAATGTTTAGCAAAACTGGACTCTTGTTAATATTGTCCTCTTTTATAGGTCCCAAAGCTGGCGATTATACTTATCGAGAAGGCCTGGAACATAAGTGCAAGCGAGATATACTACTGGGCAGGCGTCGTATATCAGAAGATAAAACTTGGAAAAGAATTCGCCCACGTCCAACCAAGACAAACTTTGTGGGATCCTATTATCTATGCAAAGGTGAATTGAAGAAAGAGGAGAATGTAATAAAATGCAGACTATTTCCTGAAGGAGGAAAAGTTCGGTGCAGGGTGGGCTGAAGAATGTGAGAGCAATACTCTGTTAATTTTTGTCTACTTAACTTAATCACTGTGTTTACTGATTGTAGGGATTTATAAAACTCCCTTAAAATTTCCAGGTATTAAAACATTTAAAACTCAAACTTGAAAGCAAAAAGAAAACTCATGCTAGTGGTAAAATTGATACGCCAATTGCGTCCCTTTCTGGATCGGGACTCCCTACGCACAGTCACTCAGGCACTCGTCATTTCCTGCCTGGACTACTGTAACGCTCTCTACATGGGGCTCCCCTTGAGGTGCATCCGGAGGCTCCAGTTGGTCCAGAATGCGGCCACGCGGGGGATTATGGGAGCAACGGGACGCTCCCATGTGACACCTCTCCTGCGCGAGCTGCACTGGCTTCCTGTGGTCTTCCGGGTGCGCTTCAAGGTGTTGGTGACCACCTTTAAAGCGCTCCATGGCTTAGGGCCAGGGTACTTACGAGATCGCCTTCTGCCGCCAATAGCCTCCCACCGGCCAGTACGTTCGCACAGAGAGGGCCTCCTTAGGGTGCCGTCCGCCAGACAATGCCGGCTGGCGACCCCCAGAGGGAGAGCCTTTTCTGTAGCGGCACCCGCCCTGTGGAATGACCTACCCCCAGAGATACGTATGATACCTGACCTCCGGGCTTTCCGACGAGCCCTGAAAACACATTTATTTCATCTAGCCGGCCTGGCTTGACCCTATTGTTTTGGTTTTAAATTATAAATTGGTTTTAACTTGGTTGTTTTAAATTGTGGGCCAAAACTATTTAATTATTTTAAATTGTTTTTTAATTTTGTATGCTCTATTTTATTTTGGCTGTTCACCGCCCTGAGTCCAGCTGGAGAAGGGCGGTATACAAATTAAATAAATAAATAAATAAATAAATAAAATTGAAAACATGCATAATGAGAACATTTGGGAAATATTCCACTGGCTGTTCATCTAATGGTCATGGTGAGATTTTCTCCCCACTGAAAGTAAGTGCAAACAATAGTAAATAGTCAATACTTTGATGTAAGGACTGACACTGGTGAAGTGGGAAGCAATAATTCTCAGCTCTGACAGAATCACAGCAAGTATTGAACAGGGACCTCCCAATCAAAAGGCTAGGAAAAGAACAGCCAAAAGTCTGATTGAAAAGGTGGGAGGAAAAGTCTTAGGATTAAAACCCAAAGGGCTGACAATTATGTATAGGATTTGATTTCTGTGTTCTGCGGTATTTTTAATGTATTTATTTGTATCCCGCTTTTAATACATTTACAAATAACTTAAGGTGGAAAATGCACTTAATATCCCTCCCTCCTCCTATTTGCCTCCACAGCAACAGCTCTGTGAGGTGCGTTGAGATGAGAGAGAGTGACCAAGGTCACCCAGCTGGGTTTCATGGCCAAGGTGGGATTTGAACTAATGGTCTCCCAGTTTCTAGCCTGTTGCCTTAATCATAGACCGAACTACTTCCTCAGCACAGAACTTCTGTTTGTATAAAACATATCTCTTGTTTGGTGTAAAACAGCTTCTCTACATGGGTGAAGTCAGCTGCAGCTGTTAGCAGCTACGGAATGCAAGATTGAGTTCCAGGAGAACAAAGGTTTATTGCTGTGATTGATATGAAATCTAGCAAGTGTCAACATACATTTGCCTGAGGCAGCCAATTAGTGTGTCTCGGTGTAGGGTAGGCTCTGCTGCCATTAAATCCATTCTTGCTTAGTCAAGAGGAGCTGAATATAGGTAGACCTCGACTTGCAACCATTTGTTTAGTGACTGTCCAAAGTTACAGTGGTATTAAAAAAAGTGACATGACCGTTTTACAAACTTATGACTTGCAGCATCCCCATTGTCAGGTGATCAAGCAAAGTCAAAGGGGAAGCCAGATTCACTTAAGAACCTTGTTAATAACTTAACAACTGCAGTGATTCACTTAACAACTATGACAAGAAAGGTTGTAAAATGTGGCAAAACTCACTTAACTATCTTGCTGAACAATAGAAATTCCAGGCTCATTTGTGATCGCAAGTTAAGGACTATCTATAGTAATATGTTCAGTAAATTTCATAGGGTCTTCTTTAATGAGCTTTTCAGTTTCTCTTTATCAATTTGTGAAGCTTGGGGAGGGAGAGAAGGAAACAGTATAAGGGGTAGCAAGAGACCTTAGTTCTGATTCTAGCTTCCACTCCATGTATGGTGGTCTGATGTTTGTTGCTTTGTAGATATGCTTAACAAGCAAGATTGTAAGTACGGAGATAACTGCACCTTCGCGTACCACCAGGAGGAGATTGATGTGTGGACAGAGGAGCGAAAGGGGACACTCAATCGTGACCTCTTGTTTGATCCCCTGGGTGGGATCAAGCGAGGGAACCTGACTATTACCAAGATCCTGAAAGAACACCAGGGCATATTCACCTTTCTTTGTGAGGTATGAAATAGGCAATGCAGGCATACAAGATTGTATTTTCATGATATTGTCCACTGTGCCTTTTACTAATTGCTTACTGGATTACATCATAAGAAAACTGCCCAATGCCAGTTTTGGACATTGGGGCTTTGAAGGTAATCATCACAAGCTCACTCACTGTCACATTTCAGTTGAGCTATGAATAGAAAATGTTTATGTGAGAATGAGTGACATTATTTCATTCCATGAAAGTTTATGGTCAGCCTAGAAAAGCAATCAGAGTTGAAGACTTTTTCAGCTTGCACATGGAACAAGCATGTATTTGTTTTTCAAGTGACTGGGCAGAGAACCATTAAGTAGTTCATGTATTGAAATAAGTTACAACTTGCTGAATAAACCAGACTGGCTGGAAAAACATACTACGTGATATAGCTGTATTCTCACAACACACTATTCACATTACTAAATCCCAAACAAATGATGCCTTGAGATAGAGTGTTATATAGAGACCTGTTGTTTTTTTTATTGTGAAGCTGTTTGAACTATCATGTTTGCAGATGACACAGAATTAGAAAGGATATAGCTAATACTGAGAAGATAGAAATAACAATCAAAATAATAGATAAATTGATTGAAAATAATATTTGGTAGAATCAAATGCAAAGGATTTTCCTAAGAAAATAAAAAATGTATCACTATAAAAAGAGGATACTTAGGTTAGTAATAGCACTTCTGAAAAGTTCCTGAAGCCCTAATTTCCAAACTAATAAATTGTTCTGCAATTCGGTATTCATCAAACCTTACCTCATATGTTATGGTAATTCTAGCCATTGCATTTTAAAGGATTTAGACAAAATAGGAGAGGTTCAGACAGCAGCCGTGAGAAAGAACAAAAGACTCTAAGACATATGAAGAGAGATTGAAATAATTCAGAATGTTTAGCCTTGAGAGGAGAAATGTGGGAAGGGATGAGGTGAGGTAGTGCTCTTCAAATATCTTAAAAGAGGTCACATACAAAAAAGGTGAAGTCATGTCTATGTTATTCTGGAATTCAAAATATAAAATAATAGATTAAAATGAGAGAAAAGCAGAGCCTCCAAGTGTCAGATTTTGTATGTAAAATAATTATAATCAAGAATTGGAGGGAAATGTATATTCTTGTAGGCAAAAATGGAAGTATATTGAAAGAAAACGTCATTGTCTTTTATATAAGTATGTAGAGCAAAAAAGTCTAAACTGCTATTTTTATATATATGTTTACAGATCTGCTTTGATAGCAAACCTCGAATAATCAGCAAAGGGCTCAAGGACTCTCCGACAGTGTGCTCCAACCTAGCTGCAAAACATAGTTTTTATGATAATAAGTAAGTGGGTTGGACTTGTCTTCAGCCAGTAATATGTAACTGTTTATTAAAGGCAAACTGAGCCACAAAGTCACAATTACATTTCTTCTGTAAAAAGAACAGCGTTATGTTATTTTGTAGGAATGTTTGAAAAGATTACTCATTCCTGATCCCACAGGTATTATTCAATGGTTATGTTGAGCTGCTCTGATTACTAGCTGGTAGTTTGAAGTAGCTCCATATAGCTATGCCTATTTTAATCATCACGCTAAACAGCTTTAATTTGGTTGAAATGCTGTTTCCAAGAGGCTACTAATCCTTAAGCATTTTACTAATTTATTAAGTTATATTTCATTTGCTTCCAGTGCATTTTCTCACAATGTACTTTCTAGTACCCTGAAACAAATAATTTGTAGTTTAAATTGTAATAATGGGTAAGGTAATAAAACCAACAGCAACTCTAAAAAGACAATTCTCGATGTGCAATAGAATTGAAACCAAAACCGGCAATTATAGGGCTGGGGATACCGGGGCCAACATTTAAAACATCTTTTTCCTTTGTATTAATAATGTAAATGTTGTTACTAGTATACAAGGATCAGTTATGCTAATACCAATCATAATACTTGGAGAACTTAATACAAGTACTAGTATAACCTGATTTAAAGATACATACAAGGAGCTGATTTCTGGAGAGATGGCCTAGAGAGCAAGAGTCAATTCCCAGCATCTGGAAAGTTGGATGATGATAGCTATTAAGATTGAACTAACCTACTCTTCTATCACTATTCCCACCCTCAGTATCTGATAAGTGAAAGTTACAAACTGAAAAATGGCTGGTTTTGTCTCAGCTCTACCTTTGTTCTTAGTGACTAGCTTTTTAATGAGGATTAGTATGAAAGAATCTCTCTTTTTTGCAGGTGTCTGGTTCACATTGTTCGTTCCACCTCTCTAAAATACTCTAAAATCCGCCAGTTTCAGGAACATTTTCAGTTTGATGTCTGCAGGCATGAAGTGCGTTATGGCTGCTTGCGTGAAGATAGTTGCCATTTTGCTCATAGCTTTATAGAGCTTAAAGTTTGGCTGCTGCAGCAGTATTCTGGTGAGTAGTCACTTGGCTGGGACTGTCCAGAGGACTGCAGGGATGTTATTTTCAGGCTTCAGTGTGCACTGTTTCTCTGAGCTCCCACTGAGAATGTCATCCAAAAATTGAAGAAAGTTAAAAAAAAAGATTTTTTAAAAATCATATGTACAGTACTCTTGGTTGTAGTACTGCATGCGTCTTCTAACAAAATTGATTGGGTCCAGTGGGACAACCTTAATTAATGTCCTACATGCGTGATTATATAATGAGATTGATTTGAAGGAAGAGTTTTAGTTATGAACATTACAAACCTTGCAAAAAGTATTTGCTCTAAATTAGGTCCCTGATGAGAATAACTGGGGATCGAAGATCAAGAGGGAAGGCTGAGAGTAGGCCTGCCTTTTGGACATTTGGCTTGTGTGCCTTGCAATAACACTTTTGCAACAATTGTGCTGAAATGAATACGCACAGGTATCAACAGAACTATTTTCCTCACCTCTGTAGCCTTGAACACACAATATTTTGGCCATTATTGAATGGAAGAATGCAAACCTTTAGTATTCCGTCTAGTCCTCTCTGGATGTAGAAATCAAGTTCTAGACAGTGGCTTTGAATGAGTTTCTATATGTATTGAAAGAGACGGTAGATTTACATCAGTTCTTGAATTTGCACACAAAAGTAGTAGGTCCTTATTAGAACAATTATTATGTGACAATAAGCATAATCCTTGACTAATTTGTGTCTTCTGTAGAACATTGTAGAACGTGCTTGGGGAATTGGTTTGGACTGAATTGTTAGAATCCTTTGCTATAGCGAGACAATGCTCATCCAGGTACTCGTTAAGGGCAATAATTCCAATACTAAAAGTTTATTTTTAAATTTTAGGTGGAAGACATATTGTACGATCACTTATGTATGCGTATGAACATTTTGTTACTATGAAATGTCACTTTCTTCAATTTTTGCAAATATATAGTGGATTTTGATTCAGGAAAAGGACCATCTCAGAAATACTTGCTGATAGAACAAAGCAATGAAAGAGTTTTAACTATGTTACAATAATCTGTTAAATCTCTGAAGCTACTTTTGTCATCCTAGGAATGACTCATGAAGATATTGTACAAGAATCTAAAAAATATTGGCAGCAAATGGAGGCACATGCTGGCAAAGGAAACAACAATATGGTAACCTATCTAGTTTTATTTTAATCCTTATAAAAAGCAGAATTGCATGAATAGTTTAAAGAAGTTAAAGTAAAAGTGTTAAATGAATAAAATAGTCAGGAAATAAAAATATAAGACGCCTATATAAAAGCCATTATTCTAGTGAAATCTTAAAATTAAACTATGAAAATCTAAAGTGCTTCAGAGAAGAGTAGTGTTTATATGTGGTGCCCAAAAGAGGTATCAGAGTATTCCCTGTGGAAAGGTGTTCCAACTGAGAAGTCCCTTCCCTTTGGAGCTATTCAAGTAAGAACACGGGGACAAAAAAAATACTTTATGTAATCTGGCTCCAAGCCATTCAAGAGTTTAATGTTTAACAGATTCACTGTTTGAATCTGATCTGGAAATGGAATGGCAACCAGTCGGGCTAACAAAGAATTTTTAGGATGACACAATTGTAGCAATAAATCCCATAACTGAGATTGAGTCTCTTTTGGATTGACTAAAATTCTGAACCACCTTCACAAATAGCTTAGCACGTAACTCAAGTGAGAGGGGAGAAGTGCTTGTATAAGAGCTTCTATTTGACATCTGATCTATCAGTTTGAGCAAATAAACATTATTCTTCACTATTGAAGCTATTGTGTCTAAGGCTCCAGCCTTAAATGGAGTTATTAATAAATGCCATGAGACATAAGGGACCTGCCATTGCATAAATATGGATGGGCCTGCAGTCTGCTAGATACAAATATATCTATATATCTATATATGAATGATACAGCTGAGATGGTATCTAAAGAATACTATAGATATTTAAGGGTGATGTTCATACATGGTTTTTTTTAGGGCACTGAACATTTTGACAGAGGGAAGTTGGATTTCTTCTTCTAGAATCTAGATGAAGCCATGGTTAATCTATTTTGTTAGATAGAGCAAGCAGCCAACTGAGATGACTGATGTTGGAAGGCAGTTATTGTAGAACAAAGCCTTGCAGTTTCTTCTATACCGTGATGGCGAACCTATGGCACTCATGCCAGAGGTGGCACACAGAGCCCTCTCTGTGGGCACGCACGCTGTCGCCTGCTGCTCTTCCAGGTTCTGTTGCGCACATGCGCGCCAGCAGCTGGTCTTTGCGCATGTGTGTGCCGGAACTCAGAAGAGAGCAGCAGTTGGCCAGTGTGCATCGATGCTGGACCAGCAATGGAACCCGGAAGAACAGCTGGCCACCGTGCGCATGCGTACTGGCCAGCTGCTCTCTTACGGGTTCCAGCGTCAGGTGCATGCTCGTTCCAGTTTCAGCACTCAGGGCCGAAAAGGTTAACCATCACTGTTCTATACCATGAAAACCAGTCTGTTCTCTTGAAATCTAACAATGTCCTTTAAGACATTTTCTTCCTTCAGATCCTCTCCCCCCGCTGTTCTTGGTTTCATTTATAAATAATCTGTCAGGTTGATGCTTGAAATTCTTAGATGCAGCATCTTCATCTTACATTGTTTTTTAATTAAAAATGATATATCAAAAAATTTACAGAAGAAAAAAGTTTGAAAACAAAATCTCAAGATTTCATATCTTTAAAATAGCATTTTGATAGTCAGTTTACATTAATTTAAACTAGTGGATGATGATGATGATGATGATTGATTGATTCTTAGATGTTTATAGTTATTGAGGGGGGAATATATTAATTTGTAAGTTATTATTTGAAAATCCAACCTTTAATTTTAAAGCATTGCCTAGTGGTTATAATCTGATGTTCTTACTTGGGGGCATTTTGGAGTGCTAAAAAAGTCCCTGGCTAGTTAACAGAAAGTCCCATTCCTGGAATTGAATTAAAACAATTTTTGAATTAGAATACTTAATTCTTGGCAGTTTTCTTTATCATCTAGATGTTTTTAATTTCTTTTTTAAATATGATTTTGTTGGAAGTTTCAAAAGTAAGAGTAAAATTAATACAAACTAAAATAGAATAAGAAATTAAAAAGTAAAAGAAATAAAAAGGAAAGCTAAAATGCAAAAAGAAAAATGAAAAGAAAGAAAAATAGGAAAGAAAAAACATACAAAGAAGTGGCTTCCAATCTTTTTTGCAGTAATCATAATTGTAGATTTACTTTCTTGAATAAAGCAGTGAGTCTTCTCTTCTTTCTATAATGTAGCCTATTCATCATATAAGTATCTCTGATTTCTTTTGTCAACCATTTTCAGTTCAGAAAGGCATGTTATGACTTGACCAATGTATATTTTATAGATTGTGACTTGATGTAACTCTAGCAACGCAGGGCAGATTTTCATAGTTTGCAGCTGCCTTAGGCACTATTATGCACCATTGTACTTAAACTTTTTGAGAAAGCATGGATGAACATAAGAAATAAGAAATTTGATGTAGCTGACATAAAACCAAGGAACAGACATGAGAAGAGTGAACAAGAATTGTGTAGATTTTGGACTAAAATGAGTGTTGTAATAGCCCACTCAAAGCAATGAACCTTGTTTGGCCTGCATTTCCATCTACCTTTATATTTGCTTAAGCAAGTTGAATCAAATAAGAAATAATCCTGCATAATTCTTTTTTTTGTGGGAAAGTTACGTTTTTAAGCATTAAAAAATATTGTAGGGTAGAAAAGCAGGGAACAGTATGTGTGCTACATTCTTCTTACTGCTTGGGTGCCTCATGTATGTCTTGGTTATAGCTACATGGCAGTCTGAAGGCAATATAAGATTTGTAGAAAGAAACCAAAAAGGGATGGGAAAAAGCTGAGACTTCACAAAGTAAATATACAGAGAGAAAACATCTTTAAACTGTAAAAGATGGCTGGAATGACCTTGCTAGGCCCAGAATTTCCAGGAATTCATGGAACAAGAAAGATGTTGTCATTATGATATTTTGCTATCATACTAAGTGTACATGGATAACCATTACATGTAGTGAAGATGTTCATGCTAAAGCGTCAAGAATAATGGATTGTTAATGGGGAGTGGGGTAGATGGTACAATTATGGTCCTGATTGTTACAATAATGCAAGAGACATAAAATGGATCTACTCCAGTGGGTCTCAACCTTCCTAATGCCGCGACCCTTTAATACAGTTCCTCATGTTGTGGTGACCCCCAACCATAAAATTATTCCTAAAACCATTGAAAATATGTGTTTTTGGATGGTCTTAGGCGACCCCTGTGAAAGGGTCGTTCGACCCCCAAAGGGGTCCCGACCCACAAACTGAGAACCACTGATCTTCTCTGTATAAGTAAGGCATGATATAATGTTGGTTCCAGTTCTGGAACTATTATCAGCATTACTCTGAATGAAAGACCAGCAATGTGGTATCTGCACATAACAAAACAATCACAGGACCCCCCTAGATAGAAACTGTGGAGACCCAAGTTAATGATATACTGGTGGCCAGACTTCATGACAGTGTTCTCAAGAAATCTTTCAGGATATCAATGTGAGGTTTCAGTAATGAGATCAACAGAATCTCTCAGTAGATTTCTGACAATCATGCAGTTGTGTAAAATTATACACTGGCATTCAGTGTTTAAAAAATAATGCTCACTCCTTTGTAATGAGAAGGGCAGCCACTTGTCTTTTCATCATTTGATGGAATTCAGAATAAATATGCATGGCTTACAAAAGCAGCAAGTTTATTTATTTAAATTTATTATAGCTGTCCAATTTCCATGGACTCTACAATGAACATACACACACACCTGATTTCCCTTCCCACATCCATAAACACAGATAAAACCTGAAACTAGACAGACAGCATGAACTAAAACAGTGTAAAAATGATACAAAAACCCAATAGCCCCCTGGCAAAAACAGCAATACATTAATTGCGGGCCTAGAACCAGTCAGGTTTCAAGTACTTTCTGATCCCTAGTAGAGAGGGCCCTGTCCTTATCTAGTGTGTGGGAATATGTTCTTCCAAAACATGTTGAAAAAGTTATCTTCAGAATTGGAGTGAGAGAAAAAGCTTGTCTTAGACAACTCTGCTTTTTCTCCTTTTGATCTGAGGTAGCAGCACACAATGCATGCTTTCAAAAGCTGAGTTAATTCTGGGAAGAATTTCTGGATGTATTTTCAACAAATGTTCCTTGTGGTTAGCTTCCCTCCAACTGCTAGTCATGCGCAGGTCTTAGTAGTTGTGCTTTGAGAAGTCTTGCAAATAAGTGTATTTGAAAATTGTCATCAGCGGGAGTACATTGGCAAATTCTGATGGAGATCTGCTAAAACAAAGGCAGAAGAAGATTACAAGAACTTTATATGACCTTATATCTAAATAAAGCTGCCTTATGCCATATCTCTCTAGAAAGCTAACTTACATCAATACTAGACCAATGATCTATCTTGTCAGTATTATAATGTCTGCATTGCTAAGGCTGCAGTTAAGAATCATTTTGAATCTTACTTGAAGATTCAAATATGAGTTAACGATTTTCATGTATATTACATAATTATGAACACAGGGCTACAAGAAAGTGGTATCAGCATGCTAGAGGAAAATTAAGATTTGCAAGAATAATATAAAATATTTGGGGGGAAATCAAAGGAGCCAAAATAATAGAAATGGAATATGTCAATTGACCATGAAACTCAGGATCTTTTGGATGAAAAGAAAGCAAACTGGGGGGAGGGGGGGTATGTAAAGAAAACATGGAGGAATAGAAAAAACAAACTAGGATCACTTCATAGTAGTGTGCTATATCACTAAGTTCCATGCTCTGTACTTTCTTTGAAGTGTGCTTCTTGCTTTATTTGGAATAACAAATCCAGACATTGCTGAGACAGAGCTTTTAATCCTGTACTTGGTACAATTTAATTACTAATTTACAATGTACTCTTGGCCTCATAACAGCAGATGCTGCTGTTCCCTGATGCCTTTTGGGCTCAATTAATCTAGAGCAGCCTTATCGTAGCAACTTCTAATTTCTGGGTAACATTGTTATGAAGTTAGTCAGTCTGCTGTGTCTTGTTTTTACAAATACAATCATGTCCACTAAATGTCTTCATACTTAATCTTTTTCTCATGTATAAACACAGTTTTATCTGGTAAAAGGTTGTATTGTGCAAAGCAAAGATTGATTACTTTAAAGCTCCTGTTCAGTTGAAGTTGTGTTAAGTACTTGAAAAGAGCCAGTTGAAAGTGATGGATTAAAGTAATTATTCAAAGGGGCCGTGGTGACCCACATGGTAAAACGCTTGGTCTGCGCGCCTCTGAGGTCGACATCTCGGCGGCTTGATTCCCGTGAGCAAATAAACCATGGAGGGACAAGAAAGGAACCTCCCTCAATTGCCTACCAGCATTCAGGCATCCCGCTGGTAAAGATAACACCACCCAAAAAAATTCCTTTCACAGAGGCAGGCAGCCACCTCAGTGATCCCTGGCTAACACTTGCCATACTCTAAATAAATAAATAAACTATTCAAAGCACTATTCAAGGCATATTGTCATAGGCAGATCCTAGACCTAGGCAATTTCAAGCCACAAAGACTATGTCAATTATATTAACATTGTTAATATAAATAATAAAACAAAAGTTGACTAGATTAGTATTCAAGGTAAATGTCAAAATAATAATAATGATAAAATACAAATTTGTAATAAAATTATTTATTGATACTGCAATTTGGAGGCTAATGACTGCAGCTTATGTTTAAAAATAAAACAAAACTTCATAAACAGCCTGAAGACAAGTAGGTAAATAAAAACCCATCCAACAGGAGTCCCACCCTAAATCAATCCCAAGGCCTGAGAGCTTCCTGAATGTGTTCAGATTGGGAACCATCCAGGTCTTGGAGGGAAGGGACAGTGTCATTATGGATGGTAGGAACCCTGACAGAAAAAAACTGCCTTCTAAGTCCACCAGACAACACTAGGGACCCTGAAGTATGCCCACTGTACCAAATCTCAAAGGCAGAAACAGTAAGAAATAGGCAGTCCTCCAAATCCTAGTCTAACTAGAGGCTGTCCCTTCTTGTACCAACAATGCTTATGTTCTGAAACCAGACAAGGTCAGCCTCATAACAAGTTTTTCTAAATTGCACTTTCGAGATATGAACTATAATCCCTAGAACTCCCAGCTGCACTATTGATTAGGGAATTCTAGAACTAAGTCTTAGCATGTCTGAAGGATGGGAGATTGAAGAAAGCTGGCATATATATAGTAATACACTTCTAAAATGAGATTTTGCCATACTGAAATCCCACTGGAAGTACTGCTCAATTTCCATTGTTCAGTGGAACATAAAGAGAAACCTCTGTCAGGAAATGCTATTGATACAAAGAGCATTTTGTGCATTAAGCATCCTAAAGAGAATAGCTTTGCTTAGTGTGTGTGTGTGTGTGTGTGTATGTGTGTACATACACATATACAGTACATGCAGTATATGATTCTGTGAATGTTTATTTTCAGTCCTATATGTTCAGTCTTCTTCAGCTTCTCATTTGGGGATGATGGAAAATTAGCAACAAGGATTCTTATCTTACTGGATGTTTTTTATAGCCATGTTTTGTTGTTTGCTTTTTTCATAAAAGAATATATCTTAGAACACAGGTTTCTCTGTTAACTTTGTTTGCTCCTTCCTGATTTTAGGCATCTGTCAGAACTCCCATTTCCAATACTTTTGACCTTCAGATGAAATTTGTGTGTGGCCAATGTTGGAGAAATGGACAAGTTGTGGAACCAGACAAAGACCTCAAATACTGTAGTGCCAAAGCGCATCATTGGTAGGTACCTTTATCTTGTCTGTTTTCTCCTTTCCCTGTGAAGTAGAACCACCTCCTGTGATTATTTTGGAATGTTATATTGAAATAACTGATCAGTTTGTGTATAAATATTCATAACATAACATGCTGCTGACAGTTTATGTGCTGCTGCAGTTTTGTTTCTCAGTTAACATTGATGAAAATTGCATGCCCCATTGTCATAGCTTTTTCCTTGGTGGGATTATGGTTATGGTTCACACGTTTGGACCCTTCCTTGGTTGCCATGAAATCTGAACTTAGCAAGAATTATCATTTTTAATGTTCCATTATAGTCAGGGGTGGGCTACTGGGGGTTCGCACGGGTTAGGGAGAACCTCTAGCTAAGATTCTGTGCAGTTCGGAGAACCCCCCAAATCCCACTTCTGGCTGGCCCCGCCCCTCCCAGGAGTCTCCACGTGGCCCGTTTTGGATGCAGGTAAGTGCAGGGTGTGCACGGAGGCTTGGAGCGGGCAATAAAAAGGCCTACCTGAAGTTCGGGAAGGCCGGAAATGGGCCTGTTTCTGGCCTCCGGCACCTGGGAAGGCCATTTTTGCCCTCACGGAGGCTCAAAAAAAACCCTCCGGAGCCCAGGGAGCGCAAAAATCCCCCCCCCAACCATGGTGCAGGAGGCCAACTAGACCACGCCCACCCAGCAACTGGGCAGAGAACCCCATGCTAAAATTTTTGAAGCCTACCCTTGATTATAGTGATGTATTTATAGCATCTGTTTTCTGCCTGCTTATTTTTTTACAACATGCTTCCCCCAGTTGGACCAAGGAGCGCCGTGTCCTGCTAGTGATGTCCAAAGCAAAAAAAAAGTGGGTATCTGTTCGACCCCTGCCTTCTATCCGCAATTTCCCTCAGCAATATGATGTAAGTAATGCTCTTCTTTGCACAACACTGCCTACCCTATCTTGCCTTCTATCCTTCCGAGGTCGGTAAAATGAGGACCCACATTGTTGGGGGCAATATTCTGACTCTGTAAACCACTTAGAGAGGGCTTCAAAGCACTGTGAAACGGGATATACGTCTAAGTGCTATTGCTATTACTTGAGGGTCTCCATGCAGGAAAATGGGAGCAAGAGCTCAAATGGTGAAGGAGATGCTCAGTAGTCAGTACTGAAATCCAAAGGTATCTGCCATTCAATATTGAGCGAATATTTGATACCTATTGACATATGCATTCACATTGTTTTGATTGTAGTGTTTCAGAATTGCTTGGTTCTGAAAGTGACAAATATATCTTTCTTTTTTTTTTATGTAGTCTATAGGTAGAGCAACAGATATAAAAACAAGGTTGATATTCTGCTAAAAAAGATATAATGTATTCTGTGATGTAAAGAGCTGAATAATTAATCAAGCATTTGTTTTAAAAGGAAGTTTTAAAAAATAAACACAACACTTAAAAATAAAAACAACACAGTCACAACTGAAACTATTGCCTTTGGGGGTTACTTTTTTGAAGGTGAATAGAAATAACATTTTATATAAATAGATGAAAAAGTACATGTTGATGCATGCAATGAGATATGCATTTGCATAGACTTTATGCATATCCTTGGGCAAATGCTTCCTGAGAATTCTTATATGCTCTATTGTCTTTGGGGGAAAAAATCTACAGAATTTAAGTCTAGTAAGAAAGGAAATGTTGTTATTCCACCTAATTGTGCCTTTGTTGATTGGTAAAGTTGTGTGTAGATTTTTGGTAGTTTTGGAAATATCAGTTCAATCTGTTTCTAATTGGAATGTCTGCCTCTTTCCTTTGAACAAAAAGCCAAAATATTTTGTTTGCATGTGTGAATGATGAGTAAGAACAAGGGAGGGAGATATAAACAGATCATTCTTTTAATATACATGAATGGTTTTAATTATAGAATGGAAATTGGAAACTCCAATATAACTTTAGGGCGTGGTCTTTTAAGAACTGTAAAAGATTTTTTCACGGTAGAAGTCTTTCCTCAACTTCTCTTAGGATGTGTGATTATATTTTGTGCCCAAAGATGTCAAACTCATATCAAGAAAACCTCTTTGGGGAGAGAATTCCAGTCATGATGCCATTTCTGAAAGTCCTATCTCCAGGCACTATTTCTCTGCCCAACTCATTTTAGTTGCGGTGGGACTTGGAAAAAGATATCTGAGGTTGAACTTAAAAATTTGACCGCCTTATGTAAAAGAATTTAGCCCTTAACATGTCTGGATTCTAAGCCACGTAGGGCTTTCTGAATTTGAAGAAGCAATTGGAAGATGCATTTTATTTTGGTATAGCTGCAAAGCTGCAGCTTATGTACTATATATTAATTATAGATTATGTCCTTATGTACTATATTAGAGCATTGTTAATTGATCAAGTAATTTCTGCTGAGTTGTATCCAATCCATGAATTCTAAAACCTATGTGAACACTTATGTAAGTAAATGGTGCTGCTGGCTGTAGAGAGCATTACAGTAGTCCAGGCGGGAAGTGACAAGGGCATGAGTCACTGTGCATAAGGAGTCCCGATCCAGAAAGGGACGCAACTGGCGAATCAGGCGAACCTGATAGAAAGTCCTCCTGGCCACAGCCGTCAAATGCTCTTCTAAAGACAGCCATGTATCCAGGAGGACACCCAAATTGCAAGCCAACGACTCGCCCCCAATAGTCAGTGATGGCACCAACTGGCTATATCGGGACGCCGGAAATCACAGCCACTCTGTCTTGGACGGGTTGAGCCTGAGTCTGTTTCTCCCCATCCAGATCCACACGGCTTCCAGGCACTGGGACATCACTTCAAGGGCATCATTGGGATGGCCCAGGGTGGAGATGTACAACTGAGTGTCATCAGCGTACTGGTGGTACTTCACCCCAAACCACGGATGATCTCACCCAGTGGCTTCACATAAATGGTGAACAGAAAGGGCGAGAGGACCAACCCTTGTGGCACCCCGCATACAAGGCGCCTCAGGGTCGACCTCTGCCCCCCTGCCAACACAGACTGTGACCAGTCAGAGAGAAAAGAGGAAAACCATCGCAACACGGTGCCCCTCACCCCCAACTCTTCCAACCGGCGCAGCATGATACAATGGTCGATGGTATCAAAAGCCGCTGAGAGGTCTAATAGGACCAGGACAGAGGAAAAATCCCTGTCCCGAGCCCTCCAGAGATCATCAACCAACGTGACCAATGCCGTTTCCATGCTGTACCCAGGCCTGAAGCCCAACTGGAACGGATCTAGATAAACCGTTTCATCCAGGTACTGGGGAAGCTGTCGCGCCACCACACTCTCAACAACCTTCGCCACAAAGCAAAGGTTGGAGACTGGATGATAATTTACTAACACTGCCGGGTCCAGGGAAGGCTTCTTAAGGAGAGGCCTCACCACCGCCTCTTTCAAGGCGGCGGGAAAGTCACCCTCACTCAATGAAGCATTAATAATCCCCTGGAGCCAGCCTCGTGTAACCTCCCGAGAATCCAGTACCAACCAGGAGGGACACGGGTCCAATAAACACGTGGCCGCGCTAAGTCTACCCAGAATCCTGTCCACGTCTTCGGGAGTCACAGGGTCAAACTCTTACCAGATAACATTCTCAAGACCTGCCTCCATCACCCCTCCTGAATTGTCCAAGTCTTCCCGAATTTGAGCAATTTTGTCATACAGATACTGCACAAGTATCTGTGTAGTAGTTATAACAGTTCACTTTGTGACCATTCAAAGTTACAAAAACACTGAAAGAAGTGACTTATGACTGTTTTTCACACAACCATTGCAGCATCTCCATGGTAGTGATCGAAATTCAGATGCTTGGCAACTGGCTCATATTTATGACATTTGCAGCGCCCCGGGGTCATGTGATCCCCTTTTTCAGCCTTTTGATAAGCAAACTCAATGGGGAAGCCAGATTCACTTAACAACCTTGTTACTAACTTAAGAACTGCAGTGATTCACTTAACAACTGTGGCAAGAAAAGTCATAAAATGGGGCAAAACACATTTAACAAATGTCTCCTTAGCAACAGAAATTTTGGGCTCAATTGTAGTTGTAAGTTGAGGACTACCTGTATATAATTTGTGACTATTAATGATCAGAATGTTGAGATTGGCTCATACCTGAGGCATGTGGCTGTCAGGCACACTTTGAATATGTGTACTCCATGTGGTAAAACCGCCAACTGAAAGCTCTTAACAAAGACAAACCTTAGAAAAATGCAGAATTTTAGCACATGGTACAGAAATACTTCCACGTGAGATTTTCTAGGTGCCATCTTGAAGATTTGCAATAACTGGTTATGCATATAGCCAAGGCTATTACTTTTATCACCTTTTCTTCCTCCCTCTGGCACCAAAATGTGCTTCCGTCATCACAGTATATAGGGCCGAGGAAGCTTATATTTTCCCATCCTGTATGCTAAAGAACATTATTCTTCTCTTGCATTCATCAACAAGCATGTAGGCAGGGAAAGGGAAGAGATGTTGAGATGATTAAATATCCTACTTGCCCCATAAGCAAGCAGTTGAAGAGCTGAATGTGCTGAACAGTAATTCTAATGGAAAATGGGATGCTCATGCTGTTAGTTGTGTTTTCAAATGAGTCATGTTCAAAGTGGCAATCAGAGTAGCAGCAGCTTTGAAACCTGTAGTAGGTTGCAGTCCTCCCAAGAAACCATATATGGGCAGTGGGTTGCCCCCATAGAATCACTGCTGGATGTGTAATGAATTCACAATACTTGGCATATATTTTCCTTGTTTGATTTTTGCCAGCTTAATTCTCATGAGAAAGAAAGTATTTTCGAAGGCCATAATTTTTTCTGTTTCTTCCCAGCTCTGTATTCATGCCCAAAATGGTAGGAAATGCCAGTATGTTGGAAATTGCTCCTTTGCCCATAGCCCTGAAGAGAGAGAGATGTGGACCTTCATGAAAGAAAATAAGAGTGAGTGGAATATTTAAATATGTATCTTTACATATGTTTGGGAGCTACAGATTTATTTGTTTGCCTGCCTGCCTGCCTGCCTGCCTTCTGGTCCCCCGTCCCCCCAAAAATCCCCATCTCCAAGTACTCATTGACAATACTAAATGATCAGCGTCAATATAACTGGCTTCCGGTAAAATATAGTGTGCAAGCTGACAAAGTTTAACTAAGATTTAACATTATATGAATATTAGGTCATTAGTAAATCATTATAATCTCAAACTGGGGATTTATGTTTTGGAATGAATATGCAGATTCTGGTTTCCTAAATTCATGATTATCACCAGAATAAATACCCCTTGAAAATGTCCAGGTGCTACAATGAAGATTTAAATTAGCTTCCACTGATATTACTGAAAGGTATTTGAACTTCATTGCAGTAGAGAGGAAGTTGGCAATGTAATGAAGAGGAAAGTTAGCTCTGCCTTTTCAATAGTGGCTGCCTTTGAAAATGTCCCAAAATGTGGGGATTAGGCCAGATCCGGGACTGAAAGAGGTTTGGTTGAGGCAGGATCTGGGCTGAATTGTGCAACACTTTCGAAGCAACAGGTTTCAATGTTCAAAAGGAGCTGCATTCCTTCTACTTCATTTGATAGAATATGTTAGACTGGCACCTATTCTATGTCAGTCTTCAGATACTGTAGCTGAATAACAGCACATCTACCTTGCATGGAAAAGATCCAAGGTTCGGTCCCTGGAATCCTGAAGCAGGGCTGAGGAAGACTGTATGTCCGACATCTGAAGAGTGCTGTGTGAAATTGAGTAAGATTCTGACTTGGTAATAAAAAGCTTTTGAGGTTGGCAGCCAAACCAGTCCTGTTTAGAAAGATTGTGTTGGTAGGATGCGAAAGTGTCTTTAGCTAACCCAGCTGGTATATTGTTGCAGTTTTGGATATGCAGCAGACTTATGACATGTGGCTGAAAAAGCACAACCCTGGAAAGCCTGGAGAGGGAACGCCTCTAACATCACGAGAAGGAGAAAAGCAGATCCAGATGCCCACTGACTATGCTGACATGGTAGTGTCATAGTCTAGATAATGTTGTGATACTTATTTTTATTTTGCACATGAATATTTTTAAGATAAAGAGTGCTACAAAATGAAACCCATGTCCGCAACTTTCATCTCATATAGATCTTCAGTGCAGCATTATACATGCTCAGCCGCTGCTGGTTTTGCCATAATTTTGCAAAATAAAATGGCGCATGACAAGTATCGTCCCCAAGAGCTGTTCTCATTATCTCTAAAGCCCACACACAGCTACATGATGAGGTGATGAAGTGGTTGTCCGCTCATCAACTTATGAAAGCAATGGGAAGAAAAGAATCCTGCCTACCTTTTATACTCTTGCTTTAAATCCTGGTTCTTCTCCGTGTGCTCTGCTGGAGATAGTGATGCTCTGATCTCATTACACAGGAAAGGAAGTTTAGACTGTCACATTATACATTGTCACAGATAGAATGATTGTGTACCCTGGAATAGAAGGCTGATGGCCCCTTAAGAAATTACATGTTTTCCTAAGAAGCTCTGAAGATCTCAGAAACCAGTCAGTATATACATTTTGTTAACATAAGATTTGTTCACCAGTAAGAATTAGGTCAGTCTACATTTATTTATTATATTTAGATGGAAATCAAACTTGTAGGATTTTTTTTTTTTGCAGAACAAATCTTCCTGTAAAACGAATGTCAATCAACACATCAATTGTAGCATAAAAGTAGAAAACGTTTAGTAATTCATACTTTTGGTGATGCATCCAGCAGGCCTTTTTCACTCAAGTAACCAAGTGAAAACAGAAAAATATGTGCCGCCTTTAACAGAATCATTATCTTGGGGCTCCTGAGTATTTTTCAATCCCTCGGAAACTTGACTATTTTAATGGTAGAATTTTTTTGCTGATACTCAGTTAGTTCTGTTGACAAATCAGTATGAATCCTCAAAAGAACAGTGGATTTAGCCATGGAAAAGTAGTTTTATTTGACAATAAAGGACTCCCCAGCCATTTTTAGAGCAGTTATCAGTGCAACCTAGTAAAGGCATAGGACTGTATTCTCTTGTTTTTCTGGTGGCTAGATGGGTTACCATTGCTGGCTTTGTGGGAAGAACAGCAACAGTAAGAAACAGTGGCAGCAGCACATCCAGTCTGAGAAGCATAAAGAGAAAGTCTTTACATCTGACAATGACTCCAGCTGTTGGAATTACCGTTTCCCAATGGGAGAATTTCGACTGTGTGAAAGGTACAACCCATAACATTTCCCCTTTTTTAGGTCATGTACTCCTGCAGAGTAGGGGGAATGTGTGAATTTTTTGCTGTAGTTTAACTACAGCTCAAAGGAAATTATCTCTGCTAAGTCTGTGACTCACATTGAGAGATCTTTCATGGCTGCAGATAAGTCTTTAAATCAGTATTTCTCAACCTTGGCAATTTTAAGATATATGGATGGCAACTCCCAGAATTCCCCAGTATGCTGGCTAGGGAATTCTGGGAGTTGAAATCTATACAAGATTCTATGGTTGTATGCCAAGGTTGAGAAACATTAACTTAAATGTAGAACTTTTCTGGCAAAAGATGGTTTTAAATATGCATTCAGATACAAAATGCTCATGTTCTTGTTTACCAACTAAAGAGAGAGTGTTTTTTAAGCAGATTAATACCTTATATTCTTACGATTTGATACAGGAACTGTGTTTATTCCTGGGCTGATGATTTCAGAAGCTGTAAAATCTTGCTCTATAGTTTCTCCTACTATGGATTCTTTAGTTAATCTTCATACACCAGCTTTCATGTGATTTATTTGAAGGTGGCCACTTTGTCGGCAGAACATTTTGTTAACTGATCTAGATTCCTATGTGCTAGAATCTGGATTGTTTGCTGAAAAATCTGTCCCTTTCATGCTGTGGGCCCTGCAGCTTTAGGGAAAGATCTTCCTGTAATTTAAAATTAACTTTCTGAGTTCAAATACTAGAGAATTAAAAGAAGAGAGATTCCTATTTAAAAAATTGACAGTTGTGTACTGCCTTCCTACAGGTTCCAGAAAACAAAAGGCTGTCCTGAAGGAGAGAAATGTCTCTTTGCTCATGGACAAGATGAGTTGACAGAATGGCTTGATCGGAGGGAAGTAATGAAGCAGAAACTGGCTAAAGCTCGAAAGGATATGCTATTGTGCCCTCGAGATGATGACTTCGGCAAATACAACTTTCTATTACGTGATAGTATATAATTCTGGGTGGTGGTGGAAACGAGCAGACTTTTCAGAACTGGAGTAAGATGAAGCTTGGGCAGTTACAAAGAGCCTGAAAATTGTTCCAATACCGTGGCTTTGATTGTAAGATAATCAAAATGATTCACTGACGTTGAATGGAATTAAGGATTGAATCATCAGTAGCCAGTGGACACAATGCTTCTATGATTTTGTTTTCCAAATTTTTTCGGTAAATTACCAGCTTCCTTTTCTCTTTTTCTTTCATAAAAGAGAAGATGTTTTTCTTTTTAATTTTCCAACCAGATTCTTATTTTGAGCATTTAATTTTTGATGGGATATTGTGGTATTACAGAAGCAAGCATAGAGCGAGGAGATATGTCAAAGATGCAGGGTTTTGTTCAAGCCAGACACTTGTCACAGTGCCACAGTGTTGAAATTAACAATACAAAATGTTAAATATGAATAAGATATAAGCTTCCCCCACTTCAATCTGGTTCTAAAACGTTCAGATTATTCTGGTGGTTGCTTTTAAATAATAGTAGTAAAGTATTTACTAATTAATACTACTAAGTGGTCATTAAAGAAATACTAGTAAAGAATACATTATGTCTTTTCTCCTTATAGCCAGAATTCCATCACAGATGAAAGCAAAGAATTTCAATCCTGTCACATGACATTAGAAAAGCCATTGGCTGTCTTTGGAAGCAATTAGTTTTTTCATATTAAAGATTATTGAAAATACAATAGATAATTGATGATTGATTTAGGCCTTGTATGAATATATATATAAGTCAAAGATAACTTTTATTTCTGATGGTATGTCAGCAATCACACCAGTTACTTTTTGCTTCTTTAGAGAGAACTTTAAAGATATTTGAGAATTTTCCTGTACAGGAACATGTTAATATGTTTGAGTTTCTGCAGAGAACCTGCTTGTTGAAAAAGAATAGTTTTCCACTATACATATAGTCTTCTCTCTAGTAGGTACAGTTCTGGTGGCTATGAAAAAACAGAAATGATGGAAATGTGATGAAAGGATTTAGGTTGTTATCCAGGAGTGGATTTTATAAATCTGATTGTGCCAAAGAATCAGGTTTGTAAACTTTCTTTGGCATTAATAATTTAAAGCTAATTATAAAAGTATCTTGGTAATTTTGATCTCAAGGGGGAAAAGAAATTAAACATTTTCAAATTCATCTGTTTAATTTGAATTGCAAATAAGAGACTTGCAATTAAATGTTTCATATCTCAAACTAATAAAAGTTAAATATAAGACTAGAACATTAAGTTTCCTTCCCTTTTCTTAAATAAAGAACAAGAAAATTTTCCCCGGACCTATATTCAATGTACCTGTGAAAAGAACTTAAAGAGGCTGTAATTTAAAGCATCTTTACTAGGAATTAAGTTCCACTAACTTAGTGGTCAATTGAACAATAAAGTCAGAAAAATATGACAGTAACATTTCACAGAATTATTATAACAGATTGTAGGAAAAAATGTCACATTGTTTGATGTGATAGGAGGAAACAAATGATTCATAGTGTATGGATTTTGCAACTGTAACCAAAAAATCCTCAGCATTTTTAATGCAATTATCTTTATTGGTCTGATAGGGAAGTACATATATGTTTTGGGTATATGGTGCCATAAAATTGGCTTTGATACTTTTGCAAAGTGGATGAAGGCATGGTGTAGCCTGAATGTGAAGGTTTCACGTAAAGATATCTATCTAAAATCTGTAGGCTTGCTTACAAAATGCTTTACTCTTAATGAAGTGTGAATGCTGTAGAATGTTATACCTTTCTTCTTTTGAAGTAATATCAGTCAAGATGATCTACCCTTATTCTTATGAAGAAGAAAAATGAGTATAATAATTATAAAATGTATAATAATTATAAAGGAAATGCAGTTAGTAGGAAGAATATGTCAGTCTCTTTTTCTGCTATTATTGATATATATGGATTATTAACTCACATTTGTCTGATAACTTTAATTACTCATTTCTACCCATTACAAATTTTGGTCTAAAATCATCTGTTCCTTGAATAAAAGCAAGTATTTTTAGTTTATTTTAAAGGTGCAAAGATCAGCCTTTCCTGAGAAAAGTTTGGATACTTTTTTCTAAGTTTTGGAGAAGAATATTTTAGTATCATGCACCTGATGCCCTCCAAATGTGTTAAATGGCTACCCCCATCGTAAATACTGAACATGATAATTGACTGTGCTGATCTGCAATGAAAGAAATTGTTCATCAATCTAGAGGGTGCCTGAGCTGGGAAATTTGTGTATGGGGTAGAGAATCTTTGTATTTCTAAATCTTTTAAAAGTAGTTATGTTCCCCAATTGTCATCCTGTGTGGAACTTGTTTAAACCAGCCTCTCCCCAGTTTGATTGTTATAGAACTTGCAACAAGATTTTTCAGATTCTGTTATACGCTTTCCATTATCCTATATGTTTATTTTTATAAAAGGGAGTACATTTTTGTCTCTTGCCTCACTAATTAAATACTGTAGTCTTAATTATTGATCTTGTATTAAATGAAGCCACAGGACCCCAGTTGCAATTAAATGAGCCGGATGCATTCCCTCTTCTCATGCATAGATGTGTTGAGTAAGTTACACAATACACTATTATCTGTTCAATTTGTTGATCCTATATCTCTAAGAAAAATGGAGGTAAATAAGAGATGGATGCTTAACATTCTAAACTGTCTGCTGAATCTAGAAATATAACCATATGCTGTGTCAACCCAAGATATGTGCATTTATTTAGATTATAGAGCTAAATAAAATGTTTTCTTAAAAAAGTAATTAAAATTAGTTGTAGCCTTTTTCTACCCTCTTCAGTACAGCTGTGCTGGAGGGAAAAAAGGCTTTGGATTATGATGTTAGAGCACGTTGGGTGCACGTATTCTGGGCATTACAGTGGAAATTTTCATTTTATTTCCTGATATGATAATCTGGTATGTGGTGTTGCAGTATTTTGTTACCAGACTTGTTCTAGTGTGTATATATGTACTCCTTTCATAAGACATATATACACAGGTATTAAATATATCACTCTATATAATATTATATATGTGTGTGGTATAAGGAATCTTTATTGAGAGTTAAGGAAAAGGACTCAAGCCAGGGAATATAGCATCTCTCATTGAAAGAAAGAAGATGTGGGGAAGGGATGAATATTTCTCTGGGATTCAATAAAGCATTGATTATTATCCCCACCAGTTATGAATCTACTATTTTGAAAAAGCCTGTAAATCTTATTCACAGAAATAAATATTCAGCTAATGAGGAAGTAAAATCTGTTTATTGTTTTGAGGAAGGAGATACCAGACAGGAGTAGGGGTTCTCTTTTGACATTACGTTTCCTTTTCTTTTTGTCAACCCAGGGGTTACAGGGATCATCAGTTTCTGCTATATTACAACTTGCTATATCCTGCAGTATTTAAGTCCAGTGTTTTGAACAACTGAATTAAAACAATAAAACAGGCTATAGTTAACTAAAATTTAATAGGTTGGCAAGGAAGGGATTTTCAGAAAGCATTTGAGAATGATGACATGTTGTCATGATTGTATTTATTAATAAATACAAAATGTGCTTCTGAAATCTTGAAATGACATATTATTCTTTATATAAAAGCGATTCCATATAAGATGCCAAAGAGAACAAAAGCTGATAGGCTCTGTTTCTAGACCTAAAAATGGAGCAAGATGAATTTGAATGGGATGCTGGTTAACCAAATTTTCTACCAGTTTGTCCCTTAGAAATGTGAGGAGAAAGGAAAGCGAGTGAAGGGAGATGCTTTATTTCTAAGCTGGGTTTGTAATAAGCTCGAGAGTCCTTCAAAATATCTATTAATATATTTTAAGAATACCACACTTTACTATTAAAGAGTAATAATATCTTTCACAAAGTCCAGTAATCAAATATTAGATGTCCTAATAACATTCTTGTTCTTAATAAATTTGTTTCTTTTAGCCTTTGTAATAGAAAATAAAAGTGTGCACTTTAAACCTTCATCCTGTGCTTTGTATACTGATGTTACTCTTCAAGTAAAAATATTAACATTGCCCTCCGTCTCTATTATTGAACATAACTCACATTGGCTAATGACCAACAACGTAATTCAGACCGGGGCGTTTTATGGCCTGCAAGTCATATCCAGCCCTTTGGCTGTTCCTATTCAGCCTGCAGCAAGTAGGGGTGGGGGGCGGTGACAGCCCTCCACAATAGACCTGGTTTCTTATATGGCCCCTTTGGAAAATTGATTGCCCACCCCTGGAGTAACCAATAGATGGCTCAATTTTGTTTGTTGTAGACCAATTGTTTCACTTCTATTGGGTTCAGCCCAGTGTTGAAATTCAATTTTTTTTACTACCGGTTCTGTGGACGTGGCTTGGTGGGCATGTGTGGCTTGGTGGGTGTGGCAGGGGAAGGATACTGCAAAATCCCCATTCCCACCCCACTCTGGGACCAGCCAGAGGTGGTATTTGCCAGTTCTTTGAACTACTCAAAATTTCCGCTACTGGTTCTCCAGAACCTGCTGGATTTCAACTCTGGTTCAGCCTATATTTTGCTAGATCTTCTAAATGCTTTAGCCAACTTTTCTTTGAGCAGATCACAACCACCAAGCATGATTTCCAGGACAGTTGATAACGAAATGTCTGAAATACCATGGTCAATACATCTGAATTGCACTACCTGCTATAGACTAGTTGCAACATCTTTTTTTAATAATTTCATCTTATATTTTGTCATAAATTGAAATTTCCAATATTTGTAGTGCTTTGGAAAACTTTTTAGAGTTTTTTTTCCCCAAAATGCTGAAGCAATGTCAGATGGCATGTACATTTACTAAATAAAAAAGTCAATCATGCTAAGAATGATCAACGGAAAAAGGAGGAAAGGCTGCCCTGGTTGACTGGACATTATAAGGATGACTCCAACATGATCATGATGGATCTGAAGGAGGCAATGCGAGAAAGAGAGGCATGGAGACTGCTGATCCATAGAATGGCCAAGAGTCAGACACAACTGAATGACTGATGACGATACTACTAAATATCTTGTTCCAATAACCTTAACTGGGTGAAACTGAGCATCAAAGAGTAGCCATTTTTGAATCAAAGAACTTCAAATGGGCTTATTTACTTATTAATTTTGTTAGCCACACATCTCTCTTCAAAGCAACTCTGGGTAGTTTACAATATAAAATGCAATAAAACCATAAAAGATAAATATTTCTAAAAACAAAAATTAATTACAATCCAAGTGAAGTTTCAGTTAAAATATGAGGAAGGAAGGAGGATGCGGGAGATGGATTTTCTCTTAATTTATCAACCACCTCCAGTGTAATACACTCAATTGGGCCCCCAAGCCAACTAGCAAAGCCAAGTCTTCATGGCTTTATGGAAGTTTGGAAAGGTGGAAGCCAATCTCGCCTTACAGGTTTAAGATATTCCAAAGGACAGGAACCATGGTAGAGAAGGCTCTTCTGGACCATGCCAGCCAAAATTCCCTGACTGATGGAACCCACAGCATGCCCCCTGTGCCAGCAGGGTGGGTGGACCAGTCCCGTGGGGGGGGGGGTGAGATGGTTTCTCAACCTGTCCCCATGCCATGCATGGCTTTAAAGGTGATATCTTGAATTGCACCCAGACCATAGAACAGGGCAGCAATGGTCACGTGGCTGAAGCTCTTTTTTGGCACATTTGGGAAGCAAGAGGCCAGTAGTTTTCGGAGCAATAACTGAAGCCTCCAGCCAGTTGCCACTGCCGGCTTGGTTCCGGCTGGCAAAGAGGTGGTGGCTGGGAAGCTTCAATAAGGGGCGGGCGAACAAATGCAGGCTGGCAGGGAGCCCAGCAGTGAGGGCTCAGCCCTGGCTTGCCTTCCCTGGTAGCCAGCCTCAGGAGGAAGGTAAGGTCATGGGATGAAGAAAGAGGTGGTCGTGGGGGAGGAAGTGGGGAGATTGAGTAAGGGCCGAGGCCTCTGAAGGAAGGAAAATGGGGTGACGTGTGGCGAAGGGAGAGCAAGCGGCATGCAGGAGGTGGCCCTGGGAAGGCTGGAGCTGGGGAATGGTGCGTTCCCCAACCCATCCGAGGCAGGTGGTGAGCGGGTGGAGGCTCTGGGGCCTCAGGGAATGGTGCGTCCCTGGGTTCCAGCCCCCGACCCAAGGCGAAGGGCAAGCGGGTGACATGCTTACCTTTGGTGAGCTGAGCAGAGCGGGTGAGGTGTGGAGACGACTGGCAAGGTGATTAGCTGGGCCACGTGGTGAAAGCAACATATATTCGGCATGGCGAGCGTTGAGTGGGTGGGCGGGGCATCGAGCAGGCGGGAAGGGCGAGCAAGCATCGAGTGCGCAGTCGGGGTGAGCGAGTTGGGAGCGGGTGGGCAGGGCGGGTGAGCAGCGAGCGGGTGGGTGGGGCAAGCAAGCAGCAATTGGGCGGGTGGGGGTGGAGCCAACCAAAGGTGGTATTTACCAGTTCAGCAAACCAGTTAAAATTGCTGCTACCGGTTCTCCCGAACCGGTCCGAACTGGCTGAATACCACCTCTGGATGCAAATATGAAATACAATAACCTTTTCCTCTAAAATTAACCATAACACCCTCTACTTCTATAATCATGAACAGTTCTAATTGACAAACCCCAAAGTTAAAATTTAATTTCTTTGTTTCAAGAAAAAAAAAACCGACTTCCGCTTCCGGTTCCGCTGGCGACAGACTCTGATCGGGCTAGCTCTGGCCCCAGAGTCCGATCCCCCCCATCTGGAGGCCCTTTGGGCCAAGCGCCCCATTATTGGGGCGTTTGCCGTTTGAGGGCGGCTCGCCAGGGGTCCCCTGCCTCACTTCCAGGGGCCGGGAGGCCGATGCTGGCGCGCCCGAGGCTCCAGAGGGGGTGGGAGGCGATCGGCGGCTTTTCTTTGAGGCCGCGGAGGCGCCACAGCGCCTAAGGGGACCGGTGCTAACTAAGAAGGCACAACGGACTGAACTGATTGGTTGGAGTTGGAGCAGGCATCCTGGAGGCGAGAGGGGGGGTTGGAGTTCCCCCCCCCCTTGTAGCTGGAAAGGAGCCGTGGCAGAGAACTAGGGGGAAGGAGATGGAGTGAAACCCCTTACCTTGCTGACTTTTCCTTGGAGGATGGCTGTGGCAGAGTTGCTTGGAGAGGTCTGGTGGCCTCTCCTCCCGGTGGGCAATGGCGACGGTCTGACTTCCTGCTTCTTTATTTATGATTGAAGACAACATTCTCCTCTGGCTTCCTGTTTGACCTACTCTATACTTCGGACTCGTTGCTCCTGTGAGCGCCCACTGGTGGATAGTTGAAAAACTACTCTGATTGCTAATCCCTCTTTCTTCTCTGGAGGTTTGCCTTTTGATTTCTCATCTTCTACTGATCTAAGATGGCTAAGGGTCACAAACCAGCAGCAGCTGACATGGGGAAAATTTTGGAAAGACTGGCAATATTGGACCAGAAGTTGGACAAGTTAGATGACGTGCAAAAAGGATTATCTGAAATTAAATCTGAAATGACATTTATGAAAAAAGATTTAAATGATGTTCAACAGCTGGCAGAGCAAAACAAGAAGAAGATGGGGGGTCTGGAGGGGGAGGTACGGGCACTCCAGAAGGTGGAGGACGGGAGAGGAAATGCAATGTTAACTTTACAATTGGATAAGATGTCTTATTTTCTCAGGTTCCAAAATGTGGAACAACTTGACCAGGAAAATTTGAGAGAAGTGATGGTTAAAATGTTGGGTGAATTTTTAGAAAGAGATTTGGAGTCTATTGGAAGGGATGTGGATTTGGTCTACAGAGTAAACTCACAATTTGCAATTTTACGTAATTTACCAAGAGAGATTCATATTAAATTTGTGAGAAGGGAACTGAGAGATGAGATATTGAGAAAACAAAGACTGGGGGCGCTGGTGTACAGGGGCAAGGAGATCACCATCCTGAAGCAGATTCCCAGACAGGTACGAGAATTAAGAAGAAAATATTATTTTTTATCAAATAAGCTGTACCTCAAGGGAGTAGGTTTTAGGTGGTTGATTCCGGAGGGCTTGATGATTTTTTGGGAGGACAGTAAGAAGAAAATTAATACTGTAACGGAAGCTAAGGCTTTTCTTGACCAACATAAATCCTTCCTAGGTGGAGAAGATACAGGAGCCGAAGAGGGGGAAGTATTAGATGATCAAGGAGCGGAGGCGGACGGAGCTGCTGCGGCCCGGGAGGGGGGGGGAGGCCAGACCATGGTTTTAAGAGCCAGAACTAGGAAATGAAGAAAGGAGGGGAATCTACTGTTTAAGGTTTTTTTAATTGACATTTTTCTTTTTTCTCTCTTCTTTTATTGTATTTTGTATAACACTTTTTTTTTGTTTATATAATTTTTATATAACCTGGTTGTTTGTTTCGATTTAAGATAATAATGTCTATTGTGTGAGAAATTAAAAAAAGAAAATAATAACTGAGATATCTTTGTATAAAGATATTGAAAATTCAACATATTGTAAACTGTGATATTGTATATTTTTGACCAATAAAAACTTTTTATTAGGAAAAAAAAGAAAAAAAAAACCAAAAGTGATTTCCAAATGGAAACAGAGCTAGACAACGTCTTTTGTTTGATCGAAGCAATCAATGTTGCCATCTCCATCAACTCCATTAGCCTCTCTATCCAGATGTAGAAGTCTTTCAAAAATTCTTCCTCTTTTAAGAAGGGAAATTACAGGGTTACACTGATACAGATATGGGAAGTGATGCTTGTTGATTACTTGTCACATGCACTGCTGAAGGATACTTGCAGCAATCATGCAACCACATTCCTTACATCCCACTCAGAATAGGGGGAGTTGAAGTAGGGGATAAACAATCCAGTCTTAGTCAGTAGCCACATTGCCAAGCCTTGCTGAGAAGTTTCATGCTGCCTCGTGTTCTTCCCTCATGACCTAAGGCTTCTTAGCCTTTGGTTGCCTGACAGCTGCAAAAAGTAATCATGAAAACGAACTATTCTTGGTCAGAGATCCAAGGGACATTTTATCCATACAAAAGCATTTGTTGGTTTACTTTACAGGGTTTATATCTTACTCCAGGCATAATTGATTCTGAGCAACATGCAGTTCTCCCTTTGTAATTCAGATCAAAATAAAATACAACTGAAAAACCAAACCATACAAATCACAGTATAAGACTCGGGGTAATTGCAATCCCTTCTCTCCATTTTTTTTTTATCTAGTACAGGTACTTTATCTTCTAGGACTTGTATGAATAGCTACACTAATGCCGCCAGGGGAAGACCATTCAAATGTGTTTGGGGAGTGTGGGAGGGACACTGTTCCAAAGGAAGAGGGCTGGAATAAAGAAGACATGTTTCTATGGCCCCTATAGATGGCATATCCGGAGAATGTGAAGAAAACCCACCTATTTGTGAGGAGCTGGTCCTGCAGGTATCCAAGCTTCGATCTGTGCATGGCTTTAAAGGTCTTTAAAGATCAGCTGGAAGATCACACTGGAAGCAAATCAGCAAGCAATTCTGCACCAAAAGTAGCAGTGTTATATGGGTGCAATGAGAAAGCTGCTACATTTTGGTCTAAAGGTAGCTTCCAAATGCTTCTCAAGGACAGCCCCATATACAGCACACTGCAGTAATCAGTATCACTACAGTAGTCCAACTAACTAAAGCATGAGTGGCTATAAGCAAACTCTTCCATTCCAGAAGAGGTCACAAATGGCACATAGATGGAACTGTGTAGAAGCTCCATGAGAAAATGTTTATTTTTGTGCTTTTCAATTTCTAAATTAACTGGCATGCAACCATGTATTTCTAACCTGATCCAAATGCTTTAAGATAATAATGAACCATCATATTTGGCAATGTGCTAACATAAATGTGACCAAGTCTCTAGCAGCTGTACTTTCTTTTTTCTTTCAGTTGGGTTTTAGATTTATAAAATAATAGTTTTCATGCTGGGGTAACATTCTCAGAGTCTCTTGCTGTATGTTTTTTATATATTTTTTTCATTGAAAAATGTTACCACTAGCTTCCCTTTGTTATGTGACTTTGGTAAAAAAAAAAGTTTTTGTACTAACCTTATCTTCTATCTGCTCAAAGACAGATATTAATGTAGGTAGTCCTTGATTTATAACAGTTCATTTAGTGACCCTTCAAGGCAGCATGACTTTGGCAGACCATTCAAAGTCCTGCCAACTCGGATGCCAAATATAAGAGTTGGGTGGAAGCTACAGAAAGATATTAATTCTAAACATATTTGGAAGCACATAAATTATTATTTAACATCTTCTAAATATATAATATAATATATTATATATTATATTATATATTATATAATAATATATATTAATATATATTATATATTATAAAATATATAATAGCAATGGAATCTTTTTTAAATTAGGAACATTCTATTTTCTTTCTGTTATTCTGTGTTATTCCCATAGCTACCTAGTATAACTTGGCTACTGTATTTTACAAAAGAGTTTGTGAAAAAATAAAATTCCTTGAACTTGGGATAGCCTGCTTGTGATAAATATTTCATCACAGGTGCTCTGCTGTACAACAAGTTTAGTCTTCTTCAAAAGACAACCTTAGTCTCTCAATATCTTTCATTAAGTATCTCTCTCCTCACCACCACCCTTGTTATTGTTTTTTGTCCCTCTTGCTTGTCTCTGAGATATGTCAATCAAATAGTCATATATTTAGCCATTATAGGAGCAATTGGGCAGTTTTTTTGTTTATTCTCCAGAGACAATATCTCTCTTCATTTTTGAAGCAAGGCTATTTAGAAGCGGCACACCTACAAGTGCGAAAGGAATAAGAGAGGTAGGGCAGAGATTCTACACATAAGGCCTCCAGGCTGAAGAAAGATTATGGAAAAGACTTAGAGGAGAGATGCCAAGGAGAAGCTGAGGCTTGTTTGAATTGATTCTGAGTAACTTGCATGCAAACACAGGATGAGATTGCAACCTAATTAAGATGTTTTGTCTGTAACTGTAAATTGCATTTTCAACCACAAAGTATTGTCCATTTTAAAATTCAAAGGCAAAAATAGTTAAAATTAGTAGGTTTAAGTGATCAATGTTTATTGTATACCAAGATACAACTTTTGGAATAGAGCCAGAATTCTGACAGCAAGACTAAATTTAAATTAGAGCTACAGAGACTTCTGTAATGAAAAATACCGTATGTTTCCTAATGAGTCACTCTCCTGTTTGAAAGCATAATACAAGACTTATTTAGTTATTATTCTTGTCTCTCACCACAATCTCTGAGTTCTCTCCCAACCCGTCCATAGTCGTAAGGGGTTTCATCCAGTCTCAAGACTGGCTTCAGTCTTAGTAATTTAACTTTTTATTAGTTTGTCAAAGTATAAAATACAAAAAAAACCCCATGAAAAAGTAGGAAGAGAGGGAGGGAAAAAGAAAGTATATAGTGTAATTGCGGGGGGGGGGGGGGGAAGGCACCGACTTCCAACTCTCTTTAGCACAGTAGATGGTAATAACATTACAACCAGAACTTTTTGCTTTTACACAACAATACGTACAAGCCATTTCATGGCTTCAGTCTTGTGATAGATTTCCATAACAGATTAAAGTTCATCCAGTTCCTTCAACTTTTGTTTAGGACTTCACTATTATTTAGCTGTAATTACAGCTCATCACATAGTCAGCCAGATGTTTAAACTGGATCTAGCATTTTTATTCACCTATGATCATCAACAGCATCAATCTGGAAAAATATAATGGCTGATGTGATGGAAAAGGCTAGAAAAAATATCAATAGTAAAAATGAATTATCTTATCAAGTATTATTTCTGAATTTCAAATGGTTCCAATGAGAATGGAAAAAAACACATTTAATGAATGACAAAGACAAATTAATAAGTTTATTTGTTCAGATAAAATACTGAAGATCAAACTCAAAATTCTACAAGATGCAGAAGAACAAGATCTATTTGCTATATGAAATTTTAAACTAAATGATTAAGATAATTTTGAACTGGATTACAGATTGGATCATCTGCAACATTAGATTATGCAGTATATATTGTGATACGGTTCCATGAAATGTGATTCAGAAATTCAGCTAGTCAAAGATTGCATGATTAAATGAATGAAGAATTTAACAGCACCATTGAGGAAACAATGGGAATATCAAAAACAGATAAATATCAAATCCATTCAGAGAAAATGGGGCTGTAAAGTAAGCCCCACAAGGAATGATTGAGAGAACTATTATTGAGGGGGTTATAATAAAACTCTTTGAGTATGAAGATGTCCAAGGCCTATTGTCTGAAGGTGTAAGACTCAAAATAATTGTCTTTGAAAAATAATTGTCTTGTTACTTTGGAGGCTTTCAATATTAATGTCAAGCCCTTTGAGGCTGGCAAATTCATGGAACAAGAACCACTTAGATTCTGGATGAACTTTATTACTAGCAGGGGAATGTAACAGAAACTTGAAACCCTGGCAAAGCAATTCTCCAAATCAACTTATATTAAGTCTAACTAACTAAGGCAGAGTTATTCTAAGTCTTTTTCTCACATTTCCCTCCTTCCTAAACTAAAGAATATTTTCTTTAGTTTTACTCCTCCTGGAACCTCCCTCCTTCTTGCCCCCAGGCTCTGTTAGATGTTCTACCACAGTACCTTAATTTGTCAAATTATGCTCAGCCGCTTTTATTCTTCTAATCTGTGACCAAGCAACTATTGCTATTAACTAGCAGATAAAGAATCAGTTTTTTAAAATTAATGAACGCTTCTCTCTCTACATGTGGATTGCTATCCTAAATCAGTGACAACATTAATTAATTCCCTAACGATAAATGGATTTTGGCAGAATACTTCAGTGCAAGATTAGATATTAATGACAAGGTTCTTTGGATATGTCAGTAAGACTGGTTTTACTCCCTCCAGAGTTTCAGAGACCATAAGCACACAGGGTGAAATAATGAATTTAGCAATTATTTTAACAGGAAACATTGATTGTTATAAATTCTGACTTATCTGTTTGATTATCTTCTAAACTAACATTCAATTCAAAGGGGGGAAATTGCTATAGGTGTGAAGGAACTACAAGCCACCCAACCAAGCTGAGGAAATACATTAACTTTTTGCTAATCAGTTAGCTGTGTGCAGGAAAAAAGCCACTATAGTAATGGAAGGCTTTAACTACCTTGACATCAACTGGGAAACAAACTCTGCAGCGAATGGAAAATCTAACCCTTCTGTCATCATGCAAAATGAAAAAATAATTTAGTTCATCAAAAGCAATACCATGGGAGATAGAACAGGAATGCAGGTCAAGATAGGCAAGTAATTGATAAGAAAATACCAATTTGCTTTGGAAAAGTTCAAAAATCCGGGACCACATGGCTTAAATCCCAGGGTACTGAAGGAACTCCTGGAATATGGGGCAACTGTCAGAGGACTATGAAAGAGCTGATGTAATTCCAATCTTCAAAAAATGGCAAAAGAGGAACAAGGAAACTACAGATCAATCAAGCCTGACATCAATACCTGGGAACATCTGGAAAATAATCAAACAGCAGGTTTGTGAGCACCTAGAAATGACCAAGATGATTACTAGAAGCCAGCATTGGTTTGTCAAAAACAGATCATGCCAAAGAAACCTTATTGTTAAATTAGTGGACCAAGAAAATGCTGTGGATATAGTATACTTAGACTTCAGTATGGCATTTGATAAAGTAGACCACAACCTATTTCTTGATAAGATAGAACAATGTGGGATAGACAGTACCACTACCAGATGGATTTGCAGTTGGCTGATCAACAATACTCAGTATGTAGTCCTCAATAGAACTACTAGACCTATGTGGAGGAAAATATGCAGTGGAGTACTCAAGGTGTCTTGGGCACAGTGCTCTTCAACATCTTCACAAATAACTTAGATGAGGGGATTGAAGAAGCACATATCAAATTTGTGAGTGACTCCAAGCTGGAGGGAAATGCAAATTCTGAAAGATCTTGACAGACTTAAGCATTGGACTCTATCCAACAAGATGCAGTCCAGTGGGAAAAGGGTAAGATCCTGCAATTAGGAAGGAAAAACCAAATACACAAGTGCCTGTGAGAGCCATTTAGGTGTCCTAGTAGACCATCACTTAAGTATGATTCAGCAGTATGCTGCAGCTGCTAAATAAAGCCAATGCAGTCCTAGGCTGCATCAACAGGGTAATAAAATCAAGTTCACAAGAAGTGATAGTACCGCTCTATATTGCACTAATGAGGCCACATTTTAGATACTGCATCCATAGGCCTGGTTTCCATGATACAAAAAAGATGCTGAGATCATAGAAAAAATTCAGAGAAGAGCAACAAAGATGATAAGTGGTCTGGAGGTGTGCTTAGCCTAATGAAGTGAAGCTTAGCTTAGGGGAGACATGATAGCAATCTTCCAATACTTGAAGAATGGCCACAGGGAAGAAGGGTCAATTTATTTTACATAGCACCTGAGGGTAGGACAAGAAACAATGGGTGGAAGCTTGTCAGAAGGAGATCCAACCTGGAAATAAGGAGGAATTTTCTGACAGTGAGAATGATTAATCAATGGAACAGCTTGCCTCCCAGAGTTTTGGGTACTCACTCACTGGAAGTTTTCAAGAAAAAAATGGACAGCCATTTGTCTGAGATGATATAAGGACTCTTGCCTTGGGGTTGGACTAGAACAGGGGTCCCCAACTACTGGGCCATGGCGCACTACCAGACTGTGGCTGGTTCAGAAGTGGGCCACACAAGTAGTTGTGTGAGATCAACTTGCACAGGCTGGCGGCATGCAGCTTGATTCACGTGAGTGGCAGGCTAGTATGTGTGAACATGCATGCACCAGCCCACTGCTTCCACAGGCCAGTTCCTTTCTCCCCCCGGGCCACCAAGTCATAAAGGTTGGGGATTGCTGGACTAGAAGATCGCCAATGTTCCTTTCAGCTCTATAATCCTATGATTCTAATGAAGGATATCAAGCTCATGCCCACCAACACAAACAGTTGCAATTAGATACAGATGATTTTTTTCTCTTAGCGGGAAATTATTAATTCTTCCATGCACTCATCCTACTATAGCATAGTCAGTTCCACCAATGGATTAATCAGAATGTTTTATTAATATATTACAACATGCCAGTTCAGAAAGGTTAATGCAATTGTGGGATTTTTGTGGTTTTGTTTCTGCATACATTGTGCAGTGTCATCAAACCCTTTCCCAACAGACATGATTTCTGTTGGGCAGTGGATTGCTACTTAGCTTTTCAATAAGAAATGAAGTTAACCCGTGGATGCTCTTGGATTTAACTGCTAGTTTTTTTCCTCCCTCCTTTCTGATATTTGTATTGTATTTAATTGTTCTCTATGTTTTAAAATGCTGTTATATATTCATTTCACTTCTCAGAATATTCTTTATGCAAATTCTGTTAATGAACATTAAAGTGCACAAACATTAGAATTAGATAAATATTAGACAAATATTAGATAAATATGTAAAGCCTTAGGAAGAAAATAATTCTAGCCCTTCTTTAGTTACCATTTTTTTAAAAAATCAGCTATTCAAATAACAACTATTGATTAAAAAATAACATGTACAGTGTGAGTAATGGTAACTGAAATTGCGAATAACTAAAATATTCCCTTGGGGATATGTGATAGGACATTTTTCTTGGAGTAAAGACTGTAAACCATTGTAATGTTACGTGATGCTGCCCAGGGTCCCTGTATTTAAGTGTGACTGATCAGTTTGGTTGACTTGACTTCTAGTTAGGTTTCCAAAACACAAAGTGGTCTGGAAATAATCATTTTGTGTTAATCCATTTGAAACTTAGTATTGCTGTATCCTTATTTTATTATTTATTTATTCAACTACAAATGTTTGACATGCTATCAAAAACAATTTAATATATCCACAATTAGTACAAAAAATAACAACATCCTGCAACAATATCTGTACTGCCATTAAACATTTACATCTGCCTATCCCTGGTCCTTGGAAAGGACTTGATAGGTAGGCAAAAATGCCAAATCCAGTCTGAATATCTGGCTGACTGTGCAATGACCCATAAGCATATCATAACAACAATAATAATCAAAGTTATTAAACAGTAGACAGCTCAATCTGGTTAGAATGCTCTCTGGAGCAACTTCATCTTCCCAAATATCTGTGTCTTCTACTGTATCAGTCTGTAATAGGTACTGTAATAGGTACTGATTTATTAGGCAACAGAATATAACAAAATGTTACTTTTCGTATTCAGAATTGTCCAAATTTAGACTCCAAATATTGATCTTTCAAGTTATGATCTTCCCACAAAGTAGCTGACTTTTTTTTAATGTTGTGAGATAAACTAAAAATACACTGGCTGATCAGTAATTACTAAAACCTTTCAGGGTCTCAAACAAATTGGGCTTTTATATTAAGACATTTCTTCTACATTAATATTCTTTGTTAGCCAGCACTGATGATTAGAAGAGAGCACTGGGCTCAGATTTGATTCATCGATCTATTGCAGTAAGCTTATTACCCTTTCAGACTTTCATTTGCTAACGTTGCTTGTTCGCTCATACTTGGTATAATGCCTTTCTTACGACCAAACTGTTTCCACTCCTTAGTTAGATAACTGTCCCAATTCTCTGTATTCTGATTGGCTGAGGCGGGCCTTATAAACCAGCTCAGGCAGCTCAGCCAATCCTCTTTTATTACTGGCCGATTGATTAAAGGGAGGGTGGGGGGAGAAATTCGGCGAAAGAATGCTGGTTCACCTCTGATTGGCTTTCCCTTTCTCAAACTCCGCCCTCATTTTCAGATTACAAGATTTTAGCAGTGATGTTAAAGATAGCCCAAGCTTTCAAGTTACTTTTGTTATAGGGGAAAAAAAAAGTTCTTTGCATTCAGGGACTCAGTCAGCAACCCAGAAGCCCTTTCCTTGGAAAGATAGGGAATACTTTCCCCTCCCGCCGGCCCCGCGGTTGGCCATGACTAGCTACCACAATAGCGGGGCCGGTCCCGTGGACTTTCCCGAGGTCCTGAAATCGCTCCTGGAATACCATTTACCTTGGACGGGCGCTCTGAAAGGTAGGAATACAAGTCACCTCCACCCCACGCCTAACTTTTCCCGAGGCTGTAAGGAGGAACGGGTGAATTGCATCTCAATGTCTGTATGATAGTTTGAGCGCCTGACAATTCGTGAATTTTCCACGCTCGGGCAAACGGCGGGTGACGCGAATCGTAATAGGCGGTTTAACAGCAAAAAGGTCTAGGGGGCCTGTGGAGTGGGATAGGAGCCGAAAAAGATGTAAGGAAAAAAAGGGGGGGGGAGACGAAGTGCAGGATTGTGGGCTGCTGCTGACCGACTTAAATTCTCAGGCTTGTTAAGTACTTTGAGAGCAGTTCAGATACTCCCTTTTCTATTCTCTTTTCCAGAGAAACGTTTTTTAAAAGTGTTATAAAAATGAATTTCTGGCGAGAGGGATTACGGAAATTGCGAGATCTGTAAATGTTCAGGTATATCTATATAGACTATTTTGAAATTCCATTTTCAGATTATGAGGCCGCGGCAACACTCTTTAAGGGGGGTCATCCTATCTCATAAAGAAATAATTTTCATCATTACTAGAGGTACTGAATATGATGCTTTGGGATCCTGGCCATCCCATTCAAATATATTTTTACCTCAAGGCCTCTTTCTAAGATGATCATCCCTCAGCTTCTAATAATAGAGCCACTTTTACTGGCAGGTGAGAAATCAAGTTAACATGGCATGTGTAATATCTATAGGAGTAATTTGAGTGCAAGAAAGAGTCTTCTTCTGCACTAGACATTTTTGACTACTTACTGTGGGGCACTGTGCATTATTGTCCCTGCTGTATAGAATATTTCTATATTTGATATCTTTTTAACTATTCTGGTTAAGCTTTAGAGAGTGCTTGGTATGTAGATAAATTGCTCAGGCAAAAATATCCACAAAAGTCTTGCCCCTAAGATTGTCAATGTTATTAGATAGACATGTTGGGTAAATTCTGTGAAGTGTTTTCATTTTCCTGTTATTACTGTTACACCTTTATGAACTACCATGCATAACAGGTTTCTGCTTGTTTCTTACAGTCAGTGAGATTATCACTTTCTTTTACTTTGCTTTGGGAAAGTCTGCATCACATAAGGTTCATGTGCTTGTAAGCCATTTTTTTATTATTTGTTACATCTTGGATGAATTCCAAATATTTTTATTAGGAATTTGTTCAAATATTCAAATCACAGGGGAGAACAGTGATTATCTTTTTCTTGGATTCAAAAGACACCAAGTGGAAATGTTATTCTGTTTTATATCAATCTGTTGCAAATACCCACACCAAAAGACCCACCAAACTACCTGTCTGTATGTATATGAATTGCTTGCATACAAAAATGAACTGTGTTGTTATATCACAAAGTTCAGTATGGAAGAGAAGAGACGGCAATTCGCAAAGTAAAAAGAGATGTCTGGGAAGCTGTAGGAAATGAAAGAAAATTGGGGGTGACAGAAAGATATGAAGAGAAGAGAAATCTGAAATCTAAGATAGAAGCAGGAGGGATTAAAAGGAGATGGATACAAAGGGGAAGGAAAAATTTATGGCGAGACATGAAAAATAAAAGATAAAACTGAGAAATTGATGATTAAATGAATGAGCTTTTACGCTTTTATTTAGGGTTTGAAATTTAGCTTTTAATTTGCCTGGGATTAATTTGGGACTCAATTCTTGCTTTCAGTAAATCAATATGATGCTGAAAAAAAGGAAAACAAACATTCTGTGTCAGGCTCACTCTAAGCAATATTCTACAACTGAGTGCCAAAGTAGAAAATCTTGTTTCTGGGCATTTCCTGCCTTGTTCTCAAAGACTGGAACTCATGAAATGATATCTAAGGAATATTTTAACATTTTGACAGGTTTATGTGATCAGAGCTAAATTGAAAGAATCATATTTAATTATTAACTTCCAAGCACAATTAATGCAATTGTTTTAAATGAACAGTCCTTAAAATCAGACTTGGCAAAGGTTATTTATGTTACTAAATCTATCCCTGATAAGTGCAGAAATATATTAAGGCATTCTCCAGTCTATTCCCCTCTACTTCAATACATCCAATTATAAGGAAGCTACCACTATCCTAGTTAACTAACTCAACCACTGACTCCATTTACATTAGAACTTGTCCTAACGTTCAATTGGAACCTGTAATTTAAGGCATGTCCTCCACTTTGTATTCTGAGTCAATAGAGTACAGATCCTCCTCCTCCAGGTTTTACCTCTTCAGATAATTGAAGAGGGCTATCATACCTCCTCTCCCCAATGTGATCCTATAATTTGATGTTAAACTGAAATATATGCATTGATTGATGGGTATAAATTTTTAGATAGCTTAGAGGCAGCAGTCTATTTATATAAATATTTATATATTTCAATTAAAAATAAAGGAAAGAAACACCTTACTTCCTAATACTATGACCCTGGACCAGAGACAGTTAACATAAATCATATCATATAAGACCATCATATAAGATTTCTTAGATACATTAAGAATCCTTTGGCTCAAATTCAGGTTGTCATTGATGCTATGTGTGTCTGTCTGTCTGTCTATCTGTCTTCCTTTATTTGTATGTATATTACCATGAAAATATCTTAAAACCCGTCTTCAGCAATAAAACTGTAGAGCCAAAATCTAGCATTCATTAAAACAATGTAAATTTAAGATAGCATACAGTATTGCCAAACAGATGGCAGGCAAAGAACAGATATTGATCTCCAAAGACTTGTCAGAACAGCTAGGTTTTGACAGCTTTCCAAAAGATGACTCAAGTAGAGACTGAGGCCAACTAGATATCTTGAGGAGGGGATGGGCATTTTAATGAAGTAGATCAGGGCAATACTGGAGAAAATTGCTTCTCTGGTCCTGTCCCCTTCATCTTTCAAACTGAGATTACCCAGGTCATTCACGCAAGCACAACAAATAGTACCAATAGGGGAGAATTTTTGTAGCTCAGGAAATGAGGAGCCCTCGGTGCTTTGAGCTTGGTTGTTTTCATGCAAATGTTTCATTACCCAAATTAGGTAGCATCAGTTTAATGAAATGTCTGCAAGAAAACAACCAAACTGAAAGAGCACCAAGGACACCTCATTTCAATCCCTCACAATGCATAGTTTGGTTAAAGTAACTTGGAGGATGCAGGCTATAAATATGCTGGGCCTGTAACTTCTAGGCAGTTATTTATTTTTTTGTTAAGACCAGCATTTGAATTTTGTTTGAATTTCAAAAATCTTTTCATATGTACTATTATGAAGCCAGATGCTCCCCATCCTGTAACTGTGCAGACGTCCCAACTCATAATCTTGTTACTGTATTTTGTATTCATAAAAATACAGGCTAAACATCTTTTTCCAGGCAAGATGATGCATCCATTAAAAAACTCATCTCTTCCATACCAATCTTGTTTATATATTTTATACAATCCTCTCTGGCTCCAGAGATCAGTCTTATATCAGTCAGATTTATTTGAATGCGATTAAAATTGGGTGTCATCTGTATAGTAATAACAGATCAGCCAAAATCTCAACAAGGCACATACCTTGATTATCATGTCATTTTTGTGCTGAGGATATATTAAGAATGTAGAAATCTTATTATGACTAATTATATTATTCTGAGCTCCAAATTTCTTGCTCAGAAATAGTTCCATTTTGTTTACATAGGCTCTAGATAAGTTTAATAAATTATTATTGCTGAAGATGGTGTTACTATTATTAACTGACAAGAAAAAGTTTTCAGTGGGACTGAACATGCAATATCCAGTTGAATTTTTCAAAAATATAAACAGCTGATGTTGGCTTAATGATCAAAAGGAATTAGTATAGACCAGTGATGGTTAACCTTTTTGCCATCGTGTGCCAAAAGTGGGGGGAGCGCGGTGGGGTCACACGCGCGCGTGCCCACATCCATAATTCTATGCGCCCCGCCCCCCCGCTTTTGGTACGTGATGGCACAGTAGGCCTGTTTTTTGCTCTCCCCAGGCTCCAGAGCCTTTCTAGGAGCCTGGGGAGGGCAAAAATGGTCTCCCCCCTCCCCAGAGGCACCCTGGAGGCCAGAAACAGTGCGTTTCCTGACTTCTTGTGGGCCCAGAAGGCCCGAAAATCAGCTGGCTGGCGCACGCATGCGTGCCGGAGCTGAGCTCGCGTGCCCACCAATATGGCTCCGCGTGCCACTTGTGGCACCCGTGCCATAGGTTCGCCATCACGGGTATAGACTATTTTGTTCTGATTTGACTAGTGTATCCTGGAAAATTAATCTTTGCCTCTCAGTTTCTTTAAAAGCTTTACTAATCCCTGTTGAAATATTAAAGTAGGGTAAGAGAAGAATGGTATGAATACTTGTGCCAATCAAAATAACCCATGTGCTAAAGTAATGGAATATCATGCTCACTTGTAACATTTAATGTTAAAAATTCCCTTAAACCGAATTTAATTTCTAGTGTTTACACATAGGTTTTTTGGCAATGAAGTGGAAACAGTTTGTAATTATTTTCTTTTGGGATTTTTTTTTCAAGTTCCAGTCTAGTTTATCATATGAGACTTTCCTGGTGATTTGCTCTCCAAGGACTAGCCAGTTTTGATGCTGATTAGCTCAGTTACTTGCTGTGACCTGTAATGTTTAATATTTATTTAAAAGAGCATTTTTGAAGAATCAAATGTTAATATTTCTGCAACATTTATCAATCTAGGAAAATCGATCTCTTTCTGCTCCCAAGGAAATTATATTCAAAATGGGCAATGAGGACCAGAACAATCAATGAAAGGGTAATTGGTGTGACTGCATATGTAGACCCTTTTCTTTTGCATGTCACTATTTTAACTGGTTTTTTTAAGGTTAAGCCCCAAGGGTGTACAGCTGCCGAAGACATTTTGCCGTTTGAAGGACTGTGTTTTCCCTCCCAGCCCATTTGCTAACTCAATTGGATGACCAACAGAGCATTTTTTTGATGTCATCAAAGGGATAGCATCTTCACTGGGCCTATGGTCACACCACCAACTGCCCTGTCCTGAATAGTGAACTTCCTCACCTCATTCTGCCTAATAATAAGGCTGGCTCTGACATAGAAAGGGAAACACACGGCATGGTCTCCTGTATGCCAAATTCAGTTGGTGTTGTCTTTATTGACACATCTATTAGAGCTGGGAATGGGTTTTGGCAGCAATACAGTAGAGAATTGCAACTGCTTTCTTCTGGGATGTTCTATAGCCCTGGGGTCCCCAGAAGCCCATCCAAACATTAACCCGACTGACCCTGCTCAGCCTCTGAGTTTTGACAAGGCTGGTCACACACTGCCATCTGCTGAGACCAATATAGATAAACAAGCTTCAAAAGGATTGGGGGGAAAAATGGCACCATGTACAAGTTTAGGAAGACAATTCTGCTAAAACATAGAGGATGTGTGCGTCATTAACAACATGGCTGTGTACAATTGGTATACACACAACACAAACCACCCTGTGGAGGTTTTTCCAGTTAGCCTAAGCTGGTAGGAATATAAGTGGAAGGATTCCATCTACTGTAATGTTCGCAGATCAACTTCTCCATTTTGCAAATAGATGTTTACTTTCAACGAGCCTTTCGGACAGGATAAAATGGTTTTCTCCAAGTGATGTTTTCCCAATGACTTAAGTTGTGCGTCGGCTGAGAACGTGTTGGTCCAAAGACCGAACGAATATATAAGTTGCGAGCGTGACGCTTCCCCAACCTGCGCTCCTGGGGATTTTTGAGTGGGCTCCCGTAATTGCCAGCCGGTCACGGCTTTTGACTACTCCAAATGAGGCAATATAGTAGAACCCAACCGGTGGGTCACAGGTTGGAGTAGCCTGCTCAACCGCCGCCTTCCTCTCCCCTTCACTCTGGTCTTTTCCGCGCTTCCCTTTGCGTTTGGAGCGGAGGCCCTCGACCGCTAAGGTCTCCAAGCCTATCTGCTCCTTTTGCCACTTGGCCCCGCCCCAGAGTTCCTTCAGCTCAAAAGCTCCGCCTTGCCGCTGTTTCTCCTCTGGGGTCATTTGAGGTTTAGCGCTGGAGGCGCTCGCCGCGTTCTAAACGACGGGAGTCTCGGTGGAGCTACTGACGCCAGCAGAGGGGAAAGGGGCGGTGCCCACATTCTCGCGAAACGCTCCTCGCTCCGCGGCACGTGCCGGGCCTCCGTTCAAGCTTGTCGCGGAGTGGCTGCGGTACCAAGCCAGTTCTGTCTTTCGGCAGGCCGAGCCAATCACCGCACGAGCAACTTAGAGGCGGTCATGAATAATAAGTGTCTCCGGGGCCGTCGGAGGCGCGCCGAGGGAAGTGGCGCATGCGCTTTCGCTAGCTTCGAGAGGGCAACGGTATATTTATTATTTATTTTTTTTCCTTTTCCGCGGCGTCCGCTCCGCTGGCGTCTCTTCTCGCCTCCTTTTTCCCTCTGGGCCTCCGTGGGGGGGCTCGAGCTCCGCCGGTCGGCCCCCTACGCATCAATAGCATGTCCAGCCGTGCTGCGCCTCAGGAGGTAGCAGCGGCAGCGGAGACCGCGGGAGCCGTGCAGCAAGAACGGGGCCCGACGGGCGCTTTCCCTTTGGTGCTGAAGAAACTGATGGAAAATCCTCCGCGGGACGCACGCTTGGGTGAGGGTGGCGGGAGCGTCTCGGGGTAGGCTCGGCCTCAGCAGAAGGAAATGCACGATGGACGGGAGGGAGGACGGGTGGAGAGGGAATTGCGGCGGCGGCGGCTAGTGCCTCAGTTCGGACGGGCACGTCGCATCCATTTTGCCGTGTGGCCTGGCGGGCGCTGGGGTTGCTCCTGGTGGTTGCCGCGGAGCGCTTCATTCGCCCAGCACCTGCAGCCCCCGTCGCTTATTGGCGTATATCCGGAGCTGTTTTTGAAGCTCTGGGCGCGTAAGGCGGCGAGTCCGTACATTGTTTTCTTGAAAATAATCTCCACATAACGGAGCGGGGCTTCCTTGTGATAACCGCGAGTAGGACGATCGGCCCCGAAGGGATGCTGGAATCGGTCGGTTGCACTTATCTATTGCAAAGTATAGGCGCACACCAACACATATATACACACGTTTAGTCTGGGAGGGGATGCCTTTCTGTTCGATTCTGAAAGTGTAGTGTCATATACCTCTTTCCCTTATCTGTCAGAGGAATGCTTTGCTGACTTTTGCATGCTGTCATGCATTTACTTTTTAAATGCTTTGAATTAGTCTTTTTTTAACCAATGGCACAAGAGAAGAAAGTAGTAATTGCTAAACTCAGCAGCAAACGGTAGTGGTGATTTAATTGTCAACACTTTGTTCCTCAACCTGAATAATCAAATCTTTGTTTTAAATATTCATTTATATGAAAGTAGCTCTGATATCTTCTGTCTTCCCCGTCTTTTAAAGAAACAGTAGCATTGTGGACTGAAAATATAGTAGCCATGTAATTGAAAGCCTATGCACTAAAGATAAATTCCTTGTGTGTCCAATCACACTTGGCCAATAAAGAATTCTATTCTATTCTATTCTATTCTATTCTATTCTATTCTATTCTATTCTATATTTTACATATTGATAGAAGAATGTAAAGTAACTGGATTTAAGACTTTTATAATGTTTTATCTTATTGATCATTTCTGTTTTGGTATATGTGTTTGAAACAAAATTACATTTTTGAAATTCATATTCTTTTGAATTAATTTCTTAACATCTATAATTTATTTTGCATTTTACATTGCTATATTATTAAGAACTAAATTCTGGTGCTGCTAATGCAGAAAAATTCTGTTTAATTAAGATATGCAATTGTTTTTATTGAGCCAGTCCTATATCTACTTAACTAAGAATACAATTAGTTGAACACAAAGGGATAATTTTCAGGAAACAGAAAACTGACCTACGGTATTGGTTTGCATCTTTTATGAATCTTTGTATTTTTATGTCTTAAAATTAGTACTTACAAATGAACATTTCATCACATATTCCGTGCATTATTATATTATTTGCGGGTGAAAGGGCTGTATACTAAATGAGCCATTTAATATATTGAAAACCTCTTCAACTTTATTTTTTGTTGGTTCATACACTCAAAGTGACTGATCAGATTTCTTTAGCAAGTTCAAATTGGCTAACCTCCTTGTAGATTGTTTTGGCAGCAGTACAGAGTCTATTAGCTTTTGGGGGATCAGCCATGGTCAGCTAGGTGTTACCATCTTAGTATTGATACAGCAAATGGTTCCAGTTCTTGGATCATCATATATAAAAAAACACAAATGGTTAAATATAGTTCTGCATAAGACTAATATCATCATTCTGTTTTCTTCTAGATAAAGAGAAGAAGGAAAAACTTGAGGAAGATGAAGCAGCAGCTGCAAGTACAATGGCAGTCTCTGCCTCCCTCATGCCTCCCATTTGGGATAAAACTATTCCTTATGATGGGGAGTCTTTTCATCTGGAGTATATGGATCTTGATGAATTCCTGTTGGAAAATGGAATCCCTTCCAGTCCTGCTCATCTAGATCTGAATCAGAATCCCCTCCTGCCTGTGGCTGAACTGGAAGGAAAAGAACCTGCCACTGTTGCTACCACTCCACCTGCATCATCTTCCACAACAGTTTTCAATCTATCAGAAACGACCAAAAATTCAGGTGTGTTAAGGGGTTCAAAAGGATGCTGTTCAAAAAAAGGTTGCCTATGTTGCCTAATTGGGTTCTTAGCAGGGGTGAAATCTAGCAGGTTCTGGAGAACCGGTAGCGGAAATTTTGAGTAGTTCAGAGAACCGGCCAATACCACCTCTGGCTGGCTCCAGAGTGGGGTGGGAATGGAGATTTTGCAATATTCTTTTACCAGGAGTGGAGAGGGAATGGGGATTTTGCAGTATCCTTCCCCTGCCATGCCCACCAAGCCACGCCCACCAAGCCACATCACGCCCACCAAGCCACACCCACAGAACCAGTAGTAAAAAAATTTGGATTTCACCACTAGTTATTAGTTTAATTGCAATGCAAAAATCAGAAAAGTAATTAAATGATTAGAATGAGCAATTTGCTTGTCATGCAAAATTAAACCTGAATTTAGAAATAGGTAGTTCAGTAATACACAATCTAACAACAAATAATTTCATAGCAAGTTACAGGGAAGAAACAAGTAATTTCACTGGTTCACATTATTGATTCTATTAATATTATGTAAACAAGAGATGAAGGTGGTAGCACTATGTATGCTGCTTTTTGCTGAAAATATGTTGTTTTAATTCAAATAAGTGTAGAATGAAGAACTATTGTAAAATCTGTCTTGTTTGATTAGTATTAATATATATTACCTTATATGCTGCTATATTAAATGCATTTATCACTGGGTTTCAGATTTAATGGTGAAGGGGTGGAAAATATTTTGCCAGTTTCCTTCTCTCTTACTTGTGATACATTATTAAGGAAGGAAGACTCAGTTTAAATTTCAATGGGAATTATATTATTGAAGTTATATGGAAACTGGCTAGTAGTTATAATTCACATTATACAATTTTACTTTGCAGCATGCATTGAAAATATGCATTCAAAAATATATATTTGAAGCAATCTAGAAAAATGCTTATGCTAGGTCAAAAAGGTATTATTTAGAAAAACTAATTTTAAAAATGTTAGAAAATATAATTGCATAAAATGCATATGAATTTACTTGTTTTTGCTCACGTTCTAATGTTTCCCATGTTATCATACATCTGAATTCCTCTATGCATCAGTCAAATGTCCAAAGGATATAGTACCAAAATATTTCTTTGCAAGTTAGTAGATAAACAGATTGTGGTTGTCCAGAATTCATTTTGACTTAAAAATTATATTTTTTTTGCCTTTATTAAACAGTACTCTTACCTCATCACTTTTGTTTTCTAGACATAAAACTCTTATTGAATAATAGTTAATTTGTGAATAATTTTTGGTCCTTTTTTGTTTCAATTTTATTATTTTTTCTCTTTCCTGAAGAATTTCTATTGAAAGACCATTATTTCCCACTTTTATCCAGAAAAAATATGTACTTCAACTGTGTAGGCTCCTAAGGTGCAAGATAAACCTTTGGGAATATGTATGAGAATAGTCCCATGCAGATGTTAATTCATAGTTTTAATTCCTGAAATGTTTTTCTGTGCCAGGTAAATTAATCAGATTTTCACATATTTACCTGGAGAGCCATTTAAAAATGTTTTCCCTCAATGTTCTTAGTGGACATAGAGAAAATGAGAATTCTGAAAATTAATACCACTGTCTTCCTTAAAGCAAGGCTAAATACAGGACTTTCCAGTGTTGCAGCCTCTTTATGTGAGTGACCTTTCTTCAGTGAAAATGGTATTGCACTACATAATATGCTTTTTGAATAAAGGGCCCTTTTAATGTTTCTGTTTTATCATAGTTATCTTCTTCATGCTGCTCACTATTAAATTTGTTTTCTTTTTTCCAGAGTCCTCTCCAGATGATGAAAGATTGACTCCTAGCCCCGTTGATCCAGATTGTGTTGAGATTGATGTGAATTTCAACCCTGACCCTGCTGATTTAGTGCTGTCCAGTGTGCCTGGAGGAGAGCTTTTTAATCCTAGAAAGCATAAGTTTGCTGAAGAGGAATTGAAACCACAGCCTATGATTAAAAAAGCCAAGAAAGTCTTTGTGCCAGATGATCAAAAGGTAACTGTGTTTATTCGGTTATTGTTTAGATGAGTGATCATATTTCAGAAGTACTTGAAATCATGTTTGTTGGCTGCAAAGAACATTTTCAACTATGCTACTGGAGTTTCCCACAACTGAGTCTTTTTAATCAGCAGATTATTTGTTCTAAAATTCTGGTGGATTTAGTGTGAGTTTCTTGAGGAATGGCAATTTACCATCTTCTTACTTGTTCCAGAATATAATTTAATAACATTGCTAGGATTTAATCAAGGATACTTTGTTTCATTTATTTCAGATTGTTGCAATCCAGGTGGATAATTTAAAACATTTTCCAAGGCTTCCCCAGTGAAAAATAATTATTATAAACTACAATTAGTCAGGCTGAACTTCCTGTTGTCCCTTAATCTATCCTTCTGAAAAATTCTTTGCTTTTCTATCCAGGATTTTCTGGTGCAGCTTCAAGAAAATAGGGGGAGGGAGGAGATGGGTCTGGAAAAATAAAAGGAATTGTCATTCCCCCAACTATAAAAGGTTTACAAATCTTGCATACAACCTGAAGCACAAGATGTAGCTGTAGAGTGTATATAGGGAAGATTATAATGAAAAATTCCTTATATTAATTAAGCTAAATCTGTTGATATAAAAATGAATTAAAATAAATGCAGTCAGCCTAGTTAATTTAATTATTTATTTACTTACCTACCTACCTACCTACAAGTCTATTTTGACTCTTAGCACCTACATCAGGGGTGTCAAACTGGATTTCTTCAAGGGCCAGATCAGCATTGTAGTTCTCTGTGGGCTGGTGGCTGGGAGTGGGGGTGGCGAGTGAGCGGGACTGATGCCTCTGCAACATTCTGCTGGCCAAAAACGGGCTGCATGGCCCATTTTCAGCCTGTTTTTTGACCTGTTTTGGGCCTGTTTTTTGGCCCAGTTTCAGCCGGCAGAGTGCTGCAGGAGGCCACGGAGGGTTAAAATGCAGCGTGGGGGGGAGGGGGCTCGCACAGGGCCTGTTTTAGCTGCCAGAGGCACCGTAGGCCAGTCCCTTCATATTTCCAAGATCGCCCCACGGGCCGGATTTAAGAACCCTGCAGGCTGGATTTGGCCTGCGGGCCTTGAATTTGACAGCCCTGACCTACATGAATCAGTTCCAGAAGTTTCCTTGGCAACAATTTTGCAAGTTTTTAGTTGTCTTTTTCCTAGGGCTGAGACTGAGTGATCCAGAATCACCTAGTTGGGCTTATGTGTAAGACAGGACAGTCTCCCAGTTTCAGTACTTTTAATTACTACATCAAACTGATTCTCCACGAATATTACCTCCTTGAATAAGTTTTTGGGTTTCAGTGAATATTTTTTGTGGAGAAGATGGAGAAAAATCATGTGGGTTTCTTACTTAGAAATTCATAGAATCCATTTTGTTCAGGGGTGAAATCTAAAATTTGTTACTACTGGTTTTGTGGGCGTGGCTTGGTGGGCGGGAGGTAATGTGACTGGGTGGGCATGGTCAACCTTTTTTTTTTACTTTTAAAAGCATTTTTTCTACAACCTTAAGAGGTTGTAGAAAAAATGCTTTGAAAAGTAAAAAAAACAGCCTCTGATGATCGTATGGCTCAGCTGAGCATGGGGCGGGCGCAGGGATTTTTGCTATCGGTTCTCCAAACCACCCACCGCCATCGCTACCGGATCGGGCGATCCGATCCGAACTGGGAGCATTTCACCCCTGATCTTGTTCCTTTTGCTTTTCTTCTTTCCTCTCTATTCTAAGGAAAGGTTACCAGTTTATTGAATAAATCGGTATGAAAGCCAACCTCTTTGAGGGAAGTGACTGTTCCTTTCCCAATTTAAGGGCAGTATTCAATTTGTTATGTCTAAGCTTTGCCATCTTAGGAATTCATCTTTCTAAAGATCCTTGATGGAATTAAAAGGCAAGAGCTAGTTTGGTGTTGTGGTTACGGTGCTGGCTTGGAAACCAGGAGATGTAAGTTCTATTCCCATCTTAGCAATGAGATGGGTGACTTTGGTCCAGTCATTCTTTCTCACTCCAATCCACCTCACTGGGTTGTTGTTGTTGTGAGAAAAACAGAATGAAGGCACATTGGATATGTTCGCTGCATTGAGTTACTTATAAAGTAATAAAGGTGAGATAAAAATCTAATAAAGGTACAATCTGATTTTTATCAATTAAATTCAGTTGATTTATAAATTGATTTTGAGAGCACTGTGATGCCATACCAAAATTAGCGGCTTCTCATGTAGATGAACAAAAGTTGTCATTAGGTAAAAGGTAGTCAGAAAATTTAAATTTTAATTTAAAAATTGGTGTGGTATTTTGCCTGACTAGTTCTGGTCAACTGTAGTGTTTTTAGTCAGTTCCTATTCCCTTTTTTTCATATCTGTTACATCATAATATTCTGGACCACATTTCTGAGTAATCTTCACATGTAGCAGGGGTGAAATCTAAAATTTTTTGCTATCGGTTCTGTGGCTGTGGCTTAATTAGTGGGCAGGGCTTGGTGGTCAGGTGACTGGATGGATGTGGCTTGGTGGTCATGTGGGCATGGCCAAGTCGACGTCACTTCTTTGCCCTTTTTTAACCTACAAAACACAACACAACACAACTGGCTCACCCACAATGTAAAAGCAGCTGTGGTAGACCCAAAATGGCCCATAGAACAAGCAAGAACCTCACACAGCCACAAAAAGCCCAAAAAAATCAACTTTCACACTTTACACACACACAACACAACACAACACAACTGGCTCACCCACAATGTAAAAGCAGCTGTGCTGCACCCAAAATGGCCCCTGCAACAAGCAGGAACCTCACACAGCCACAAAAAGTCCAAAAAACCAACTTTCACACTTTACACATACAAAATTCCACATACACTTTTGTGAGATTTTGTGTGTTTGTGTAGTTAGAGTGAAACACTACAGAATCACCCAAAGTCTCAGAAAGCTGCACAAATATTATTTTATTTTATTTTATTTTTATTTTTATATAAAAGCAGCTAAATTTAAAACTTCCTAAACTTTAAATGGCTAAAAAAAGAACAACTAAAAAAACCCCCATTAACTATTTTTTAAAGCTCCCAAAGGGGAAAAAAACTTACAGGTAGGTAGGCAGGCAGGCAGGCAGGCAGATAGAACTGCTCACCGATGAGCTTGATTGCAGGCAGGGAAATTCAGTTGCTTGCTGATGCAATGGATTGCAGGGATTACAGCAAGCGAAGGAAGGCAGGTGTGCGAAGGTAAGCAAGCTGGATGCTGGGGGGGGGAAGGGATTTTTGCTACTGGTTCTCCAAACTGCCTGCTGCCATCACTACCTACTCGCCTGAGCCAGTCCGAACCGGGAGCATTTCACCCCTGACACGTAGCCCTCTACACTTCATTGTGGTAGCCTAATATGAAGGTTACTGGAGCATGGATAACAATAACTGTGGGCAGTAGCTTGCAAACAAGTCCAGTCATATTTGGTCATAAGAAAAACTAGATAATAGATCAAGAATCAATGAAATATTTGCTAAATACTAAACTGTCAATCTGATTATTTCCACATAGGATGAAAAATATTGGACACGGCGGAAGAAAAATAATGTGGCAGCCAAGCGATCTCGGGATGCTCGGCGTCTAAAAGAGAATCAGATCACAATCCGAGCTGCTTTTCTGGAGAAGGAGAACACAGCCTTGAGGACCGAAGTTGCAGAACTACGGAAGGAAGTGGGAAAATGCAAGAATATTGTCTCTAAATATGAAAGCAGATACGGATCCTTGTAAGCAAACTCTTTCCCTTACTATAATTAGTCCTGTGAATTGTTTTCTATAGAGATTTATAGAAATAATAAGGCACTTTTGTTATCACTTAACCAAGTCTACACCTCTCCTAACATAACTTGATTAGATTTGATTTTTGTGTTGCAGTATGTCACTTTTTAATATTTTTATACAACACATTTACAGAGCTTGACATTTGTAATAAAAAAAGTCTAATTTGATGAATCAAGCTTGTCTGGGTTTGCTAAACTGATTCTGGTATTGGAAAAAAAATACTTAATGCAAAAGTTATTTTATTTTGCTTTATAACATATTATATAATGTGGAATAAATGAAGCATTAGAATTGTTCCCTTATTCATTAATGAAAGAAGTATAAAGTAAACTGAAATACTTAACACAATTTCTAATACTATATTGAGGAAAGTATATATTTCAGGCCCAAGTTACTTATTTTTAGTCTCTATAGGAACAAAAATATATATGCTTTCACATAAGCCATGCTATTGAGCTGTTATTTTGGATATTATAAGTATTTTTGGAAGTTGGAAAACCTGGATGTTTAACTCAATTCACAATAATAATTACCTCTAACTCATTTGTGCTAGTTTTTTAAACTAACATAATGTATGTTAGTTAAGGATGTATGATTCCAAGGCTCTTGAATACCAGATACATTTGATATAGCAAAATACTTACTACATTTTTGAAAGAGTTCAGTTTTGTTACTTTAATTAAAAGTTAAAAAAAGATAATGATTTGTAAACTATGCTGTAAAAGAAGCATGAGTATAGAGATTGTTTTAAATCTTTTAAAGCAATTCTTTACAAAAGGCTTATTGTTCAATATAAGAAAAAGTTCCACCTTCTTGCAAGTAGTTTGATTGTAATCCCTTTTTGCAACCTTCAGACAAAGTCATTGTGGAAACCAGATTCACTTAACAACCATATTATTAATTTAACAACACTGGTTCCCTTAACAACTGTGGAAAGAAAAGTCATAAAACGGGGCAAAACCCACTTAACAAATTTATCACTTAGCAACATAAATTTTGGGCTCAATTGTGGTTGTAAATTGATGACTACCTGTATAGCAAAGGTAGATAGAATTGTATTTATTAAAAAGCAACCCCTTATTTTAGAGTTTTTCTTTATAAAACAGTGTCAAGGAGAGAAGGAAGCTAAATGTTTGAACTGGCTTTTAGACATAATGAAAGCTAAAGTTTGGGTTATTACCTTTATTTACCTAAAATAAAGGTCTTATAATGGTTATCTTCTGCTGTACACATTCTTTTTCAATCTTGTCTTTTTCATATAAAAATCTACAACTTCATACAAATAGTTAGTGTCAGATATGGATCAACAATTATTTTTAACTTTGATATTGTTCCTCAATAGAGATGAAAAGTGTTCTGATTTTATGTGATTATGAGAACTTTATTAGAATTGTTTTCTTTTATTATTATCTTTTTCTTGGTGCAGTTGACTGCACTTCATTGTTAGTTTAAAATTCCTTCAATAAATGAAAAGATACTTTAAAATAATATGTGACATCACTGGAAGTGCAATGTAACAAAGTACTGTCTTATAAATAGTTATATTCTTGCTTTGCTTTGTTTAAAGTGACTTATCCGATTCCGAATGATGCATCTTTAAAGACTCTTAAAATCACAAAAGAAACTAAAAACTACACATGAAACCACCTGCCATCAAAGTGAACAGTGAGGCACACTGTATTCTACACAAACCATCTGATGACTCTGCTTCTCTGCAAGTATCTCCTTGAACTACCTAAGGGCTGAGCATGATGAAAAGACTAAGGTCTCTAATTCTACACTTCCCTTTGTACTGCTCTTTTCCTTGTTGTGGCAATTTGCAGTACATTGTTTATTTCATTTCAACCACTTGTAGTGCTTGTGATTCGGAATATAGCCTGAGCAAGCTGTAGCTTTGCAAGGTAACTCATAGGAGGAAAGAACAAGTTTTAATCGAAAATCACTTCACTAAATAAAAAAGTTACACATTCTGTTTTATTCTAGAAAAGGGGTATTGATATTGCCTCCAAGCATTATTAAGTAATAATACTGTTGAAACAGAAAACATAAGAAATGGACCAGAATAGATCCAATATCAATATCCAATTCAATATCCAATCAGTGGAGAAAAACAAGCACCTTAAGATGCACTGCATATTATCAAATGTTGGCAGCTGTTTTTGTCATTCATAATCATTGACATTAGGTCTTCTTTCACTCATGAGGGCCGCACTGATCTGATATTGTCCTGCCCCTGTGTCCTGTCAGTCTGTGGACTTTGAGAAACTGAACTGAATAACTGTTAGTCCTGTTGTGGAGCAAGAGGAAACCCTGCAATAACCATTTGTAGTGTTTCTTTGCGTGCTGGTGGTGGGGAGGGGAGACAGCTAGCTTTCCATTGTTGGATCTCATGCTGTAGAAATTCTTCCCTACTGCCACCAATCTCCAGTTTTTTCAGGGGCAGTATTACTGTTCCCTCCGGTTGATATGGGTAGTGGGCTGTCTGCTGTTTTTTGTGCCCTTCCACTAGTCATCCTGAGGAATGCAGGTCTACTTCATGCTGATCAGAGCAGAGTTTTCAGGACTGCTACTCGGGAAAGGGTAGGAGAGATGAGATAGATTTGTGCGAGCATCCCAAGATTTCTAAGTTAGCATTTTTCCTTCCTGACATCTGACAATACTCTGGTGAGATTACTGTGCTGATGAGCTGATGCATTTTCACAGTATACTCTTTGTAATAAACATAGTGTAGTTTGTCCTTGCTTTTCTAAACATACTTTTAACTGTAGAATTTAATTTAAAAAAAGTATTAAAATTAATAAAGGACAGATTAAAAAAGATGTAAAATGCAATAATTTTAGTCCACATTTTCTCTATTATACATGGAGAGAGAGAGAGATGAGAACTCAGTGTACCTAATTTTCTTTATTCAGTAAATCATTTAGTTTGTACTAGCCCATCAAAGGAGGGGTAGTTTTTTGGATTTCAAAATTGCAAATAATAATAATGGAATTATTTGTCATCTTTCTTTACATTTCCTAAATAATTTGTGAACTTTCATAAAAGTTTAATTTAGAATTATAATATCATCACACAGAATAATGAAATGTAATTCTGACACATGCCTGTAAAGTTGTAGAAATAGTTGGTAAACCACATAGCTAAGGTCGAATGGTGATACGGGAATTACAACTCTGTGGAAATTAGAGTTATAATCTACATTAAATTGTAGTGTGTCAAAATAATACATATTTGGATTTATTTATTAATGATGAACACTCAAAGTTATTTAAAAAGCATATAAGAGATGAACATTGCTGTTTCTGATATAGTTCAAAAGGTAAAGTAAAAGCTTACTCAGATTGAGCCCATCTCCTGGCAATTTCATGAACATATCCACAGATTTCATCGTGCAATACAGACTATTGTTTCCACTTCTCAGGCTAGCTTATAGACTTGATATTTCTTGGTAATTTCAAGTCCTGATCCTAACAAGATCCTGTTTAGCTTTCCAGGTCAACCAAGGTAGGCTAGAACCTGTCTTTCCTAAAATGCAGGTTTTATTGTTTCTAATTAGTAAGGAAATAAAGATGCTGTTTCAAATTCTATGAACGTGGACTGTAAAAATCTGAGAAAATTGGTATAAATTAGAACAAAATAGTCATAATATCAATCTTATCTCATGCTTTTCTAAAGACTGTGCTGCAAATTCTTAAAACTTGCATTTGGTGCCAGATTTCTAATAACTTTACTTATACTATGATACAAATGCAGCTTATAATAATCTATGTGTCGGATATTCATTAAACTGTCTTGCTATAGTTTGTGAAGATTTTATGAATGAAGAACATAATACAATCTAGCAAGATTGTAGGAATATGTCAAATGATATTGTATATATTTATGTAACTAAAAATCTTCAGTAGCAGAAATACTATTAATTATTTATGGCCTGCACATATAAGCCTTCAGTAGTGTAGCATACTATGTTTGAATATCATGCGATAAAAATATGTATACAGCAGGAAAATTGCAGTATTTGACTTGCTTTTTAGTTGCTTGGAAGTCATAATCACTTTATATTTAAGCTCAAAACTATGTGAAATTATATAACAATTTCTGAATTTGTTAGAAATGACATGTCCCAATTCAAAAACAAATTTAGGAAAATTAAGAGAAACTAAATTAAGAGAAAATGTATAGATCATAAGCACAAATAGGCCTACCATCTTTTGTAACTCTACATCTTGGTAATTCCATTGTGGCAGAAAAATATATATGCTTAGTATTATGTATCCAAATAAGTAATGGAAAATAAAGGCAGTATAGTAGATGTGAAAATTCTTCTTTATAAACTGGTATGATCTACAGTAGACAATAGGAAAGGTTTGCGAACAGCAATGAGTTTTGTATGGGTATTCAGGTTTTATTCACCTGCCACTGAATAGCCACATGTTATGAAATTTATTCTAAATACTGAGGTGAAAAATTCATGAAATAATACAGGAATCTAAGTGATTTTAAGGGCATTCTAGGCAAAATTGCAAAACATTTCTTAAATAAATTTGAATTCACAAAATAGAGAGAAAAGTCGTCTAGTGTTATTTTACTTGTTTGGTAGGAAATGTATGTTTTTAGAGTTTACCATGCATTATCTTTTTTCCTCAGTTTTCTTTAAGAGTTCAAACGAAAGACCGTAAGAAGAAAAAAAATTGAAAAATATTTAAAACAATGTATGTCATAGGGTTCTTTCTATATGAAACATTGCCATTACGGATAATTTTTTTTCAACCCTCTGCTAAGTACCAGCTACGAAATATTTGAGTTTCTTGATACTGGGAGTTTTAGCCATCTCATTTAGTCAGTATAGCCATTGGTTTCCCACTTGCTTTTTTACATTCAGTATCCATTCAAAAAACAATATTTTACCATTTTTTCTATATTTATCATTTCAATAACAACCAGATACATAATACTGTGGTAATTTAATACCATAAAGCAGTAACTCATAAGTGGAGAATAACATATCCCTTTTTATTCAATTTTTTCCATCTATCAGTTTTAACATTTTTTAAAATTATAAACTAATATTCTTAAATAATTGATTTGAGTAGGCATAGTATATTATTTTTTTTAATTGAATATTTGTGTGAACCTTCTACTTTGGTTTGTCTTAAAGGAGATTTTGCAGTTCTCTGTGATCTCTGTACAGATTTTGTGTGAAATTTTGATAGAGTCTCAGTTTGGTATAATTCATTCAATAAATAGTTGATGAGACATATTGTGTATTCTGAAGCTTCTCAAAGCTTTGATATTTAATCTATGCTATCTTTGTTGCCATTTTGTATGATTGCAAAAAATCAGCGAAATCTGTAGCTTTTTAAAAGTACAGTATATATTTATTGGCATTTTTCCATGTCCTTTTTGAGCTATATTGTATTGTGCTGCCTGGAATAATCAATTATTTTAAATGTAGAAAGTGAAAGAGAATAAGCAGGAAAGCTTGCAATAAAATGTTAGAAAAACATTCTTTGAATAACCAAAAGTAGCTGATGCTGCACTCTAATACTCATAATACTCTTGCTTTGGGCATTTTGTTTGCTTGTTTTTGATAAAAAAATCCCCAAATATTTGCTTCAAATTAATCAAATCAGCTCATTTGCATTTTAACAGTTCTTTTCTTCAATAACAAGTGAAATGCATTTACATCCAACTCCTTTACAGTTTTTATTACAGTACAGGTAGTCTTTGACTTATGACCACTCATTTAGCAATCATTTAAAATTGCAACGGAGCTGAAAAAATGACTTACGACTGGTCCCTGCACTTAACAATTATCCCCTTGGTCATGTGATTGCAATCCAGGGCGCTTGGTAACTGGCTCACACTTTCAACATTTACAGCATCCCGCAGTCATGTGATCACCACTTGCATCCTTCTCAGCTGACCTTCGATAAGGAAAGTCAAAGGGGAAACAAGCAGGAAAAGTCACAAGTCACAGTCAGTGTTGTCTTGCTTAACAACCACAGCAAAAAAGGTTGTAAAATCAGGTGCAGTCACAGGATGCCTCACTTAATTGTATCACTTAATGATGAATTTTCTGCTCCCTGTTCTAGTTGTAAGTCTAAAGACAAGTTATACAGTTTGCCTAGAGCAGAAAGTAGAAGAAAGATACAAAATTACTTCTTAGCTATGCATCCATAACTATCAATCAAACATTTATCAATGTTGATTGTTGGCAAAGCAACAGTAAAGCAGGTCTGCACCTGTGGGCATAGAAGCTTCTGGCATTCCCCATACAGGTAATTCTTGACTTACGACCACAGTTGGAATCTTGGTCATTGAATGCAGCTGTCATTAAGCATGACAGCTTTGCTGAATAACTGAGATGCTAGCATTCCCAATTGCAGTTGTTAATCAGTCCCAGGTAAGGAATGTGGGATGCCTCAGGGGAATGAGGAAGCCCTGGGAGGCCTAGGCAAGCTATGAGTTTGGGGTGTGCTGCAGTGTGACACTGAGTGGCAGCCATGGAAAGCTCACACCTCACCTGGCCCACAAGCCCAGCCAAAGCTGCTGAGATTTGGGAAGCCTTGTTGCCCATATAGCCCACCAGTGCATGCAAAGCGCCCCACTTATCTTTGCCATTTTTCTCCAGCTGCTGACAGGCATGCCCACCTTATGTTTTCCAAGCTAGCGTTATTCTTGTAATCCTTTGGAAGCCCTCTTCCAAAATTTTCTGTACTGGAGCTGAAAATCCTCTGTGCCAAAATCTAGGCAGGGTTTTCAACCCAGAGCAGAGAGGCTTCTAAATTCTCATCCCAGAAGCTCTTTGGGGTTGGCATTGCACGGGGGGGAGGAGCTGAAAGCACTTTTTCCCAGCAAAGGGTCAGCTCGAGCCACATCTAGGAGCACTTGGGGTTTGCTTTGCACTGAGAAAAAGAAAACAACTTTTTGTCCTCCTCACAGCTCAAAGTTGCGAAAAACTCTGGGCAGGATTGGGGTTGGCTTTGAGCTGCAGACAAAGAAAAAGGTGCTTTCGGCTTCCCTTTCTTTTTTGCAGCACAAAATCAGCCCCATATGGCCCAGCAGTGAGGCCAGGCATGCCTCATGAGCAGTAGGAGCAAGAAGATGGTGGTGACGGTCAGCTGAGGCAGCAAAACAGAGGGCAGCAATGGGCCTAAAGCAGTGGTGAAATGCTATCGGTTCGCACAAGTTCGGGCGAATTGGTAGTGATAAAAACTACCGGTTTGGGCGAACTGGTAGTAAAAAAAAGCTACTGGTTCCTCCTAACCAGTTTTTCCAACTATCAGCTGTGCCGCGTGATTTAAAATGGCTACAAAGCAGGAAATCCTGCTTTCTAGTGAATCTAAATTGTGCGGCACAGCTGATCTCCTCCCTTGCTGTTCTACTTACCTTCCCGAGCCTCCTTTTGGTGCGTACTGTACGCACAGCCAATGAACCGGTGGCAAACTGGTTCAGATTTCACCACTGGCCTAAAGGGCATAGATGGGAAAAGAGAGAAGTGTTTGCTAGTAGTTGCAGCGCCTCTGCAGTCGTAAGTGTGGCTGGACTGCAAAAGACCCAAACTTTTGATCTCATGACCAAGGGGGCACTTCGATGGTTATAACTTCAGGCATGGGTCATATACCTGTAATTTTAAATGGTTGCTGAAGAAATGCTCTTATTTACAGATAAGTTGAGAACTACCTGTGGTATCTAAAAATATCAAATATGATGATGCCAAATGAGTTAAGAGATTGCTGAAATTAATACAATTTCAGGTAATTTTAATGGGATAGGCGCTCATGGCCTAATTGACTTTGTAATGGATGGACATCCTTCATATTTCTTCTGCCCCCTTTGCAATATAAATGCATCATAAAAATTCTAGGTTTGTCTGTAGTGATAGGTGAAACAGATAACAAACAATGGCTAACAAACAAAAATGAGAATATAGATATATTAGCATGCTATAGCCATTCTTAGGAATCCTAATTTTATTAGTTTGGATTCATTTATGGCTTTTGATGTGAAAGTTTTAAAAATTGATCATATTTCTTGTGAACATTTAGTATCCAATAACAAAAAGGGCATACTATTTCCTTCCATGTTTGGTCCATTAGGTACATCTTTCTTGCTATGGGGGTTTTATTAATTATGAATCTTATCTAAATTCATAAATAAGACAAATAAAGCTGGAAGAAAGGTAGCTTTATTTTGTTATTTTATTTTATTTTATTTTGACTGAACTGGGATTATTTACTTGTGCTTTGAAACCTTAATTGAAAAAATGCTTAGTAGATTTCAAAATAGCAAAAAATGAATGTTATATTAGTGTCAGAACTATGGTGGCTATTTAACATTATTAGAATATTGCATTTGTATTACAAATATGTAAATACACTTTAATATTAAATCTCAGTCCTCATGGAGTAATAGGTGCTTCCATTACAATCTCTGCAAATTTGTTTAATAAGTTTTAATGTAGCATGGCTTAAGGTGATTTTTTTATACATTAAATATCAAGACAAAACTAAATGTTGAGTTTTGGATTGTAACACTCTCTATTTAAAAACATTTAATTAAATCTCTAGGGTTAAGAATTGTGACAAAAGTTATTTCTTTGATTACTGAATTCATTCATAGTAATATAGTATTTAAAGCAAACTCATTTGAGAACAAAGGTTAGCTAGCAGTTCTCACTTAATAAATCTCATTGACAAAAATATATGGTGATTTCAAAAACAAAGGATTTCTGCATTTTGCCTTAATTTGCACCTTTCATCAATATACAGCAAATTACTGTTTATTATATCATGAATTAAATTCCTAACATTTTAACTATAAGAAATTGGACATGCCTTGCATTTTGTGTGCTTATATTCCTGCTCTAATCACATGTTAATAAACAGAAAATTTGCCTAATTTTTCATGGCAGAATAGTGTTTCAAAATGCTTTACCAGCTAATTGACTATTTTGAAAACTTGGGCAAAAAATATTATAGATTTGAAAACTCAATTTGTCCTATATTAGTATTTTGTACTGGAAACAGTTGCATGCAAACTCCATGGTTTGAAAGAACAATAGAAAACCAATTTAGTGGAGGTATTTAGATGTTTATAAGGAAACTTCAAAATATCACAAGGTTGCAAGAAATCAGCTATCTTTAATGTAATAACATGAAATGTATGTATTGTGGGTACAGGATGTTGTTTTTTTAATTCATTCAGTTTAAATTCTTCCTATTTTCTAATAGAATAAACATTTTTAGTCCCGTGTTTGATTAGGGGGAAATTAGACAAACTATAAAAAATGAATAATTTTTATATTAAAAATGTGTATTTGTGTTGCTGTATACTTTCAACATCTGCATTTCTCTTTCGTATGTCTAGTTTGTAGTGAGTGAAGAGCAATTTCTGTATATATATATATATATATATTTATATTTTTACATGCGTATGTAAACATTGGATTCTGAATAAAAGCACCACAACAAGATTATTACCATTAAAAAGCTGAGATATATCTTGCTATATTTGTTATTTCTGCAAATACTCTAATCCTATTTTTTTAAACAAAATATGCAAAAGCTTAATGAATGGCAAGTGAAAAAGTTTAAAGCACAGGTAGGCAATCTGATACCATTCAGGTAATATAATTCGCATAAATCATAACACTATACATAGAGATTTGGATTATGGAAATGTTTAATTATGTAGGAAATATAGATTGCCTAACTCTGATTTAAACTGTTCTGGAAAGGAAGTAACATTTCAGTGATCAAATTATATATGGTATCAATTTTTATTTGTTTCTTTTTTTAAAGGATGCAATTAAGATTATGAACTCTCTGAGTGTGAAATAGGGCTGGATTTTCTGAATATATTAAAGTCTCTGCTAAAGTGTTTTTTGTAATGTTTTTGTTTAAAATATAACATTTTGATTGTATTGAATTATGTTAGTATATTTTTCCTTCTCAAAAAAATAAATAAAAGTATATTCTACTAAATTTAAATATTGTGACTACCAATATATTGTATGCCTAATCCACTAACTGAACATAATGTTTTGATCTGTTGCTAGAATTTCAAGTAGGCTATGATACAAAGATTTTATTCATTTTGCCTTTCTTCACATTTATATAGCACACAAGAAATATAAAACACAATAACTGCTGCTCCCAGGAATGAAAAAAAATCCAATACTCTCCTTGAAACATGTGGGCAGCACACATGCAAATGTGTGCTGCCCCTCTCTCAAGTGGTCCACTGTTAATTAAGAATACTGAAGCAATTTACAACAAATATTTCATATTTGAATCATCTTTTAAAACAATGTAGAAAATAGTATATAAATATTTTGTATAAATTAAATTATTATGAAGGATTTATTCACTTTCTCTAAAGTATCAGTAATCGATACTTAATCTTAAGTATCGAACAAAATTGTTTAAAATATTAAGGAACTTAGTTTCCAGTCATGTAACTCAAGAACTGTATGTATCTGCAAAGAGAAGGCTAAACGTCCAACTGCTCTTGAAGCAGGAGAGACTACTAAGAGTCACTTTTCATTACGATAATTATTTGGTCAGTTTCCAATAAAACTATAAGCTACTTCAATCAATAGGATCAAAGCAGTTCTTGTTTAGAATTTACTAGAATTTTTCATCTCTGTTCCTTCATAGAAATATGAACACTTTTATTTGTTACCTAAAAACAAAAGAGCTCTAGAAAATGGTTTTTAAAGAGTTGTATCCTTGCAGATTTCTCCTTTTGTGAAAGGAGACTTGCCCAGAAAGCTAAGCTTGTGCAACTGAGTAGGCAGATGGGACTTCAGAGTAAAGGTAGTGGCAGTAGTCCAGGCATGGTTATTAGGTGATCCAAGGTGTGATTTACACAAGATATATTTTCTCTCAAGAAATGAACATATTTATGATTTATGTGACCATCAACTATTGACAATTTCAGCTACTCAAAAGTGCTTCCGAATACTCTTAGTGCAATCAAAGTTCAAAGACAATGAACACTTATGCCTTGCAATTTTGAGGAAAGAGCATTGACTTTGATAGTTTTATGAAATTCTGTATAACGAATAATAATGCAATTCTTAATATGGTTTTATGATATTCTGTGTTAAGAATAATAATGCAATTCTTAATACAGCAGATAATAATGGAAATTTATTCTTTTGGGCCTAATTATTTGAGAGACAACTCTGCCTATTTCGGGGTGGCATTGATAAGGCAGTAAGATTGGCATGAAAGGCCTAGGATAAGCTTCTCATACACTATTCCCAACTAAGATTATTACGCCCCTACTTTATCCATCCTCAGGAAAGCAATTAAAACCTTCCTTTAATTATACCTGCTAAGTTGCAAATGGTAAGAATTTGAGTTATTTTTATTTACGTGCTTGTATTTGCTATAAATTTTAAGTGCCTTTTAGATAGAAAGTTGGGATAGAAAATAAATAGAATAATCAGCCTGAGGAAACACGCAGGCTCACTCCTTGCCTGACTTGAATCTGTTTCCCCTGCCTTTTTTTAAGGATAATTAGTCTTTGGCCATTTTTACCCTTGAGTGCCTGCAATAGAGTCATTCTCCAGGTGCAGAGTTTTTCTTATGAGCTACAGTACAGATAGATAAGGCAGGGAAGGACTCTGTACTCCCACCACCTCCACATATACACATTTCTCCTCTTGTAAAATCATTTAATCCTTACTTTCAGTTCTATACAAATGAAATGAACATGAATCATATGCGCCTTTTTTATTTCTAACAGCCTGACACTAGATGGCAATATTGCAACAAAACAAGTGCTCATCTTTGTGTTTCCCTCTAATCACTGCATAAAAATGCTCCAGTAAATATTTTCATGTGACATGTCTCGATGACTTTGCTTCTTCTCATCCATAGTCCTTACCACAATCAGCTTCAAGTCCTCTTTTGCAATTTCAGCTTTAAATTATTATTCTCCCTCGCTGCCTAACACAAAGTTTGCCATGGACCTAATCCAATCTAGGATGCCTCACTGATGATGTCATCGGTGATGCAGGTAAGAGGATGGGATTTTGTCAACTCCTATTGGTCACTTTAAGCTGCTGCCTCCCTCCAGTCCCTGGCCATTGTCCTCCAGAGCCATTCTGTTTTTGGCAATTGGAGAGTCCACTTCTTTCTATTCTTCCCTTGTACGCATCAGGATTGAGCAATCTCTTGGCTCAGAGGCCTGCCACAGCCAGCCAGCTTTTTCACTGCCATTTCAGGGCAAAATCTCTTTCCCCGCACCCACAGGCCTGTTAAAAGTTAATATTACATTTAAATATTAACATTTATTTACATACATTTACCTATCAGATTTCTATCTTCAGACTATTATGGAAGAGATTCTTTTTATCTACGATGTCTCTTGTCAAATTACTCTCTTCCTCAGGATTGGAGACTGTATCCTCCCCCCTCCCCCCTCACAGCTAAAAGTGGGCAGGAAAAGAACTGCCTCCCAAGGTTTGCCAAGGCCCTTAACCAAGCTGAAAAGCAACATGTCAAGTGTTTTTCAGTGCTAATGCGTAGCTCCCAAAGTTGCCAATAGATACTGAACGAACTTCAGGCTTTACTATATTTCCCTCTCTAATGCCTATCACTTATTTCTGAGCCCAACTGCTTTTTCTGCCACCACTCAGCTTTGGCAATTTGATGCCAATGCTGGGGGTATGTGGCAGGAGTGATTGCTCCTTATGCCTTCCATCTGCAGCTGTTCTGTAGAGAAGCAGGGGGCACTGCCCTTTAAAGCAAGATGGCACTGTCCTGTAAAGCCTTTCCTGTTTAACATTTGGGGTCCCTGTTGCTTTAGAATTAAACGAGATTACCTGTGGAATTCAATAAACTAAAGTTATAGATATGAAATTAAGGAGGACGTGAGAGAAGCAAGTTGCTTTTTCTGGTGCAATCAATCCAGCCTAAATTCTGCAGTTTGGTGGCATATGGCATTGGCTACATTGGCACTGACAATGTCTCCTTGAATTATGGTGAAACATTTGCAATCAAATTGCCAAGCTCGGAGCTCAAACCAACAGCCTAATTGGCTACATAATCAGGCCAAGATTCTGGCAACCTACACATTCTTAGTGAGTTTTATTTGGATAAATGAGCAGCTTTGAGGAAAGCGAATACATGAAAATACTTTTGAATTTGCAAGCTAAGAAAGAGAGTGAAGGGCTCTCAAGGTGACCTCAATTCTGTTAGATCACATCTCTTTGGGGAAGAGGATAGAACCCTAAGAGAAAAATGTGACATCTTGCCTGAGGTTTGTCAGTGAAGAAACAGATACAAATTTTTTAACTTCCAGTTTACAAAGAGCCTTCATTTATCTTTACCTTGGATATTGTGAGAAAACAAAATGGGTTTATAGCAGATTGTATACCTGTTCTTGTTTTCCTTCAGATTGCACACAACAAAGAAATATTTATCTGCTTTGATGGAAGGTTTTTTTTTTAATGGAAAGAATTCAGTTCTAATCCTTTCCACTGCAAAATGCTCCAATGGCAGCCTGATGCCCTCCAGAAATGTTGGATTATGAGTTCTGGAAGTATCAAATATCATGAAGCATTAATACATTCTGTAGTTATATTCTATAGCATCTGGATATCACCAGGTTGCCTGGCCCTGCTTATTATAATCCACCACTTTCATTTCTGGTCACCTCCTCCTCCTATCTTTTACTAAATTCTGTTTATAGCTGCATGACAGCTTCACAGGGCTATCTTTTTCATTCTCATATCACAAGACAGGAATCACAAACTTCTTTGTACAAAATGTTACTTCCCATCACGCTTGTATTATAGTATTGATTCTATAAAGAGCAGATTTTGGATGGTGCAGGGTTTTTTTTTACTTTTTTAACTGGAAAAAAACCCCCATGTTCAGTTCATAATTTGTACTACATATCAAAAGAACCTTAAACTGCACTGGATTACAACAGGAATTCTCTTTCTGAAGCCCCAAGAAGCCCAGGACTGTCTGAAGACATGGGCCTGATGGGCACTGGCCGTGGGGCCCACAAGCATAGAGGCCCCATACTAATCTGTGTATGTTAGCCCTTCAATGCACCTTGTATCATATAAACACAGCAACTGTATGGCTTACTGAATATTATTGTGTTTTTCAAGCCTCGTGTATTGTTCAAACGTTTATCATGTTGATTAGTTGTTGCTGCACAGCATGTTTTTAATGTTTCAACACTGATTTTGTTCGAAATGCCAATAAAATAAATATATGTTTAATTTTATCGACCATTTACATTTTTATTCCTGTGCGGTTGTTGTAGGGGCCCCAGTACACTGCTTTGCCCGGGGCCCTGTAGAAACCCCAAAACTCCAGCACAGCCCAAATACCAAGTAAGGAGAAGGAGGTAGAGATGGGGGTTCCATATTGAAGAAAAATTAATAATACTGGTTTTTGCTTTTTAATCTCTCTCATCCAGCTGGGTTCTGTAATTATATCCATAGAATATTTAAATACCAACAGGGTTATAAATTAAAGGATTAGGCTCTTACTCAGAAGCACCAATTCCTCTGGTTTCTTTACAGGTCTAAAATACCTTGTGGTACTTGTAGCATGCACTGTATTTAATCTCTGTATATACTACCTGCCACAATGGCTCTTTTGAAACAGATGTAGCTTGGCCATAATGGTTCCCTTTTGCATTAGGATAAAGTGAAGATAAGATTTTTGCAATGTTTTATATATGTTACCTTTGAGAGGTCTTATCAGTGTTAACTGATTTCGAATTAGCTGAGAAATTCTTAACTGGCAGACTTATACAGACTGTTTCTAGGCATTGTAAGACAATGATCTATTCTTTACGGTATTTCAAAACCGCTGATTATCAAAAGCAGTGTACAAAATAAAACAGGATAAAAGCTAATGACACAAAAAAAACCCCTTAAAATAAAAAGCATTTAAAAAAACTATCCATATAATAAATCTTTATCATGTGGAGCCCTTTTTTTGCTATAGATTCCAACTCTGGAATATTTTCCCTGGCATGCTCTCTTTCTATTTTTCTAGGTATTGTAATTCATTGGAGATTCAGGTTTGTTCTTTAGATTGATTGCTTTTGATCAATAATAAAACTCTTGTTTTTATTTTGATGCCAGTGCTGTTTCAACTGTAAAGCATTTACATCTCATTACTTTTTATAGACAACTTATTATTAATATGCTGCAATAAATGGCAGAAAAGAGAATATGGGAAAAATATAGTTCTATAATACATTCTTACTGACATTGAAAAACATATGGATATATTATGGTAGGTGATTTATCGCCCTAATGGTTTAAATTCAGATACCATTTTTCAAACCTGATTTGTATTTATTTATCCAGAATAATATTTATTTTCTTTAGAAATATTATCTCTCAGCTCTCTTAATCATGCAGCATTTTGTATCAATTTTCACTAGGAAGCAGTACAAACTTTTGCTACAGCTGTGGTTTCCTAACAGCATACTTTTGGGTAGCAAAGATATGATGATGATATGTCTTCGAATCAATGTCAACTCAGCAACCATACAGATATTTTGTCTAAGTAGGTCTGTTCTCAACCTGGTCCTTCAGGTTTCCAACTGTGTTCCTCTTTTCACTGAACAACAGAGGTAGTTGCTTATTTAAAGAACAACAGATAGCATTATCTTTCCAATATTTTTCATTTTTTAATCAGAATGAAAAAGGATGGGCTGATATATTCAGTGAATATGCTGGCCATTTTCCTCCTTTTTAAACTATGTGTACCACATTTCAAAACTATAGTATGTTAGTGTAAATTGTGTTGGATCATTATGGGAAAAGATACACTTGCACCCATCCCACTTGCAGTAATTTGATATGCTTTTAAAAAATTAGTCTCATCTTGTTCTTGTAGTTGTTCATTTACATATTTTACTTCTTTTCAAGGTTTCTTCTCTAACAAGCTTTAGATGGGAGATTTCACATTAAAGAAATTAACTTTTGTATATTCTGTGGGTGGAGGGTTATATTTTAGTAATGTGCTGAATTTTTAAAATATGGGTACAGTGAGAATAAAAACTAAATTTGATTTCAATGTAATTAATTAACAACATCAAATTAAACATAATTAAATCAATAATCACCAACTATTATTTGTCATTTTATAGTAAAATTATACTTTTAGAAAGACTCTCTGCAGTGCACAAAGACCCTAGGAAACACTGGGCCCCATTTTTATATTTAAGCATGGTCGTCTACCATGTTTCCCCAAAAAATAAGTGCTTAGCCTTATTGCCATGTGCTCAAAAGCCCAATTGGGCTTATTATCAGGGAATGTCTTATTAGAGGGGAAACAGGGTACTTATAATGATATCCATTTACAAGTGGAAATTGATATGATTAATGAGCATGTGTAGGAAACTCCCACCCTCGCCCCCAGATTCAAATATTCTTTATTCTTAATATTAAAAAGTGGCAGGGTAGAATATTTCCTCTAGAGGAAAAGAGGAGAAAAAAAAAACTTAACAAAGGTAGAAAGCAGTCCCAGTCTTCCTGCCATAGGAAAACAGCCTCAAGCAGAAGCTTGAAGAGGCTGGTCTTTTGAAATGGAGATTTCAAAAGATTGGGCCAATCTATTCATAAGTAAAGAGACTCTAAATAAGCAACACAATTAGGCAAGTCAAAGCTGACAAGATTAGTTCAGACAAACACCTAGGATAGTGATGGCAAACCTTTTTGGCACCGAGTGGAAACATCGCCAAGGGTCCACACTCTGGAAAAGCCAAACTTCTGGGTTCTGGCACACATGCATGCCTGATGATCAATTGGCCGGCGCTCATGTGCACATTGGTTTTTGGCACTGCCACTCACACAAAGGACAGCTGATCGTCACATGCACATGCATGCCAGAAACCCAGAAAACGAACAGGCAAGGCTGTGCGTGCTGGGCAACATGGCTGTGCCACTTTGGGCACGCGTGCCATAGGTTCACCATCACGGACCTAGGATTTGCATTTCTCCTCTTGCCTGTAGAGCCAGCCATGATCCCTACATAGTCCCATAGGAATCTGACAACATCCATTAAAATGTTAAAGGGCACATTCTTACACAGGGACAGGCATCTCAATCACAAAGCCCCAAAAAATGTATAAAAGCCTACCCGCTCAACCCCATTTTGTCAGCCACCTCAGAAACATGCTGCTGTCACTGAAATTTCTGGCATCCAAATAAATGGAGACCTTCTTTCCTGCAGCCAGACTCCATTTTATATCCAGCATCTTTCTCCCAGCTTGAAACCAGACCGGATTTTTCTTCCAGCACATGTATAAAATATCTCCCTCAGTATGAGAGGCTGATAAATTGAATAAAAATAGGAGTAAGTTGTTCTTCTTGTTATGTGGTTTTGTTGATGGCCTGCATTGGAAGACACTAAGCGTACATCTACATAGAAGAGCAAAGGCCAATTGAGTATGTTTTTTTTAAAATAAGCTTAAATAATATAATGTCCATAGACTCCTTAAGTGAGCACATTCTTTCTTCAGACTTTCTGTTCCTTAACTGGACAATTTTAAGGTGTCATATTTTCATAATGATAGAACATCAAAAGAATTGGTTTCTCCACCTCTACCTCCCTCTTTTCTGGGTATGAAAGGGTAACATTAGAAAGTGTGTGACCTTTCTAATGTTACAGCAAAAGAGAGGGGCTGGCAATGCTACCGGGAGCAGAGTTGGAGATTAAGAAAACACAGCAGGATCAGCAGTGAGAAAAGGATAGTAGTGGAAATGGTGACATGTACAGTCTGAAGGTTTAGAATATTTTCAATCAAAGGAAGTATACTCAGTTTCTATATTTATTACTAGGATAATCAGGAACCTGCCATTTCTCCTATTTAAAGCTTGTTAATGAAGTTATTTATTTATTTATTTTAATGTAATTATTAGTATTTATATAAATTACTTGAATCTAGAGGATTCGGTTTTTAATATAACATAGTACCCTTCACAAATACACAGACATCTCTCTCAGAGATATTTCCTCATTAGATTCTTCAATGCCTTCAACAGTGAGAGAACTTCTAATGTATTGCTTTCACTGGAAAAGTTGGGATATAATCAGAAGATCTGTGTTGAAAATAGCCCCTGTTGAACTATATAGCACTCAAACATCAGGAAATGTTTTATGACATTTTGTATCATGTCATAAATTGTTTTATGATAATTTTTATGTCATAAAATGTTTTATATTTCAATTCCAATGTCCTGGATTTTGGGGATGTTCTGTAAGTTAGCTCATAGGAGGTACCTTGGTTCAAAATGTGCACTGTTTTGCCCAGTTAAAAATTATGGGAAAGAGAGTTTTAGTAATGTCGGTCTCTCTGTCTCTCATCTTTCTTTGATTGCTATGGTTCTTTCGCTCAGTGTGTGTAAGTGCCCCTTTCCATCCTGATTCCCATTTAAGCATCATGTCAGCTTTGGAATAGAGAAGCAGGCAGGGACATGAGACTTCTGTTTCTAAAAGGCTGATAGGATCCCAGCATGAGTGTGAAGCATCACTGTGCTGCTTTCCTGCATCTGAAAGTGGCAGCTGTGAAATGTGCTTGGATGGACTGGCAGTAAAACAAAATTGTTTTGAGAGAATGGATATAGTGGATGTAGTGTGAGAGAACACAAAGGAAGTCAGAACTAAGCTGTCTGGTTAGAAAGGTTGTAGTGGGGAAATCGCACCACTGACAAAGAACCAAAGATTAGTTCGGGTTTAACTTAGGAAGTAGCTGTATGATCAGGGGGATGGTATTTTCTCAAAATAAACTTATCTTTGTAAAATGGATGTCTTTCTAAGAAAAAACTAGAAGGATCTTCTCCTATTTGGGTATATATTAAATATCTGGAATTGTTTTCTGATTTATAGCATCTCTGTGATAAAGTAAAAAGTGGTTCCTTCTGTGTGCCTTAATTCTGACTTCTGTAATATCTATATATTCCTTTTTTCTTTTCTTTTTTTGCTATCCCCTGCTAATCATCCTACTGCAGGGTTGGAATACTGGGCAGATTAAAAATCAGTTCATAAAAATTTATGATGGTTTTTCATTTGGAAACATTAGTATTAAATACAGTACTAATTTCAATCTTTTCATTTTTTTGACCCAAACAGGAGTGAGGATGCCTACTACTTAACTGTTTATCATGTAGATATATAGTAGAAATATTATTATTGTCATGATCCATCTTAGATCAGATTATGATTCATGAGCAGTTTCCAGTGATGAGATTCCAGAATTTAAGATTGTGAAGAAAGAGCTAAGATTCCTCTCCAAACATGATATATATTATAATTTTCAGGGAGAATTTTCCAGATAACAAACCAGCATAGAAGCTCCATCTGTTCTAAAGGTTGTATATTCTCTGGAAGAGTAAGCATTTGCATTGAGTTTTGTTTCTTTTTCTATGTATCTAACTTATGTCTCTGGTAATTATTGTTTTGCCGCATGCTCAGTCCTTGTGGATTTAATATAGACTGGCATCTCTTTAGATCAAAGTTGCTATGCTGTATTGGGATCTGCTCAAAACCTTTGGTTTTCTTGTATATTTTTATTTGAAAATTCTTCCGAATGCTGTCTGTAATTTGAGCAGCCTGATATTTTTATTCCCTCAGCCATTGATTGTTTTCCATCTCACTATTTAAAATTAAAAGTGATGTTTTAAAAAAAATCTTTCCTTTTTAAAAATAATGTTTCATTGTATGAGATTGGTTTTCCTTCGCACAAAGAAGGAGGAGGAGGAAGAGCTAATTTTTCTAGCTCTTTGTTTCTACACTAAAGGGCCAAGAGTAGCTATGCAATTTATTTAAAAGAAGGTGTGCTGATTGTGAGACCTCTCCCTCTGAAATGATGGGTTATTTTTTTTTAGTATTATTTCAGCTTATATTGCTCTTTTTGAAGATTCTGAATGGCTTAAAATTAACAAAATTAAAACATAGAAAATCAATATTTTGAGAAATTAGGCTCAACGTATCTGGGGACACTAAATTGGAGAAAAACCAATTCTGTAAAGATACAAGAACAAGGCTGGTTTTTGTTGTTGTTGAGGATTGTCTTTATAACTTAATGAATCAAATTGCCTCAAGATATTGTACAGGCCTTTTTCCCCCTAGCGTGTTCCCAATAATTTTCAAGAGATGACCTTATGTGTATTACAAGCAACTAGGTTTTGCTATATGCAGCAGAGTTCACTTTGCTGAAACAATTGCCTCAGAGAGAGCTTTGATGAGACCCAAGAGGAGAGAACTGGGATGAGGTGGAATTTTTTGTCCCTCAGGAATATCTTTGCCTTGCTGGATTTATAAATAACATTCTCCGTATCTTGGTTGTTAATTGTTCATTAAGCACTTCTTGTAAGAATGATCTAATTTCCAAGAAGATACCTTAATGGCGAGGGAAATAGTTACCTACAGAAGGTCTCTTCAGTTTATGTGTTTAGCCTTTTATTACCTCTTTTTTTTGTTTTGCTTCTTTCCATTTTTAAAAATTTTGAATCATGCACAAGGGTTTTTCCTTGACTGGGACACAGAAAAGTCAGGAGTGACTTTTGGTAAACTTAAATGACAGAGTATGAGAAACATAACTACATGTACTAAAATGCTCTGTTATATATTAGATTATGACTGTAACCTTGTTGTGGTATCTTTATGATTAATATTGACTGTTTCCTAATCAAATCCTGATTTGATTGCTTATTTGTTCCCTATGACTATCATTAAGTGTTGTACCTTATGATTCTTGACAAATGTATCTTTTCTTTTATGTACACTGAGAGCGTATGCACCAAGACAAATTCCTTGTGTGTCCAATCACACTTGGCCAGTAAAGAATTCTATTCTATTCTATTCTATTCTATTCTATTCTATTCTATTCTATTCTATTCTATTCTATTCTATTCTATTCTATTCTATTCTATTCTATTCTATTCTATTCTCATTGTAGGAAAAGAGTTGTGTCAGTCCATGGTGGCCAAAAATAAGGAGTGTGGTAGCAGTCTTTTCAACTACCAAATTTTATTACAAAGCATAAACTTCTGTGAGTTGCAGCTCATCTCATCAGAAGCACAGAGTGGTTAGAACAATATTTCTTTTATCACCAAGATCTGGCTGGGCCTGCAAGGAAGCATTGCTCTCTCAGAAATGTGCCCAGCTGATTTATCAAGTATGGCACCAGCCTAGACTACAGGGCCGGGGAATGGGTAGGTTGTTGTCATCAGAGAATCTTTGGGAACCTCCAGGGCAAGTGCTTGATTGTGAGATCCTTTTTCTTATGTTGGGCTTGAGAGATCAGTGGCAACTTCCCTACCCGGACTTCTTGAGTTCACTGCAGGATTGACAGGCTTATTGTTCTGAGGGCCTTCAGTCTTCCATCCATGGTGGTGGAAGGTAGGTGAGGATTTCACAGAAACCATGACTTCTATGGGCCTATCCATGACTTGACTAGAAATAGTGGTCACATACCTGATTTGGTGTTCTTGTTAGAGCAGTGACAATGTGATGTGGAATTGATGGACCTGTCTTTGGTCCCCCTGTCATGATCAGATCATGGGAGGAGCAGATGGCAGACATGGCCGGGAGGGCCTTTGCACAATTGCAAGTTGTGCAACAGTTACACTCTTTCCTGGACCACCAATTCCTGCTCACACCTAGCCACACCCTAGTCACCTCCCATTTTGACTATTGCAATGCTCTATGTGGGGATGTCCTTGAAAAGTATCTGGAGGCTTCAATTGGTTCAAAATGAGGCAGACTGCTGGTTTTGTGCAGGCCTAGAATTGCTCTCCTGTGGGAGTTGCATTATCTGCCAACTTGCTTCCGGGTCCAATTCAAGGTGCTGGTTGTTACTTTCAAAGCCCTTCATGTCTTGGCACCAGGATATTTGAAGGCCTGTGTTTTCCTAATTAAACCCAACTTACCAGAGCAGGGAGGCAGGGAATGCTACGGGTCCCCTTTCCTAAGCAAGAGAGAGAAGACAAGTCGAGAAGGCTGAGTTAGATGGACCAAACAAACTGCTCTATATAGCTAAGCTGGACTCCTCCTGCCTTAGATTCCATGGATGATCCTATACTGGGGTCTACACACGAAACTTTATAAATAAAGCCATTTGAAATAAGAAAAAAAATACTGAATCACATTTTTAATGGAAAGGACAAGCTGGTTTATCTTTGCATCATTTTGTATCGTCCATTTCATTTGAAAGACATCTCATTCATTAAAGTCAGAAGAAAAGAAAACAGCAAATGTCCTTTATCAGCTTTTCTTAAACTGCTGCAGCTTGCAAAACTCTAACAGGCTGCACATAAATAGTAGTTATGCTTTTAGAACTGCAGAAAAATATCTTTAATTTTGCACCATGAAGAGATTGCGATAGCTTCCTTTCATTCAGGGGTTCACTGAAGCATGCAATTTGAGCACCCTAATCTAAACTTTTGCATGAAACTGAATTTACTGAATGTACTGTTTTGGTTTTGCTTGTTCTGCAAAGCTAAAGGGGGTGGAGGAGCTAAAACAAGTTTGTAGTTTATATTAACAAACTACCTAGATTACAGGGTATATGAACATGCCAACACACAAAATGTCTGATGGATAGGTTGAAAAATAAGAAGGCTATTAATATGCTGAACTTAGAACTATGTCGTCAATTGCAAGAAAAAAAACAGAAAATTCTATTCCCATCAGTCAATTTTACTAAGGCAAAAATCCCTTCCTCTTCCTGCCCATGGAATTGTATCAGACAGTATGAAAACAAAAATTAACCTCATCTGGCCTCATTACAGTGTCAGACTCCTCTACCTGCTGACATTATAAATACAGGAGATCTTTAGATGTCCTTAATCCATAACTAATTGAAGACTTCTCAAGCTATTTATTACACTACTCCCATCTGATATCCTAGGTTAGGAATCTGCTGAATCTGCATTTCTTAACAATCAGATTGTGAATAATTGCAGTTTCATACTAGTTTGTATTCAGAATGCATACTTTTGGGTCTACCTTGTGTTCCCTATTTATGTTTATTTAACAGGAATATACTTCAGATTATATTGGTGAAGGGTTTCACAGTCACATCAGTCCAGTCCAGTATGGAGTGATGAGCTTCTGAGCTAATAGACTGCGTTCTCTTTGTCTGGTATTCTGACATTTTGCCAGCAACTGTGGCTGCCAACTGCTGAAGATTCTATCTACATGGTGTTTTGTTAAGAGTTATTTTATTTTGATGTCAGATAGAGCTGAAAACCAGGCTTTGTTAACCTTCAAACTCTCTTCCTTGTTAAAATTACTAGATTGTTTATAAATATCAGTAGCCTCTTTATGGAGTCATTTCATTTAGAATCTTCAGCAGTTGCACTTGAAAAATAACAAACAGCAGGATGCTTCAAAGAAAGACCAATAAAAAAAAAATCAGCTGTTGAGAGAAAGGATGAAGACTTCTCCCTCTCTTCCTACATGCAACTCAGGACTCTTCCTGCTGCAGATTCTGGCGACTAGCAGAGAGTTAAGGAGTTGAAGTGTGACGTCAAGCAGGCCAAAATAGAGAACTCTATTTATAGGTCTGTTCCAAATAGAATAGAAGCTGCACAAAGTGGCTGCTTGCTCACTTGCGCTTGCAGAATTTTCTCTGTTTTTAATGGGGCAAGTAACTGTCTCACCAGTGGACCCAGCTCACTTGTACCAATTGCCTTAGGGCTGTCCTTCGTTTTACCCCATTCCCTCAGCTGTACTCCCTACATTATTTCTCTGAATGGCACCCCTTCCTCTGTAAGATGGTAATCCCTGGTACCAGTATAGTTTCTTTAACGCACAATACAGGTACTCCTGAGTATTAGAAAGCACATTATGTAGCTTCATACTAATTTATTAATTTATAAAAATATGTCCTACAATTCCAAAACCTTATCCCTCAATTCCTAGTGCATGGAAGTCAGCAAGAGGGCAATGGCACTCTGCTTATGTTCCAGGCTGTGGTACAGGCCTTAAAACAAATTCTGAGGGGGAACTCTTCTGGCTTACAGTCAGATCAGGATATGCACATAAACAGAAAAATATGGGTTTTGATCAGGGGTGGGTTCTAATTTTTTTTACTACCGGTTCTGTGGGTGTGGCTTATTTTGTGGGCGTGGCATGATGATCATGTGACAATTCTTTAGGATTTAGCAGAGGTACTGGTCTACCAGGCTTTTAACTGCTTGCAGAGCTGTACCGGTCTACCCATTTATTTTTGCAGGCACCAGTCTACTCATATATTTTTGCAGGCACTGGTCTACCCATTTATTTTTGCAGGCACCGGTCTAACACCAAACTTCCTTTTTTAAAAAAAAATTATATTTACATGCTGCCCTTCTGCGGAGACTCAGGGCGGCTTACAATGCGCTAAGCAATAGCCTTCATACTTTTGTATATTTATACAAAGTCAGCTTATTGCCCCCACAAATCGGGTCCTCATTTTACCCACTTTAGAAAGGATGGACGGCTGAGTCAACCTTGAGCCTGGTGAGATTAGAACTTGCAGTAACTGCAGGCAGCTGGATGTTAAATGCTGCCTTAGTAGGAGGCATTAGCCTGCTACTCCACTCAGGCTCCTCCTTTAACCACTGATCAGCTGCAGGGCGGCCCTTTGAAGCCCCGTGGCAAGAGTTTAAACAGTTTTTCCTTATAGCCCATCAGCCGGGACTCAGGAGGCAGCAATAGATTGGGGGGGTGGGGCCAAATAAAAGGTAAGAATAACGTGGGGAGGGGGGGGTTGGGGGGGCAGAACCGGTTCGGTGACATCATGTCATCACTGCTACCAGCTCGGCCGAACCGGGCCAAACCGGGAGGAACCCACCACTAGTTTTGATATTGTGTGTTCTTTCTGTTACCACAATCTCTGGTAAATTTTTTGAAACAAAGAAGGGTGGCATTAGAAGCAGCTCCTGTGCATCTATGATTGCACATATCAAAATTACATAATTTGTGGAAAAGCAAAATGCCTCTAATATCATATTACCATTATTTATCTTAGTTACCAATTCTATCCTTTGAAGTGTTGGAGCATCAGCAAATGCCCTTTCACAATTCTAATTTTGTGGTGGTGTTGATGGTTGTAAGTCATAATATTATCGAGTTGGAACTACAAGGATTATTTAGCTCTTCCCTCTGGAATATACAGGAAAGCTTTTAAATCATCCATGACAGGTGGCTGCCCTGTCTTTTCTTAAAAACGTCCAAGAACAGAGAACCCACCACCTCTGTAAAGGCTCTTGTACTAAGATAGAAAAAATATGGGTCAAACAGCATCACCAGCAGATGGATTCATAATTGGCTAACCAACCACACACAACATGTAGTCCTTAATGGAACTGCATCTACATCAGTGTTTCTCAACCTTGGTAGCTTGAAGATGGGTGGACTTCAACTCCCAAAATTCTGGGAGTTGAAGTCCACCCATCTTCAAGCTACCAAGGTTGAGAAACACTGATGTAGATGGAGGGAAGTATGCAGTGGATTACCACAAGATTCTGTCTTAGGCCCAATAGTCTTTAACATCTTCATAAAATATTTAGATGAGGAGACAGAAGGAGAACTCATCAAAATTGCAGACAATACCAAATTGGCAAGAATAGCCAGAACTCTGGAAGACTCCAAAAGGATCTCAAGAGACTTGTACATTGGACTCTATCCAGCAAAATGAAATTCAGTGGTAAGAAAAGTAAGGTTTTATACTTAGGCAAAAAAAACCCCAAATGCACAGGTATAGAATAGGTGGTACCTGGCTAAACAACAGATTCTGAGAGGGATCTGTGAGTTCTGCTAGACAATCACCTACATTTGAGCTAGCAATGTGCTGTAACCGCCAAGAAAACCAACACAGTCCTAGGCTGCATCAATAAAGGGATAGAGTCAAGATCATGTGAAGTGTTAGTACTGCTTTATAATGCATTGATAAAACCACACTTGGAATATTGCATCCAGTTTTGGTTGCCATAATATAAAAAAATATGTTGAGATTCTGGGAAGAGTACAGAGAAGAGCAACAAAAATGATTAGGGGACTGAAGATTAAAACATATGAAGAATGGTTGCAGGAACGGGGTACATCTGCAACCAGCAACATCTCCCCATCGTCCGGTGTGTTCTCACAGGGAGGGCCTGCTCAGGGTGCCGTCGGCTAGACAATGTCGGCTGGCGACCCCCAGGTAGAGCTTTCTCTGTGGGCATGCCCACCCTTTGGAATCAACTCCCCGGGGGCTCTGGTTGGCCCCTGACCTTCGCACTTTCTGCCGCGAACTAAAAACATGGCTGTTTAAATTGCCAAGCCTGGACTGATGGGGTTTTGATTTTAATGTATTTTAATATGCGTTTAATATGTATTTTAACATGTTTCTTACTTGGATTGAGATTGTATATCTTAATTGTTGTGAGCCGCCCTGAGTCCTATGGAGATAGGGCGGCATATAAATCTAATTAAAATAAATAAATAAATAAAAATATCTAGTCTAATGAAAAAGAAGGACTAGGGGTGACATGATAGCAGTCTCCCAATATCTAAAGGGCTGCCACAAAGAAGAGGGGGTCAACTTATTTTCCAAAGCACTTTAAGGCAAGATAAACAACAATGAATGGAACCTAATCAAGGAGAGATCTAACCTAGAAATAAAAAAAAGTTCCTGACAGAACAATCAATCAGTGGAATGGCTTGCCTTCAGATGTTGTGGGAGATTTTTAAGAAGACATTGGACAGCCATTTGTTTGTAGTGGAATAGGATCTTCTGCTTGAACAGGGGGTTGGATTAGAAGACCTCCACTGTTCCTTCCAACTCTGTTATTCTGAATCTGGTTAATACTTAGTTGGCGAACCATAAGATATTCCAAAGGTTGACTGGCATTTCAAGTCATCTTTCATTTTTATCATAGTTTGTTGACTATGCTATGTTTGATATGCAAGTGAAAAATCAAAAGAATAAATTACAATGGCTGCATTCTAACTTGTAAGTAAACCCAGTCAAGACCTGAAAAGGCTTCCTGTCTAGTCACCAATTGTTTTCCTCATAAAAAACCCTCTGCAGTTGGCTGACAAATGAAGGGAGCATCTTAAGGAGAAGGAGACATGAAACTACTATTGTCTTCTGGATTACAAATAAGAAGTCTGTGGAGATTCTCAGTCATCCAGGTCATGGTTGTCCCAAAGGTGCTTTTTCAGGAGGCAACTGGGTTTTCTTGTTTTTTCCTTTGAAGATGTTTCACTTGTCATTCAAAAAGCTTCTTCGGCTCTGAGAGGATAGTGGGGAATGGAAGGATTTATATTCTTTGCAGGCAGCTGGTAATTTGCATTCTAAACCAACTGTCTGCAAGGAATGTAAATCCTTCCATTCCCCACTATTCTGTCAGAGCTGAAGAAGCTTCTTGGATGCAAAGCAAAATGTCTTCAAAAGAAAAAACAAGTAAGTCCAGTTGCCTCCTGAGAAAGCACCTTTGGATTACAAGTAAGAAGTACAAAACAAGCGAAACTTGGAGAATAAATAATTTAAAAACGCTTTCCCAAGCATTTTAACCAAAGCCTGTGCATCTCAATACTTGTTTTATATATAATACCTCCTTAATTTTTTATCTGCACTATTTGCATAATTTCCTTCCTGAATGACATATATTTGTGATAATATAAATATCAGGGGTCATTAGGTTTAAGGCTATTCTTCTACAATTGGCTAAATATCAAATAAAATCTAGCAGTAACATGGTATCTGTCCCATAAAACAATGATCTAAGCACAATTCACAATTTGCATTTAGTAAAATTAACTTAGATATTTGACTAGGCAACTAAGTCAAATGTTTAAGGCTGAAAACATATTTAGTAAAATGTTATCTACTGGACTTAGGCTACTTCTGCTTAGTGGAGTGAAATCATTGTGGGGGAGATCACGCATAGGGGTAATACTAAGGTATTATTTTCCTTCCTTTCATTTCAATATGCACATAGCAAAGGATTTATATGTCTGTATGTGTACTTGAATATACCTCTTTGAGACATGACTGTTATATTCAGATTTTATAGAATTTATATCATTTGGATAAGCACAACATTTTGTATGATGATGTAATATGAAAAAGTAGGTCACAGATGGGAGCACCTTTAGGATATACAGGAAAACATAGATAGTATGTAACCTTGAGCAATCCATGATGCAGATAACATGCTGTTATAAACTATACTGAGCTGCATCAATCTGTTCCTATTTGATAACACTACTGAACAGGCAAGTGGGGATCAATGGTTTTCCTTATTAAGGACTGCTCCTACTGACAATATATCTAACATCAAAATTATTAAATATCTTAATCTTCAGTGACCTAAGGCCTTCTGCTTCAAAACTATAATAATGATTGAGTTTAACACAAACTACCTGCTGAAATTATCCTGAAATGCTCTCTATTCCCAAAACAATCATATACATACATACAACCCCCCCAAAAAACTACTCATTGAGCCAGCGTAGAATTGGTGATGCTACACTCCCATCTTCAAAAGTAGAAGGATCAAAACAAAACATGTTTTAACTGTGTTACATCAATAGTGTAATTAGATGCAAAGTTCTCATGTGTGTTCAGTTTTTCTTCATCCATAACTTTGAAATACTATAGAAGAAATTATTTTAGCTAAACAATACAATGGTGTTTTCCAACTACTCTGATCCTTTTAAAATCAGTGACCTCTGCAGATAAAAAATATCAGCAATCTCAGTAATGTAAGACCTATGATTAATTGTATCTCACTTATAAATTGTTCTGTTTTTATTTGGTTAGAACTGTAATATTATAGTTATTACATTCATGTATTGTTATAGTAGTGTGGAAAAGACTAAAAGACATTTTTAAGCACTGGATTCTTGAGGCATGCCTTTTAATGAGGTGGAGAGAGAATAGTATTCCTGCAAGCCTGCTGATGGTGGGTCAAAATGAGCATGAGCCATTTATTATGTATGCTGGAACACAGCTTTCTCATTTGTTTTTGTGAGTGAATCCCCAATGTACCTGCATTTAAAAAAATATGGATGAGTGAAATAGTAGGAGTAGAACAACTAATTTAAGTGACTGATGCCGGCCAGCCACCTTAAGTGTTATGTAGGACAGCAAAAAAACAGCTAATAAACATTTAAGCCCGCAGCCCTGTTGACTAACACTTCCCACACCATTCTACTCTGTATCCAATGTAGCAGCAAAGTCCATCTACAAAGATTAAGCGATACATCACTTGGAAGCATCCATGTGCTGTTTGAGAAAGCAACAGACTGTGATCTTCTGATATGACTCTCAAGTGATTTTCACAGATTGTTAAGGGCTATCCATTCCCAACAGCTAAATATTCTTCTACCTAAAGTAGGATGCAGAAATAAAAACTTGAGTAATCAGATATGAATTTGTATGCAGAAGGACTGAGAGCTCAGCTCAGTTTCCTCAAAATAAATGCCTAATTCAGAAAGTGCAGACAAACCATTCCTTCTTTAATACTAGGTTAATCAGTCTCTCACACCTTACTGACTGGGCTTGCACAGCATCTTAGACTACAACTTTATTGTCTCTTGTTCAGAATGCTATGCAAGGCTAGTCAGTTAATGGTTCAGTGTATTTTGTGTTAAGGATTATGTGAGTTTAAGTGGAAAACCTTGGTTGCGTATGGCAGCCCAACCTATTTTATTAAAAGGAATAAGGTTATATGAATTATACTTGTAGCTCAACATGTGTAAGCTTTTTAATAAAATGTGTTGATCGGAAAATGTTCTATGAGATTCCTTGAGGGTTTATAAATCATCGTTTATTGCTTAGCAATCTCTAGAACTATTACAGATCTATTGTTTATGGGAGAAAACTTTCAAGTATTGAGGTCCCAACATGAACAGGACAAACAGCAAGGCTGTGCCATGTCTGAGAACAATTGGGGTCTATTTAGTTGAAATCCCAGGTACAACATTCCTTCTAGAGTCTAGCATATGAAGCCATATGTTTTACATACATTGAACTAAAGGCAAAGGGAGACATCACTGTTTTGGAGACTATCAAATGAGAAGATTGGAAGACATTTCATGGTGGTTTATTCTAATAGTGAAGCAGAGAGTCAAGACTAAGCAAGTATGCTCCCAGTTTGCTACTTAGCACTCAGCTATGCTACTGAAACAGGTGAAGTATCCACACTTTGCAGGGACTTTATAAAATGCTCAACTTTTGGCACAAAATCATGGAAAAGGAAATTGGAGAGATGTTAAGGATGGGAATCATAAGGTAAAGGTAAAGGTGTCCCTGTGAGTTTTGTTCCGCTAGTTGTAGCCAATTTCAGGGGGCGGTGCTCATCTCTATTTCTGTAGATCATTGAGCCAATGTTGTCCAAAGACAATCCTGCAGTCATGTGGCCAGCCTGATATCACACCACAGCACAGAGCTTATGGTGCTGACACCAAACACTACTAGCTTTTCCCACCGAAGTGGTACCTATTTATCTACTTGCATTTTAGATGCATTCAAACTGCTAGATTGGCAGGAGTTGGGACAAGTGACAGGCATTCACTCCATCATGTGGTGTAGGACTTGAATAACCTGAAAATAGACATTCTCTTGGCATCTATTAAGCCAATGAGCCACCCTCCTTCTTAGGAATCATAAAACTCTTTCAGAAACCCGGGATCTCAATCATGAGCTGCACAAACAAGCTAGGTGGAGAGATTATACAGAATTAAACAAGACATTCCAGAGAGCTGCTTGATGACTGGGATGGATAAACTTTTGGAGCAGTTGAAAAGGGGTCTGTTTATTGGATCTGCCTGGTGTGTAGACAAGTGTCTACACACCTGAAATAACAAGATCCAGGAATCTTCTAACAGCATCACTCCATAAGGCCTATAAAACGTATTTTATTTTGGGGGTTAAAGATCTTCCCTGCCATCTTCCAAAGGCTGTAAATTAAATTCTCAGGGGGCTAGAGGCAAGTTCCCCAAACTTTCTGGCTTTGCAGACTGGTTGGGGAAGAGGGGATGGTTCTGCATGAGCTCATGCAAATGGGGATGTTCTGTGTGAACTCGTGTAAGTGGGGATCCGCAAACACACACATGCACTCACCCAATTCAGATTTCAAAGGGCTTGAGGCTCGTTAATGAGCCACAGCCTGAGGGTTGGGGACAAAAAGGGGCAAATAAAGGAGCAGAGCCAGATCTCCATTTTTTCCCCATTCTTTAAATTCTGAACGTTAAGGTAGAGGTAAGGCGGAAGATAATGTGCTGCACTTAAGAGAAGGAAGTTACAGAATGTGGGTCTGCAGAGGTCCAGAATGTCAACTCAATCTCTGCTCCCCATGAAAGGCATAAAATCCAGCAATAATTCCATAAAAGTATAGAAGCCAGTAAGATGTACACTTCTGAAGATGCTGACTGGATTACAAAGCATACTGTTTAATCAGGCAAAACAAAAATGAGCTGTTTGAGCAGTCAAAACCAACTGACCCTAGAAGAGCATATCGTGCTAATCAAAATACCGATGAGTTCTTTCTTGGGGCCAGTGCCCCAGTACTGAAGTACAAATTCCCTAAATACAAATAGGCAGAAACATACGTGTCCAATTATAAACGTGATGCATTTGGTATTTGTTTCCCTATGTGGGAAATGCAATCTCTGCTAAACCTGTCATGTTAATTAAAAATTGAAATTAACATCTTCAGCAGTCCACCTATTTCAATTTACCTGATATTTTTACAGGCTAAATGCTGCCACTTCAATCACCTTGTTTTTTTTGATTGACTAAAGTTATTGCTATCCTGAGAGGCAATTGACTGATTATACTGTATGTATTCCAATAGCAGTTTTTGAAGGTGCTTACCACAAGCACCCATTGGAATTGATGTCTATATACCAGTGTTGGCAAACCTTTTCGGCACCGAGTGCCAAAATGAGAACGCGCACGAATCTTTTTGGCAGGGAATGCTGCCTCCCTCCACTGGAAAGCCGGAGCCTCTTCCCAGCCTCAGAGGAAAGGGGCGTCAGTGTTCCCGGGGTTTGGCTTGGGGAGCCAGCAGGCAGGAGAGCTTCACCCCAACTCTGGTTGGGATGAAGTGCCCCTCCCTCACCAAGAACAAGCCAGCGCAGCCACTCCCCCTTCCTAGCCACTTCCTTACTCCATGTGTGAGTGGCTGTGCTCTCCTCCAGTCCTCTGGGGCAGCTTGCCTCCCCAATGGCGATCCCTGCTCCTTTTCCTCCTGGCTGCTCCAGCATCCTAGCCGGAAGTTGCAGCGCAAGAACCGCCCCCCCCTTGCAGCGGCAGGAGCAGCGGGCGAGGCGGCTAGCTGCCCAGCCAGCAAACCCTGCCCCATGTGCCCGAGCTGGCCAGGCACTCTGGAACCTGGAAGAGCAACAGGCGATGGCTCCACATGCCCGGAGAGATGGCTCTGCGTGCCACTTCTGGCACGCATGCCATAGGTTCGCCATCAAGGCTATATACCATTCCATAACCTGTCTTGGGAGAAAGGAATTCCCAAAGGCCATTAAGAGTTTTTGGAGATAACACAGAAACCACAACTGCTCAAAAACCAGATTAGTTTGCTGGTGTTGTCCACCCTGCCAAATTTCCAGGCTGAATTTAAAACGTGTGTTATTACTTACGAAGTCCCAGATTATACAGCACCAGGTTACACCAGGCATCACTTTGCTGTAGCTGAATTTGCCCAAGACCTACTCTATTCAGCAAGAACAGTAAGGTGTTATGTAACCAGTAAGTACTGAACCTATCCTGTTCAGTAATCTGCTGCATGGGAGAAGACTGTCAAAGAGAAAAGTATTTGTCAAAGACAGCAAAGATATCCCCACGTGTTTGGGCTTTACCCATGCCCTCTATTCATCTCATAGTGGTCCTCCGTTGGGGGGGGATGTATAACTCCTGGCACAGGCACAGAATTCACGTTTTCATTCTACTCTCATAACAGGATAGTTTTAATGTGGCGAGTAAAAATATTACAATTTTATGTGGAGAAATCCAAAAAAAAGAAAATCTAGTCCAAACTGCAAAACTATCAACAACATAATCAATTCTTTATAAAAGATCACCGTCTTGCATGAAAACACACAAAATGTGAAGTTTTACTCTGATGAACTGGGTGGAATGTAGTTGCATATAAACAAAAAGAGTTGCTCTATTAAAAAAATACATATTTGAGAAAAATATGTTATGTGCACAATGTTTTGACCTCTTTTAAACTATGTCTTTGCAAAATGTTAAATTGTCATTAGTTTTACTTCAGACCTATTGATTTTAGCCTAATTAACAGAAACAAGCCCAACTTGGGGATATTAAAGCTAGACCTCATTTATTCAGGGGAACATCTCAGAGAAAGAGCCAAGTTTTTTTCCTCCAGGCTTTCCACAATTCTGTATACCACAGCCTAATGTGGAATCATGTCTATTTTCAAATCCAAAAAGAAAGTCTTGTTCGTCATCCTTAAACATTATGTGCTTGTACAAACAACAGGACAAGAAGCTATTATGTATCATGCTTTTAATACAAACTTAAAAAAATCTGGAACAATAGAAACTGTACAGATTTGATCAACCTTTGTTGTTTTTAACTAAATCTTTAGACATGCCAATGTCCTGTTCCAAAATATTGCACAACATTCTGAATACAAAACGCTGATTGTATTCCTCCTTTGCTAGAGAAAAAAAGAAAACAGAACCCCACCCCCTCTGAATCCCTACTCAATGGCCCTCTGCCTGTAAAAAACAAAACAAAAACAAGAAAACCAAAGAGACGAACAAGAACAGCATGGACCTCTGCATTAAAAAACATACATAATTATGTCCTCTTTGTGTTCATCCGTCCACTTTAGATCACATGTTGTTGATTCACTCTTCAAAAAGGGTCAGGAAGGAGGGAAACAAGGGAAAAAGGAGCTTTCACTGCTGCTTTTTTAAAATTTTCCTGAAAAAATATTTTTCTCTCCTCTAAGAAAAAATTTTGAAAAGAAAAGTTTCATTTTGTACGTTAGAAATATACATATATTATATATACCTCTTACATTTTACAAATGTAGCAAATTATTCAATATAAACAGACAACAAAAAATTAACACAAACCCATAAAAATAAAAGTTAAAAAAAATTCTTTTTTTCTTCCTATGAAACCAGGTAAATTAGTGCAGGTCTTAAAAATAAAATTGAAGCCAAACATCTAACTCTTGAGACAAGAAGACCGAAAAAGAGGCCGTGAGTTTCATTGTTGTCAGCACTGGAAATGCTTCTGAAGCACAGTTATGTGTTCATTATGTGTTCCTTTAGGAAATAGAGGTTGGTCCCTCCCCCTTTCTTCCTTGTGCATGTAGACTTCTTTTCCAAAAGCAAGAGTATAATAAAGCAGTGTCAAACATTGCAGTGTCAAACGTCGCAAATTGCAGGTGCTAAGTGAGACTTCCTCCCTCTTATTCTAAACCTTAGAAGGGTATGCATATAATCCCTAAAGGCGGGTTTGTGGCATTCTTCTCTGCTACAGGAATAAATTAACAGAGGAGATAATGCTGGATGGATAGTCTCTTACCTGGGAGGAAGATGTGGTTCAAGTCCAGTGTAATAACTAGGCAGTCTACATTACAATACACTCCACAGGGGCAAGTGGGTGGCAGTGGTACTTTTAGGGGGAAAGCATGAACAAGCGTAAAGCTGAACAGTTTGTAATAGTTTTGTTCAGGTTTAAAGTTTCAGCCCTATGCAGTTTTACCTTTTCATTACTGTGTACTTTCCCTCTTCATCCACTGAGTGCATCAGAAAACAGGCAGAGTGTTCAATATACTTTTAGTGTCTTCTTTCCTCGTCCCATGAAAGGGGAGGAAACAAAGAAAGGACTCACTTTAGGGGCATATTAAAATATCCTACAGATCAATCCCACAATGTGCCTCGGCAGGAAACATTTCCCATAACTACACCCATGATATTGAACACATTAAAAATAGTTACCCTTCTCTGGAGGATAGGTGCATCTGGAGGTTAAGGCTCTTTTATATTCTAGCAAGGAATCCTTAATTTAGGTTGAGGGAGTGGGGAAGGGAAACTTAAATGGTCAAGCTCTAGAAGAATGTATTTTAGTTTATCTATTTGACAAGACTTTGCCAGAGAAGTTGCAGAAGCAAGAGTTAATACAACCCAAACTGAGCTATAGAAGAGAGCATAAAGTGGAGGATGTAAAACTGCCTAAATGGGATACCATTTACCAGTCAGTTTCCCCTTTTTCACTGCTCACTCATTTAACTCCTTAAAAAGATTGCTTACTTATTACCATAGCTAGGTAAATTCTGGGACTCATAATCATTTTATAAGGCATAGATGGGGAAGGTTTCCTATCTAAGGCAAATTCTGTCAATTGGTTTGCAAAAAACTCAACATTAGAAGGCCACTATTGTCTATTTCTTCCTGGCATCCTCCCCCGCTGAAAAAAGGAGAATACAGAATACAATTGGGATTGCTAGCTCACCAACAATAATAAGGAAGGACAGACTCTATAGTTCTATCAGTGAACACTTTCTTCACATTCAAATCACTTGGATATTCTATGGCAAGCCCATTTCATCCCTGATGCAGAGCCTTGAGATGGAACAACTTCAAGCTGGAACAGGTATGTGAGGTGCTCTTCTATACAAGAATACCTGATTCCTTTCCAATGAAAAATGTAACATTTTTGGTCAAAAGTCCTAGGAGATGTGAAATTCAAAGTGCAAACCCTCTTACCATCCGTTCAGAGAATAGTCTACACAATAACTCCTTCATCCCTGTCAAACGTAGTGCTTATAATATTTGAAAGTAAGAGAACCATCTTTTCTATGAGAACTAGTAACCAAATGATCAGCTACCAATCAGAAGAGCATAGAACCTGGCAAAATTTCCAACTGATTAATCCAGAGAAACATCAACAGATGTTCTCAGGCACAAAACACCAAAAAAACCAACATTCACCCTTACTCTTGAATGAGTGCAATATACAAGGATAATTCTTTTTCACAGGTCAGAAGAATTTTCATATAGAGCTCTATTTGTCATATTATTAGCAAACGGGCCTGAGCTTCCCTAAAATCCACCACAATCTAGCTTTTAAGAAGACTAGAGAAGAAAAGAGGCTTGTAGGAAGCATGAGGCAAAATACTGTCCCAGATGTCACATTATCCTCTAGAGGAATTTCCAGGGAAATAATATTTTCACTGCAAGACCCTGTCATCACCAGTTAGCATAAGATAAACTTTGTTTTCTGTTCTAGGATTATAAAATCTGAGAGTTCTAAGAAATGTAACTAATTTATCCCACCATCTATGCCGCTCATATATATACGAAAACAAACCACAAGTCTCCCCGGGAAGTGCTTGAGATGTTACACAACCAGAGGTATTTAATCATTTCCCATCCCTACCCTAGGCCACCTGAAAAACTGAGAAAATTCAAGACATCTGGGTATGAAGAACATGACAGCACCTGAACAAGGCCATCCTTACAGCAAGCATATTTGAAGACCAGTTCCAATGAGCAGCATGGGAGATTAAATAAAGTAACTCTGGTTCCAACCACTGCTGGGCCAAGGATAGCCTCTTTCATTAAACATACAACAACAGGTAGGAAAGAGCACAGAATACAAGTTTTAAAAAGAATCAGTGCTTCAGCAGCGCTCCCTGGCATGACACAAGAAGTTTCATCTTTTTCCAAGAAGTTATATTTATAAGATTTCAAATATTTCTTAATTATTTTTCTCTCAGGTTTTTTTTTTTTGGAAGTGGTTTTCCCCAGAATACTCATATGATGGTCAGTTGGCCAAAACCACTGGCTGGAACGACTGATTGGGATACTGCATGGCATTCAGATTGTAGCTGAGTCCTTCCACAAAGGGTGTCTTCTCCAGAAAAAGGCTGTTGGTGCTTCCACCAAAAACCTGAGCCATGTCAAAGCTGCTGCCACTACTGGCACTGAACTGTGATGCAGGAGGAATGCCACCAGCCTGGGTTTCAGGGGCTACACTATCAAAGAAGAGGCTGCTGGCTCCTGGTGATCCACCATTGTAAACAAACTCCTTGGCATTGGGGGAGAGTTGAGACTGAGGGGCTGGGCTGCCCCCGATGAAGTTCAGAGAATGCATAGACAGGGAAAGGCCTTTGTGCTTCAGCAGGCTATTGGTGGGTGAACGGACCAAACGTTGTGGCTGCTGTGGAACCCCTGTACCATTGGTGCTTGCTCCAGCTCCTCCACCTTTCTTCATCTTAGTTGAGCCAAACTTTGTGGCAGCAAATGTAGCAGTGGTAAAAGTAATTGGCTGAGCAGATCGTGGGATGAATGTAGGGCTAGGTGACTGACCAAAAGATGGTGATGGAGAATTAGACAAGGAATTGTCCTGGCTTCCAATAGGTACAAACACCTGTGCATCAGGATTGAAACTGCTCTTGATCTCCTTGTCCAACTCGGCTGCACTGCAGCCCTCACTGTCATCCAGATAGAGGACCTTGACTGACCCTTTCTCACCAATTTGGTAAGAAACCTCAAAGGGATCAATCCAAACACTGAGTTCTTCAGGGACATTGGCTCGCACATCCTCTACAGCAAGTCCACTCCGCTTGGCTGCCATTTCCACTACTGGGTCCACAGTTTCTCCAATGTGAACACAACGGTAGCCAGAACCTTTCAGAGGTTTCTCTGGATACCAGTGACCTTCATATTTCTTTTTTAGCAGCCTCTCTAGCTCTTCACCAAACAGGTCAGCTCGCCTTCGTGGAAGCTTGTTGTACAGATATGAGATGATGAAGTTCAGAGCAACTTTGATCTCTAGATGCATACTCCCTTTACAGCAAGCAAATTAGGGCAGTATATTAAAAATAGACAAAGGATACAACCATAAATGGATTTTGGCTCCTGGAAAAAGAGAAAAGGAAGAAAAGGAGTAAGTATGGTATATTTAATATTATGGCAGAGCAATACTTCTGTTTTAAAACAGTTCAAAAATTAGCTAAAGCAATTGCTATGTATAAATTGTATGTAATTTCAGAGCGATTGTTATGGTGGACAAATCAAGTTCTTACATGGGATTTTAAGATACTACGGATTTGATTTTCCAATCTAATATACAGCTTTGTTTAAATAATTTTATAGATTTTTTGGACTGGGACATAAAAGTGATTTAGAAACCAGAAAGTAAGTACTATTGTCTTGAGTGCATAAACTGGCACCATATATATATTTTCTATTGGGTTATCTCTAAAGTTAAGGTGATAAAAGAATTCAAGTCACTTTTTCTCATGTGCCAAGTGTTATTTATCTGAGATTTTGAAAGCCAGGGTATCTGTAAAAAAATAAAATGCGCTGATTATAATATACAATATTGCCATGTCCTCTAATAGAAATTTAACATAGCACAGCATACTCAGTAAAGTTCTAGAGTGCCTACACATTATATACATGCAAATCTATATATTTACATATGCATGTGTGAATATATAACGTTACTATACTGAAAAGAGCCTTTTTAAGTGATTTAGTTCAAATCTATGATCCACTGGCTAATCATTCGTCATAATTTTGATGATTTGTTTTCCACAACATTAATTGTATTGTTTTACTTATTTGAACACATTCCAGTTTATCTGTGTACTTCTTAAAATGCAGCTCCAAAAATATATGCAAGTCTTCCAAGTAAGAGCTGATTTGAACAGAAAAGAATTGGGAATGCTGTTTCTCATGATCTGAAAACTATAGTTCTAGTCATGTAATCACTGTTATTTGTAAGCCGCCCAGAGTCACAGAGAGCAAGTGGGCGGCCATATAAATCTTCTAAATAAATAACTCAATCTGGATCTAATTATTGCTTCCAAGAAATATGTACCTTAGCCTATATACATGCTTTATTTGGTCTGCATTTATTTACTACATCGTATACTGCCCAAAGCCCGTCTGAGAAATAAGCAGGTAAGAAATAAGAAATATAAATAAATACTGAATAGCTTAATTTCATTTTGTAAGTTTTTTACCCAATTTCTCTTTTTCTTCAAAATAACGTGGAAACATTGTTTTATAACAATAAAACGTTAAACTTGTATGTCACATGACACCTAATGACTGCACTAATTGGTCGTTCTATCTAAACATTAAACTTGTAGGACACTCAATGACTACACTGATCTCTCTCTCTCTCCTCACCTCGTTTGTCTGTCTGTCTGTCTGTCTGTCTGTCTAGATACTTGGTATCTTCAGACACTCACAGTATTTAACATTGGAACAGTATGTTCTGTACAGATACAAATGATATAAATAAGCACATTTACCACAACTACCCAATTTATGGTATGTTGATGTGTTGATAGACCTACCTTCTGAATTTCTGATACTAAATAGAACAGACAAAGTTACATATAAATTTCATTTTAAGATACTAGATATAGCAGTTCAATACATTTAAGGAGATAAACTGAGAAGCAAATTATGATGCCTCCCATCCCTGTTGTTCTAATAGCAAACTATTAAATATTTGAAACAGTCTTTCTTTAGCATCATTTCATATGAACAAAAAATAATATTGGAGAGGAATTAACAAATACCTACAGGCCCCAGGAATGTTCAATTTAATAGTCACTTGTAAAGATGCAAGTATCTAATGATGCTTTTAATGGTTTCTGTGTGGCATGCAGACTATTTTTAAAAATTCTTTAAAACTTGGGGGGGGGGTTACACTACCAAATGATTTACTGTCTCTCTCAATAATACTTCAATCCACATTGTTTTACTCTATCCAATAATACTCTTAAGTGCCTAGAAAAGATATATAAGATTATTTAAATTGAGGATTGTTATGTATCATCAATTTACCTGCAATGTAACAGATCCAGTTTTTAATTGGCACCTTAGTCAACAGCCTGCTTTTGGGTCCATAAAATATTCAAAAAATTAATACTAGAGTTGAATTTCAATGATGCACTACAAAATGTGGTGGTTTATGGCAAGTGTTTCTTCTGATAAACTATTTGGTATCGGTATTCATAAGCCAGGAGCCCACTGGAAACTTGGGACTAGAACTGCATTCCATTGAGGAACAGGAAGAAAAATTATCATCTTTTTTCAGTCATAGCCTCATTCTTAGACATCTGTGCTAGCATATCTGCCATTTCTAATTGCAACTGCATTTGTGTACCAATACTTGAAAGCATATTAAATGGACATAAGGTGATGTATTTAATAAACCATCTCTTACAGTAATTAAACTATGGAATTTCCCACAAAACAGTAATCTGAGACAGCACCCTTCAAATGTCAGTTCAATTTGTGAAAAATAGATAAGGATGCATGCTCCAGTGTCATTTCTTTCATCTTGACCTTCTGGTATTTAAGGAGCAGCTATCTATGGGAACTTTACATTTGTTGGAAAGAGATAGAAAGATTGGCAATAAATCCTCCTCTTTCAATAATTAAAAGATGTAATACCTAGAGATTGCCAAAGGGAATAAATTTACGAAGAATAATGGCTATTAAATTGAGAAGGTTATTTGCTATCTCCAGGTTAACATGAAGCATACCTCTGATTATCAGCTGCTGTGAACCAATGAGAAGAGGACCGCCCTCATGTCCTGTTTGTGGACTTTCCATAGGTATCTAGTTAAGTCATTGTGGGAAATTAATATATTAGAGAAAACAGGTCTTTGTTTTAACCCAGCAAACCTCTTAAAAATATAAAGCAGAGCTTTGCATCAAAATGTAAATGGGAGCATATATACAAGATTTTAAAAGTTCTATTCTTCAAGCATACAGGTAAGTCCTGGATTTATGACTACAATTGAGCCCAAAATTTCCATTGTTAAGGAAGAGAGTTTGTTAAGTGAATTTTGCCCCCTTTTACTATTTTTGTTGCCACAGTTGTTCAGAGAATCATTACAGTTATAAAGTTAGTAATATGATTAAGTGAATCGGACTTTCCCATTGACTTTGCTTGAGGTCGCAAATGATGATCACATGATCCTGGAACACTGCAACCATCATAAATACATGCCAGTTGCCAAGAAAATTTTGATCATGTGACTCTAGGATGCTACAATGGTTGTAAGTATGAAAAATGGTCGTAAGTCAACTTTTTCAGTGCCATTGTAACTTCAAAAGGTCACTAAATGGACGGTTGTAAGTTGAGGACTACCTGTGTTGTTATTGCAACCAATACAGAAGCTTCTAAAATAATTCCATCTGAATGGGGATAGGCATAAAATTATTTCTGATAGCAGAATCCAAGACCTTAAGAGTTTGTACTCCAGGAGCAACAAGACTATAAGCTGTATCAAAAGGTATGTATTTGAATATGCCTATTTAACTTGGGAGGCAAGACCAATTAACACACAAACTCAAGTATCTAAAATAGTTTGTATCTGTGTCCTGTGAAATTATTGTTTTGAGAAACTAGACCATTTAGGAAAGTAATTTATGACTGTGAAAGGTTTTTTTTTTGGGCCACAAGGCTATGATCTACAACATGCATACCATAATTTATGACTATAGTTATCTTGCCAATCATCCTAAAGAAACATACAAAAAGAAAAATGTTATTCAGAAAATATTATTCATTTGCCACTTTCTCAAGGACAGGACCCAAATCACCTTGAGCTCATTTCTGAATAATTAGGCTTAAGTCCCTCCAGATTCAAAGGGGCTTACTGCCAAATAAATGTAATGAGAACAGCAACATTTGGATCTAAAGAAATCCATTTTGTTCTAATGTAGACATAAATGTTAGGTGAGTTTTTAAAAAAGTATCTATTTTTTAAAAAACTAAATTACCCAGTCTTTTTTTAATCTGATGGGTCTTGAAACCCAAGAAATAAGAAATAATGACCTACACAATGATCTATTAATAGTAATTAGATCAAGTAACAGAAAGGCAGCAAGTCAAATCAGCCCAAGTCACTTGGCATTATGTTTCTATTCAAGGATGTTTTATTTTGCTTTGAATTTTTCTCGAATAGAATGTGGTTTCTCATCAGACTAAAAATACCAAGAAATAATTTTAAAGGACCCCCCCTCAATATTGTACATTTTAGTATATTCAAATTATAGAATCAGAACAAAAATTTACTAAATACAAAAGAATCCTCCAAATTTGGTACAGCAATTTTTGAAAAAGATCTGAAAAATAATACCTTAGCTTTAATTATTAGCAAAATAAACTTGCATTCATTAGAATGCCTTAATCCTTAAGATTGTTAATTTGGAAACAAGTGAAACAACATCAGAGACTAATAACAGAATTAAATCTTTAGTTTTTTTCTATAAAGCTTCAATAATAAAATTGAAGTTATTTCAGAATAGCCAATTATCTCGAGAATATAAAATATAATTGCAATTTATTCTGCATGTGGCAATTATATCCATGAGACAACAAATTAAATAACAATCTCCATGAGATTGTAATCAATATTACTCAATGATTTTGCATATAAGCAGTTAAACTATAGTTATTTCTTTGGGAGGAGTGTATAGTTGCCTAGTCATAGAGTATTGAGTAAAATACTTTAAACATAGCATACTAGAGAACTTTTTAAAAACGTTCTTAATTATCTAGAGTAGCTGTTAGGCTGATGATCAGAAGTACTTTAAAAAATAAATCCTATAAACGTTCTCGAACCACAACTGCCCAACCTAGTATTTCCTCTATCAAAATCCGTTGCCCCCATAGGGTTATATGGGCAAATCACCAACTCCTTCCCCAGCCTCCGCACACGTGCGAAGTTGATGTACTGTTTTCTCCCTAGGGACCTCCCCCCCCCCCCCAAGGTCTGGGCGGCTTGCCTGCCCCTCCCCCTACCTCCTCAAGCGCAGTTGCCAACATTCGCTGATGAAGCCTCTCTAATGACCCTACCTCTGCGAACAGTTTCTTGGCTTCCTCCCAATTCCGGTGTCTCCGAAGCCGTACTACCTCATGAATTCAGCATCTGTTACAAAATGGAACGCCCGAGTAAGTGACCTACTTTGTCTTTTAACTACCCTTCTCCATTTGCTTTGCGCCAAAGCTGGCCCGGGCGAGCGCCTGCTCAGCTAAGCCGTGTAAAATTTTCCATGGCGCATGCGCTCTTTGCGCTCTATTGCTCAACCCCCCCCTCCCCGCTCCCCCTTGCCATTTCGCATTTCAGCTATAATCGCCGATTTCTTCTCGCCCTCTTTCTCTCCTGTGTGCGGAAAAGCGTATGGAGCCAGGAGGGAGGCCGGCTGAGGAAATATCAGGCGCTTGGCAAAGCACAGCAGCTCCTACTCTCCCACTCTCGCCTTTCATTCCTCCTTTGCTGGAGGCCCATAAGAGATCTCCCCAACCCACAGCGCAATCCTGCCTATCTGGAAGTGAGACCCAGGATGGACCCTTTTCCTAACCCCCACCCCCCCTCTCCCTCCAAGCTTTTACCCGGGGAGGCAGGGCAAGTCTTGAGATGTAGCCTTCCTTGGAGAAGCCACTTTGCCGTTTTCTCCACAGAGCAAGAGAGCTATTCTGCCGGCCCTCTCGCGGAGGCTTCCGTTTCGCCCATGCAAGTGTCAAGTTGTGGCCCTAATCCCTCTCGTGCTCCTTAAAGGGAATCGCATAAACACGCCTTCAAAGCCCACCGAAGGCAGGAAAAAAAAAGTCCGTGCCCAAGTGAAGGTTATTGAGACCTGACCTTCTCCCTGGAAGAAACCCGGGACAGCCCAAGTCTGGCCCAGTTTTCTTTTAAAAGCCAGCCTTGCTCAACCGATTACCCTCTAGCTCCCTTCGGAGCCGAGAGGGTCATCCCCGCTTCTCTCTTTCGGGGAAAAACAAATAATCCCAAATTGCGCGGAGTCCAAGGCGCTGATTAGGCCTCAGGATCTCTTTGTGGCCCAAAGGAAAATGCCGAATCTAATTTACCTCACGAACAAGGAATCGATGGAAGCCGGAAAGTGCGTTTTTGATACCCAGAAAGTATTGCTGCAGGAACGACTACGGCTATTTCATTTGACTGAGCCTCTCCGGCTCCCAATCCATCTTTTTTTTAAAAATAAAAAAACATTGAGAAGGAAGAACAAGTTTACCCGTCTTAAGCCTTCGGACGGAGGTGGGGGATGGGAACCCGCATCTTATTTTTTCCCTAGGTCTGTGTTTGTGACATACGAAATCATAAGGAGGCGGTGGGGAAGAGAAAATTCGAGTATAAAAGGGATGGAACCACTTTTTAGACAAAGCCGCGCTGGCCATTGATCCGGATTAAGCCAAATGGAACGAAATAAACACCCTAGCTCGACCCCCCGACTTTCCATTGTGCCCCCTTCGCTCCACCTCCATTATTTGATATTAGCAACCATTTTCATATCCTTAAAAGAAAAAGCGAAGAACACAAGATCGTCCGCAGTATGTTCTCTTTAAACCAAAATCTGTTTTATAGGAATTTCTTTTAATAGTCGGGTCACGATTCCAATAAAATGAACGAAAGACAAAATGGTGAACTGGAGTCTCTTCAGTCGTTCAAGCTAAATGGTTTTCAGACTTCCTCGCCCTTCAAACTAATACTGTAATATCAGCAATGTTGCTGGTTCTAAGGGAAACAATATTACTAGAAGGGAAGGTTTGCTTGTAAAGGCAGAGCCGTTCTCCCCCAGGGAACCGGGGGCGGGGAGGGGGAACGGGCGGAGAAGGAACCCCGACATGACTTCTCAGAACCCGACTTGGAAGAGCGGCGGCTTCTGAAAGAGGCCCCGATGAAATCGCCCTTTAAAGGAGCAGCGGAAAAAGCAACCTTGAATAGGAAAGGGTGTCGAGACGGCAAACTTGGTCAAAAAGGCATTCTTCAAATGTAAATAGTGTAACTATAGGGAATACTCTTCGATTATGCCCACCCGCTCCCTCTCCCTCGCCATAAGCATTTACTTACTTTTTTTTTCCTTTTTCCTTTTTTTTTTCAGCACCAGGAAAGGTGGTGTGGTGGCTTCTTTTTCTTTCCAGATATTTTTTTGGGAGTTTCTTTTTCACAAAGCGCTGATGTGGTATATTCGATATATATTTTTAAACCGTACGGATGCTATTTCGATAACTTCTCCCCCCTCTATAGGCCAAATCAGAAGTGGGGTGAGAGGATATTGAATGGAGAGCCCCCTTCTTTCCTTACTTTCCTCCCTCCGCGGGAAACCTGAAGCCACCCTCTCCCTGGCCCAAAGTGAGCAAAGTAAATGAAAAGTTTCACCCTTAGCAACCCTGCGCAAGAATATTCTCTTCCACACCCATGGTGATGCGACTTGCAAAGGACAAGGAAGGGGAGGAGAGGGGAGGGCGGGCCGGAACTACTTCCTCAACGTCGGTTTCTATTTAACTCGCGATGTGCCGTGGCGTGCGCTTCGCTCTTGTTGCAAATGTTTGTAAGTCGATCGATCTATCGCTAACAGCAATTTTTTTTGTACTATGTATTATTGAATTAACCCCTTCATACTGTAATTCTAGTAATTTTTTTGCATTAATTAGTATAAATATAAAATCAATCATTTAATATAGATTAGATCCCATTACTAGGGTACCAATAACTTAGTAAAATCGTTGGACCACCTGTAAGGTTTCAACCCTTTACCTAAGTTATTTCATCAGAAGCAACCACAGCTGCTGATTCTGTATTAGAGTCTCAAATGAAAACCAAGACTTTACCATTCACCTTTAATGAAGACACATTAGCATCACAAAAAGTCTTTAATTTTCCATTTTTCCCTAATGAAACAAATAAGACAGTTTGTGTCTTAAAATTTAGGAAATGTGAGGATAGTAGAGTTTACTCCTGATGGGATAGAATCGTTCAAAAACAACCCAGCGTTAGACACACAAATACTATAAATGGGTTTATGGTAACTTCCCACTGCCTTGCATATAAAATGCTATCTTCTGAAGGGTGATCTTAATACACAAATGCATTTGAAAACTTTGCAGAAGCCTGCCTCATTAATAAACTGCAGTCTTAAATACAAAACATTCTTTCAGCTACTCGTTATCCATTCATATTTAGATCCTTAAATGATGTCTCAGAAATATAAGCAACAATGCTAAAAGATGGCATGCTATTGCCCTAAATATATGCAAGATAGATTACAATGATGTACATACTAGAATTTATTCAAGTTCCTTGAAGAGGTTATTCCTAAATGTTTAAAGTTTATTCAAGTTCCTTGAAGAGGTAAATTCCTAAATTTACTCATGCTACTGTAACTTCCAAAAATATTTCTCTAATATATTAGTATTAAGATTATTTTAAATGGTAAAATAAGACTATGCAAGCAGAAGCAAGTGGCTTAATTCAGTCATAATAAAGGATCCTTGGTGCTGTGTGAGCTTGGTTGTTTTCCTGCAGCTGATACATTACCCAATGAAATATGGGTCATATGATGTTACCTAGTTGAGGTAGTGAACAGTTTACAAAAAAAAGAAAAACCCAAATTCATAGAGCACCAAGGACCCCTCATTTCAAATCTGAGCTACAAATATTCTTCATTAGTCATAATGATCAGTAGTGTTCTCATGTACTTCTTTAGGTACCAGAGCCTATTTCTGTTAGTTACCTGTCTAAAGGAAAATTACCTACATGTATGGTTTTAAAACAATCTTATGCTTTTTAATAAAAGGTAAAAGTCAAGAGTTTTGTTACTATAAACTACACATAACTCTCCTCCTACAATGTAGCCAATATTGTGTAGAATTTCAAGCTTTTCCAAAACCTTCCTCAGTTTCTGATATCTGTATATATTGCTTATCTGTATATAAGCAAACCCTACTTTTACCCTATTTCTGAAAGTTCTGCACAAAGGGACACCTGTTTGAACAATATATATGCAGATATACAAAGGTAATCCTGGACTTGCAACCATAATTGAGCCCAAAATTTTCATTGCTAAGTAGTTAAGTGAGTTTTGCTCCATTTTACAGTATTTGTCATAATTGTTAAAGAGTCAGTGCAGCTGTTAAGTTAGTAACAGGGTTGTTGAGTGAATCTAGCTTCCCCATTGACTTTGTCAGAAGGTCACAAAAGGTGATCACATAACCCCAGGACGTCTGAATTTTGACGACATGATCATGGGGATGCTGCAACGCTCATGAATGTGAAAAATGGTCCCAAGTCATTGTTTTCACTATCGTCGAATTGTCACTAAACAAATGGAAGTAGATTACATAGTGTACATATCAGGAAAAAAAGTATGTCTGTTTACCCCTGCCTGAAGTCAGTCCCAGCAGACCTTCCTAAACTTGCCCATTGTTAATTTCTCAAAGAGACAAGGCAAAATTCCAAGGATACTCTAGTAACCACTGGCTGCTTGCTGAGTGTTTGATGGTAACACATCCTATTTTGTGGAGGCCTGAACTTTCTTAATAAAGATCTGGTGAAGCAGACTTTGAACTTTCCCTTAGAGAAGGGCTGGTGGTGGTCCGTAGGTGGGGAGGGTGGTTCAACTTTTGCCTCCTCCACGGCGGGAGGACCATCTCACCTGGCAGAGCGAGCGGGATAGAGCCAGCCTTCTTGTTTTGGAGACAGCCGTATTGGCTACAAAAACTAGCAACGTTTACCGAAGCGCAATATGCGTTTCCCAATCGGTCAGTTTAATTTTAAGGCAGACAGTTAAGCGTCTTCGTTTCGACGATCCCTCGACTTCGTCGTTTGCGCTCCTGTCGCTCGCGGACCTGTTCAAAACAATACATTGTCGAGGCATAAAGGTTGCGCTTAGGCCTCCGATCTTCTCGCTTACTCCTCCGCTTAAAGTCCGCAGGCCGCATATTTAACCTCAGCGCACATATTTTGCTGCTTATTTTCGTCTCGCAAATGCTGAAGGATATGCAAATCACCTCACATCCCCTGAACAAAACCTCACAAGACACGGCTGTCAATGGCATTTTAACTATTCATGAAGTATGTTTCCCTTGGCTGAACTCTGAATGCGCATGATTAGGGACTATTTTCTCATCAGTGCGCCGGTGCATCATCCTCGTCAACGTAACTTCAGACGCAAGCAGAGAACTCGGGAGAACAGCCTGCAAGGCGTAGAAGCACACGCAGTTCTAAAAATAACACCACCATGATAGCAACAGCCTTCCGATTGGCTAAAAGCATGAGGGGTTCTGCAGATTGGCCATTCGATTTAACCAGTGGCTAAAAGATTTTCCTACGTATGCAAGAAAAATTTGGACGGGTCGAAGGAGGTTCATGGGAAGTGTAGTTTTTAATTTAAAAAAGCAGCCTCGGCATTCTTAAATAAAAAGCAACTGGATAAAAAGGTGAAGCTCCGCTGTTCAAAAGGAAGGCAACACGGTGTTTTATCAGCTTCTATTGACTGACGTCTTTATTTTTCTTCAAAGACATTTTCATACTAGAGCATTTGTGAGTTGGTTTCAGAATCTTATTCACTTATTTTCTAATGCTAAAGAACATGGAGCTCACTTCAGTTAATCCTATTTGTTGGCATAGCTCATAGATTAAGGGTGTTTAGTTGAATAGCCTAGCTGTTATGCTTGGGACAAAATTCTTCAATTATATTGTACTATTCTTTTGTGAAAATTACGGGCATTGAATAAATGACCCAGATATCCCATCTAGTATTTAAAGCAAAGCTTTTTTTTCTTTCCAAAATAGGTCTTAAATCTAAATCTAGTTTTTGAACACTTACTTTTAATTGAAACTAAATGTTAAAAAGTACTCACTGAAAATCCCAAGATCTACAAGCGCCCTTAACATTTATTCCAATTTATTCCCAAGAATCAATGTCGTAGTAATATATTAAACAGTATTCAATAGGGGGGGGGGTGTAATATGCGTTCGGGGTTTTTTGATGCAACTTTTTTCTTTTTTAGCGTCTTGATTGGTTTGTGGGGGTTTTGTTCTTTTTTTACATTTTTTGGAGTTTGTATTTTAACCTTGTTTTTGAATAAAATAAAAATAGACACAGTAAAAACATTTTCTCCAATTGCATTAAGAATTTAATCTTTAACTATTCTTCCTTTAAAGCCCAAATCAAATCAATGTATTGTACAATACAGTACAGTAGTTAACTGAAAGACATAATGGTAGCTATACATATTGTTAAACACTGAAATACTTATAGATTGCTGAATACTGGACAACAGGTTGATTAAAATGAATTGAAACGCAACTATATAGATACAATAGTGTCCTATATTCTTAAAATGATGTTTTAAAATTTAAGACATTTAATGTGACTGGCCACTAAAAAGCATAAAATGTTAATAAGAGGCCCTCTTTGAAGAAGGGCAGTTTAGAAATGAAAAAAATAAAATAATCTGTTTTTCTGTGCTCCGCAGCTGTATTTGATGAATAGTGAAGTTAAATTGATTTTAAAAGGTCATTTGTTCAATCATAAGAATATCTCCTTTTCTAGACATAGAAAAGTAATGTAATTAAAATTGCAATCCGTAATTACACTCCTAAATTAATATTTCCTTTTCTAGACATAGAAAAGTAATGTAATTAAAATTGCAATCCATAATTATTCTCCTAAATTAATGGAGTTCAGATAGCATCCCTTATCTTTAAAAAGACACATCGAAGGCCCTTTTTCAAATCCAGCTGTCACAGTACTTGAGGCTAAAATTAATTGTTTATGTGAAAAAGCCATTGATTCTTATTCCAAGGAATTTAAGAATGCAGATCAATCATTAGGAATGTGTATATTTTTCAAGTAGATAACTCATTGCTATGTAATAGTCCACCATATTTAATTTATATTAGAACTAGTTAATTAGAAAGACGGTAGTAGTAAATTCATAAGCAATTGTATATTAATAAATCCATTAATTCCTTTTTTATTGGAAGCAAACTGCTGTAAAATTCCAATATGTGAAATTTCCAGGTATTTCAGTATAGTCATTTCTAAATAGTATGAAACAATAGGAATTTATTAATAAAGATTTAAATCCAGACATGTTAATAGTTACTAGTATTTACCAGTAACACAGAATCACTTATTTTGTAAAAAATTCCAGCCCAAAATGGAAGTCTGATACAGATTGTAAAAGCAGTCTAGAAAATTCAGTAATCACATCAAATGGCATCTACTGAACAATTAGAAGAAAAATGTGAAAGAAAACAATAACAAACACCCTTCTATCATAGTAGTTTTAATACCAGGAAAGATTAGTCAGTCTATAATTAGCTGTAATTAGCACTCATTCATCATCCATCATTCTTCTCATCAGCTGACATTTAAACCCAAAGGAAATGAGTTTTTTCCTGCCTGTCAAATGAAAGGTGCCAAGAAGCACATTGTCACTTTGAGGTGCAAAATACAATATAACAGGTATATGTTATTAATTACAGAGGATCTTGCAATTTAGACATTTGTAGTCCTATGGAGGTATGACCAATTGTAACAGAAGAAGCAGTAGTTCTCACTAGGACAAGAAATTATTCCAATCAGTACATTAGGTTTTATGTTAATCTAGTTCAGGTGATTCAGTGCTTCATTCCTTGTTAGAAAGATTTAATTGATTAGACAGTTGTTGTTCTGAAAACCCTTTGTAGGCAAGATTTCAGAAACAAATGAGACGACATCTGAATTTAAGCTAACCATATAACCATTATATGCACATGATTAAGTGATTCAGATAATTACTAATAGGTCTTTTCATGTCTGCTCTCATGATCTAGCCCAAGCTTAATAGTTATGATTCCATCCTGGTCTGGGCAAATACTGCAATTTTCAGGCAGTTGTACAGTCTTTTTATACAGAACCACTATATGTACAAGCATATATTGAGAAAGAAACCAATGTATACAAAATATGTCTTGCATATCCCCACTGCAATGAATGAGAATTGTAGGAAAAGATAATTGCTGTTTTGCTAATGCCCATTAGTTACAGTAGACACCTGACAAGATTGTTTTCTCCAGATCACTTCTTTATCATTCAACATATTTTAACAGGCTCCATGGATTTGGTACTTCCCTTCGAATTATGACTAAAGCCTTACAAAGAAACATGGTAGCCCTTAATGCCTGTTTTATAATACCTATGTAATCTCATTGCACTAAATTTTATCTTAAACTTGCTACAGAATTTTTAGGTACAGTATTAGTTCATTAGATGACAAGTTTCTATATACCTCTACTTTTAAAAAAATAATCTTTTGTCACTTGCCTGATTTAAAGGCCAAAGAAACTAGGGACATTTCTATAGTCCAGATGCATAAATTAAGTGATGAATGAAAGTTCCAAAATTTCCAGTCTGATAACTGGTGCTTCTGTTTAGTATTTTTAGGTATTTCTACTTCTTGTATGATCACAAAATACACACAATAGAAATACAAAAAGTTTTTAGAATAGGTAATCTTATTTCAGAGCTAATCCACAAAATTATTATATTTTATAATGACCATAAAAAGGAATGAAGGTAAACAAATATACCGAGGGCAGGGGAAGGAGAGGGAGTTAATAGATATAAATGGGCTTAAGATATGGTTCAGGTTATATCGGGTAGAAATGAAGTTTCTTTCAGAAACTTCACATTTGGCTTACTTTATGGTGTATTCCTGCTTTCTATATTTATGTCCTAGCAAAGATTACTGATGATTATTCACTCATTTGGACTGAAGTAATACAGTCCATTAGGGAATATTGTGATAATGATAAAATTTACGTTCTGTAAAGGAGCTCCACTCCACCCCTTGAAAGATCCTTGCATAGTAGATGTTCCTCCATTTACATCCCCTATGAATAAAATGGTATCCAATTAGAATGATAAACTTCTTCCTAGAATAATAGTGTTAAAAATACCAAATTGGTTGCAATTTGCATATTTTAAGAACCAAAAGATTATTAAAAATAATTTATGATCCCCAATCTTCTCTTTACTATTTCCTAAACAAGTACGTTAAACTATTTGTTTTGAGGGAGGCTGAAATACAGTGAACTGATTCACTGCCACATTACAGCCTAATCATATAGTTGTTAAGTAAATCACATGGTTACGTTCTATTCCAAAACACCATTTGAGTAACAAGTCTGCAGTATGAGCTTATATGCTTAAATCATTAAATACATTGGAAGTGAATAAAAGCATTTGAAAATTATGTATTTCTAAAAACCTTAAGAATGCCTGAGAACAGGATTAGGAGGATGTGAGTTTATTTCCTTTCCTAAACCTGATTTGTGAATATGTATTTTATTACCTTTGTGTTTAAAGTCTCTATAACTACCATATGCTTTTTTCTAAATGGACTACAACATATGTAAAATTTGGCTGTGATTTGATAGCTGATAATAACTGATGACATTTTGGATTTGTGGATGATTTTGTAAATAGGATGGCTAATGCACAATAAAAAGATGCACACCCAACTTTCTAAATTCTGCTTCTCGTGATTTGCACCTGGAATTTCAGATACTATTTATTTTATTTATTTATTTATTTATATTTATATGCCGCCCTTCTCTGGAGACTCAGGGCGGCTTACAATGCATTAAGCAATAGTCTTCATACTTTTGTATATTTTATACAAAGTCAGCTTATTGCCTCCACAAACCGGGTCCTCATTTTACCCACCTTAGAAAGGATGGAAGGCTGAGCCGACCTACTATATTATTTCCCCTTTGCTGAACAATAAGCAAATGAATAATCTGAGTATGTCTCAAAGGCAGATAAACATTCATAGAAAAAAAATTGTTTTATGGTATAAATATATCATACTGATGAAAAAACACAAGTTAGGGTAATGCCAAATGTTGTTCTTTATTGATTCAGCTTGTATGCTGTCCCAGTCACTGAGCAATTCTAGATTACTGTTTATAACCTTTTATTGTTATGGATGTTAAGCTACCAGTACCAATTTATGCCTGAATTTATCTCCCTGATAACTAACAAACTAATAACAATCACACATACGCCAACCCAAGATCAAGAAATGTAGATATGAAAATTTCCATTAGAAGGCTATTATAAAACTTTATTGTGGTATAATCCACCATAACACTGAAAGAACAGCGAATCAAATTCTTGAGAAAACCTTGGGTTTGACCTAATATACAATGAAAGAATTATATCAGAAAAAAGGTCTATGTCTATCAAGATCCATGGTCTGAATTCCAGTTTACTTAGTGATTCAAATTATAATATTTAACTCAATATTTGTTTTCATTGAAAAATGACAATAATTTTTAGTAAGCAATGTTTTCCATCAAATTATTAGAATTGAAACAAAATACATTTAATTGCTTTCCTATAAAAATGAAGTCCAAAATTTTTCAGGAGTACTTTCACAGTGGAGATGGAATCATCTTTTCTTGAAGCCATATTTCTTTCGCTCATAAAAGAGATCTGTTTTTGAACTCCCCAAATTGACAATCTTGGGACAGCCATCTCGCTGGAATCGTGCAAAAGTCAAACAGTTAGAACAAGCTAAGCCTAATAGATTCCAAAAGGAATAATCATAGTATATGTATATCACAATTCCAATAGAATATGTTTCTGTGTGTATGTATGTGTGCGAGAATGAGAGATTTTCTGTCCTGTATTAACCCACATATTGCCTATAGATAATTATGATGTTCTATTCCTAATATCAAATTAAGAGATAGTACTTTACATTCCAGACTGCAGTCTTACAAAGCATTTACATAAAAGCAGCCTGTCGCTAAATTTGATGAGACTAGCATAGACATACAAAAGGGTAGGATTTGTTTCAATGCAATTTCTCCATAAAATTCTACAATCAATTGTAATTGCACAAAAGGTGCATTATTTGAATAGCACTATCCTGAAACTCAGGAACATTGAATTTGAAATAATAGCAGACAAATAAAAACAATGAAGCAGGCATAGACAACAAAAAGGGGCAAAAATCCAGTAAAAGTATACGTGAATGGATATAATACATTCAAAGTACAGGGTTTTTTTAAAGTAAGAGATAGTATATGGCAGATGTACTAACATGTTGCTGACATGTTTCTCTATTTTGATTGGAGTCAACCTGTGGTAAATTAAATTGATTGGGAATGATTTGGGAAGGCACATACTTCTCTATAGAAGCTGTCACAGCTGACAATGCATACTGTAGCAGAGCAAAAGCCATGAGATCAAAGGAACTATCTGCAGAGCTCAGAGGTAGGATTATTGCAAGTCACAGATCTGGGGAAGGCTACAATAAAATTTCTGCTGCACTGAAGGTTCTAACAGTACAATGGCCTCCACAATTCTCAAATGGAAGATGTTTGGCACAATCAGGACTGTTCCAAGAACTGGTTGCCCAGTCAAACTGAGCAATTGGTGAAGGAAGGGCCTTAGTAAGAGAGGTTAGATGGAAGCCTTTCCTCAGTGCAAAACACATGAAAGCCTGCTTGGAGTTTGCAAAAAAGCACATGAAGGACTCTCAGACTCTGAGGAACAAGTATCTCTGGTCTGATGAAATCAAGATCAAACTGTTTGCCTTTAAAAGTTGTGTCTGAAGGAAACCAGCCACTGCTCATCACCTTCCCAATATCATCCCAACAGTGAAGTTTGGTGGTGGCAGCATCATGCTGTGAGGGTGTTTTTCAGCAGCAGGGAAACTGGTCAGGGTTGAGGGAAAGCTGAATGGATCAAAGTACAGGGACATCTTTAATTAAAACCTGTTTCACAGCGCTGAAGACCTAAGACTGGGCTGAAAGTTCACTTTCCAACATGGCAACACAGGAGTAGCTTAGGGACAATTCTGCCTAGAGTGGCCCGGCCGGAGCCCTGACCTGAACCCTACTGAACATCTCTGGAGGGACCTGAAAATGCCTATCTACAGACTCAGCTTGAGAGGATTTGCAAGGGAGAGTGGCAGAAAATCCTCCAATCCAGGTGTGCAAAGCTTGTCGCGTCATACCCAAAGACTCGAGGCTGTAATTGCTGCCAAAGGTGCTTCAACAAAGTACTGAGTAAAAGTCTGAATACTTATGCCAATGTAATATTTCCGTTTTTTCTTTTTAACAAATTTACAGGCATTTTTAAAATTGTTTTCACTTTGTCATTATGGGGTACTGAGTGTAGATTAATGAGGACAAAAATGAATTTCAGCAACTGTAGAATCAGGCTGAAGCATAACAAAATTGACAAAAGTGGTCTGAATACTTTCTGAATGCACTGTATGTATGTACATATGTTTAAAAGGATAAAAATAAAAAAAATTCTAAAAAACTTACATCTTTTTCCTGAATAGTACATTCCTTGCAGTAATAAGCATCAGAGACTCCAGGACCCCCACATATCACACAACGTCCTTGATAAGAGCCATAGTTGCACTCATCACAAATGCGCACCAGTGTACAAGGCCGTACATAAGAGTCGCAGATAACACATTTGCCATCACCTGAGAACAAAAGTGTACACATTTTACTTGAGACAAGAGATATACAGAAGATAACATTCAAACAAAGCGAAGCTGTAGTCCTACTGATTACATAGGGAATGTATTTTAAAGGTAGTCACTAGACCTTTTTCTTCCACCTTACATGTTTGCAGTGGATTTTTGACATCCAAAATATAAATATATCACCTTGCAGACTGCATTTAGAAGTTGCAAAAGGCAACTGGCATATATGGTAAGTGACTTTCACCATATCTTTAATCAAACTACCATTTTGTAGTGTATGGGGAAAGAATCCTCTTTAACCAACTCTAACCTTTTTCTTTCTTTTAGAAAGCACTATGAAGTTTGGGCATAAACAAATAGAATGAATCAATCCAAAATATTTTGTCAATACAAGCTTACAATTTTTCTTAGGATGGGAAAACTCAAGAGTTTATAAACTATTTATTCACTTATACAAAAGAAATGCTGAAAAGACAAGTAGCATTTAGGCAATGCTAACAAAGCAATTTAGAAACACATCACTGAAGTCAGTGTAGGGGGTGGAATCTCACAGAATGAACAGAAGTCAATAAAAGGTATTGAAGTGATGGATAGCGCCTTTTACAATCGACAATCAACTGTAAGGAACAAGCAGTCAAAAAACATACTATAACTAGCACTTGGTAGAGCAGACATGGAAAAAATATACACATGCTGTACTGTCTCTATAAAGATCAGTACTGGGCAAGCAATGTAAATAAACTTCCAGTGACCCATTACGGAAGTGAACGTTGAATGTTGAAGAAGTAGGATAGGAGGGACATCGACATTTTTGAACTTTGGTGTTGAATAAGATTCCAGAGAATACTATGGATAGCCAAAAAAACAAACACATGGATCATCAAACAAATCAATCCAGAATTCTCACTCAAGGCACAAAATGACCTGGCTCAAATTATTCTATTCTGGCCACATTATGCAAAAATCTAGCTTCCTAGAGAAGGGCCTGATGATGAGAAAAGTTGAAGGAAAGAAGAGCGTGACCAACAGCAAGGTGAAGAGACTCCATTACAGTGGTGATGAGTGCAGTTGGAAGATCTGAAACATCAGGATGGAGACAGATTGTTATGGAAAAATCTATGTGGTGATTAGGAGTTGAAAATGAACTTGATAATACATGTCAATGAATGCAATAAAATATAAATAAGACAATGACAAGCACTGGACCATATAAATAGATTTAGAAATACCTACCAATGAAGAGATAGATTCACATTCATTATCTGTGCCCTAATTCATATAAGTTTATTCCTATTGAAAGAACAAGTGACTTCTTTTTGCAGTTCAGTTCCATTTTTATTGGATGGGAAAAACTATAATTCCTCTGCTCAAAATCTTGCCACCAGCATTCAATTTCTAGTTTCCAGAAGGAATAAAATTATTGGTTTACATTAGTGTGGCATGAAGCAATTGATCATGAGGAAGTATAACAACTACATTTCTCTATCCATATTTTCCTAGTCTATACTGTACTAACTTGTACTATTGCTTCTGCCTCATAATGGCAAGTATTCAGCACTCTGTATACAGCATGCAGACCTTAGATCCCTTTTTGAAGTCATTTGGTACCTAGAATTTCACTATCAATATTTGCCAGCTATATCTAAAAAATAAAGATGGCTGAAATAGATATATTACTTTTGAGAATAGTTTCACACACCTAAAAACAAACCACCACAGAAACATCAGACCTACCCATCAGTATGTCAGGATGATACCTTTGGGTACCATTCAAATAATGTTAAATTATAATGCATCCTCCTATATCCACTGAAATATTACTTATCCCTACCTTCAGTCAAGGAAAACTGCATGTCATGCCACTAGCAGCATTATTTTAAAAAAATCTTCACAATAAATGTTGTAAACTATCTGGAATTAATTAAATACTTTGCTATCTCTTTGTCTGTAGGAAAGTTGGCACAGAAATTATGTGTATGTTTGTAAGTCTTTCTTGGTCCAATTTTCCTTTGCAGAGGGGTCTTTCCATAGTTGTCTTTGGTAAATATGTTGCATATATTCTGGCTTGTATGAAAGAACCAGCAATATATTTGATGTTGTATACAGTATTAAGACTGACAACTGTGCGCTGATTCAGCCAAATATTTCTAAGCTATCATTTGATGCTAAAAACAGCTTTCATATAAGTTGTAGACCTTTTTGTTACTTCTCACATTTGTAGACAGATTTGCTATGCATTATCTTCTGATCTTATTATGGTTATCTATCAGCCCATCTTTGAAAAACAATTCAAGGTTGACTCAGCCTTCCATCGTTTTGAGGTAGGTAAAATGAGGACCCGGATTGTGGGGGCAATAAGCTGATTTTGTATAAAAAAAAGAACACCACTGGGGGGGGTGCGAAAGCCCTACTAAACAGGTATATACAAAAGTATGAAGGCTATTGCTTAACACATTGTAAGCCGCCCTAAGTTTCCGGAGAAGGGCGGCATATAAATCGAACTAATAAACAAACAAATTAATTAATTAATTTAAAAAAAGCTGATTTAAAGTACAGTCACAGGAAGTTATCGACTGGAAATGGCAGACACTTTCATTTAATGTTATTACCTTGTCACCTACATAGTTTTCTATACCATTTTCAGGCTCAATTCAAAGAGCTAATGAAGCCCTTAGTATTTGGTGATAGGTTACCTGAAGAATCACACTCCCCCTTCATATTTCATTCTTTCTATTATTTTATTTTCAAATTATAAAATGTTTTGGCTACTCTCATATTTTAATTAACTATCTAGCTTTTTGGAAACACTACCAAATCAACCAAGTTTCCTGATTTAGGTTGAAGGAGTTGCTGGTCAGGTATGTCACAAGTCTATTCGAAGTGCAATAATACAGCTATATATATGAAATTTAGTTCCAAAGGGTATCTACATGTAGAATTTACTTGCACGTGAAAAGAGCTTTAGACAACCTCTTGCAGATACCATATGATCTCAGAATTGTTTTTAAAATTTGCAGATAGGTTTTAACTGCACCTTTGCAGGCATCAAAACAGTCTTTGGAAATGAAATTCAAACTTTTAAGAACACTAATGATTTTAACTTAAATTATTCCAAGAAATTAATTATATTCACAAAATAAAGATGTTGATATTTTAGTCAATTAGCGAACAATTCTGGCATGAATTCACAACAAATATGTATGAAGCTGTACTTACATTTTTCACATAGTCTCCCAATAGCTGCAACATCAAAAAATAAAGTCATATTGATATTCAGAGTTCAAAACAAAACATCAGTTTAAATATTATGCATTCCCTTTATTATGCTAATATTCATGCATATGTGAAGTGACATAAGCATGGTTTTTAAAGACAGTAGTGAAGGTTTATGTTCCACTAAGTCAGAGATTGGTAGTGACATACAGGTAGTGATCACAATTTAGGCCAAAATTTATGTTGTTAAGAAAGACAGTTAACAAGTGGGAGGCAAGTGTTTTCACCACTAGGCCACCACACTGCTCATACTTATATATTACTGTCAATGTATGAGATTAGGTGTTTTATAGAATGTCTAGGAAATCTATAGAATGCTAAAAATGGAATGCCGAAGTATGAATATTTCACATATTTCTTAAGCATTCAATGCAATGCCAAAAGGCAAACTGGCAAAGTATAAAACATTCTTGCTAAAATGCCATTCTAGCTTTCATTGGTGCAACAAATAATTCACGCATTCTATAGATTTCCTAGGGATTCTATATAATGCCAGCTTTTCACACATCGATACATAAGCTTCATTGCTCAGTTTGCGAACAAAAAGGAGAGGCCAGAATTTCACAGCTGTAGATTAGAGGATCTTGTTGCCAGTAAATTTAAAAAAAATTTTTTTTTGCTATATCCATCTAAAATAAGTAAAAATGTTCTCCTTAACAAGCTATTGAAGAAAATCAGCAGTGAACTATTTTTATATATGTATGTATGTATATGAAAAAAAACTTGTTTGAAGATTTCTTAACTGATCCAGGTTACATATATCATGCTATATAAGCATTTGTTGAATAAATCATAATTACCTGGATGCACAAAACAGGCAAAGATTTGAAAGGCTACTTTCTTGTAACCAGTAGTTAGATTTTAATTTTGTTAGATTGAATTGTCAAAAATTAGGGAATCTCCTGATAAACACTTTTGGGGGAAGTTTAAGAAAAGAATGGGCATCTGGCCTAGGATATTAACAATGATATACAAATAAAAGGGCATAATCTTCATAATGTTCTACTTAATCCATTGTCCAACCCAGTCATTGCTTATCAACCTTCCAGTCCATTCTGAAAAAGGAAAGCAGACAAGGAAGTTTTCCAAGTGCCAACAATAAAAAAGAAAAAATATTTTTGTGGCTCAACTCATTTTTTTCTTCCTCTTGGTTTATTTCAGTGCCTGCCATCCACTTTCATTACACATTCCTCAGAAATCCTAGATATTTGATTGTAAAAGATTTCATGGAGAATTCTAACACAATACAACGCAACAATTTCAGAATGCTCTAATTTCAGACACTCCCTTTATCATTATACTGCCCAAATTCTTCAGTTTGTCCATTTCGGGCACTTTACTTTTACATGATGGAACCATTGATCCTGAAAATGGGTGATGTTTTTTTTTACCTCACCTTTATTACTTTATAAGTAACTCAAGGCAACGAACATACATACCGGTAATACTCCCTCCCCGTTTCCCCACAACCACCAACAACAACTGTGAGGTTGTTCTGAGCCGCGTGTGACTGGCCTAAACTCACCCATTTTATTTTAATATTACAAAAAATATTATTTATTAAATTTGTAAAGCCTCCAGACTTACAAAAAGCTTTTAGCTATATAGCACATGCCATTAAACATGGCAGAATTGCCCAGCATGTTGGTTAGGAAGGAGTAACTGAAATCAACTTGAATGGCTACCGTGCATAGTTTATAATTACTTTTCTCCGTCCCGCCCGCCATCTTTTAAACGAAACTCTCTTTCAGGTAATACTCGCCCTCTCTGTAACGGACTACTCACCCACTCCCGCCTGTTTGCGGCAGAAGATTAAATCTGGATGATGTTTAGCCATCACCTCAGGTTCCCGTCTCGCGCCGTTGTTAACGACGTTTTATCCGTTTCAGGTCCCAAAGGACGATAGAAGCCCTGCGAATTAAGCAGAGGGCTGCCTCTCTTAGCGAAAGAAAAGTACGTCCTCTTGCTTCAAGCTTTAAAATACTGTAGAACTAACAATTTAGATACAGAAGGAGAATATGAAGTTTTGACTTATTATTAAATTGTATCGCTCTCTCTTCTAGGACCCGAAAAAGCCCGCCCCTTATATCTACCGTCACTGATCGTATAGTTACCCTGTATTGTAGATGAATTCATATAAAAAGTCACGAAAGAGGTAGTCAGAGCCGTTTTTAAAAAAAATTTGTAAGAATTATAAAATGCAGATTATATTAAGTGCAAGTAATCGTGCATCTAAACAAGCATTTTTAAAAGCGTTTAAACATTTGAAAGGAATAAAGAACAAAGTATCGACATGTAATTCGTAGTTTTAGGAGCCAGCATGCAGTTAAAGGCTAGGTTCGCCTTGAAAGGAGTAAGTGAATTACTTTTTATTTAATCCTAAAAAAGCTTGGGTGGTGAGGGGGAATCGGAGTCTATAGCAGCCCCACGTCTAACGCTTAATTGTAGGACTCTTCATGTGCATCTTTCAAAACCTTTCTGATCACTACATACTTTTATGACTTTAACATAACACAAACTGTTGCCAAATTCTGCACAATAACGTTAAAAAAATTTTCTGGGTGTTCAGGTCCAGCTAGAATAATCAGGCTGATCACAGGTAATGTGCTCTATTATATTGCTGTTTCTAATCTCCAGTTACTTAATTTTATAACTAATATTGTTGCAGCATTTATTTTTCCTCACTCTGATTTTTAATTAAAAATTAATCTTAGTTAACCTATAGCTTTTCCATTTTTAGTTTTCCAATTTTATAGCTTTTACTTTATCATCTTTTAATTCTATAGTGTCTGTTCTCTCCTGTACCAAGCACCCCCTCTTTTGACGTTAATTGCAGTCAGTGTAGTTTTACTTAATGCACTTAACATAACAGATTGCATTGCAAATTGCAGGACTGTCATAATTAAATCATGTTGCCTTTAAGAATACAATCCACTTACTAAGGAATAAGCTCCGCTGAACTAAGGGCAAGGTATTTCTGTATATAAATTAAAACTGTACCTTGTCGCAAGATTAACTGCCTTTGCTTTCCTAGTGGCATACATACCTAATTTTAGATTCTAGATTTTCATTTATCCTATCGTCTCCCCACATTACATGATAAGGTATTTAATTTCTCTTAGTATCTGATAAGTCAGTACTGCTATGTCTTTGGAGCAGATTTTCATTCTGCTGATCGGCTGCAAATTTTGCTCCGGCTCTACACGTTCAAAGACTAACCTATCTAGTCCTTTCATGATAAAGCCCATACTTCACCCGATCATGTGCAATCGGAAGCTAATAGACTGAATTTAAAATAACGCTTGAATTTTTAAATTTTATGTAGGCAGCGTTTGCTTCAGCCACTGAAATAGAAATAAATACAAACTTTTCAACGTAAAGCGGTAGTAACCCTGTCTAAGATGAGTTCCTCTATGTTTTTCAGGTCTCTTTATGTTTTATACAATAATTGACAACTGCGGAATTTTTAAAACTGTTTCCTGTTGATCTTTCAATCCTCCGGAACTACATGTATTATAACTTCCAGGGCCAAGGAGACCGTGTCTTTTGAGTTCTTGGAAAGGAAAGCGTGATGATGGCCCTAAAAAAGCCCCGCCTATCAGCACGTTTTTACAAAACGTCGGTGCGTGACGCTATTGCCAGGCGACTTCATCTTTGTCAGTGAACAAAATGGCGCCGTATTATGTCCTAGTCAGTCGGTTACAGGTGAGCAAAGTGGCGATAGAGCGGGTTGCTAATAGATCCGAGGTAAAAAGCGAGCGTCTCCCATCTAGCTGATGGCGAGGATGGCAGCCGAAGGGGGCCTGTCTGTTCTGTTCTTGGGTTCTTAGCATTCTCCTTCCTCGCTGTAGGTCAGCATGTTCCTCCTGCTTGTGGCTCTCTGGAGCGCGTGGAGTAATATTTGCTCGGTAGCAAAGCGGCAAATCGACTTCTTTCCTCGGCATGTGCATTAATAGGTTTTGCTCTCTCTTTTTTTTGTACTGCTAGTCTGCCTGGTAGTTCTCTGCCCTTGCAGCCAAGGTGAGGGCAAGGTGACTGGCATCTTGCCTTGCTTTTTGAGGCAACTTAGGTCATTGTAATTCAATCATTCAATACATATTCCAAACATGCTGAATATTGCTTTGCTGTCATGTATTATAGTTTGAAATAATTAGGCCAGCTAGATTCAATTCCTACCCTATTCAGATGATTCTGTTCTGAACTCCTAATCAATTGCAGTGCTTGCAGTAAAAGTGCAGATATTAGTGTGGCATATTGCTTTGTTTTGTGTAAGAAAATCCCCACTTTTAAGGCACATTATTTTAGAGCAGGGGTCAGTATGTCTTGATATGCAGAGAGTCACAGCCTTTTCAAACATACTTAGGAATTCTACAAGCATAATTTTTCTACTAAGGAGATGCAATAAGAGAATACTTTAGCAGGTATTTCTCAAGCAGTCTAATTCATATAATCATTGGATCCATCATTTTGCTTATGCAAACTTGATAATTATCATTCAGTTCTGTTATCTGTTTATTTTTATCCTGCTTTTATTTTTAACTCAAGGCTCTTCCGTCCTTCTTTTCTCTCCACAACAACAGCCCTATGAGATAGGATCGGCTGAGAAAGAGTGACAGGCCCAGTGTCACCCAGTTGGCTTTCATGCCTAAGGCTGGACTAGAACTCATGGTTTCCTGTTTTCAATCTAGCCTGATACCTTAACCACTGGACCAAACTGACTATACAATATATAGAGTATATGTAGAATTTGGAACAAATTTGTGCAAAATTCTTACATTTTTTTCACAATCTCCCACTAAAACATGCTATTTAGTCAACTTGAAAAACCATGGATTTAGAGTATTTATTGTGTAAATATATAATCCTGTACTTTTATATTTGAATAAGTATCTCTTATATGGGAATAAGTTCCTCTGAATTACCTCTGAATTTAGCAGAACTTGCTACTAATGGATAAACAGATGATTAAAATGTTAATAGCTTTTTCATATTAGACTTGAATTAAATGGCATCAGAACAATAAATTCTTCTCACTGATTTTTTGTTCCTCTCTCTCAAGCATAAAATGAGATTTATCAAATTGTACAGTTACCAAAAACCTGAAAAGAGCTACTATCCTATATTAATGTTGCAGTAGTGTTCTTCTGTCACTTATAAAAAATGATATGATAATCCTTTTTTTCTTTCTCCCTCCCCCTTGTGGGTATATTTATTTATTAGTTATTTATATCACGCCCTTAGAATTTTTTACTAATACCTCATACCTCAAGGTGATGAACATACCAAACACACATGCCTCTTATTTTCTCCACAACAACAATCCTGTGAGATGGGTTGGACTGAGAGAATGTGATTGGTTTTTTTTTCATTTTAAATATTTTAATAATTTTGAGCCATCTAGAATTGTTAGAGGAGTTGTGCAGCATATACGTTTAACAAATTGTTATTGTATGGTTGATCACACAATCAGCCAGATGCTTATACTGGATTTTGCATTTTTATCTACCTATCAAGTCCTTCCTAAGGACCTGAGGTAGGCAGAGGTTGTCTGAATTATTATTAAATAGTATATTGTGCATCATTAAAAATAGAATTAATATTAATTCTAATAATATTGCTTCCTAAATATGCTATATTTACTATAGTAAATAAAAACTTCCTAAATATGCCATATTTACTATAGTAAATATGCCATATTTACTATAGTAAATAACTGATCTATAAGAAAGTAATCTTTGCTATTAAAATGAGTAGAGGGTCATTTTAGTTGGTTTCAGATATCCATCTCTGTGCATACAACCAGAAATTACTACTGTTTTTTCTTTACTGGTTTGTGAATTTGGTTTTTCTTTTAATTTTTGTTCATTTTCTCTAGTGACTGGTGCACAGCTGGTCAGATAAATAAGCTTAATAAATATAAAATGAAAATTAGTTTTGTTAATCTAAAATACTAACTTTCAGAGATTGGGAGTGAATGACTGACTCAGTCAGACCTAAGGTGGAATTAAAACTCATGGTCTCCCGGTTTTAGCCTGGTGCCTTCACCACTCAATCAAACTAGCTCTAATTTCTCGCAAGTATTTATTTAATTGTAATTATGGTTCATTGCTTCAGAGCAGTAGTGGAAACCCAATCCAATACATGAGTTAGATCCAATTTTCCAATGTTTCTGGTGGAAAATAGATCAAGAGTGACATCAAATAACATCTCGAGTCTAATTCAGGATACCACTCTCTTAGTTATAACTCTCATATTTTATCGGCCCTATCTTTAAATGATTAGGTTAGAATTTTGTTTCAGCTGAGATGAGATCATAAGATAATGCTGACATTATGTTGTTGGATATTGAATGGAAAAATGAACCACCTTAGTGAAGTGCTACAAGCATAAAAAAGTAACATAAATAAATACATTATTCAAAAAAATGGTACTTCCAGCTTTCTGTCCCCTGCAGAGACCTTTTTAATTTCTAAAAACTTAAAGTCCTGATGAGGTTTAATTATATATTTATACACAGAAAGTATAAATTTAATTGTCAATGATATTAGCTAACTGCTTTCTTATCTGTTCTGTCTCAGCAACTGTTAAATAAAGGAGTTCGAAGGTACCATGTATCTACCTTCCTATGCCAACGGTCCAAAGTGGCCATGAGCCAGTTTGAGCCTAATGAATACATACAGTATGAACAGCTTGAAAAAAATATCAACATTGTTCGGAAAAGGTAAGCTGTTATTACACAGAAGTATGTAGTTTTCTGAAGGCTTCATTGTGTAATGTTGGCTTTAATTCCAAAGGACCAAAATATGCCAGTTGTTTTCATAGAAGATTCAGGGAAGTATAGGCTAGTTTCCTTAATCACCCTATCAGGTAATTAGATGAAACGTGCTGTTAAAGGTTATCATGCATATAGGATGTATCTTGTATCATTGGAATCAAGTTTCTTCCTTGCTAAGATTTTAAAGTACTTTCAGAATGCTTAGTATATCAAGCTTGTAAATAAAATTAAATTTGAAGGAAAGTTAGAACAAAATGGTTAATGCAGTTTAGAATAATCAGTTATAAAGTGCATTGATCTACCTATCTATTGAACAGGCCTAGGAAATGATAAGTGATCAGGAAAGGGATTCATTGAGCTATCCATTGAGTGGATAGCTCAATGAAAATAGTAGATCATTCAGTAGTTGTGAAAAGGGCAAGTACTATTGTGGGATGTTAGACAATCTAAAATAACTCTCCGTATGATAATGTCACCATACAGTTTTATGATGTGACAGTTGTTAGAAAATAATATACTATTCTTCTTGCTGCAGCCCAAAAGAGTATTATAGAATGGAAATTAAATAGGTGCAGGAAAAGTCTGAAACAGTATTTTGCTTAGGAATGTTTGCTTAGGAAAAATGCAATCCAAAGTAGATATGATACAAATGTTTATAGTTCGGCAGGATATGAAAATGGTGGATAAAACCCACATCATTTAGTGAAGTTGAACAAAGGAAGATTCAGAAGACGTAGAATTCTACAATTAGACAGAATTAGAGGCGGATTTGGTTTCCCGGCATGGGAAAAATATTATAAGGCAGCAAGCTTATTATGGATTAAGGAATGGATAACCCTGGAGAACCAAAGACTGTTAAATCTGGAAGGACATGATCTAATGAAGGGATGGCATGCTTTTATTTGGAATTCTGGAAATAAAATATATAAACATTTCAACAACCACACTATCAGGAAATCCTTAATCAATACATGGCAACAAATTCAACATAAACATTACATAAAAATTCCTGGTTGGTTATCGACAATAGAAGCAATTACTCACCCCAATATACTATCAAAACAAAAAATATTAAGATATAGAGAAATATTGGATATACAGGGGAAATTAAAAACTAGGGAAGAACTAAAAGAACAAGGAATAGCAATAGACTGGTGGCCCTACTCACAAATAAAAACAAGATATAGGAAGGATCAGGAGGAGGGAGGAATAGACTTAAAACAAAATCAATTAGATAAATTATTAGAATCTAAAGAAGGGAAATTAATTCTGAAAATATATAAATATCTACTCGAATATGATTTGGCAGAAGAATTGGTTAAAGGGCAGATGATAGCGTGGGCGAGGAATATTGGCCACAGTATACAGCTGGAAGAATGGGAAAGAGCGTGGGAAAATAACTACAGCATGACAAAATGGGTGGCCTACAAAGAAAATCATTATAAGATGTGGTATCAATGGCATCTGGCCCCCGCAAGATTAGCGAAAATGTACCCGAACATAAACCCGACATGTTGGAAATGTAAAGAAGCACAAGGAACTTATTATCATGCTTGGTGGCTCTGCCCAGAAATTAAGAAATATTGGAATAAGATAAAAACATGGATAATTGAAATAACAGATTATGAAATTGAATTAGAACCCGAAATTTTCTTATTAGGCATGATTAAAAAGAATATTAGAAATGATATAAAATATTTAATACTCCACATAATTACGGCGGCAAGATTAGCATTAGCACAACTTTGGAAAATAGATCGAATGCCAACTGATCAGGAGTTAATACAAAAAATATATACATGTGCAGAAATGGACAAACTAACTTTAGAATTACAGGATAAGGAGAACTCAAAATATTATACAATATGGAATAGATGGTATAAATGGATAAACCAGAGAAAGGGAAATGGGTAGAGACGGCATTTTGAGTATTCTTATAATTAAATAAATTGAGGATACTTTGGGACAAAACTTTGTAGAAATAATTAGAGGGTGTTGAAAATTTCTTCTGTGAGGATAACTGCTTTGTATTTTCTTTTAAACTGACCGTTGTTGATAGCAAATCTGAGTATGAGAATATTTTCATTAACTGGTTTATTGTTTGTAGTTCTAAGAGAAAAATAATAAAAGTACATCTTACATTTATATGTACTTTAGAGATATTTTTCTCTGGGTCCTTTAATAAAATACTTATTAACATATAATAAAGGGCTAATTTTATTCTTCAAAAATGATACTTATCAGAAATCAAGAAATCTGAAAGTCAAATCTTTTTAGGAGCCAATACAGACATAACATGTTTATCCATGATCAGTCAAGAAGGAATGGGTTGTAGGATTTTGACATCGTTCTCCTTCCATTTCCCATTTGCATAAATACAACTGTTACCTGTGATGTTTACAAGCTATTTTATGCTGACATAGAACAGCTTCAGTGTCAGGGTGTTCATGACAATCTTTAAGTAGTGCCTATAGGTGTACATAATTTTTGCTCCTAAAGACGCATTAAGGCTTGTTTTCCAGTTATGTCTTATTTTGGGGAAAATATGGTACTAAATGCATCTGGCTGATGATCTTAACTGGGGTTTATTTTTGGAGTAGGGCTTATATTTCAGGATACGAACATCCTGAAAAATTATGCCAGGGCTTATTTTCCAGTTGGGTTTTATTTTGGGGAAAACACTATTACAAGTTTAAATTGTAGCTGAAACCGTGTGAAATAGTATTGTGCTAGACCAGTGGTGGCAAACCTATGACACGCGTGCCAGAGGTGGCACTCAGAGCCTTCTCTGTTGCCCCAGCTCTGTTTTGGGTCTCTGCCGTGCATGTGTGCGTGCCTTCCGCCGGCCAGTTGGTCTTTAGGGCTCTGCCACACATGTGTCGGGGGCTCGCACATGTGTGGGAGGCAGGAGCGCATGCACCTGCGCCTTGCAGTTTGGGTGTGGGGCGTGCACAAACATGCACCCGCACCTTAACAGTTTGGGCACATGCACTTTGGGCACTCAGTGTCTAAAAGGTTCGCCATCATGGTGCTAGACCATTAATGGCTAACCTTTTCGGCATCAAGTGCCGAAAATGGAGCGTGCTTGCACGTGTGCGCACTAGACCCTGGAAGAGAGCAGCTAGCCAGTGCTCATGCTGGCGGCCAGCTGCTCTTCCAGGTTCTGTTGCTCCGGCACGTGCACCAGATGGCTGCTCTCTTTTGGGTTCTGACACATGCATGTACACAGCGGAACCCAGAAGAGAAGCTGGCGACGGCACGCGTGCCCACAGAGAGGGCTCTGCATGACACCTCTGGCACGCATGCCATAGGTTTGCCATCACAGTGCTAGACTATGGCTTTCTCCCATGAGATTCAGGCCAAAATGCATATTGCATAATATCTCAAGAGAAGAATCACTGAAACCAATTAGCCTGATTTGGGGTGCTGGTTTTCCAAAATGTTGCTACTTCTTTATCTATTACTTTCTTACTAGTATAAACCATAGACATATGTTGAGTTTCCCATTTAAAGTATGAATCTAAGCAATGATATGTAACATTAACAACAGCTGAAATAAAGAAATAGCCTCAGAAATAACAATAACATTAGATTGTACAGTATGAGAACTGTTTCTTTGTGGCCTTTGTCTCCAGTGGTGATCATTTAACCATTTATTGCTGTACAGTTAGAGGAAGGATTTTTAAGACTCTCATTAAAACTCTTATGTTTGAAATATGTGATATGAATAACATGTATGAGTTGAAATATATGTTCCTTGCCTTTTCTTCCCAACAGACTGGACCATCCCCTTACATTGTCAGAGAAGATTGTATATGGCCATTTAGATGATCCTGTCAAACAGGATATTGAGAGGGGCAAGACATATCTGCGTCTGCGACCAGATCGTGTAGCTATGCAAGATGCCACCGCCCAGATGGCCATGCTGCAGTTCATCAGTAGTGGGTTGCCTAAGGTGGCAGTGCCCTCAACTATCCACTGTGATCACCTTATTGAAGCTCAGCTAGGTGGTGAAAAAGATCTTCGAAGAGCAAAGGTTAATATTATTTAGCCTAAGGTGAAATAATTGCTTCAAATTTAACGTGAAATGTAGCCCACCTTACTTTTGACTCCTGCACTACAAGATAATAATTATTTTACATGAGTTGTTTTGGAGAACTGTGGCCTGAAAGATAAACTTGTAGCCTATCCTGTCTCAGGCTCTGGATTTGAGAATTATCTTGCAGAAAGCCAAAGAGAGAACAAAATTGATCCTATAAAATCGTTACTTTGTGTTCTTTATTCAATTGCTGTTCAAGAATTATTTTATTTATTTATTTATTTATTTTATTCGGTTTATATGCTGCCCTATCTCACAATGGACTCAGGGCGGCTCACAACAATAAAACACAAGCCACAATATAAAATAAGACCAAAATCTAAAAAATTTAAAATTAAATTTTAAAAGGGTTAAATTTTAAAATTAACCCTTAAAGAATTGTCTACTTGGCATGCTTTTGGTAGTTAATTTACAATTTTTTATTATATTCCTCTCTATGGACTTTGCTTTCTGAATTCTAATGCTAGTCATTTGAACTTCTTTGAAAGTTTTGAAACTCTTCCCTCTTTTTTGTCTGTTCCATGGCAATAGAATAAAAATTGCAGCTGCACTTTTAAAGTAGTTATTTGGCACATAATAAGTTAGGATGAATGGGCAATGACATTGCATCTAATCATACCATGTGAATGTGCTTTGTTCTTGTTAAGGCCCTTGAGTTGCTGTAAACGTCATTTTAAAAGCTTCCGCCAGTTCATTGTAAAGGAAAATACTTTCATTTTTAGATTCTGTCTCAATAGATGTCCAAGATTTAACATACAGATTACCGTTTAATTTTGCTTATTCCCTAAGAACACACTTCTCCTTTCTGTTGTATTTAATAAGAAGATATTTTGATGAGTAAACATCAGTTTATTACAGGAGGAGAAAACATTCTAATAGTCTATGATGACTTATTAATGACTAGTACTTGGATGGGAAATCCACACTCTGGATTAGGCTGGAAAGTTGAAAATGACGTCCTGGAAGGAAGCAGCAGCAAACCATTTTTGTTACCAAGGAAATCACACAATCCGTAGAGCTTTGTCTTTTGATCAGGCATTCTGAGAATTTGAAAACCTCTGGTGTATCCTCTCTAAAATGCTTGCCAGTGTAGCATTCTGGTATTACTTTGTTGTCTTATGTAAAGAGTTCTGAAGTGAAACTCTTGAAATAATAATGAAACTGTGTGCAATTGAAACTGTCCTAATAGTTAAGCCAGTCCTGCTCAAATGAATATATTTAATGAACATACTTTAATTTTGTACACATAAACAGGATATTAATCAAGAAGTATACAACTTCCTAGCCACAGCAGGTGCCAAATATGGAGTGGGTTTCTGGAAACCAGGATCAGGAATTATTCACCAGGTAAACCTTTTTCTTTGTTATGGGAAAACTAGGATTACGTATTTTCTTCTTACTGAGATGAATTATTGAAAGCCAATATTTTGAAGGACTGTAGATTTTTCGTATCCACAAATTAAAATTATATTTTTCTGAGTCAGAGCTTGTTATAATAAGTGTTTGTAGGATAGACTGTGATTCTTCTTGTTCCTTTGACAACTCCTTTGTTTTTCAAGGCTCCAAGGAAATGAAGTGACTTGAACTGCTGTTGCAAGGAAACTTAAAAGTAAAATTATTTGAACATGTCTTAAGCTTACTCCATGGTGATAAAGCAGGAGAAGCTTAACTACTTCTCCCTTATTGTATCAGCAGATTGTGCATTGTTTAGAGTGGCAAATTCCCTCTTAAATAAATTATCTTTATTATTATTATTAATTTAATTTTTTATAGCCACCCACTCTATTATAGCTTAAAGGGTGACATGTAGATTTCTCACTGGCTGCCTTGACAGTGCAACATGGCATTTTGCTAATAAAATTATTCAAGTTCAGCAAAATCATGCTTCACGTGGGTTGTCCATTGTGGTGTTTGGAGTCAGACCTATCATCTGTGATCAGTTTTGTCTTGTGAACTCTGATTAAGTCGATAGGATGCTCCTGGTCATTTGTGTGTTTCATTCCTACCTTCATTCCTTCATTCTGGCTCTTTAGAACAGGATGACACATTGTTTCTGAGAAGCATTCACACTGTGGTAACATCAGTATCCATTAAGAAGATCATAGTATATCATTTCAAGAGGCCCTTCCTGGTTACATCTGCACTGCTTAAGTATTGCTCTGTCTCTAATCTTCCTTTTGGGAAAAACAATGAGACTATGTTTGGAGTTCAGCTATAGCACTCTAGAAGAAGCAGATTATCTGGATCTTTCCAGTGCGGCCAAGGCATGGGCCTGAGATAGTATTAGTCTCTCTGATATATTATATCTGTTGTGACCTGGATTGGAGGGAAATAAGCACCTCCTGGTCCTATTGGACCTTTCAGCAGCCTTCAGTATCCTCAACATGGTACCCTTCTGGACTATGAGAACAGGTTGTCGCTCTGAAGAACCATGTTGCAGTAGTTCTGCTCCTTCCCCAATAAGAAAATTATTTGGTTGTAAGGATGAGAGTTCTGCCAAGCAGCCTCTCCTTTAGGGGGAACTACAAAGATTAATCCCCTTTTTCCCTGACTTCTGTATGAAGTCATAGAATGGCTTGGAGTTTGGTATAATCAATATGCTGATGGTGCTCAATTGTACATCGCCACCTTGGGGGTGTACATTTAAGTAATGCTATCTATGTGTTTACTAAATGTATTTACTGAATGTATGTATACTAAAAAGCAGAGACATCACCCTGCCAACAAAAGTGTGTATAGTCAAGGCTATGGTTTTCCCAGTTGCAATGTATGTCTGTGAAAGTTGGACCATAAGGAAGGCTGAGCGGCTACAGAATTGAGGCCTTTGAACTATGGTGCTGGATAAGATTCCTATGAGTCCCTTGGACTGCAAGGCAATCAAACTGATCAGTCCTAGAGGAGATCAACCCTGACTGCTCTTTAGAAGGCCAGAGCCTGAAGATGAAACTCAAATATTTTGGCCCCCAATGAGAAGGAAGGACTCACTGGAGAAAAGGCTAATGCTGGGAACAATTGAGGGCAAAAGAAGAATGGGACAACAGAGAATGTGGTGGCCGGATGGAGTCACTGAAGCAGTTGGCGTGAGCTTAAATGGACTCCGGGGGATGGTAGAGGACAGGAAGACCTGGAGGAACATTGTCCATGGGATCGCGATGGGTCGGACATGACTTCACGACTAACAACAACAACAATCTATGTGTTGATCCGGTGTCTCTGAATGTTGTGAGAGCATGAATGGGGTAGAACAGGCTGAGGCTGAATGTTAGCAAGATGAAGTTACTGTTTGTTCACTGTGGGTTACTAGTCTCTCTGGTGGTACCTCTTGATTGCTTGGCGTTACTCTATAGGAACACGTTTGTGAAGGTCAAAATGTCAAGCAAATAAATCTTCACTGGATTTCACTTTTAAATTAGTTATTTTTTACCATACTGTTTTTTTTGAGGATTATTATAGTTAAACAATTTAAGATTGCAAGGAATTAGGAAAAGTAGAATCCTTCCAATGACTGGATGCCTTCCAGATGCACGACCTTCAATTCCCAAACTTTCATCATGCTAGCTGGGGAATTTTTAGTATTTTATTGTTGTGGTTTTTATTGTGTGAGCCAGCCCGAGTCCTACGGGAGAAGGGCGGCATATAAATTTTAATAATAAATAATAATAAATAAATAAATTTGGAAGTCGACATATCTGGAGGAAGTCCTGGTTGGAAAGGAATGGTGCAATCTTATTTACTGTGATGTTAAGTTTATTCTATAATTAATTTTGATTTTTTTTGAAAGATTATAACAAACTGTGCAGTTTTGGTCCTGCTTTTGTACTAGAAGTTTAAAACATTTTAAATTGTTGGTTTGTTCATCTTTGCTTAAATTACATTGTACTGTTTGTCTCAGATTATTCTGGAGAACTACGCCTATCCTGGTGTTATGCTTATTGGCACCGATTCCCATACCCCCAATGGTGGTGGATTGGGTGGAATCTGTATTGGAGTTGGTGGTGCTGATGCAGTCGATGTCATGGCAGGAATCCCCTGGGAGCTTAAATGTCCAAAGGTAAATTAGAGAAGAATAAAAATGTTTCTTCATCCAACAAATGGAACTATATGAACAAGAAAGTATTTTTTAAAAGTGGAAATACTACATTGCTAAATATGCCGCAATTCTGAAGTTTTAATCATTTCACCGTTCTTATTGACCACTGAGCTAAACACATGAGAGCCTTAATACTAATTGATTTTTTTAATCCAAAGAGTATCTTATTTCTGTATTTCCAATTACTGTAAAATACTACACAAAAGATTTGAGGAACTGAATTTTTACTTAAATCTAAGTGATGTAACATATTTATATTGGTGGTTTTCAGGTGATTGGAGTAAAATTAACCGGTAAACTATCAGGCTGGAGTTCTCCAAAAGATGTAATCCTTAAAGTGGCTGGTATACTTACTGTGAAAGGTGGTACAGGAGCCATCATAGAATATCATGGGCCTGGTGTGGATTCCATCTCTTGTACAGGTGAGGTACAACCTTTTCGTATCAATGAAAATGAATGTTTGATCATTGATGATGGACTATTAAGGGTGTTACAGTGTGATATTTCACTGGATAAAATACATAATTTTTGTAATCTATGGAGGGAAATACTTGACTTCCATTAAGCCATGTGGATTAGCAGTGGTACAACAAATGCTGCTGTATGCTGTCCCTTTATTATGTCTGTTAGAATTAAAGCTGAGTTGCATCAAACCTGAATTGACCAAGAAGAGTTCAGTACTGTCATTGAACTACTGACTTGAGAATCTAAATACTTTCGGAGAATATCAATGGTATTTTGGTTTCATTTGTTAGCAATTGGAGACATTCTGTCCAGGAAAATAAATGTTTTATAATATTTAAATATAAATTGAGTCCTGAGGGACTAGTCATGACTAGGAAGAGAAATGACTATAAAGAATCAGAGATGAAATTCAACTGTTTTGGCCTTAAGAGTTACTGCTTCTAACTAAAATACATAAAATGCTACTTACCTCCTATCTTTATGTAAAACATGTTTTGTGAGTAAACAAATTTGTGAATGGTATTTACTCTGGGTTCCAATTTCACTTGTCTGAATGTCTTTCAACTCCAGGAATGGCAACTATCTGTAATATGGGAGCAGAGATTGGTGCAACTACTTCAGTCTTCCCTTACAACCACCGTATGAAGACATATTTATCCAAGACTGGGCGTGCTGGTAAGACCTTTGATGAGTGGTCAGATTTTACTGAAGGCTGTTATTTCTTTTCACTATTCTCCCTTCTGGGAAACAGAGATAAAGTTAGGTTTAACAATTACTTCATAGAAACAATGGTGATGAAAAATGAATATTCAACAGTTTGGATAGTGGTATAATAATGCATGCATACATATAGTTCTCATTTAGCAAGTACTACTGGAACCTGCAACTCAGTTGTTAAGCAGAATGGTTGCTAAGTGAAACAGGGACTATGCTTGTGAGCTTAATTCAGCTTTTATTTGCTTTACAGACATGCAAAGGTCATAAATGTGAGGATTGGTCGCAAAGTTACTGTTTCATTACCATTGCAACTGCAAATGGCCACTTATACAAGGCAGTCATTAAACAAGGATTACTTGTATTTTTATGCATAAATGCAGAAAGACTGAAAAACATTTCAAGAGATTGGAAAGTGCTAAGATAGTTTAATTTTCATGTTTACATTTATTAAGTGATTATCTTTTATATTAATTCAATTTATTTAATTTGATCAAGATTTGGATTACCCCAACAGGGAAAGTTGGATTACCTCAACTTTCAACTAGTCATTTAATGACCATCTGAAGTAGAACCCCTTTGGGAAGGGTGCTTTATGGCAGGGGTCTCCAACCTTGGCAACTTTAAGGAACTCTGGGAGTTGAAGTCCACAAGTCTTAAAGTTGCTAAGGTTGGAGACCCCTGCTTTATGGCTCATAAGTACTTCTGGCCCTTGTAAAATGTTGTCTCCCCCCCTCCCCCCATCCCATTACTGCATTTGGGTGTTTGGCAACTGTCTCACATTTATGACTGGTTGCAGTGTCACACAGTTAGATGACTATGGTTTATGATGAGGTTTTTTTGGCCCATTTTTGGCAAAAATAACTTCCATTCAGGAGAATGGATTTGGACTTATGATCCTGTGATTTGCTTAATGACTGCCACCAAACTGGTAAAAATAATTGTATCTAATTATGTTGATGCTTCAACTTTCAACTGTTACAATTTATGATTGAAATCCTGGTCCCAGTTGCAATTGTAAGTCAAGAACTGCTTATATTAGTGTACTTTATATTAGCTTGCATGTTTTGGTACAAACATATTTTGGGTGAGGCAGAGTCCTGTCCAGTAATTTTAGAAAAATTAATTGCTCTTTCTTCACAGGTGATCATAGTCAGTTTTTCTCTTTCTAATCTATCCTCTTTTTCTATTTTCAGAAATTGCTAATGTGGCAGATGAATTCCAAGAGCATTTGAAACCTGATCCTGGCTGTTCCTATGATCAGCTAATTGAAATTAATCTCAGCGAGGTAAGTCATTCTTGTAGCTTCTGAAGAAAGCTAGAGAAATAACAGAGATTTAGAAGGGGATCTGGATTCTGCTATGTGTGTTCATTTTTTCCTTATCTTTGTTGCTGAGATGCCTGTGTAACAGGGGTCTTCAAACATTTTAAACAGCGGGCCAATTCATGGTCCCTCAGAATGTTGGGGGTGGGGGTGGACCAGCTAGGTGGGTGTGACTAGGTGGTCATGTGACTGGGGGGAATCATGGCCAATTTAGCAGTCCATTAAACAATACATAGAAATTAAACTTTAATTTGTTATGCTCCTGGGGGTGGAAAACATGTTAGTGAAGGGATGTGGCTGTCTTGGGGTGGGTTGGTGAGGGATTTCTGTCTGTTTGCGTGTGTGTGTGTGTGTGTGTGTCTGTCTTTCTCTCTCCTTCTCTCTGGAGGCTGGGGAGGCCAGAAACTGGCCTGCTTTTGGCCTCCAGAACCACTCTGCTAGCCAAAAACTGGCTCATTTTTGGCCTTCTGATGTCTCTGTGCATCCCGTTTTTGGCCTCCTTGGCCTCCAGTACAACTCTGCCGCCCAAAAACGGGCTCAGTTTTGGACTCCTGAGGCCTCCGCTCATTCCATTTTTGGCCTCAGTCTCCAGTACTACTCTGCCTCCCAAAAACGGGCCCATTTTTGGTCTCCTGAGGCCTCTGCGCGTCCTGTTTTTGGTCTCCTCTGTCTCCAGAAGGCAGGTGGGGGCTGGCGGGTAGGTGGGGTGATGGGTGGGGCAGCCTCATGTTCCCACGCGGGCTGGATTAATGGCTTTGGCGGGCCGTAGTTTGAAGACCCCTGCTGTGTAAGAACAATTTTAAAATATGCCATATGCTGATGCAATTCATGCATTGATGTATTGCAAAAAAAATTGTGTTCTTATAATGATCTTTAGAGTATTCTCAAATATTTGCCTAAATTTTTCTTTCCTAAAGCTGAAACCCCTCATCAATGGGCCTTTTACTCCAGATCTGGCACATACAATAGAAGAGATTGGCTCTGTGGCAGAAAAAAAGGGATGGCCAGTGGATATTCGAGTTGGTGAGTAGGATTTTATCTGGCTGACTCTTTTCTTTTTAAGGTGGCTTTTCTTTCCACTTTAACAGTCAGTTAACATTTCTTTTACATTTAAACATTTTTTGCATAATGTATGTTATTCTGCCATGCCAATATCTGGAAAAAAATATTGGCTTACTGTAATATAGTGGAACCAACATTTTCATCTATTTTCATTGTTTATTATAGGGCTAATGGTCCTGTTGTGATTATATATTCAAAGTGATTTAATAAAGTTATTTAACTGAACTGTTTGGAAAACGAAAGTATTCACTACAGGTCTTCATTTTATTCTTAAGTAGTAGCTTGTGCCATTTAATTCAAATTGATATGACAGAATACTGGCTGCTTTCCCCTAATCTCACTCTAAAATGCTAGAGCCATGCAAAAATTATGGATTCAGATAATTCTTCTAGTGAAGAAAAAGTATTTTCAGCAGGGGAAAGTTTAAAAGAATCTAATAGTGATATTTTTTCTCTGTCTGCACAGGTCTGATTGGTAGCTGCACTAATTCAAGTTATGAGGATATGGGGCGCTCCGCAGCAGTGGCAAAACAAGCACTAAGTCACGGTGTTAAGTGCCAGTCTCAGTTCACTATTACACCCGGTTCAGAGCAGATACGGGCCACAATTGAAAGAGATGGATATGTAAGTATTCTTTTTCCTCTTTGCAGTTGGAATATGCTTTTTTAAAAATTGGGTTGAAGACCAGCACTATGTCTGCAGTCTAATTCTGTTTTCTGTCTCCTTCAGTCAAAAATCTTGCGTGATGTCGGTGGAGTGGTTCTTGCTAATGCATGTGGGCCCTGCATAGGCCAATGGGACAGGTAAGATGTTACATATATAGAAAAACTATGTTAATTTCCCATAAGAAGTAAGTATTTTATTTTTTTATTAGAATAGAAGTGAAAAAGGAATAAATAAAATTGAATAAACATAAAAATTTCAGGTAATCCTTGTTTCACAACTGACTTGTTAAGTGATTATTTACAATTACAGCTATAATAAATAGTAGTAAACAGTAGTAAAAAATCATTTTCCAATCAATGTATACACTTACAACCAAATGTCTGTGCCTGATAGCAACACACACTGGAGTGAGAGTAATACTGGTGTTACTTCACAATAGAACTTTATCTAAATGAAACAGCAGCAACCAAAGATCCTTGTTTAGTGATTGTTTTGCCAGAACCAATGACAGTTGCTAAATGAGGACGGCTGTGGTTTCTAAACAATAAATTTTTGATATATCATTAGTTACTTATTAATAACTTTAAAAGTTGCTATTAAACTCTGAGCCAAACATCCTAGTGTAAATAATCAAATAAGATTATAGCCTATGTTAAATTCAGTCTATGTTGTTAAAATATATTCTAATTTACAATGTCTTGTAAAACTAAACTACTTTAAGAATAAAGAAACGCAATTTTGGATGTGATACAAATCCATGTATGAAGTTATGTAGGTAGGCCTTGATTTGCAACTATAATGGAGCCTATGGAGCCTGTTACAATCGTAAGTCTTAAAGTGAGTCACCCACATGACTAACCCAATTTCAAGACTTTTTTTGTGGTGGTTGCTCATTAAGTGAATCTGTGGTCATTAAAGAGGCCCATTGTGTTATTGCTATTGGTATTGCCTTTGCCTGTCACAAGTTGGTTGGGAAAGTTACAAATGATGATCACATAACCCCGGGACAATACAACTGTCATAAATGTTTGCTAGTTGCTAAGTGCCCAAATTATGATCACATGACTATGGGGATGCTGCAGTGATCATAAGTGTGAAAACTGGTCAGAAGTCACTCTTTTCAGTGCTGTTGTAACTTCAAACAGTCACGAAATGAATGGTTGTAAGTCGAGAATTACCTGTATTTCAAATTAGCTGGTATTTGTGTGTACATCCTGAATAGCCTCCTTCTCAAAGTAGTTTACAAATAACTAAACTCATTATTTTTTTTTAATTATAGCTGCTACTAATAATTTGATTCTGTAAACAGTTTTGATAGGTATATAACCTATACATATATGTTGCGGTTTCTACTTTATGAATATTTTCATCTCAGTTTCATGATACCATAATTATTAGCAAAAGAGTTTAGATTGCTAACAAAACTATCTATTTTTTAATATAAGCTAAGGTGAAAAGATGTGAATTGATGAGATCCCTTTGATTTTGGGTATGAGGACTTCCTATGGGTTTTGTGTGGGTTTTGTTCATTTACATCATTCTATAGACAATGTTTTATTTGAGTAGATTATTTCTTGTTCCAATTACTTAGCTTTTATATATAATAGGAATTCTTGTATGAATTTTTAGGAACATTAGCTTGAAGTAACATAAATTTTAGGAAGTTAACAATGACTTGCTCATACCTTTATGGCAGGATAAACTTTTTAATCATTGGACAAACTTTCTTCCTTTGCAGAAAAGATACTAAAAAAGGTGAAAAGAATACAATTGTTACATCCTATAACAGAAATTTTACTGGTCGTAATGATGCCAACCCTGAAACACATGCATTTGTAACGTCTCCAGAGGTATAGTATATGACAGGTGTATGAGAGTAAACACAAATTGCTTAGCATAGTTTCACACATCACACTAAGCTAAACCATACAAACCCATTGTGTCTACAGGTAGTCATTGACTTACGATAGCAGTTGGGACCTGAATTTCTGTTGCTAAGCAATGAAGTCATAAAGACAACTGCATCATCTAGTGATGGCAATCCCTGCAGTCCCAGTTGCCGTAGTTAACTGAATTCCATGGTCGTTAGGCAAGACAAGATGCAAGGGAGGGTTGGGGAGAATGCATAAGAAATGCTGGGAGAGTCAGAATCTTTGTGCAAGACACGTGGGTTGGGGATGGTACACAAGGGTGTGAGGGAGTGCGTGAGAGCCACTGTGGACAGGAAGGCTTCATGAAGATGTGCATATGAGGTGCTGTGTGGGTCAGGAGGTTGTATGGAGATGGGAGCATGCATGTCAGGAAAGATGTGAGGAGATGCTAAAAAGCACTGGGGTTGGAAAGGGATCAAGGGTGCAAGTTGGTGCATGTAATACCGTGTTTCCCTGAAAATAAGACAGGTCTCATATTAATTTTTGCTCCAAAGGACGCGTTGGGGCTTATTTTCTGATTAGGTCTTATTTTGGGGGAAATACGGTACTAAATGCATCCATCTGGCTGACAATCTTAACTGGGGTTTATTTTGGGTGTAGGGCTTATATTACGAGCATCCTGAAAAATCATGCTGGGACTTATTTTCTGGTTGGGTCTTATTTTCGGGGAAATAGGGTAGTATGTGGCAATGACCTTCAGAGATGGAATATATGCTGTTTAGGAAAAGGTCATAAAAAAGGTCATAGCCTGCAGCTGAAAGATGGCAGGAAAAAGAGCCTCAGAAGGGATTTCCCCCCCCCCCCCTCATTAAGGCTATAAAAGAAATAGTGGGAAAATACTTTCAGATTTGCAGATTCTGAGAATATAGCCTTCCAGTAAAGCAGAAGTAGCTCATCTGGTTATATTTCCTGTCTGGCTTGCTTGGGAGGGCTGACAATGTGTCCAGTGGGATGGGAAAGATATGTGAAAAGGGTTGCATGAGTCAGGGAGGATGTGCAAATGGCTGGTGTGACATTGCACTCATGTCACATCATGGGGTTAGGGGGACTATTACTTGCAAATAATAAGACAAAAATGAGACAACCTTTTTTACTCACAATTGTCTTTTCTAGATTGTAACAGCCCTGGCACTTGCTGGCACTTTGAAGTTTAATCCGGAGCTTGACTTACTGACAGGAGCAGATGGAAAGAAGTTTAAGCTTGAGCCACCTGATGCTGATGAGTTGCCAAAATTGGTACTTATTTTTTTCTTAATCTTCAGAAATTTTAGGAAGCAGATATGTTCTTTGTCATGGTGACTCCCTAATGAACAGCCTCCTTCCAGTGATTTGGATGGTTACGACCCTGTTGGCTTTTGGAAAAGCTATAAACCTGGCTTTTCACCCAGGCACTGGTATGAGGACTTTAATGGAGATGTGTATATATGGGTGGTGTACACATGTATAAGGTGTATTGGCAAGGAATTATTTTTAAGAGCATCAGTTTGATTCTTTTTAATGTAGTTTGATTGTTTATTATGTTTTCTATTTTCTGGCTACCCTACAGAGTTCCATTAACTAGATGTGTGGCAATGTAATTTTGTTTGGTAGGTAGGCTAACTATGTATTACTTACTTAAGTACAGCTGTATAAAACACAAAATACTCCATAGAGTAGAGATACCTTACAGGTTGTAATCCCTGTGAACAATGGTATTACATTGAAGTGAGATAGGTGAAGAGTACTAATTTAAGCTTTCAATAAAGGGAAGGAGAAAGGAAAATTATTTGAGTCAAACAATACTTGAGGATGCTAGAGCAAAATGATTCAAGTGATAAAAGTTTATTTGGCTTATTGATATACACAAGACACAGTGTGCATCCAACACTTAGTGTTTGCCTTTCCTTTCTAAATAATATTCCTTTCCTCTTTCCAGTCACTTTTTCCTACTTTCTATTAGGAATTTGATCCAGGCCAGGATACTTATCAGTATCCTCCAAAGGATGGTAGTAGCCAACATGTGGATGTGAGCCCCACTAGCCAGCGTTTGCAACTGCTTGAGCCCTTTGACAAGTGGAATGGCAAGGACCTGGAAGATATGTTGATCCTCATAAAGGTAAGAACTGGAGGCAAACAGATAAATCTGAAGACTTTTGTTTTGTGCGATTATTTTACAATATCTAAATTTTCATATAGGCTCTTATAAAGCATTTCTAATGCAAAGAACAAAAATAACTAAGTAACTAACTAATAAATAAGTATTGGTCCAATTATGTAGTGACAGCATACAACTGCGTTGCTCTCCTTCCCAATTTTGAATTGTAGAGTTGCTCTATATTTCTTTCAAACTGTTGCTTCTATGTCATAACACATCCACACATGTCATAATACATAACACAACACTTCATTATGGGTATATCCAAGGCTGTCCGCAATTTGTTATGGACTACATACAATCAATGAAGTAAAATCTTTTTTTGAAGTTTCTTACCTTTTCCATTATTTATAGAATGTTTGCCCTGTGATCTTTCTCTTCTGTATCCCTTTCTCTTCTGAATCTACCTTGTACACCTGACACTTCCTGTTCCAGGCTGAATTGTAAAATCCTGAACATTATCTTACTGGTTTCTGAGATAAGTACAGTTGTTTCGTGGTTGGAACATGGCTTAGCACTGCTCTTTTCTGGAATTGAAATATAAATTTATCCTTTAGGGTGCCTTGGGTGCTGCTACATTTTCCATATTTACTTGCAAATTGCAAGTAGCGCTTTGTTTGAGGTATCTTGCAAAATTTTAAGCAATTCAGCTGGATGTTAATTAACTACTGAGGTTCTATGTATAGTGATATTTTAGGGCCATTTATCTTCAATTTCCACTGCTTTAACTAAATGAATAAGTCTTTGCATCATCAATTTGGGGAGCCATAATGGCGCAGTGGTTAGAATGCAGTACTGCAGGCTAATTCATTGTTCACTCCAGAAGTTCAATTCTGAATGGCTCAAGGTTGACTCAGCCTTCCATCCTTCCGAGGTCGGTAAAATGAGGACCCAGATTGTTGGGGGAAATATGCTGATTCTGTAAACCACCTAGAGAGGGCTGTGAAGCATTTACGTCTAGTGTTATTGCTATTTTTTTCTTATATTTACTATTTACTTTCTTATTTTCCATATATTTGTGCCATCTTTGTTTTTTCAGTTGAGCTTTTGCCTTTCCTAATCACTGCATTTCAATCACTTTTATGCCATTGCATAAAAGGTTAAATCACTTGCCTTTCCCATTTGATTGTTATCCTCAGTTTCAATGCATTGCTTATTGAGGTCTAACTTCTTGATTCTTGTTGTTTTCTGGAATTCAATTGGACAATTTTTCTTCTATTTCTATCATCTTTTGCTTTCTGTCTTTCCTCAGCATTGAAAATATGTCCTGTTTGCAATATGTTAGCAGACAGCAACTTCACTTTCTTCTTTTACAGGATTTTTCTTTTGCTTCATCTTTACTGATACCACAGTTTCAGTCTAGTGTTCTTCAGGCATTCTTATTTATCAAATCTAACCATTTAAATCTACTTTATCTCCACCCTACAATCATATTGAATATAACTTGGGTCTTATCTCATTGGTATGACTGTTTGTTTTCATTAATTTAAGTTGTAATTTTGCAAATGGAAGTTTATAACCTAAGACAGCAACATATCTTCTTTTTTGGCTGATTGAATACAATAGTACTTGCAGATTATACATTTGTTTTTATTCCACATTTATTATTTTTATAAATAATTCAAGGCAGCAAGCATACCTAATATTCCTTTCTTCTCCTGTTTTCCCCACAATAACAACTCCATGAGATGGATTAGGCTGAGAAAGACAGAGTGGCCTAAAGACGCCCACCCGGCTTTCATGCCTAAAGGGGGATTAGAAGTCAGAATCTCATGAGTTCTAGCCTGGTGTCTTACATAGTCAATTTGATGTAGGCGTTTGTCATCCAGTGATATCCATATGTAAAGTTGTATTGTAGGTTCTTGAAAGAAGGCTAATGTCTAATTGTCTTGAAAGAAATCTATTACTAAATTTCCTGCTTCAGTTTGTATACAAAGACCACATTTTCCCATTATTCCAAATGCTATTTTGTTCCCAATGTTAGTATTCTGGTATACATGTAAGGAGTGTCCATTATGGTGTTGTATCAAGAAAGCATTTCAAGTTACCATAGAATCATCTATTTTTTACTTCCTCTGCATATGTGGTTGGAATATAGACTTGATCCACTATAATGCTGGTTGGCTTGCCTTGGATGTATTTTGTCACTTTGTGGGGGTTGTATCTGAGCACCGACTCTAACAACCTTTTATTAAAAACAGTAGCTGCTCCATTCTCTGTTTTTTTTCATTTGTCCATTGTAGAAGATTGGGTGTTCTTCTCATGTGAAATGACCCATTCCCATCTGCTTCAGTTTGTTGAGTCCCTGAATATCAATGTTGAATCTTGAGTTTCTGCTCTGACATCATGTTGTCTGTTCACGGTTCTACATTCTGCATACTAGTGGGTTTTTTATTTATATATATTTACAGAAAAGAACTTTCTTTTTGTCTCTGGCACATCAGCAACTACACATTCTTTTGGCTTTCATAATTGCTACTCGTACTTGCCCTTTGGTCTTCCTCAATAGCTGATCTTGTGGGCTCATCTTCCATATCATGTTTACATTGTCTTGGTTGTGAATATCCATTTGGTTTTCTTGGCAGAATACTGGAGGAGGTTCCATTTCCTTCTCCAGTGGATCATATTTAGTTTGATCCCTTGTCTATAACCTGCTTGTCATGGATGAATGGATGACCTTCTGGAAATGTATACTCCCAATGGTATAGCTCAGAGCTTCCTTGGGATGCGCAAGCTGCTTCATGCTACAAGGTAATGATCCATAGGGTAAAATAAATGTTGGGGTCCTAAAAATTGCTTGATGCTGTCAGAATGCTCTTTTTATGCAGACTGAATGTCTGAAATTATCTTGCATTCAGGTAAAAGGGAAATGTACAACCGACCACATTTCAGCAGCAGGCCCCTGGCTCAAATTCCGTGGGCACCTGGACAACATTTCAAACAATCTATTGATTGGAGCTATAAATATTGAAAATGACAAGGCCAACTCTGTTAGAAATGCATTAACACAGGAGTTTGGACCTGTTCCTGACACAGCCCGTTACTACAAGGTAAGGCTATGAAATTTAATTGTATTTTAGGCACGATGTGTGTGTGTAGCAGCAGAAAGAGACTGTTTTTCATTACAGCCATTCAGAGGCTGTGAGGAGCCAGAGACCATATGCTCAGAACAGAAGTCCAGAACTGAAAATAGTGAATGTTCTGGGTAGATCTGAGACCTTGACAGTCATTAGAATTTTTCTGTTTTTTAGATGGCTCTTGGAAACACTGGGAAAGAGGTCTGTCAGAAAACCTAGAATAACTGTCACTTAAAATAGAAAATATTAAATTGGGTCTAACTCAGTATGAGAACTTTTCTGTCCCTTCTCTTAACTGTGAACACTTTGTTATTATGTTTATGTTTTCCTTAGTTACATTTGTGCTCACTTCAGTAGAGTAACTGACACAAGATAACAGGCCTACACATTTAAATGCATTCAAGCTTGAGAATGAAAATGTCTTTCCTTGGTGTTTACATTAAATAAATCATTGCCACTACTTATTTATTCTTAGGATGCTAGGAAGCTGAAAACAAAATCTGACACAAGGGCCTCTCAAGGTGTTCTCCAGCAGGCAAGATGTGTTAGGGGATAGGGTGAAATCCTCTATGCATGCTGCTGTCTGGAAAGGTCCTGCACCAGAGGGTTGGAGGTCGAGGATGTGTCTGTTAGTGCCAGGCCTTTGCAGCCTAAGTACCCAAAAGCTTTGTCTGAGAAATGGAAGAGGTAGAGGAAGCTCCATATACTGCCTTTCTCTGAACATTTGGGCAGAGTTTTGCAAGAGGGCCATTGCTGAAATACAGCCAGAGGTTGCCCAATCCTGGTATTCAGATGGCATTCTTTATAACTTCACAGACCATTGTGGGTAGGTCTATCTTGATGGCCTTGTGAGAGAGGAAAAACCGGCAGTTGCTTAAAAGAAATATATACCAGTATCATATGCTTTCCCTAATGGCAACACAATATTTTTTTGAAAGACAACTTACAATTTTTTTGGAAATTTACCGGTTACTAGTCTCCTTCCAACATTTTACAACTGGATGTATGCTTTTCCCATTTTCATAGCTCTCAAGTAAGTTTTCAGATGCAACCATTCATTGTTGTTCTTACTATTTTTTTCAGAGAATAGAGTAACAGACTTAATTTTTGCTTTGCTTCCTGACATAATTTATGTATGTATTATACATAATATTATTATGTATTACACTATGGAATAAATATTTTGTTTGTTTCAGAAACATAATGTTAAATGGATTGTTGTTGGAGATGAAAACTACGGGGAAGGCTCAAGTCGGGAACATGCAGCGTTGGAGCCGCGACATCTAGGAGGAAGGGCCATTATTGTCAAGAGCTTTGCCAGGATTCATGGTAAGACCGCCACTTTCTGCAAAACAACTGCTGCTAGAAGGCTATTAGATGTATAATATATTTTGCTCACCAGAATAATAGAACTCATATTTAGTTTGACTTTCTTGTATATCTTCAGGCAATTGGTGGAGATAGAGAAAAGGCAATTTTAATAAAATCTAATAAAACTCAAGACAAAGTAAGAATGAGATTATTTCCTTATTGTGGTATAAATGTAAAAACTTAAATATGATAAAAATTGTTTAGGAGTATATACTGTTACAATTGATAAGTATTGAATTGTTGTCAATACTTCTACCTGCTGCCGAGTTTAGCCCAATTCAATGCAGTCCCACTGGAGCTAAGCAATCGATTTTATATCCTCATCCTTAAAGAAAGCATGCAGATACCTTGAGAAGGGACATCATCAAGTGTTCCTGTGACAAGAAGAAAAGTAGCCCAGACTTTCCCAAGAAAAAAAAGCCGAGTGTTGGTAATAGTAGGAGATTCACTTATCAGGGGACCAGAATCAGCAGTCTGTAGACTCATTAGTCACTCTAGGGAGGTATGTTATCTCCCTGGAGCAAAATCAAAGATGTGGCTGAGAGACTTACTAAAATAATCAAGCCCATAGATTACTATCCCTTTCTGCTTGTTCATGTGGGGATGAATGACATGACAATGACCCTGAAAACAATATCAAGAAACTATGAGCAGTTCAGCAAGAAATTTAAGGAGTTAGAAGCACAGGTGATGTTTTCATTGGTACTTCTAATGAAAAGTCAACATCCAATGAGGGAACAAAGAATTTTAGAAATAAACCACTGGCTTAAGAGATGGTGCCATCAAGAGAACTTTGGATTCTTAGACCATAGTCTGTATTACCTACATGAAGGGCTTCTGGTAAGTCATGGGCTGCACCTCACAATAATGTATTTGGAAAATGACTGGCTCAGTTTATCCAAAGGACTTTAAATAAAACTGGTGTGTGTGTGTGTGAGTGTGTGTGTGTGTGTGTGTGTGTGTGTGTGTGTGACCAATCTTTAGGATCTAATCCCAAGCATCAACCCCAAAACAACCAATCAAACGAGATAGGAAGAGATCATCCAGTTTCATTTGTATATCCAGTATAATATGTCTTTCCATATCATTCCAAACATAGCCTATCCATAATGTCAGACATTTTAAAAATCAGTTTATGGATCCATTGTTCACAATTATTCTTCAATACTTTTAAAATACTTTAAAAGTATTTTGTTCCATTTTGTATTAGTAAATTCAAATGCTCTTCTCTCATTGTGATCTTTAATTCCTTCTGGTTTCCTTAACCACCTAGCCCAGTGGTTCCCAACATGGGGCCCACGCCCCACAGGGGGGCAATTTGATTTTTAATGGGGGCAGTTGGAACCTTGTTTAAACCAAGTTAATGGCCTTTTAGGCTTCCTCTGCGTGATTAGGAGTTCACTTTTTGAATAATAAGAATTATATGTCACCGGGGAGTGGGGGATCAGGATTTTAGAGATGCTTAGGTGGGGCATGGTCAAAAAAAGGTTGGGAACCACTGATCTAGCTTTTAAAATCTCTTAGCAATTTTAAAAAGTACCTCAGTAAAGTACACAGCCTGTTAATACTTCAGTTGATGGCAATCATTTGATAGTGCTAATGCTGGTTAAGAGGGTTAGGGAACTAAGGGTTGTCCTAGTGAGAAAGGATCTATATATATTGTACTCCAAAGCAAGCTGGTGGTAAGATGGGATGTCTGCTTTTATAGCCAAGAATTATATGTTCAACCAAACACAAATGATTGTAATAGCAATAGCACTTAGACTTGTGTACCACTTCATAGCCCTTTACAGCCCTCTCTAAGTGGTTTACAAAGTCAGCATATTGCTCCCAACTATGGGGGTTCTCATTTTACCTACCTCAGAAGCTGAGTGAGTGCTCCCACATTTCTTCTCAGATTCTTCTCATCCCAGAGAACAAACCTGGCATAAGCTAAATGTGCACAGGGCATAAAAGTGTACCTCAAAATACTTTAGAGGTGTGGAGATTACTTCATTGTGTTTAATGTTACATTTTCCTTTTTTTTTTTTTTGCTGGAGGCAAAAACATTTTATTTTGAATTATGCAATAAAGAAATTGAGCAATACTCAAATTAAGTCAGTGCATACAATTGAAAGAATGGAGTTTTCTGCACATGGCAGGAAAAAGATCTTAAACTCTGCCATTTCCTATCAATTTCATTTTTCAGTGACCTAAATGTTACTTTGTGATAAGTACAACTACCATTCCTATCAACTTAATAAAATTAGATACATATAGGGTGATAAGCAATCAATTTCATAAATATTTGAAGGTACTTGTGATATTGCATATTGCAAAATGCACAAATAGCATTGAGGTTTTGTTCTTTGCAGTAGTCTACTGGAATGCACATTCTAATATATTAAATTTAAATCTTTTAACAGAAACCAATTTGAAGAAGCAAGGACTCTTGCCACTAACATTTGCTGATCCAGCTGATTATGACAAGATTCACCCTGTGGACAAGCTAAGCATTGTGGGTCTAAAAGATTTTGTCCCTGGAAAGGTAAATGGTCCCAGCTCTCAGCCCTACTCCTTCTCCATCTCATTTTCTTGCACCTTCTTTATCATGAACTACTGTATTTCAGGGTTCTGATACATGCAACAATGTATTTGAAAATACATTAATACTTTTTGCTGAACTTTACATATTAAAAATAGGTATTGTATTTTATTGAATAGCCCGAAGGCCTTTTAAAAAAAAGAAAAAGATAAAACAAACAGTTACAGAAATAACAGTGTAAAAATATATGATATATGACATTAAAATTTAACAATATCAAAGTTCAATAACTAAATTTCCAAAACTAGATAACCCAAATAAGATAGCTCCTCTCTAACTCAGCTCATCTTTCTTACAATCAATGAAATTCTTTTCGATATAACTGGCTCGTATTGCTGTCATCCTTTTAAGATAGCGAGTGATTGCCCTTACCAGGGGAGGAGAGTCTGCCTTCAATAGAAATGTTAACTTATGCCTTACATTCCAGTGGGCAAATTTATTTATAATTGGGGACATTATATGTTTTCTTACTTCCTCATACAGCCTACATTCAAATATTATATGCGCCGTATCCTCCATGATGTTTGCCCCACATATACATGTTATTTCATCGTCACGGGATGTTCTGGTAACGGCTGAATTTAACATTGGTATCTAAAAGTTCAAATCTAAACTTGACAAATAGTTCTCTCTCCATTGATGGCATTTCTAGGTGTAAATATTTTTCCAGGGTGAAAGTTGTTTTAACTGCTGTCAGAAGCTTAAGGGAGTGATTAGTTGAAAAAGTTGCCATGTCCATTTGCCCATGTATATCTTTAATCCGTTCTTTAACTTGCTTCAGTGTTTTGCACAACGGGAACCCTACACTATATCGATTCAATATTTCTGACAGCCAAGTTAGCCAGGAATACCTTTGAGGATTTGAAATCTGCTGTTCCTCTAGGCAGATTTTGGGAAGTCTGCTTGCTTCCATCTGAGTCATTTTTAGCCAGTAGGCTACCGCCCTAGTGATTGTGTAGGTGTGCAGTGAAAAATGTCCCAATTCAGCTCTGACGGCTGCCGCTGAAGTGGAATTGTTTTGTTTTGTTTTTAATTTGATTTATATGCCACCCTTCTCCGGAGACTCAGGACGGCTTACAATGCGCTAAGCAATAGCCTTCATACTTTTGTATATTTATACAAAGTCAGCTTATTGCCCCCACAAACTGGGTCCTCAATTTACCTATCTTAGAAAGGATGGAAGGCTGAGTCAGCTTTGAGCCTGATGAGATTTGAACCTGCAATAATTGCGGGCAGCTGGTGTTAATAACAGGGTGCTTTAGAGCACTGTACTACCAAGGCTCTTTTTACCCCCAGCATCCTCCTTAACAAATTATTTTGAGTTGTCTCCAATATGGGGGCCTCTGTAAGACCCCAGATTTCGGCACCGTAGAGCATAATCGGAACAAGTTTAGCCTGAAAGACTTTACGAATTGGTAAAATCGAGGATGGTTGAATACGTTTACTTAATTTGGATACAAGGCTTGCCCCAGCTCTGACCTTTTGTGAAAGGTATTGATCGTGCAGAGTCCAACCACCTGCACTGGAGAAAACAATTCCAAGATCGATATATTGGGTAACTTGCTCAATCTTTGTGTCATTAATATGCCAATTATGCTTTTTATTGTTATTGCCAAAGACTAAAACTTTTGATTTAGCTACATTTATAGTCAAGTGGTTTGTAGTACAATAACATGAGAGCTTGGCGAGAAGTCTCCTCATCCCTATTTGGGTTCTAGAAAACAGCACTAAATCATCGGCGTACATTAATACATTAATAAATCTTAAGCCTATTTGTGGGCTGTGCGTTAGAAGATCTTCCAGCTGCACTGGGATATCATTTATATAAAGGTTAAAAAGAGTAGGGCCCAGCAGGCAGCCCTGCCTCACTCCTCTGGTTGTCGGTATCCTGTTTGTTGAGGCCCCATTTGCTGCATATCTGACTCTAATTGCCATATTAGTATAGAGAATCCTGATCAACAAAATAAGTCTGGGATCCATCCCCATGACTTATAGTTTCCTCCACAGATGGTTCCTATCAATAGAATCAAATGCAGCAGTAAGGTCAATAAAGGCGGTATACAGTTTTTTCCCCTGGATCTTGTTTTTTTTTAATTAAATGGGAAAGGACAAAACAATTGTCAATGGTAGACCTACCCGATCTAAAACCTGCCTGCTCATTTGCCAGAATTTCCTTATCCAAGCACCAGTCCTCTGTTTTATTTAGCAGATATTTCGTATACATTTTTGAAATTATATTGAGAAGGCTGATGGGTTGATAGTTAGATGGGGAGGCTCTGTCACCTTTCTTGAAAATTGGAAAAACTATAGCTAACCTCCACCCTTCAGGGATTATCCCTACTTTATCGATATAAGTAAGCAGTGCTATCAGCATTGGTACCCAGAAATCAATGTTGGACCTAAAGAGTTTGGAAGGCAACAAGTCCTCTCCGGGGGCCTTCCCGGCCTTTAAGGATTGGGTTATATGTTTAACTTCAGTAGAGGTAACTGGTGTCCATTCCGGACATTTCCTTAATTCCTGCTGGAGAATATCCAGTTGCAAGACATTTGTTGTATTGTTACCATCAAATAAAGCAAGATAGTGCTTCTCCCATTTTACTGCTGATATATCAGTGTCCATGAATGGGGAACGTTGTTTTAATATACCGGCTATCTTATGCCAAAAGATCGTAGGGAATTGGGATTTCGCTGCCATTTCTACCTCTTTCCATATCCTGGTGTTATAGCAACTTTTCTTGTTTTTCAGGAGGGATTTGTATGCTCTCCTGAGTTGAACCATATTTGAATAATCACCATCCTGTCTGGACCAGTTAACTTTCCTAACTGGGGCTCTTAGATTTGCCCTCAACCTATGGCAATCATCATCAAACCACTTTCTAGAGATCCCATCTACTTTGCTATCATTCTGGATCATTAAGTTCTTAAGAGTAGAAGTTAGCTCTATATAAACTGATATTGGGGTGTTGTCTCCGGGCTTAGATTGGGAAATTTCCCTTGCTAGCTGTCTGGCTTCGTCTGAGCCCAGATAAGTGGTCACAGATTCAACATCAAGCCTGTGCCAATATAACCTTTTGTAGTTATAAACCTGAGCGTTTACTAAGGTGTCAATTTCCTCTCTTAAATGAAGTCTAACTTCTGAAGAGAGAGAAACCAGAGCCGTGATGGGAAAGTGGTCACTTTCCTCTCTAAATATAGCTCTTACATCTGAAAAATGGTGTACTAAACTAGAGGAAGTGCAAATATAATCAATAGAGGTTGATGTTTTGTTGGACGAGAAAGTATAGGGATATATATACCCCTCACTCAAGCCACTAAGTACTTGCATATCATTCATAAACAGCAGAGAAATTAACCTCTGGGCATATTTATTGGCCCTCTTGTCCATTGAGGACCAGGTGGACTCATTATAAAAGTATCCAGTTGGTACCAGGCCTCACTTAGCATAACTCTTCATTGAGGGGCCTACTCTTGCATTAGTATCTCCGGCTAATATTTTTGCTTGGGGAAACCGTCCCTTTAAGGTAGCTAATACTGAATCTAATTCATCCCACAAATCCCTTTCTAGAAGGTGGAGTGAAAAAGGAGCAATATATACATTAATTAAGATTAAGTCCATCCCCCTGAATGAAAATCTAATAGGCAGAATATATTGGAATTGAGGGCCTAAAGAAATTTCTTCACCCTTCCATCCCGTATCCCTTTTGACCATCGTGGTTAGGCCCCCAATTGCCCTCCCTCTTAAATTGACTTTGCCTGCCAGTTTATGCCATGAGGCAAAGCCCGGTAAGCTGATCTGTGGATCATTAGTAGTCAGCCAGGTTTCTTGAAGGAGGATGAGATGATGTGTTAAAATCAGTTTTATAAGATCCATCCGGTTTGCAGTGCCTTTCCAGCCAGCTATATTCCAGGACAGGAGGGAAAGGCTAGGGATATAAGAGACCCTAGTTATTGGCCATTTGTTGTCTAGTCAATCACCCCGAGGCACTACTCCTTGTGCCTCTCCCTCCACCCTTCTGGTGGAGGGGCCCGGAATTAGTACCACCGCCTTCTCTGGAGTGCCAAAGGAGTCAAAAGTGGCCTCTGATTGTTGTGGAAATGTCTCACCCATTCTTAAGGAAGACGAGACAGGTGAGGGCAGTTGCACACCTGGGGGAGGGTGAACTTCTGCCACTACGTTCATGGTCTTTGTTTCTTTGAAAAGTCTTTTGCCTTCCCTTCTATCCCGCTAGACGGACTTAACAACTTTAGGCCTTGTCTGAACATGCTTTCCCCGTTCTTCCAATTTGGACAGCCTTCCCGTTAGACTGCAGGCTTCTGCTAGTGAACATCTTAACAAGTCAAATTCATCGATGTTAACAAGTTAACATCGATCTTTGCTCCTTTGGAGACAAGGAAACAAATTCGCTGATTATAACATCCTCGGGCTTATCGGTACTTGCCTTCATATATGGGATCTCCCTGGTCTGGTCTGCCTCCATAGTTTCTCCGGATTCTAGAGGAAAGACCCTGGAGGTAGCGGAGTGGTTCCTAGACACCATTTTTGATGTTTGGTTGAGTCCTTGTAAAAGCGGTTTAATAGGCCCACTCGAGAAGACTCTTGTAGGAATGACTTCAAATCTGAGCAGGGATCCTTTTCTGTTCATTACAGCATTCGGAATAGTATTGCTGTCAAAATGCAGTATTAGTCGAACACAATTGCTATGCTGGGGAAGTTTTTCGTATCTGAGTAGATCTATTAATAAAGGATCAGATTTCAATAGATGTGCAAGTGAGAGAATTATCCTTTCCTTTGAAGTCCATCGTCCTCTATTGCATGGGATTTTCCTTATCCTTAAAGCAATTTGTTTCTTTAACAACCTTCTTCCTTGATGAGGGTTGACATCACTACTTGCAATGCTTTGTTGTTTGGATTGAGATCTTAAACCCTTCCACTCTCTCCGCGCATCAGGAAGGTGTGCAATCTCACTTTCCTTAGCTGCAGGGTGAGGGTTATTTAAAAATTGAAAAATCCTCTCGATGTCTCTTTTGATCGATGTCAGTAAGTCATATATTGAATGTACTGTATGCGCAGTTAACATGCTCTGAGTACAGACCATCTCCCAGAGGTCTGAATATGTCGGAACTTCTCTTGAACAGCTAGAAGTAGGAGAGGAGATAGAGCTTGAAAAATCACCCATTCTAGCAGGCGAGTTTAAATCTGAAATCCGGGAAAAAGGCTCCCTTTCTGTATCTCCCTCTCCCAATGATAAAGACGACGGAGACAAAGTTCGAAGTTCGAATTGGGGTTCTGGATTACACCTCTCCATAAAGTCGTCCAATTTAAGCTGTTTAAGAGGCTTGGAGTAGTTAAACTCTGTCATAGAGTTTGGGGAGAGAGAGTAAGATCTCCGCCTCTTACTTTTCTTTACCATTTTGGTAGATAATTGATCCAGTATCTCTCAGCGAAGTTAATTATCGCAACACTTTATCCTCCCTCGGCAATCGTAGTTAAAGTAGGCCTTAATGATGGTCTCAGCCAAGGCACCATGGAGGTAAAAACCAATCTCCTTTCCAAACAGCGGCTTCTCTTCCACTCCCACTTCTTTGCTATCTTCTATTTTCAGAATTGTTCAAATTGTTTAAATTATTTCACAGGGGAAATATGTGGGAGAAAGAAACTAAAAAGCTGATAAAGATTCATTAAAAGCAGGCCTACCGGGAGCGTCTGCAGCCAGCATTGGGCTATCTGCAACCAATCCCTGTTATAGGAAGCTTTCGATCTGCAGCTGGTTTTCTTATACCATATTTAAAAAGCTCTCTCCATATTAAAAATACAACTTATATCAAATGAAACTGAATACTTTATTTGGCCAAGTGTGATTAGACACACAAGGAATTTGTCTTCAGTGCAGAAGCTCTCAGTGTACATGCAAAGCAACAGAATAATGATAATCATAATAATACCAATAAAAGGGAAGAGTATAGAAGATAATAACAATAAATAATATTACAACCATACTGCGAATACACTTGAATTCTCAGAAATATTCAAATCTACAGGAAATTAGAAGAGCGTACAAAACATTTGGAAGATAAAATTTTATTGTTGAGAGTAGCAAACTGGTGTTTTGAGTTCAAGACAAGCTATTCCATGCATTTTGGAAATACCTCAGGCTTGGACAGGTGTTGAGACTGTTTGGGGCTTGAAACACCTCAGAAGCAGTTTCATATTCAAAATTTTTAAATTTTGTGAAATTTCATGTGTGAAACAAAACAAAATGCTTTGCATAGCCCTAGTATATTTAGAAATGGACAAAATGTACAGGTTGCTTTATCATATAGGGCGGCTAGTGTTTCTTCACTCTAGCAGCTGTGTTTTTTCCTCTTTCTTTCAACAAAATATTTTGTTATACCTGAATTTAAAGAATATCGTGTTTGGGGGAAGAATTAAATATTTTTTTCAAATCTAGTGTTGAGAGTGGAAACTGAATACTTGCCAATGCTTCATGTGCTGAAGAGGCTACACCCACTTGGAGGTGGTGCTTCTCTAAGCTTCTTCAGCCTTGATGCAGGAGCATTCCAGAGCACTATTGAGATTTGAAGCATTGCAGGGATATTAAAATGGGGGAGAGCAGCATTTCTTGGCTGGTGTGTCTTAACATTAATGGGTTAAAGTAAAATATTGAATTTAAGAGGCCTACCTAGGGGAAATGCTATGTTCTGCCAACAGTACCTGGATCCTTGCATATTTTGTGTTCAGTATTTGGTAAGATTTGGTAAATGATCAAATGAGGGAATAAATCGTGGCATATTATGTGGACCCCTAAATTCAGAAACTATATGTTCCTAAGTTCTTGTGGTAAATGTTTTAGAGGATGTCTAAAAACCACCAGAGTTAATGATGATTTAACAAAATGCATACTTATGATAGGAAGTCCAAAAATATATATATTTCTCTAATTTCTCCAACAGCCCCTGAAATGCATCATTAAACATCCTAATGGGAGCCAAGAAACAATAATATTGAACCACACCTTCAATGAGACTCAGATTGAGTGGTTCAAAGCTGGTAGTGCACTCAACAGAATGAAAGAGCTACAGAAGCACTGAATCTACGCACATAATGTATCCAGTGGACTTGATGAGTAATCTCCATTAAAGTGCAATTCCACAACAGTTTTTGAGAATAAATGTATGTGATCAAATGTAACTTTAGCTTCCTATTCATTTCAACTCACTTGCCTACACCAATAAAAGTATTTTCTTTCTTTTCTTTTTTCCATTATACAGTTCTATCTTTCATAACTGCCTGTTTTCGGTTGTCTAATATTGCTTCATATTTATTTTTCAATTATTTTCTTGCCCAGTAATTTCAGTGATGACAAAAGAATGAAAAATTAGATGATTATTGCTCTTGTGGAAAATAAAATTGTAACTGACATACCTGATTGTTGAGCGTCCCTAGTAGCACTTTGTTCAAGTTTGTGAGGAACGGAGAATGAGTGTGCTAAAATTGAGAGTGGGTTGTTTGAAAACTTAGCAATACAAGTACCATAAATAATATATATGCACTTGGAATCATGAAAATTTTAATTTTGATTACAACCTTATTTGTCTTAAAGAGTTTCAGTAAACACCCTGATCTATGAATAATTTCTGCTGCAATATGAAACTGACAGCATATTGATATTTCCATATATCAAGTAGAGCTTTTCCCATTTGACAGAAATTTCTACCTGTGGCTCAACTCTAAATGTCTCACTTCTCTTTTATAATGTGCCTACCCATCCCAACCCTATGACTTACTTTTAAAAGAAGCAGGAAAAATTGAAAATAATTTTAGTTGTGACTGCTTATAATGCTGTTTACTACCATGTTTCCCCAAAAATAAGACCTTGTCTTATATTTTTTTGAACCCCGAAATAAGTGCTTAGCCTTATTTTTGTGGAGGTCTTATTATTTTGGGGCACGTGGAGGAAACCAGAGGAAATGGTGGGGACCGGCTGTGCATGCATTTAAATATTTTCAGAGAGGGTTTATTTTCTGGGTGGGGCATATTTTAGCGCATGCGCTCAAAAGCCGGATTGGGTTTATTATCAGGGATGTCTTATTTTCAGGGAAACAGGGTAGTATGTTACATAAACATACTGATGTTTATGATACAACTTGGAATTCAATAATTATATATTTTAAATATAGCTCTGTTGTGCTTATTGTAGTTTTCTGTTTCCTACTGAGAAATAGATTAGTTCACAAAAATATGTCTTAGTGATGCTATGAGCCTGCCACCTCTCACTGCTTCCCAATTTTAAAAGTGACTCTTTTAAAAACATAGTGTGAAATGATTTCATATTAAAACACACTCATGTAGTGGTATTCCCCTGATGTCTTTGGGATATATTTCAATTCCCATCACATTCAGCCAGGATGATCAAGAACTGTCTTGTAGTAGATGATGGAGATTATTAATCAAATATAAACAGATTATCAGATGATTGGTTTATAGCCAGAACACTCTAAATTATTTCCAAAATATCAATGGCATTGATTCAGAGTTCAGCTGCTTTTCATATCATCTGTTTCCTATACAACAAATATTAATGCTATGGGATCATTCTGGAATGACCTATACCTTTCACAGAATAGTTTGAGGGCATTTTTTTATTCAATCTGCATGTCTAAATTGTCAGCTCCTTCCTATTTTTACATCAACATAAGAGTTTTCAAAGAATATTCCCAAAACTAATTTTTGACATAGAATGCATTTGTATGTAATGAAAGCAGCTTATCATATTTCTCAGTAGTGAGCCATGCTATGAATATTAATTAAAGTGCTATTACATCTTCCTGAGATCACTGAGTCCTGCTCTGATAGTTTGCTGTAGTACTTAGTAAGTTCTTGAAAATTACAGCATTTCAAGAGATCAAAATTATTAAACATAGTCATCCCCTAAATTTCTAGATGCCTGGAATACTTAACTATCCAAGCTGATGAATTATGGATAAGCTAAACAACATATTTTATTACATTTATGCAGGGAAAGATACCACTGTAACCGACAAACCATATGAAAAAGTCAAAACCAAATTGATAATATTTAGATATTTTTACCCTGCTTTTATTATTTTTTATAAATAATTCAAGGCAGCAAACATACCTAATCTCCTATTTTCTCCATAGCAACAAAGCTTTGAGATGAGTTGAGTTACAAGAAAGTGACTGACTGAAAATCACCCAGCTGGTTTTCATGTCTAAAGCAGGATTAGGGCTCACAATCTCATGGTTTCTAGTCTGGGGCCTTAATAAGTAGACCAAACTTGGTTTCATAGTACTTATATGCTTGGTGCCTTAGCCATTTGACCAATTTGGCTCTCATAATATTTGTATCAATGTTAGAAATTAGTGCTATTTCCTGCTTCATAGTATTGTGCATGAGACTTTTCCCTCCTGAAAAATTGAGCACAGTGAGATGAGCACTGAACACATCTTCAAAAACAAAACAAATGAACATAAGTACCCCTGAACAGAGGTATTTTGGCATTTATGAAACTGCTTCCCATTTTTCCTCTAAAATGTATCTGCCGCTGCTTGAAAGGTGCCAGTATTTTCTTTTTAAGTGGGATGTAAGAATTGCAGGCTCTCTTGGCTATGCTTATCAATTAGCTAAACTCCTGCTATTAGAGAGGGATGTGCTTCATTAGTTATTGATGGGATAAATTAATTTTGAGCAATGTTGAGCATAGTGTAGTAGCTATAGAATCTTGATATTTCTTGTACTAATGAAGTGTTAATGACAAGTTGTGTAGTGAAAAACTATAATTCCACAGCATGTATATCTAATAGTTTTAACTACAGATGTAAAGCTACTCACAAACAAGATAGTTTTTGTAATAGATTTTAGTATTTTGTTTCATTGCTATTTCATATTTGTCCTTTAAAAGGCAAGAAACACCATTGCCTAAAGATAGATGCAATGTCCAGGGAAAAGCAAGATTTTTCTATATAGCAACATAGGAACAACAACCATTTCCTAATACAGAAACTTGGCTGAGAAAGCTGGATTTATTTTTTTTTAAAGGTAACTCATGGACACATTGCGTTCTGAACCAAAATAAAAATGTAACTGTTATCTGTCAATAGTTTCCAATAAAACTTGGCTCGTTTTGCACAGTAGAATACAGGCCACCCACCTAACCAAACTAAATACAAAACTCTTAATCATTTGCTTACAGAAACAACAAGATATCATATGAAGATAGGGCAGCTGAATGGATTCTACTTGTACTATTAACTTTTTCAGCTGCTTTGCAATCTAGTCTGGAAACTTGTATTGCCAATACAAGGCTCATTCATTTTTGGTTTTATGTTATTTGCACGCTGATGAGATTCAAACCAGTCCATATCAGGCGCTGAAGACCTGGTTCTGCCAGCGGGCCTGGGGAACCCAGAGTGGGATGGAGCCCATTAAATGGGTTGTGTGATCTATCGCCGGGGTGGGGTGGGGGTGATTTTATTATACTATATTAATTTATTTGATTCTTATTAGTTTTATTGTTTTAACTGTGGTTTTATATTCTGTAAGCCACCTTGAGTCGCCATGGGCAAATAGATGGCAATATAAATTCAATCAATCAATATAATGAGATTAGTAGCAATACAATACCAAGTTTCTTTTCCGGCCATAGCTTTTGCTGAAAGTCCAAGACTAAAAAGCCAGCACATTGGTACCCATATGTTAATCCCTTCAGAGTGTGTCAGAATTGGTTTAAATGCTTGCTACTGTGAAAACAATAAAACAGCTGTTTACTTTCATACTGCTTGGTTCTATATCTCTTCCCTCAATAAATGTTTTGTTTTCTTAAGAACAAAACAAAATGCATATCCTGTGATGTTAGAAAAGAAGTACTATACTGCCTATCTCGAGCCAACAAAACAAATCCCATTTTTATATTATTTTTTTACATGGATGACATTAAGTTGTTTGCTAGGTGTCAACATTGACTTGCTGGTCCACTTGACATGGATCTACAGGGAAGACACTGGGATGTCATTTGGACTGGAGAAGTGTGGCCAGATGGTACTTAAGAGAGGGAAATTAGTTAAGACTGATGGGCTGGAACTACCAGCAATACTGTTACCAATTCCCAAAATCTGTATACCAACCAGAAAGATGGTAGGTAGAGTCTGCTGAGTGTCAAAGCCCAGAACATCCAGGAATACATAAGTAAAATGAGCTGTTGAGGCAGCAGTAGACCTGGGAGGAAGATGAAGCAGAGGAAGTGCCATGGTAAGAAAAAGACCCTGTATACTAGGGAGCCCCAACCCCTGGACTGCAGCCTGCTACCTGGCCGCTGCCCGTTGGGAACCAGGCTGCATAAGCAGTGGACGAGCGCACAAAGCTTCATTTGCTCATTCGCAGGATTAGGTTGAGCACACAAACTCATCCCCTCCCCCCCTCTGCTGCGTACCACCACTGGTCTATGCAGCCAAAAAGATTGGGACCGCTGCTGTGTGGGATGTTCTATTGATAGTAAGATAAGATGGCAGACTAGGAAATTCTATGAGCAACTAGAAAGGGCTTGACTAAGAGACAGCAGTGAGGTGCTGATCATTGCATCATAAGAACAGAGGCTAATGACTAGATTCACCAGAAGCAAGGGTCTGCCACACTAGACAGGATCCAAGGTGCAAACTATGCAGAGAGGCCTGAAAGGGAGTCTAACATACAATAGCAGGGTGTAAGATTCAGGCAGGAACAACATACACTGAACAGCCAAGTAGCTGGCAATGTGTACAGGAACATCTACACACTGTATGGACTAGATTCTCCCAAGTCCAGATGGGAGATTCCATAGAAGGTTGTGGAGAATAAGAACATCCTGTGGAACTTCCAGATCCATACAGACAGGCAAGTACTGGATATCACTGGACAATAGACAGTGGGGATGATAGATATAATGGTGCCAGATAACAGCAACATCAGGAATAAAAACTATGAAAAACTGGAGAATACCGGGGTTGAAGGAGGAACTAGAGAGGATGTGGAAAATAAAATTCAAAGTAGTCCCAGTGGAAGTAGGAGCACTGTGACTTTAGGCTATGACTCTTAAACTGGGAGAATGGCTCCCGCAGATCCCAGGAATAATATTAGCTCTCTATCCAGAAGTGAACAGTGCTAGTAACAGCTAAGACACTGCTCAGAACCCTCAAACTCCCAGGCCTCTGGTAGGGAACCAGGTTTGATGAAGACATATACCACCCACTCACATAGGGGTGAGAAGGGATATATAGAGATATAATCAGTGCCATGCTAACTCTATCTCTATATTTTTTACATTAACAGATTTGCACAGATCCAATGCAATCTAAGAATGTCTTCACTCTTTCATTTCATGAAAGGATTCCTTTAAACCATACACAAGAGTCTCAGGAACAATCTAAAAGCTCCTTTTGAGATCCAACAAGGTCCATAAAACTGCCCTGAATGGACCAAAATAAGTTCTACCTCCCTGTGGAGAGGTGGTATGGTGGCAGCGGCAGCTGTGAAGACCTCCAAACAGTCTAATAGTAGTCTGACTATGGCAAGGAATTGTTAACATGTCCCTCTGTCCCCATCCAGATCATATTGCTACTGCTCTGAACCAAAAAAGAATAACTAGAGTGTGATCTCTACTCTTTGTCAGGCTCTAAGTGACTAGGATCAGGCCCATGATTGATGCTTTGTTAGCTGCTGATGAGTCACCTACAATGAAAGCAGGCTGAAATCTCCTAGCTAGCATTATAAGTCTGGGAAACCCCATTGTCAACCATTGACAATTGGTTTAAGTAGGAATGGATGCCTTTTGGACAAAGCCACATAACATTTAAATTCCAACAATGAAATAACCATTAGCTTATAAACTTGAACAAATATTAAAAGATATCAATTATATCTTGGTGCGGAGACTTTGAATCCTCATATGATTGATACATAATTCTCAATTATTATGAAAAAAGGGAGAGAGTGAAGAGAAGGAGGAAGCCTCAGCCACAGAAAAGGAAGAACTGCTTAATTTCTTTTGATAGAAATTCTGTTCACTGGTATAAAATCTCCCCTCCTTCAGTGGAAGAGATTTATATTCAGGTCTCAGATACAATCTGTTGTGAATGGAAGCATCTTGGCACATGGAATAGCCTTCTTTTGTGTATGCAGAGCCCAGCAATCTTCTCCAGCTAAAGCCATGGAAAGAAATGTTAATAACAGATGTGAAAAAAACACTGATCTGTATAAGCAATTGTCTAGATATGCTGAAGCCTAGGAGACCATCAATTTCATTCAGAAAACAGTTTGTCCTTCTAAGATAATAGAGAAGTGACCCCACATGGAATTTTAAAGTTCTAGTCTAAATGTTTTTATATTTGAATGCTTCAACGATGAACCAAAATAGTTTCCCACAGTTCTTTCCCCCATTATCTCTAAGGGACATAACAAACACATGATTTACATGCAGAAAAAGCTAACTTTGCTACTACTTGCTAACTTTTCTATTTAAGACAGGTGAGGAACTTGCAACCCTTGGGCTACATGTAGTTTTGTACTCATTTGTTGTTCCCAGATCACCCAGGTTTACATAATTGAATTTTATGGCAAAAGCAATGATTTATAACCTTTTCCTTCCTTGGGAGTAAGTCTGTGTGCTTGATACATAAAAATGCAAAAACACTGTAGGTCCACCAAGCTTCTGCAAAGTTTAGTCACAAACATATTTTAATGTTAACAGCTGCAGCTGTAAAAAGGAAAAAAATAGGCTGAATCTTTGGTCACTACCACATCAGACTTGCCTCACCAGACCCTGTCCTCTCAAAAGATAAGGTTCTAAGAGAATAGAATTGCAGACTTCATTTTTGTAGTAGGTAGTTAACTAGGTTTTTTTAGTATGTTCGGCAAACAGAACCTTGATAGCTTTGTGGACCTTATTATTTTGCTTAGTGGACACTGAAAATGCATAATAGTAGCTGGCAAGAAATCTTACTATGGAAATAAGCAGACATAGCTGGAATTGGCCAGCCACAAAAGAGTGCAGGATCTGTTGCTTTTTAAGATTGTGTAAGAAAGGCAATGTCAGCACCTGGGTGGTTCTTACCTTTATATAGTATGCAGTTCCTAATAAAGCCATCTTCTCTTTTATACAGCAATTAGCAAATGTGTGAGATCTACCTCTGCTTTCCTACCCAGTAAGAAATATTCCCGAGGCATGGGTAGCTGGATGTATTCACTAACTTGCCTGAGACTCTACTAGTCAAACTCACCTCAAGATACTTTGTTGCTTAAGGCAAAGGTGATTTCCCTCCCCATTTCTCCCTTCTTCCCCCTTCCCCCCCCCTCCCGCCTTAGCCAGGCTACTCATTCAACCAGACTGGTAGATGACTCTCATTGCAGAAGAAAGGATGGGAAAATAGCATCTTCTACTACTACACTAAGGTAAGAGGCCCAAAGCTGCACAGGAGGATCCTTTTTACAAAATTTGCTTCCGTTCCGGCCCAGGTTTGTTCCTACAGATCCTCTAGAGACTGAGCATTTGCATTTGGTAAATTCTCGCAGAAAAGGCTTTGTTGTCTAGGCGAATGAAAGCAACTCATAGGACGCAGCCTTTCTTTTCCCTTCTCCCCCACCCGGCCAAGCCAGGTCTCTTTAAAATCTGGTACACAAATCGCCATCCAAACCCCGCCCACTTTCCACTATTCTGACGTCAGGAGGGGAGGTTTCTCCATCCCCCCTCCCCCCCACCCTACACACACACACACACACCCGGTCCTTTAAATTCATCAGAAAGGCTGCTGGTAGTTTGGGAGAGACGAGGAAGCTCATAATCAAAGCGGGCGAGGAAGCGCAAAGGCGAAGCCCTGAGGTAAAGCGCCGTGTGAGGGAACCACCGCTCGGGCGAAGGTGATCGAGTGTTTCCCTGGGAGGGAGGCAAGGATGCTTTGCAAATTGCAGCTAGGCAGCTTTAGGAGGAAAACGGGAGCCGAACAAGGGGGAAAGGCGCCACGTTGAGAGAGAAGAGGCGCTGGAGCGGAATGCGTGGGATTCGTATTTATTTATTATTTATTGCGCTGGGACTAACAATTCCGCCTGATGGATAACAGCCGAGTGAGATTTTGGATATGCGCGAAGGGTCGCGTTGGTTTCTCCCCCCCCCCCCCCCCATTCGTTTGGGTGCGCGCTTGTGCATGTATATTATGCCTTTGAACAGCCTGCCGTTCGTCGCTGTTTCTTTGAAGCTAGGATCAGCTGGGACGCCTTTCTCGCCTCTTATTCCGAAGGAAAAGGAGCTCTGGCCCCACAATGAAAGCGCCAAGAAGGGTTTTCCCCGATATGTGTTAATCGGCCATATAGCCCCTTCGCAGGGCATATACAATTTGACAGGGGAGCAAGCGGCAAGGGGCCAGGATTTGAGGGCAGTGGAGGGCGGAGGAAGTGGTGAGAAAACCGTAATTGGAGGTTTGTGTGTTTGCCTTAGAAAAACCATAAAGGCGGCCTTTAGGATTTGTGAAATAATTCAGTTCCCCACACCCCTTTTGGTCTTCATCGCTTGCCTCCTCCTAATGCCTGGTTTCCTAGCACTGAGGAGGTTTCTCTATTCGGATCATAAAGATGGCATTCATCTCGCCTTAGATTAAATAGTGGTTGCAAATGTGCCTGTTTAACTATGGCTCCTCCGTAAGGGTGCGACTGATTGTTCTGTGTAGGGGAGTGGTAGCCCTTGGAGGAAACCCAGTTAATTGGTGGGTGGGTTTTAAAAATTGTTTACTTTCAGAGATGCCTTTTGTATAGAAGTTCCCTTTTTTGAAGGAGTGCTGAGTCCTGCTACAAATTTATAACATGGAAGTGAAAGTGATTGTGTTTTTCCCTTGCATTTGACCCTCTACCATCTTAGAAAAGGAATGAATAGTTTAATCTTTAACTGTTCAGTGGCATATATATATAGTTTTGAACATTTAAAGAAGGAAGTATAAGAGAGGGACTATAATCTGTGACCCACAACAAAATAAAAGTGTGACATTTAATCACACCTTTAAGGCTGTTTTTTCTTTAAGATTTATAACCATGTTTTATGGCAAGATTTTATAACAGGCTTGGAGATTAAGAGGGGAAATCTAACATCTGAGGGACTACATTTGAAGCAGCTGTTTTGTGGCATTAGTAAATTATACACACACACACTAATGTGTATATCTGCAACTAAAATAGCTACCAAAAGGGTAACTGTTGCAGTAAAAATAAGATGTGCCAGTTTTAAGATTTACCGTAACATTGATTATGCCTCATATGGTACTTCTGTGGACCAAAGGTAATTTTAGCTGATAATGCATGGAACATTGGATTGGATTTATCTGTCTTTTAATCAGTTTGTTGTACTCACTCTGGCTATAGTTTAAAATGTTGATCTCTTAGAAGAGGGGTCTTTTGTTTTTATCAAGGCAACATTACATGGCTAGATATAGTTGGGGCCAAAATCTGTTTTCTAATTCATTCCTGGCACTTTAAGATAAAGTGGGGGAAGGCACTATCTTTAAGTGTGCATTTTTAATTGATGGAGCCATTTAGTAAAAGAGGACAAGTTTGCTTACTAGCATTGCATGAATTTAAAAAATCTTCATAAAACTACCAATGTTTCTCTTTTTTGAAATATATATATATATATATATATATATATATATATATATATATATAATTTGTTTAAAAACCAAGGATCTAATAAAAGGGCCAGACAGTAGAAACCAATTACCTCTTGGAAATCCAATTAGGTGTGATTACTTTTGCCTCTAGGTGAAAGCTTCCATTTAGTATAGTATCTACATGCTTTCTGCATTGGAAGAACCAATGTATTTATTTAAAAAGATTTTTTTCTGGCAATTTCTCCTTGGTATGACAATATTTAAGGTACATGGAAGAGTGATAGGATTTAAAAATTAATTGGTTTTTGGTATTGGTTAGGGCTGTGTGTGCACATGCACAAAATACTATTGAAGGATTTATTTTACCAGCTCAAATGGTGTCAGGGAGAAAGACTTTGAGACTACAAGGATTTTCTCATTATTGAAACAATGCTTATTCATTATAATCCTTGCTCAATAACTAATATAATTTTACAAGATTTATTATAAGAAAAATAGAGAAAAACCTTATTAAATTAGTATTGCCTATCTAAGCAATTCATCCTTATATAGTTTGACACCAGGAAATTAGAATGAAAAGTTGATGGGCCATAATCTAACTTAGATTTTAAATTGGAACGTGAATAAAGCAGGCACAGCAAATTGAATTCTGGTCTAAACTCCATTTACTGATTGTGTTCTGTGAATTGTGAATTCAAGGTTCTCATTCTGTCTGACATAAAATCCATATTTCCTTGGTACTGATATACAGCTCAAAATAAGCCTGAACAATCTAAGTACAGGTGGTCCTCAACTCTCAATTATTTGTTTAGTGACTTACAAGGACATTGAAAAAAAATGTCTTACTGGTCCTCACACTTATAACCATTGCAGCATCCCCATTGTCACATGATCAGAATTTGGGTGCTAGTAACCATGTATTTACTATGAACCAGTGGATAATCATCTGTGTCTGAAGTGAACTTTTTTCATTATAGAACACAAATATTGTCATAGAGATGTGAGAGTTGAGTCTTCCCAACTCTGTTTTGAATATGAAACACCCATGAAATAGTTTGATTTTAGAATTTGAGAAATATTTCAAACTTCAGAGGTTTTGAGCTTATAACACTTTAGAACAGTGGTTCTCAACCTTCCTAATGCTGCGACCCTTTAATACAGTTCCTCATGTTGTGGTGATCCCCAACCAGGGGTGGGTTCTAATTTTTTTTACTACTGATTCTGTGGGTGTGGCTTATTTTGTGGGTGTGGCTTGGAGGTAATGTGACTGGGTGGGCATGGCTAGCTGGTCATATGACTGGGTGGCTATGGCTCTGTGTATAGGGACTATTCAGAGGGCTGAAAAAAGTGATTTCTGACAGGTCCTCGCACTTTTGACTGGTCCTCACACTTATGACTATCTTCACATTTATGCCCGTGCAGCATTCTTAACAACCATGTCACTCATTTCACAACTGCTTTTCTTCACCATGGTGATAAGATAGGGCAAAAAACGTAAAATGTGAGGACAGTCGTAAATTCGAGGACTGGTCAAAAGTGCGAGGACCAGTCAAAAATAACTTTTTCAGCCCTCTGAGTAGTCCATGTGTATAAAAGGATACAGCAATAGAGAGGAATGAAGGAAGGGAAGGGAAATTAGAGTAGGAGTGAGGGTAAGAGAGGGAGGAAGAGAGGAGGAGAAGGAGAAAGGAAGAGGAAGTAGGGAGGAGAAGAAGAGTGGGGGAAGAGAAAGTAAGAAGGAAAGAAAAGGGAGAGGTGGTAGATTTGAGGAGAAAGATTGCTGTACAATAAAAAAGATGAAAGGGAAGAAAACCAACCCCAAACAAATATAAAGATATTAAGATAAAGAATGAATTGTTGAACTTTAAAGAATAAAAGAGAACAAATATGAATAAATAGCAACACACATACAAACATACAATGTATTTTCTTTGAACAGAGTATTTGGCCGGTTCACAAATTTAAACAGTGTTTAGTCATTTCAATTAAATTTACAATTTATATATTTCTTTTTTGCCATATTTATTCCTCATCTATTTTTTAAAAAAAACAATATTACCCTTCATCCTCATCTCTAATCTTAATCAAATTCAATTTTTCCCTTCTATTCTATATTATACCCCTTCACATTGTCATCTATTTTTATATCCATCCTCACATTGCTTAATTATGTAATTATGTAATACAGTTGTTTAATACAAATTCAACATTTTAATATAAATCAATTAGTTATACAACTATCTTTTTTGTATATTAATCAATATGAACATGAATATTCCAATTATTTCCATGCAATCTAATTTCTTACAAATCAATTAATTATATTTACCAATATAGAAGAGCCTGAGTGCATCCTGAGAGCTGGAGACATCCAGCTTCCTGCAATTACTGTGAGTTCAATTCTCACAAGGTTGACTCAGCCTTCCATCCTTTCTAAGGTGGGTAAAATGAGGACCCGGTTTGTGGGGGCAATAAGCTGACTTTGTATAAAATATACAAAAGTATGAAGGCTATTGCTTAACACATTGTAAGCCGCCCTAAGTCTCTGGAGAAGGGCGGCATATAAATAAAATTAAAAATAATAATAATAATAATAAACCAAATAATTTCCCCCATATATTCCTCCAAACCACAACTTAACCATTTCTGCTTTCAACACAATATACAATTAATAGTATCTCAATTATTACAATTCCCTAGTTAAATAGAGCTTTTTTCTTTTGTGTTTTAAAATCCTGAACCTCCTCTTTTGCCCTAAATTTCCCATTGTTTGCAGTTTTTCACCTACCTTTTTTGGTGAGGAAAAAGAAAAAGAAATCTCTCTCTGCCTCATTTTGTCATGTTGGTGCAAAGACCCTGCTTTACTTTCAGCATAGCTAGGGGGGAAAAAAATCTGCTCCAGCAATTTACCTCTTTGCAGTTAGCTAGCAACAGAGCCCTCCACAAAACAGCTGAGAGCAAATCAGCTGAGAGTTGGGAGGCTGATCAAATCAACTTATGGTAATTAACATATGCTGAAGCTGAAAGGGGGTGTTTTTTTCTATTTTTGCAGGCACCAGTCTACTCATTTGTTTTCTTTTAACACTGATCAGCTGTAGGGCGGCCCTTTGAAGCCCCAAGGCAAGAAGTTAAACAGTTTTTTCCCTCTAGCCATCAGCTGGGACTCAGGAGGCAGCAATAGATTGGGAGTGGGCGGGGTAAGCGACCGGCGATCCAACAGAGGCAGGGGGTGAGGGTGAGTGAAGGCATGGAAGGGGCAAGAGAGGGCTTTGGCGACCCCTGTGAAATGGCTGTTCAACCCCCAGGTTGAGAACCGCTGCTTTAGAAGTACTTGAAAGGGCTGCTGAACACTTGAAGTGGAATAGTTTATTCTCAGAACAATATGTTTCAAATTCAAAACAATTCAACTTAAAGCACTTTGCACACCACTGTATGTGCATATTGTATATACATGGACAAGGTTGTTAAAGCATGAGTTGCATAAGACACTCAGACATCTCCCAACAAAGAATAGATGTTCTGTATTAAATAAATAGACCCTATTAAAAAAAGTAAAAAGCAAAAAAAAGAGCCACCTGCTTCTGATGATATGTATATCCAAATGCTCCTCCTTTCTGGTTCTTGGATAATGAAAAAACTAAATTACAACATTTAGATCCTGATGCACACATAATGTGTAGGATTGGATATTTCTGTCTTGTCTTCAACAGGCAAATTAAATTGCAAATTTCATTAAGACTTTCATAACTTTGTTAATTGAAAACCTTAAGAGGGTTATAGTATTTACTAGTTGATCTTTGTTTGAATGTATGATAAGTAATGAATTAGAGACCTGTTTCTTTGTTGGTGCTTTCTCGTGCTGGGATATTACTTTTTGCATCTTCTTCTAAGACCACAGAACACCATGAACTAACAAACTCCAAACACTCTTGCATAGGTATAGGTAGTCTTCAACTTACAATCACAATTATGATAGAACCAGAATTTCTGTTTTATGTCCTTTTTTTTTGACAGATTACATGACTCACTGCAGTTGCTAAACGAATCATGCAATTTTAAGTGAATGGTTTTGCCCATTGACTTTGCTTGTTGGAAGCCTGAAGGGAAGATTGCAGATGGTCATCACATGACTCCGGGATGTTGCAACCATTGTAAATACTTGCCAGTTGCCAAGCCCCCAAATTTCAATCATGTGACTTTGGGGATGCTGCAACCTTTGTAAGCACCAGGACTGGTTGTAAGTCACTTTTTAAATGCCATTGCAACTTTGAATGGTCGCTAACTGAATGGTTGTAAGTCGAGAACTATCTGTAGTAAAATCTGAGTCTGAAGAGGCATTGGTTTTGTCATAATGGATTTTGGGTCTCTAAGGATTTTTACTCCAACATAACTCAAGGCATCTTACAGTAAAGCAGTAAAGATACCAAATCTGGGCTATAAAAATCCAGGTGACCCTAGATGACCGGAACAAGAGTTTTCTGTGTCATTTTGCTGCCATCTACTAGTTCAGGTTTTTGCAGCCCAAAACTGAAAGCCTAAATCACCAAAAAGAGCAGGTTTAATTATAACTCCTTGGAAATTCTGTCCTCCTAAGGTCCACTGCCTTGCAGCTAAGTATTCTGGGTTCTCATCTGCGACAAATGTTTGAATATATGTCTTGATATGATCTGCGTAGCAGGATGACCTTCCACATCTTTTGCAGCTGGGATTTGGATGTCTAGCAGTAAATGAATACAAGAAATTGACAAAAGCTTGAAATACTCAAAATGAAGCAAAAGACATGAATATTTATATTGCATTCACCCATACACCCATTTAGCAATATTAAAACATAATGTTACATTAGCAAATATTTTTTGTATTGCTCTGACAACTAATTCTAACCGACTATATCTAGTGACATTTTGGAAACCTGTACAACTAAATAACTAAAATGCTATGGTGTAATTTTGAAGGCAGCCATAAAAAAATATTAGCAATAGGTTTGGGAATGTCAAAGGAAATATTTAATATTGGGAATTAATTTTAGCATCATGTAGTATCAGTATTTTTTAAGGGTCAACACATTTATGAAAAATTGATATTATTTATCCTAGTAACTAAAACCAGAACAAGTTTATTCAGCGATAGAAGGCTGTGACTGGTAGATATCTCTTCTTGCAGGAAATCACGATAATGCTCTCATTTTAAATTTTCAAGGGATAATGTGGCTAGCAGTTACGATATCAAGTCAGAGATGGTTCTCAACTTTTTTGTATATAGAAAAGAGATATTAAAATTTATTTTACTAAAAAAAGCTTAAGAATTTGTAAACGAATCTTGGGCCCAGAATGACTAAGAATCAATAATAAACACTATATAAGGGAAAGTTCTTGCATTCCTATGCGCCATTAGATATTTTTCTGAATTTTCTATGGTTGTATCATCTCAATCATCTAGCTTGATTTTCAGAGAGCAACAAAATAGTTTTGATCCTTTCTAAATCTATAAACTGTTGAAGGATGGGTAATAAGTGCTGTTCTGCAATCAACCAACTTCCTGATGGATTAATTATATATAATTAAAATCTTATCCTACAAATAGAATGGATATCTGTTCAGAGACAATAGCTGATTATTGGCATTGGCATCCCTATCTTATTGCATTTGTCACATTTTTGGCCTAAAATATAAATTCAGATGGCAATGAGAAACCAGTGTTCTAACTGGAGTAATGTTCATATACTTATGTAGACCCTAGCACAAAGCAGTATCTTTCCATTCTTTTAAAATGGCTAATAAGCAGACCCAGGACTGCTTCCTGAAAGAGGAGATAAAATGATGCTTCTAACATTGATCTGGATCATATCATGTATTTGGGTTTAACATTTTGGGTAAACCAGACAATAATTATAATTAATATACTACATTTTAAGTTCCTGTTGAAAACTTTGTTCTTCACCCAGTCCTTCCAGATATGAATGTTGGAAAAGTATTCTCCCCCCCACCTTTAATGAATATGTTTTAAAATTATTTTAAATGTTGTTTTATAACATTCTTATTGTAAATCTCAATACATGTGGCATATGGAGTAGTATATAAATGTATTTCTTTAATACTTAACATATAAATAGTACAGAAACTATATGTTATTATGTACTTGAATCATGGTTAGCTCAGTGTATGAAACCTAACACTCTAACTTTCCTCTAACTTAGTGAAGAGCTTCTAAAAACATCTGTAAGTAAATGATAGCCCACAGAGCAGAGCGAGAAATTGTTTTGTCTAAAGCCCTATTCTTTCAAGGAAAAACTACACTGGTAGATCACACGCTGATATAAATCGTGCCAAATAGCACTAGAAAAGCCATTATTTTCATCTTCTTTTGACTCTTGTCTATTATGATATAATACCTAGCAGATTGCCACAGGAAAAACAATAGAATATCTTTATCAGAGTAATCTGCAATTTTTTTTCTAATTCTAATTCATTATATGAAATGGAGTTAACTTTAGAAATTATTTTGAAGAAGAAATAATTTTGGAAAAATGCTTTTGGGCAAATAGTTGAGTTCTTGCCCTGAGTTAGCTGCAAGGTAGTCAAGGAGTATGTCTGAATGTAGAGTGAAAGAGAAGATAAGATTATCTGTCCACTGATCTGCAGTCTAAGTTTCCACATTTGATAACATTCTAACCGAAAATATCACAACAGAGCTCGCCCATGAGTTTTTTTTTAATGAGAAGACACCAGTTAAGTGGGAAGTTCTGATATTCAAAAGTTGTTGGGAAATTTCTTGTTCCCCTGGAAAAATTATTCACCTAATTTTCTGTCCCAATTAATGGTGGTTAGATGCCTTTTGAAAGTAAGCTATAAGAGCTATTTCGAGCTGTAAAATCTGCAGCCTCCTAAAGAACATAATAGGAATATGGGAAAACATGCTGTAATATTCTAGGGTATTTGAAGGAAGAAGTGAGTGATAATATCTCTTCATAAAAGCATGGGAAGATACGTTAATGAGGATATCTTTATGCTACATGGTCATTTTTACATTGTGACTGCTTGAATTGCATGTAAAATCTATTCCCAATCAGCAATTTAGTGTATCAGTCTAGGGCAGATATCTCTAATGTGGCATCCTCAAGAGTATTAGAATATAACTCCTCACCTCATTAAGCATACCTGGAAGATAAATAAACATTACTGTTCTTAATATCTGGTTTTAATATGTTCTCGTCCCTTGCTCCCTTTAGTTATTTCATACTGGACCTAGTTTTGGGTAATAAATTCAAGCATGAAATGAATTAATTAGCATGTCCTGCCTTTGCAGTTTGATTCTTTGCATCTATTACCGGTTTTTATGCGCTGAGGGAATGCAAGTACATTTAGCAGCAAAATGTTTCAAACCAAAAACTTAGTTGGTATATTATGCATTATATTTAATGCAATGGGCGAGGAGAGATCAATATCTCTATATCTATGTTTTTTTTCCCTTGAAGAGAGCAAGGTACAGAGTACAGAGCATTGTAAAGCAAAAAGGAGGGAAGATGCAGCCATCTTTCTTGTCCAAAGAACAGCACTTCAGCAGAAACGTTTCTTGGCCTGCTGCCTAAAGACCTGGTTCTTTTCTGCTGTAATGATCTCTTCATTTTTACTTTAGTCCAATGTTTCCCAACGTTGTCAAATTTAAGATGTGTGGAATTCTGGGAGCTGAAGTCTACATATCATTAAGTCATTAAGGTTGAGAAACACTGCCTTAGTGTATTGTGTGAATCCATTAATTAGTTATTATTTGCATAGTATAGTTTATGGCTTAGTGTTATAGTAAATCTGTGGCTCTTTTTCCCTACTCTGCTAAGGGTTAAATTGATTTGTTTCCCATGGTAGCCTTGGAGAGGCTTACTTTACACTCTGGTTTGTCCGAGATTCTCCCAGTTTTGCACTTCAGTCTTTATGATTAAAGAATTTCTGAAAAGTAGAATGGCATAGCTTCACAAAAGAAGACCATGAGCCTATCTATCTGTCATGACTCTCTTTCCTTTGTCTGGCAAAAGAAGAACAAGTTAAAATGGCAGAACTTGTGTCCTCCTTTATCTGGGAAGCCTTGGTTTAACCACAGAACTTCACCAAGGAAAATACAATCTTAATAGGACAATAAACAATTGTTTATTTACTTGTGAGATCAAATCTATTTTAAGATTTAAGATTGTAAGCAGTGTTCAAATAATCCAAAATTTGGGAGTTGATGCTGTGTTTCCATAGAAATGGTTAAATTTGTTTTGGAATTGAGCCAGTATTTTCTAAGGCTTGCTTCTGCCCCAGATATATACTATGAATGTTTCATGTGGGAAGGTAGACTCTGCAGTGTACAAGGCTAAGGACTTCCAAGAAATGTGCAATACTAGACTGCCTTAGGCTGATATATTTAGTCTGCCCTGGATCAAAGAATAAGCAGCATTCCTGTCCCTTGCATTTCATAAGAAATAACTCACTGAGAATTTGACATTGACATACATTGTTTGCCCTGTGATGCATAAATCTTTTACTAGTAGCAAAACCAGATGTTTGCTATCGCCAAAAAGCTAGAAGATGACTGAATTACTGTTTCCTAAAAGTTGTTCCCTCAATTTTTGGAGAATCTTGCAAAAACATTTATTCCTCTATGTCTGAGTTTATCTTTTAGGGTACTTTGTGATTTGTTTAATGAAGACTGTTGAATAGGTCACCACTCACTACTTTCACACATTACACTAAACATGAAAATATGGCTGAGTTCATACAACAAGCAGCCAAAACAAAACAAACCATATCATGGCTTTGCATGATGCACTTGTCTAGTTTCCAAACAGACAACTAAACTGTGAATGGTGAGGATGAAGATGGTTGCGAAATATGAAAGTAAAAATAATTAAAAACTCATTTCTTTTAATAATTGTGGCTGTATCTAAGAATGCAAAGATATGCATAATTGGGAAGGAGAGTGTTTAGGATATAAGAGACACCAGGTTAGGGTGGTAGTGTGCTAAGTAATTGAGAGTCTAGCTGCATACAAGTTTAATAAATTATGGCTGTCTGTACAATCAACCAGGTGTTTAGAGTGGATTTGGCATTTTTGTCCACCAACTGAGTCTTTCTCAAGATCTAGGCCAGGCAGATGTTGTTTGATGGCATTAAAGGTATTGTTGCAGGTTGTAAGTATTTCCAAGTAAAGTTGTTTTTTGCAGCTGATTAATGGTGGCTTTGTCAATGCCAATGATGTTCAAGTGGTACCATTGGCAATGTTTTAGAATTGCACCCAAGGTGCCTATTATTTATTATTGCAGTATCGTTATTTCCTGACGACAGAGAGAGAGGTGGAAAGACAGAGAAGGGAAGTTTAGATGCATTTTGGAACAGTCTTCCCCAGCCTGTTGTTTTTCAGGTATTTTGGGTCTGGAATTCCTTCCTTGACAACTTTAAATGGGAAACATTTTTACAAACACACATTGTAGTGTTCTCAATGCCTGGCTAATCCCTTACTGTTTTAGAGAGATTCTTCCTTTGTGGTATTAATACAGTAATGATGAATTATAGTGAATCAATATAGTGTGTGTGTGTGTATACACACTGAATTATCTCAGGAATTACATTAATGTTGTTGGAGCTTCTTATCAAAATTACAATGAACTAAAAAAAAATACTTAGGCAATTTATTCCTTTGCTTTGGTCTTTGTGGAAATTGGGATCGTAGAAAACACCCAGGAGCATAGAAGAATCCAAGGCAGATGCATAAACAAACATCTTGAATGTATTTGGGGCCCTTCTTAAGTGGGCAGCTGGGTCTGGGACCTCAGGAGGGCTGGTGGGTGGTTGCTCCATAAGTTCCAGGGCAAGGACCAGGGCCTCTATCACCCCTTTGATGTTTGCCTTGGCAGGTGCGGCCTGGCAAGGGGCTTGTGGGCTCGAATGGGTCTTCTGGGCTGCTGGAATGCTGAACTGGCTGGCTGGCGTGGTCGGCCTGGGCTGTGGAGCTGGGGATGGCCTGGCTCGTGGTTCTGGCAAAGTGCCCAGGGGAGCCGCCATCTTGGAGGAAGTTGCCTCCGGAAGTGGCCTGGCCGCCATTTTGTTTGGCGGGAAACTGGGTGAGGGGAGAGAGTCTCTCTGGCGGCAGGCGCCATCTTGGAGAGATCAGGCAGGGGAGTCCTTACCCGAATGGCCGGCATCTCTGGTGCTGCCTCCTCAGGCCTCTTTCTGGCTGCTGCCCTTGTCCTCAGGAGGGAGGCCAGCGCTGCTCGGCACTCCTCTTCTGACATCTCGGCCTCTTGCCTGTCCAGGCTTTCTTCTTGGCCTTCTGCCCCCTCTTCACCAGTGCTGAAGAAGCCTTCTCCAGCATTGCCTGGCTCGGCCCCTGGGATATCTTGCTGCATCTGGGTGGCCTCTGGCCGCCAGGGTGTAGCTGGATGGAAACCCCCTTCGATGTTTTCCATCCTTGATCCAGACTGGGGCTGCTGTGAAGTTCTCCTCCGTTGAAGGCCTCTGGTCACAACAGGGGAGCTTCTCTCATAGGTTATTCTGGAGGGCATCTTGCCTTTTCAGCAGCTCCTGGAGTGGAGTTCTGCTACCATTCCCTCTGCTACCATTCTGTGGAAATTGGGATCGTAGAAAACACCCAGGAGCATAGAAGAATCCAAGGCAGATGCATAAACAAACATCTTGAATGTATTTAATCATGTAACAAAACATTAACTATTTACAAAGGCTTTCTTAATGTTCATTTTAGTATGGGGGCACACAGCATGTGTGACCACCCTGATCAAAGATCATCTCTCACTGAGAACAAACGTAAGAAGAGAGCTTGGTGGAAAGGTTAGAGGGGGTTTTATACTCGGTGTAAGCCCCTCCTTTCCACAAAGGGGTGGAGACACTTTCTGCCTCCACTAGTGTCTGAATGACACATGTGCCAATGGCTTGCAAATACTTGACAGTCTTACACTGCAAGTCAAACTTAAAAGCTGAGCACTGCTGCTCATTTACTTTTCCACTGACACGGATTCTCTCATTCCAGGAGACAGATCTTTCCACCATGTCATCTGACCAGACATCTCAATCTACAGTACCACCTCTCCACTCTCCAAAGTCACCTGTGTGGCCTATTTTCCCATTCAACAGAGAGGGAAGCCGGATTTGTGAAAGGGGTAGTCACCTTCTTCGGGACTTACCCAGCCCTCTTCCCACAAAAAGAACAAGGACTTACTCCGCGTAAGTATCCAAAATTGACCAGAATTATTGACCAGATTTTTATTTTAGAATTTGATGACATGAAGCCTATTAGTTGAGCCTGGAAGAAGTGAGGAATTGCAGTCATAATTGTATCTCTATCCTTGTTCTCAGGTGCATGTATTTTTGGTCTATTTCTCCTTGATTCTCTACACATTATGATCCTAGAGAAAGAGTTGAACATTGCAATGTTTGCAATGCTGCTTTTTTTGATAACTTTGATTATTCAGTTCCCCACATAATGAGAATACCAAATTGTACCCATATTTCATTAAAATTATCATAAGAGCCTTTTTGGATCAGGTCATAGCCCTGATTAATCCATGATTTTGTGTTATACAATTGCCATTTCAGTGTATTTAATCCTGGAAGTGCATATATGGGAGCAGGTTATACATGAGAAATCAGACTATTCCATTCCATTAGAGAAGGAAATGGCAACCAATTCCAATGTTCTTCCAAGAAAACCAAATGGATATTCCCAATCAAAACAATATACTGGAAGCTGAATGCGTCAGGTTAGAAAGTATCATATACAGTAAGCTAATGGGGAAGAATAGAGGGCAATAGTAGTAATACTGGTGGTGGTGGTGCTGCTGCTGCTGTAGATTAAGGTTGAAAGAATCTCAGTCACTCAGATGCCCAGAGATACAATGCACGTTTGATACTATTGTTACATACATCGTTAGTCTGTGGAATATCAGAACCATAAATCCAGGTAAATTTGATGTTGTCAGTAATGAATATTGATATTGTGGGAATCAACAAACTGAAATGTACTGGAATAGGTCACTTTATATCAGAGGAGTATTAGATTTAATGTGGATGAGAAATCATAAAAGTGGGATAGCTATTATTAATTCATATAAAAGACAATATTGTGGTGATCCAATACCACACAGTTACCATAGAATATCATAGTTCTATGATAATGTGCAGTGCTTTATTGATATAACATCCTCCCAATGTAGGTGATTGCAGGGCTAAAATTGAAATAACCTCTGGAATAATGGGAAAGTTGGCTTCAGTATAGAAAGGAAATGGGAGACAAACTAAAAGAGTTCTGCTGAGGCATTTAACATTTAAAGCAATTTCCTTCTGTTAGTAATCTAAAATATTTTAGATTAATTTATAATCTAAAAGATGGCTTTACATATAACTGAATCAGACTGAAAATATATGCTGTGAGCAAAATCAAAGATTTCAGCCAGTAAAAACAAGACCTGATGTGACTGCAGCTCAGATCATTAATTCTTTATAGTTTAAATTAAAGAAAACAAGCATTCATCAAACCAATAGCATACAATTTCAGCAACAGCAAAGATGGTAAATAATAGATTTTATGTAATAGATATGATAAATGAAAATTCTGGACTGATGTTTGTAACATGTGCTATAACATTTGCAAAGCTGGAACAAAATAGAAATATCCTGATATGCAGAAAGTACAAAAGAAGGTGAAATGACTGTGTATTGATATATTGAAAGTAGTTCAAAAGAGTGGAAAGCAAGAGGCAACAGAAATGTATTTGCTCAAGTAAACATCAAGTTCCAGAGAAGAGCAAGAAGAGACAAAAGGCATCCACAGTTTCTTTGGATTGCATATTTAGATATAATAATCGAAAGGGAAAAAATAAAAAACTTTTTTAAGGAAATCATGGAAGTTAAAGAAATCTATTAAATAATGGTGGACTCCATAAAAGACAACAAACACAAAGATATATTGGTGAAAAAAGATGGTATAAGTAAATGGAATATCTGTTTAATTGAAATAAAAAATTGCTAAAGAGATGACATAGTTTTCAATTTTCCACACCAGGGACATTTTTTGGGGTATTGTAACATAGTATTAAATATAGATGAGAAAGTTATAATTATTTGTGGACCAGTTATGTAAGAGGAAGAGAATGTATCAAATATTTTCAATGTATTTTTTAGCATTCAACCAGGGTTAACATTTTATATTTAATGTCAGTGTGAATTATATATTTGTCATTTGTTATTTTTATGTACATTTTTTATTTTTATCATTAATGTTTGATAGTTGTTAGTTTGATGGTTGGTTTTTTTTCTTTTGTATTTTAACATTAGAAATAAGATTTAAAAAATTGTGAGAAGGAAATTCCTTATCCAGGTCAATGTTTTAGTTGTATTTTATATTTCCCCTTTGTTTTTCAAAACATTAGCAAGCTTCTTTCGTGAATCCAGTAAAATTTTCTCAACTCTTGTCTGTTCTCTGGGTTGTAATCCACATTTTTTCCTGTAAATTGTTATTTCCAGGTTGAATGCTTGGTCTGTTTTATAATCCACATTTTTGTTAAATTCAGTCTTTCTGATCCATTATTTTTGCATCAGGCAAAATTTGCTTCACTTCTGTCGGTCCTTCATTAGTGTATCCATAAAAGCAGACACTGATATTGTGGCTACTAATTTCTGCCCCCATTCTTTGAAGATGTTTTTTAATATTTCAGTTATGGTATTTTTGTGTCATCTTGTAAATCCCAATCCTAAAGGCAAGGTTTTTTTCTTTTTTGCCTGGATTTTAATCCCTTCTAGTGTCCAATTTAAATTATAAAGTCCCTCATCTATGTTGTGGCTTGCGGTATTCAAAATAATCCTGGTTCTCACCAAAAAGCTGTTTATTTTATATAATTAAAAACAAAAACAAAGCAGAAATGAAGAAAATTGCATATCTTTGAATTGTGCTGCTTGAAAAAAATGTTTGAGAATACTTTGGTTTGCAAGAAGAACACATTATTCAATAGTAGAAGTAAAAATTGAATTACTTACTTGCAATATTAATCAGCAGTGAAATGTACTTACCATTGCTACTGGTTCAGGAATGTGAGCGTGCGTGTGCTCGCTACGCTCATGCACGCCTCTTCTGTGCATGCGCAGAGGGTAAAAAATGGAACATAATGACGTCCTGCAGGGTGGGCAGAGCCTCCCGCCACCAGTGCTACCAGTTCGCGTGAGCCGGATAGATCTGGATTTCACCACTGATATTAATAATGAATCTGAAGCTTACATTTTGAACACATAATGTGAAAGCATCAATCATTGGATAAATCCTAATGCTTGGAAAAATGAAAAACAATTGAAAAAGAAGCTAGCAGAAGTCAGGTTGGCTAAATACTAATATTGAAGAAAGAATTCAAAGTAGTAGCTGGCAACGGATAATCCTGATGTAGCCTGCTTGCTCTATTGGCAGCATTTCCATCTTGGCTGACTGGTTGGGGCCTCTCCCCTGGAATTGGGACAAGAAGGAGCCCTAGAAGGAATGGCTGGGAAATGTAGTCCCCAGCAGGGGAGAAGGACAAAATGGAAGAGCTGAGGAAAAAAGAATTGAGAGGGAATGAAAAGAACAAAGCTGCTACAAGGAAAAGAGGCTAAGTCCTTCACGAAGAGAGAGAGATTGCCACCCCAAGGAAGAGAAGACAACTATCTCTGGGCCTAGAGACTGGATCCTGGCTGCCACAAGAGGGAGGCTCCTTAGGCCTCTATCTGGGTCCAGAGAGGACATGTTTTTGAAACAGCAGGATTGGTGAGGGGTCATTTGGCCAGAAAGGACAGTCTTTGGGCATTTTTAGTTGAGCAATGTTGTCCATCACATGTTTTATATTATTGTGTCGTTTAACTTGATTTTTATCTTAACGGCCATTATTTTTAATAATCAATAACTCCCTCCACGTGAATTGGTGTGCCTGGGCCATGTCGGGCTGGTAACCTGGAAAGGGATAAAAGGGCCTGATTGCCAGTGGCCCTTTGGCAAAATGATGTCCATTAGCTCATGAAAAATTGAAAATGATTGAATGATAATAGTGATTCCTGGAGAGTCTAATTTATAGATTATATTGTTGAAATAGTATAAACAGCCTGAGATTAGAAACATGTACACATATGAATCTCCAGATGTTGAATTCCAGGTATATCTCCCATGAACCATAGCTAACATGGTCAACAGTGAAAGGTAGTAATATCTTAAATTGCACAAAACCCGGAGGGCGCCATGGAATCTATCCTTGTGTACATACTCAATATCGGAAGTAGATAAATAAATAATCTAGGGTAATATGTTGGCTGGTTTTACAAGAGGTATATCAAAGATGTTTTTCAGTGTTGCCTATTATAGCATAATTGTTTATATTTTACTCAGTTTAAGCATCCTTCTCACAAAGAAGCATATTGTTAATTAAGGTAATACTTCGTAAGCAAGAATGGAGGATTTTAAGAAGAGATTGAACAACTATTTGTCTGAAATGGTATAGGCTTTCCTACTTGAGCAGGTGGTGGGACTAGAAGATCTCCAAGGTCCCTTCCAACTCTGTTATTCTGAATGCCAGAATAGCTCAGCTTGATTTTCACTTTTCTTTTTTTCCCCTCTTTTTTTTCCTAGGACGGCTCGTGCTTCTGCTGGTCCCATCTACAAAGGTGTATGTAAGCAGTTTTCACGCTCCCAGGGCCATGGTTTCATCACTCCAGAGAATGGCACAGAAGACATATTTGTACATGTTTCTGAGTGAGTTCTATGGGGAATGGAATATTGATGTCTTTAATGACTTATGTGTTTGTAAATCAGGATCCCTATTTTCTCTCTCCATCCCAACTTCCACTATTGACATTATTCTATTCTTATGCATTACATTTTTTCACGTATGGATACTAACAGAAAAAAAGATGAACTTTCTATTTTTTCTGCTTCTCTACATACTCCAATACAATAATCACTTATATACACCTGTGTTGTAGTCTTTCCATTTCAATTTCTATAAGGAAATACTGTTCTCCAGAAAATTTCTGTTGTGTCACTTGTGGCAGGATAAAGGTTTACAAACACAGTAAACATATTTGGGGTGTGCAGAGCAGTCAATTTGTCCCGCTTGTTTTGAGAATGTGTAAGGTAGCTCAATTATTGCATTGGTAAAGAATGTCAGTTGGAGAGCTGTTCAGGTGATACAATACCTGTCCAATGGGATAGATTCCTCAAAAAAAAAAAAGTCAGTGCAAGATCATGGTCCCATCACAAATGGTCCCATCAATATTCCCTATCAATCAACTTGAGGAAAAGTATGATTGGTTCTGAAGGCACTTTCACAGCAGGTGAATGAGTGGCACCTAGTGGTATAGACAAACAATATTTGGACCAAAACTTATGTAAACCAGATCAAGGTTAAAGTACGCTTTAGAAAAAAGCATATAGACATTCTTATTGTAGTATTGTATGTGTAGTATAGACAGTCTTATTTTCTATATGAGCCAAGTACATAAAGAGAGCAGCTAAGAGGCTGAATTATCAATGCTTTCTCTTAGAAAGGAGCAGAGGTTTCTTGTGATACGTCAGCAAGATGGGGACCCCCCCACCTCTCAATTGGCCCATTCATGATAGTGAAGCACATTATGTTCCAGGACTTTGGTTCTTCAAATTTGTCTTAGTGGAGATGAGGAAGAAGCCCTTGTGCCATTTCCTAAAATGCCCAGACATCATCTCTTACAGCCTCACTGATTATTTGGAATCAGAAGGCTGCAACTTTGTGCTTAAAAATAAATGGAAATATCTCCTATATTCTAATTTTCTAGCCACCAATGTGGAAACCATTTTGGCTTATAGACCATTTTATTTGGTATGCCTGTAAACAATAATACAAATGTGTCTTGTGGCATCTGGAGAAATCTCCCACTCTACTGAAAGGAGATAAATTCAGAGGCAGTTCAAGAGACTAAAGGTCAAATTATAAAGTATTGTCCTGTGTTTGCTAACTGTTATACATTGTTCTTTCATTTTTGAGAGTCTATGATACCATCAAGAGATTTTTTTTTTGATACAGTGAATTATTTAACAAAGAAATTTAATTACACTCAGGTCAGTTAGTATATTCAGAAATCAGTGTACATGATTGAAAATAGGGATTTCTTCAGAACAGGAAGAAATCTTGCTGTAAATTTTGTAGCTGGAGGAAGTTGAATTAACCATTTTCTGTTGTCATCTTTGGCTGGCTAAAAGGTGCTTCATAGTAAATGCAGTAGAAAATATTATTAAAAATAAATTTGGGCTAATATTCCAAACCTTAACATTTTAATTCTGCTACGATGGCAGAACTCTTCCTAAATTAGAGTGCTACAAAATGCATAATGTTTGGAGGAATGTAATTCACATCCTGTTATGGTGTTTAATTTATACAGTTTTCTTTGATAGTTCTATATGTTAGTTTTTTAGCAATTGCTTATTTAGATACTGATGCATTGAAGCTTCCTAAAGGGAATGCAGTTATTTAAAAAATTGTTATGCCTTGTCTGACAAATTTTACATCAATTTGTTTCCACCATATTTTTATTCAGAGCTCTGAAATGTTCCTTTTTTTTCTTTTTCAGCATTGAGGGGGAATATGTCCCGGTAGAAGGAGATGTGGTCACATATAAAATCTGTCCCATCCCACCAAAGAATCAGAAGTTCCAGGCTGTGGAGGTGGTGCTCACTCATTTAGCACCACATACAAAGCATGAAACATGGTCAGGCCAAATAATTGGCTCATAAACTACTTCTTGAGCCTGCAGGAAGTGGAGTTGAATGATATGGTGGGTGGTGGAACTACTGGAGCAATGGAAGAGCCAGGCTGGCAATTTTTGTTTGCTGTGTGACATGTTTGCAACTTTATCTTGTCTTTTCTAAGATCTAATCTTCGTTTGTAAATGTGCTTTTTTGTTATAAAAGGGCAAGCAAGAAGTGGAAAAGTGTTGCTGGGTAGATTTACACTTAAGTCATGAATTCCTGACTATACCCAATAGGATGAAAGAAATCTACTATCAAAGTAGTATATGTTGGCCACAATGATGTTTTTCTGGTTCTATTCTAAACAAATTAGCAATGAAATTGTCTATTATCCTATCCTTTTAACAAAAATTCCCCTTCCATCTTCCGCAGAGGCTGTTGCATTGTTATTATGCACCCTTCTTGGCCAGAACAGGCATTCAGTGAAATAGTATTTTTCAGGGCACAGTTCTGTATGGTCCAAATATGGTGAAGCTGTCATTCTTTCAGAGTTTTCTAAATCACCTGCTTGAAGTTTGTTTTTTGTTGTTTGGGGTGTTGTGTGTATTTCTTACATGTATAATCATATGCAAAGAAAGAGCCTATAGGCTTGCTCCTGCATAGGGATCACACTTCTCTAAATTTCTATTTATCGTTGGCTGAGTTTGAGATCAATGGCTTGATTACCACTTGTGTATATAATTATTGCTATAGCTTCAAGTCTTCTTTCGAAAACACTTCATGCACAGGGTCTGAAATAATTATGCAGTAATCCAATAGAATATAACACTAAGGAAGGAGCATTTCTAAAGACAAATTAATAACTCACTGTGAAGTTTTATTCAGATATGTCTAAAATGGGTGGAGGGATTTTTTTGGTCTTATAAAAGATGATATCACCAAAATCAGGATCTTCTGCTTGTTGCCATGCAAAGGAGTCAGTAAAATTTGCCAATAATTCTTTGCTGGAGGTAGCTGAAGAAAGAACTTTTTAAAATGTATTAATCTCAAATTGACTTTTTTTCCATGCGCACCACAGTGGTTTGTCCCAGGTAGCCTGAACTGTAGCAGTATCTTGCTTCCAGACTGTTGTGATATATACATTCAGATTATACCTAAAAATAACTTTTCCTATTTTCTCTTAATTGTAAACTAAGTTGCATCTGTTTTTTAAAAGGGTAGCAAAATATAATACAGGAATTAATTGCAATTAAAAGTATGTGTCCAAGGGTATTCTAGAATTCAGCCTCTACTGAAATGTGTTATTTTGCCGACATTGTACTTTTCATATGAAGTGTTAAGTATTGCCCATGATTTCATTTGTATCTACTGAAAGTAATACATAATAATAAAATCCCCTGCAGATGAAGCTTTCTTTGTTAGAAGATTATATTATTATTAACATTAAAAGGGGCTAGTGGTCTTCTTAACATAGTGTCTCCAGATGTTACTGGGAGGTTCAGTTCCAACTCATTTGGTCTGTATTATGCAAGGAAAATCTGAAATAAAATCACCAGGAAGCATCTGTTTCATCCTCTTATATTATGAATGATAGTTTCTGGCGCTGAAGATCTGCTTGAAAAATAGCACCTTTGTTTATTACGCTTTCACAGATGTAGGTTTCAGTATTATCTGCATGTAATTGCATTTCTGAATACTTTTCACAACACATTTCCTCAGAATGGATGTTTAGGCTAATTCTCCCATTCTCCCTTCTGTTGTACAAACTTCAACATTTTAACAATTATCCTCTATGTGACTGGACAATGAGGATTATGTGTAGAAAAGATGAAGAAATGTTCAGCAGAGGTAAGATTAATGGATAGTATTAAATAAATGGTATCTAGTAGCATTGTCCTTCAGTTGTTCCAATTCTATCCAGTCTTTTCCCCAACATCTTAATTCCCCAGGATATACAGGGTCTTGTTTAAAAGCACAATATTGATTTAGATGCATTAATAAGAGTTTCCCATGATACCATGTACATTCTCAGAACTTGCATGGAATTGTCAGGCAGTCTAAACTGTATGGTCTGCCGAGTTGAAAGCATATGGGCAGTGCCACACTGAAGTTGCATGATCTTGGAGAGAAAAGATGTACATGGAAAGTAAGTTTTTTAATTAATGCATGGAAGCAAGCACTATACTTCTAGGAATTAGTGGATGTATTTAAGTAAATGAAGTAAGTAAGAATGTGAGAGATGAGGATTTAGTAAGGCTCTCTTGAATTAGATGAGGAAGTCTGAAAGTAGAGTCTATAGCATAACGGTACTGCATTATGCTGGAATAAAACTGGTGTCTAAAAAAGATATGCTTTCTGTACTTGGGATGTATTTCCAGTGTTCTTAATGAGTTTGTGTGTGTGTGTGTGTGTGTGTGTGTGAATGTTTGTCCAGCATACTTTTACCGTTCCTATTTGTGGGATTTCAGTCCTTTTGATCTTTTACAAACTTGCACTTAGGTGTGAGGTGAGACGGGGAGGGTTCAGGATAGGCTGTTGCTCTGTAGAAATAAACATTTGAAAACAGCCTAATGTTCATATTTAGTTTTCAAGGAGGACACCCCACACAGATAGTTTAGTTCTACAGTATACTGCCAACCTAGATTTATGGCAAATTTCATGCAAGGTAGCCACAGGATGTTGAGTTCTGCTCTATTTATATTTCAGCCCAAAAGATTAAAGAGAAAGCCCTCATAGCTATAAGGATTTGGGGACTTCCAAATGATACCAGAGCTAGCTGTAAGGATGCCAGTCCAATGCAGCATTTTTCAAACTTGGCAACTCTAACGTGTAATTCATATCCCAAATTTTCATAGCCAGTCAGGGGAATTCTGGGACCTGAAGTCCATATGTTAAAGTTGCCAAGTTTGAAGAACATTGGTATTAACACAACCTTTTCCAACTTAGTTCCCTTCTGATTTGCTAGGGCTACAACTCCTGGAAAGCCATATTGTGTGGAAATTCTGGGAACTGCCATTTCAATATACTTGGAGGGTGCCAAGGTAGAAAAGGCTTTCATACAATTCTTTCTTGGATGGATGTTACACTACAGCCAAATTTTTAAAATATGCTCCCATAAACACGATATGGGTAGAAATGGAGTGCAAATTTAAGAAAAGTTTTAGCCTAGTTCTTCCTGAATTTGTTTCTTCATATAGGGAACCTAAAATAAGACGGTACCCTAACATTCCCCCTCTGTTCCCAATATGCTGTTAATTAACATATTCCAAGAAGTCTCTTTGTGGATTTATTACAACTGTGTTTGTGATAAGAAATGAGTTCTTTTCAAGCAAAGCTATAAAAAAGTTGGTTAAGGTCATTCAGTGGGACATTATTGTTCCCTTGTTCCTGAAATGTCCTCATTATACCAGTGACTAATGATATGAATATTCTGCCTCCTTCAATTAAAAACCCAAATAAAACATTCCCAATGGGCTATTTTGAAAGAAAACTCCATACATGCAGGAGAAAATGAAGTATAGTGATTTTGAAAGGAATCATCATTCATCTGCAAGTAGATATAGAGGGAGAATTTTTCTGGACTTTTCCTTGCGATGCAGCAGCTGCTCTTAAGTCCAATGAAGTGAGGATCTGAAGGAGGCCACTTTCCTTTTGCTGTACGAGACATCCTTCCTGTGACAGTTGGAGGAACTTCCTGCACACATGTAACACCAGCAGCTTCTAGCCTATCTCCCTCCTTGATGGTGCAATAACCAGTGGGAGTGCCACAAAACTGTGACTTCTTTCTGAGAATGCTTTTAATTCTTTCTGAAATAACCTTGTTATCTATAATGTGTCTGTGTTCTAACAACTTTTTGTGTGGTTCTTGCCTCTTTAATCCCATGTTGATCTTTGTAACACTGGCAATAAATCATTAAAGTGACTTTCCAAGAGTCTTCCCTGTTCTGAAATTTTTTAATTTCACAATGGTCTTTTGAGATGAGTGTCTAAGGTTATTGGGTAAAGGGAACGGGGTAGCTGTTCCTAGAATTTATGATGCAGAGATGAAGTATACTAGTCTGCTGGAAACAGCTATTTGATTAGCAGCAAAATGCCATTTAGGGTGAGCAGTATTTTATTTATTTATTTATTTATTTATTTATTTATTTATTTAATTTGTATACCGCCCTTCTCCAGCTGGACTAATTTGCACGCAGATTCACTGCAGCTCCTATCACTGTATGCTTTTGGCTGTGCTGTTTAAAAGTAATGAGTTGGCACTGAACAACTTCTGAAATGTTGCAGTTTTACTTAGCAATGAATTCAGATTACTTTGCAGTGAAGTCAGATCACTGAACCATCTACCCAGTATTAGTAGTAGCTTTCCTATGTTTAAATGAGGCATTTTCTCTACTGCTACTTCTATGTTACCAGTGACTTTTATGAACCTTATGGTTTTTATCTGGAAGTATCTATCATTTCTAAGCTGAGGATAGTAAATCATATATGCTTTAACATATTGCAAACCATTCAGTTCCAAAGACAGAATTTTTAATTTAAATTTTAATGAACCAGTGTGAAGTCATATTGTTTATTGATTTCCAACTATGTCTTGACTTTTAATTTTATATCGTTACAAATGTGAACTATAAAACAGACACTTGACCATATTTTAATTCAATTTTATTAATGTCATACTTTTATAATGATATAAAAGCTGCCTGTCAACAAAGCCCCACAAATCTGTAGCTACAGCAAAATAGTTGGGTTTCTTTAACATACATGGGATCAAAATAAACATTCCTGCTTAATAAAGTGGGTTCTGTTTTTTGAGCCATCTGAGAAATAGACCACTTTGTGGCTTTCACAGTAATAAGTAGGTCCCTGTATTAAGTTCTTCATAACCCTCCTGGAAAAGGAATGGAAACTAACCTAAGAAGAGCTGGCAATATTTATTTTAAAGCAAAAGCCTCAGCATCTCAGAAAAGAATAGGTTAATTTCATTTCATTAATAATACCAGCTTCTCATCATCCTTTTATATCTTTAGATGCCTCTAATTGCATCATAGTACTATTTATGAAGAAGGAAGCAAGTAATGAAATACCTGCTTTCAACTCTGAATTAGTGCCATGGTTATATGAAAGTACTATAGCTGAAGGCAGCCATTTCATATCTTTTTTGCATCATCACAACAAATGAAAAAAATGACTTAACACCTTCTCCAAAATTTGGAATAATTTTGATATATCCAGTATGAGCCAGCCTAATGGGAGTAAAGTACCAACAATGGTATGTTTTGTTTCATTTATTTATCAGCCAATCAAATTCACATGTCACCTATCTCACGGAAAATGACTCTGGGCATTGTACAACAATCCAATTATCTTCCATTGCATTTCTTAAATTGAAGCCAAAGCTCTTTCCAGAACTTCTGCCAATTGTCTCCTGTACAGGATTACTAAGATCAGTATCCCAAGCTTCCTTTAAAATATATAACAGATCTTCTATTTCTGATTGCAATCACAACCAATAAATTTTTAAAATTGTTTTTGGTTGTTTTAAATGATAAAGTATTAAATTCTCAAATTGGATATCAGATCATGTTGCTGAATCTCTAATATTTCTATCACCCAAAATAAATTTAAGTTGATATCAGATGGTAATTTGTCACCTATTTGTTGCTCAATCTGATCTATATTGAAAGGTTCTCTATTACTATAAAAATCTATAAATATTTTTTCTCAAAGATTTCATTTTAGCCAAACCATAATAATCATCCTGATCAATTTATGTTGACAGAAAAAGGAGGAATAAACTTTATCAAAACTGCGTATCTACTCTTTCAAATTTGAAGCATTGTTTTAGTAAAAACATTTTCAATCTGTTTTATTCTAGAAAAACATTTTGGATTAAAATGTTGATTTATAAATTTATCTGGTTCTAACATAGCTTCAAAATGAATTGTTTAGATGAGTCTCCCAGAATACATGGAATCAAAAGCCCTAGCTGCAATCCTCGATAATGTATTAATGAATTGGGCATGACCTAACCTCTCTGTTTTTGAGATCTACCGGTATATAAATAATTTTATTTACTCTTAGTTTTTGTAGATTGAAATAGAAGCTTTTTTTTTTGTCAATGTCTTAAAGCCTATTTAGAAGTTACCACTAGGAGGCACTGAAATAAAAAATTCAATGTGCAAGCATTTTCATTTTAACCACTGTAATTCATCCTAAAATATTGAAAAGTTTTGAAGCCTAGTTTTTCATTTCTTTATTTAATTTCTTTCAAGTTGGTAAATAATTATATGTAAAGATTTTATTAATATTTTTAATTATAATGCATATATATATGTATGTATATATGTATAATTTATGAAAATTAACTGATAGTCCTGACATTTCTGCAAATTTCTTTCACTCCTTAATATACCTATCTGAATAAAAAGCATTTGAGAGAGTCAAAAATAAATCTGAATAAAAAGCATTTGAGAGTGTCCTGGTGGCGCAGTGGACTCATTCACTGTTATTAAGATCAGCTGCTTGCAATTACTGCAAGTTCAAATCCCACCAGGCTCAAGGTTGACTCAGCCTTCCATCCTTTCTAAGGTAGGTGAAATGAGGACCCAGATTGTGGGGGCAATAAGCTGACTTTGTATAAATATACAAAAGTATGAAGGCTATTGCTTAACGCACTGTAAGCCGCCCTGAGTCTCCGGAGAAGGGCGGCATATAAATCAAATTTTTAAAAAAATCTGTAAATAGATTTAAAAGATGCATTTACCTCCCATTTTTATTCCATTAATCTGATGATTTGATCTAAATGCTATGGCCAGCACATCTATAGTTAGGTTGGATAATGAAGGTGATAAAGTACAATCCTGCTTGAAGAGTTAGAGTGTGCAATGGGAAGAAAGTGCAAGTAGACAATATTCTAATAACTGAAGCTAAAGCAAAGGCTGCTCCCCAGACCTAGTTGTGGGAAGGCGCAGTTGCAATATGCAAGGCTACTAAGACGTGTGGACCTCAACACACAAACTGTACTTTTATTGGACTAAAAATATATTATCTATGATAAAATAAACCTGAGCACCAAAGTAATATTTTAAACAGATGGTTTCACATATTAGATCAGAAGCCACAGAATATTTTAATGGATACTGAAAGCTGAGTAGAATGGTGATGTCTATGACTAATCACTTTCAATAGGATCTATGTTTCAAAATTTACTTTCTACCTCTCTCCGCATTCTGCATGGCTAATAATAGATTAGGGGTGTTTTCCCTATTCATTATTAGCTTGAAAAAAGACCTGATTCTAATTTTTAAAAAATGGCAGGCCATCTTAAGAATTCAAGAATATGAAAATACTTTGAAAGATCAGATTGTTTTCCCTTTAACCTATTAATACTATTATTTTAATCACAGAAATTAATTTGGGTGAATATAAAGAGATTACCAGCTTTCTATTTCTCTCCTTCTCTCTCACAGTTTTAGAAAAAGGACACAGCTCCCTTTAAAATGAACTTTTTGTTTTAGGGGCTGGGAGGATGAAATATGGCAGTCATCATTTTGTAGATTCTTACTACTACAAACTGGTGATGGCACTTCAACTCTCTTTCTCTTTTCACATTTCACCTCCATTTCCAAAGTGCATTTCAACCTTGGGCTCCAGCAAGCCTTGATTATAATTCAAAAGGTGCTTTTATGAAGTGAACAAGAAGAATAGCAGCAGAAGATCTGTGAGTCAAGATTTGTTCACTGTCTCTGGAAAGAATATCTGTCGACATCGCCGAACTGTGTCCTGGGGAGAATGGATACTGTGTCCTACTGTCCGAGGATCATCATAGATTTCATAATCATTCCCACCCTAAGGACATAAAGAAGATTATTCCTTCTGCTTTATGATTTTTAAATTCATGAGGCTGGAAGTGCTGTGACAGCAATTATGGAAAAAACATGCATCCAATCCTCCTGCCTCCACTGAGATAGGGTACCTGGCTCCACTTAGATTAGCTCAAGACAATCTGGATGTGCCAATTCCCAGGGAAATTATAGTCCCTCTAAAAATCCATAATTGAGAAAGGATACAATGGGGCTTAAGAACTGGCTTAAGCAAGAATAAAATTTGCAACAAGGAAGTCTTCATAGATGGAAAAAGGGCCTTACTCGCATCTCAAAGTTAATGATCCTTTTTAAAAATGCATACAGACAGTTCTCACTATGTGACTGGTCATGTAACATCTGTTGGAAGTTATGACAGATCCCTTCCCCCCAAAAAGCTACATACAACCCTGTTTTTAAGTTATGGCAGCTGCAACATCCCCATGTCATTCGCTCTCAATCGACCACATGTACACTGCCATACACCTTCCCATCTCTCCCCCCGTGCCGCCCCACTAGGACCCTGCAGTGCTTGGGCTTGCTCCCCATGCATCCTGTGAAGAGCTGCTACTTTCAGCACACCAATTCCTCGCAGAAATGACAGCTGCTTTCAGAACTTTCTGCCCAATCAGCTGGCCGTTAGGAGACTGCAAACCTCTCTTGGCTCTTGCTAGGCTTTTGGGAAACCTGCTGCCTACATGCAAAGACAGCAGCTTCAGAACAAACCTCCTGCCTCAGTCAGAAGACTGCAAGCCTCCCTTGGCTCCTGCTGGGCTTTTGGGTAGCCAACTGCCTGCACATGGCTGGCTTCCTCAAAACCTAGCAAGAGCCAGGAAAAGTTTGCTGTCTTCTATTGGGCAGCTCTTCTGTCTTCATTTTATGCAAGCCCATGGAAGAGCTAACAAAAATGGGGAGGGGGGGGGAGAACTACTGAAGAAGCCTTTTTACAGCGACTCTAATCTCTCCTCCAAAAAAAGCAGGTTAGTTTCAAAGTATTTCCTCTTTCATGTGTGGGTGAAACAGTCCATGGAAAAGAATGATTTGACTGCCAGAACATATCTTGGGCTGTGGATCCGCACGACTTGCAAGATCTTGATACAAGTTGGCTTTGTTGTACAAACAAGGCCTTGCTCACTGAAAATTCTGATCAGAGAAGCATTTGTAGGACCCTTCAATTTGTAAACAGGCAATATCTGAGGTTCCCAAATATGCCTACTGATATTTTCAAACATTGAAATTACTGTCTGAAGATCACAAAGAAGATGTCTTTGTCCCATAGTGGTAACTGGGCTCTGAGAAGAGCTCATTCTGAGAGGAACATGGGAAGCATTCTCCTCAGTCCTTAAAATGGTTTCTTATCATATACTTACAGGGGTTGTCTCATTTCCAAAGAAATGTATGACATCAAATTTCTCATCCTCAAGGATGTTGAGGCAATAACGTTTGTCCCAGCCCTCCGGAAAAACATCAAAACTAATCATACCACCTGTCAGATTTAGAGAAAATTTAGTGAAAATGAGATGAGAGTTTTTGGGAGTAAAATCTTTCCTTTGCTATCTCTGGCATAAGACACTGTGTCTTTGTGCAAACATTTTTTTTAACATGACACATGAATCTGCGCTGCTGTGCCGGCCTGATTCCCAGACACATTATAATATTACGGTTGATGTTTCCATAGCAATGAGATTAATTGGCATTAGTGGTGGGTTCTCAGCTGAAGATACAAACAAGAAACAGTTGGTTTGAGTACACAGGATGTGCAGAGTTCAAATACATTTCAGAAATATATGTGAAAATGTGCTTAATAATATGGCTAATGGGGGAAAGGATTCTTTTATCATGCTTTCATGTATCTGGACTACAAGAAACACTCATGTTTATCATAAACCCAATGTTTATCATTTATTTGTAAAATTTATTAGCCACATGGTAACTCTGGGTGGCTTGAAGCTAATTAACATGGATGGACCTAGCAGGTGCCTCCTGTAATTCAGTTTAACCCTAACACTACAGGGACCTTCTTCATGAGTGCTTTGAATACCATCTCTGCCACATTGGTAGCCTAATACTTTTTCCTAAAGAAGTCTGGCATGTTGGTGGCAGAAATGCCAGAAGCCGCCATCATCACCATAAGAAATAGTGGGTCCTGCTAGAACCACAGGAAGAAATTTGGCCAACTGAAAAAATGATATTCAGAAGTTCAAGCTGTGAAAAGCTCCACTTATATGAGAAATCTACCTGAGTATAACCCTTCCTTCATTCCAAGAATGTCTTGGCATTCTTTGTGATATTCTTTCAGTTTTTTGAAGAATGCTGTCATATTTCCTCGGAGTCTTTTCTGCTCAAGGCTATGTATGTCCTGCTATTTCAATCTCTCTTCATAAGGTTCTATGTCCATCATCTCCATTTATCAATTATCTCCACTGGCCTTCAACATCTCCAAATTTTCCAGTGTTTTTAAAGTGTTTTTAAAATGTGGTGCCAAAGCTATACAGGAATGGAGTCTGAACAAAATATAGGCATTATTTCCTGTGATTTGGAAACTTCAATTGATACAAACTAAAATTGTACTTAACTTCCTTGCAGTCACATATCACTTTATATTCCCCACATGCCTGCTTTAAATAGAATTTAATTTTTATTTGCCAAATCCCACTCAAAATAAAATGTACTAAAAACCATCCAAAATGACTGTGAGAAATTTCTTATACTCACCTCGGGAAAATCGCAGTCCCTTGCCTGCAAACTCCCTCTGCAGAGCTGCTACAAACTTCTCTCGTATCTTTTCTTTCTATAGTGGAAGCAACCAGAAGTGTGAAAAGAGACACTTCAGTTATTTTTATTTATCAGAGTCCACTTTTTCTCCACAGAAACCAGTGCAAAGAGATTTTCCAGCAAACTATTAGGTTAATCTTCTTGTATAATTTCAGCTTCCTCACATACTATGTCCTGTTCACAAAAACTAAATAAAATATTTATATACACCCTTACCTAAAATATCACTGGAATCCTAAACTAATTATATATCATAATAAAAACATCCCCACTGATAATGCATTGGGCAGCCTAATGCTTGTATTTACCTTGTCCAGTTCAGAAAATTCTATTCGTTCTTCCAAACTGCAGCTTCGACCAATGGGAGAGATGTTCAACATTCCATTGCGAAATTCTATGAATGTTCCCCTTTGTATATTTGGAGAAGAAAGAAGAATATAAGGTAGGAAGGTAGCACTGTACTGTTACAAAGGCTCAAAATCCTTGGGATTGAAACAAAGATATGTAACTTCTATCTTAAAGAGGGCATATAGCCTCTATAAGCACCCTATTTGAAGATCTCTAGTATTTCAATTTGGGTTGCTAAAATTCAATGTTAAAATGGTTCCATTTCAGTGATACTGACTTTTTAATTGAGTGATTTTATTTCAGTGATACTGAATTTTTAAAAAACAAATTAAGCATAGGAATATGAACACGAAATTTCTGGAAGGCCAACTACTCCTATTTCTATTCTCATTCTGTCATCCTCCCACTACTTCAAATTGACTCTTAATCCCAATCTCAAACACAGTTCAAAATTGCCTAAAAATATAGACTTTTGGCTGTTTTTTTAGGACCCAAGCAGATTGAAGGTTTTTCTGTTCCTATTCCCATACTTAAAAAGCAATTGCCTATGAATGCAAGCTAAACTATCTCAACACCTACCTTTAAAATCATGCCTTCGTGTCTCTCAACAGCCTCTTGTAGAAGGCTGAATATGACACATACACCCCAAACAATTAACTGAAATGGCTTAATTTTGAGAAAATATTCTATTTTCAAATTAGGGTGGAAGATTAGGGACTTTCTTCTCAATATATCATCTAAGTACAAATTCTAACAAAATGGTTAAATAATAAGAAAATGGGGAAAACTTTATACTTGGACAAAATTGTTCCTTGCCTAGGAAAAGAAAGATGGGTAATTTCTTTGTTTACCTGTGATCCAAATTCCAAACATTATATGGTAAAATATCCTCATATATCGATATAAGGAAAGTACATTACCGTTTCTTGGGCAACTTTAGAAGTGCCATGTAATTAAGGCAAAAGTTGATCAGCTCTTGCAAAAGTTCCTCTCCAAGATGGTTCTGGATAGCCTATTGAACAAAGGATACAATTGATAAAAATGATCCTTGCAGAACACAGCAGATGCTTTCACCACACAGTATGTTAATTAGAAACAAAGGAGGCCTTTGCCAAAAGGAGTAGAAATCAAGGTAGGTGAAATCTTAAAATGTTGCTTAACAAATTTTACTTTATGATGTAAGATGCAAGAAACAATTTTACCTTCTGCAGTAGTACTAAAATCAACGACATTTCTAGATTGTCAAATCTGGATGAAGAGGACTGAAAGGAAAATAATAATCTTAAAACAGCCTCCTTTGACTTGGTCTCCTCAAAATCCAATTAGGGCTGTAATTTTCAGCAATCCCAGCCATCTCTAAGAGTTACAACACATTTAGCGGATGTTGGATCAGAAAATGTCGTCTTATTAAATATAATTTTAATTTCTCTTATTATCTTGTATTTTGTGTTAAAAAGAAAATAATTTATAATGTTCAACCATGTATCTGGTATGTTACATTATGAAATAATGTTTTTCAGGCATCACTCTTTGAGATTTTGCTTTCTCTTTGGAGGTTTATTAAAAGGTTATGCAATCAGTGGCCCTCCAGAGTTAATTGAGTTTCAATTCCTGGCAAACTAAATCACTATAAGCACCAGTGAGGGTTGGTGCAAACAATAGCTGGCAACAAAAATTATCCATCCTCTTTTTAAAAAATAAGGTTATTCTTTATTTCAATTCCTATGTGAAGCCAGATGAGTTGAATGGGTTTTGAATATACCCTTCTCCCTATGAATGATTTCAGGTGAAAAGCAATGGCAGGAAAATATTTGTAATGTCAATGGAGAAACACAAAGAGGCTACCCCTACCTGCTTTGAGACTAGTTGCCCATTCTTGTATTGCACAGTGCCATTTTCTGCAAAGACGTAATCAAACTTGTTTATGACTGTTGGAAATGGTTGTTGGAAGAGTAGAGAAATTGAGAAAAAAAATCAATGGAAGAGAAATCAGTCAAATATTAATGCAACTCTTTTCATCATTCAGATGGCTAGGGGCCAAGATGGATGAATTAGTTGAATTCTATTTGCGCTGCTTCTCTAAAAAAGCTGTGTAAACAGTGATGCTCATTTATAATTTTAGGAGTGCTAAGCCTGAGTTCTCACCTTTCCTTGGAAGGAAGAATATGATATTGTACTGTTTTTGTTACTGACAAAACATGATGACTAACACACAGAACACAGGAATACATAATAACTGTTCCATTTTTTTTACTGCACTGGCTCTAGCTTAAACTGAAAGCATACAGTGAAATTCCACTAACTTAATGGTGTATCTGGAAATTGGACTGGAAAGCATTTTCATGCAAATTTATGTAAGCATGGAATATTAACATTTTTCAACCTCACTTAGATTGTTGCAGGCTACAGGTGGGGGATTAATTGTTACAAAAATAAAATGATTTCTTTCTCTGTTCTGAAAGTTACTTTAGTCTCTAAAAATTTACATTGCAAATTTCTGTTGTTTCCTACATTCCCTGCATTCTGGAGTGTTTCTATCCTTGATTTTTTTCACCTGAGTTTCTTGGTTATGTATGTAGAACTGTACATTTAAACTTAGAGCTTGCCACATAAGTTCAAGGAAAGAGTATAGGAATACCTCTTGCAAGGCTGCTCCTGTGCCCGATAGCCTTAAAACTCGATGTTCCTGTTCTGTTCTATGACTTTAAAGCATTTGTATAGGAAGGAATGGCCAGTGTCTTGGCTGAAACTCTTAAATAATCTTTACATTAAAAGTAATAACTTGTCCAGGATACTTAGAGCAGCCTTGCTATAGGAGAATTCGCCAAAAGTTTCCATTTTGTTTGAATTATAGTTCATTAACATGATTTGACACTAATATGCAGCCATTCAACAATGTCCAAACAATAATAAAAATTCTGTAATATAAAAATTAAGTGAGACAAAAGAAAAGACACCTTACTTACCTTCATCCCCTTCTCCAAGCTGTTCTGCTATTTTGGAGTAGTCTGAGCCTCCAACCACCCCAATCATCACTCTTTTACGCAGCTCTTGAAGAAATTTTGCTATTTCAGGCTCAATTTTCTGAAGGAAATAGAGAAAATGAGATTCTTACGGAAAAGCTATAGATAGTACCATGCTGATATTATGCAACGGACACATACACATGGATCCTGTGTGTGTTAAAATCGAATCAATCCATCATGACAGAATAAGCATTCATAAACCAGGGCAACTGATGTTTAAAATCACCAGATAAATTGTAATCAGTAGATAAAAACCCAACCAAAACCGCTAGAAAACCCTTATCTAGAAATGGTGGAGAGCAATAAAATCTAAGAGCTTTGGACAGTCCAGGGAAGGGAAATTGGAAATGTATGGACAATTTTTCCTTCTGCTCATATCTCTTCTATCTCATTCTTAACCAGTCAGAACTACTTGGTCTTTCATTTATAAACAATAACAGACATTGCTGTCTTACCTATGTCTCATTTACTATTCTATCATGGTTTTTGTTGCTTCAGGGCAATGATTTTGGCTTTTCGGACTTTAGAGAGATTAGGGAATAATATGTTTAGTGGTGAGCATTATTTTTTTTCTAAATTATGCTTTGTGTAGTGATGTGCTGATCACCTTGATAAAGGGCAAGATACTACTTTATTTGTCCAAGTGTTTTGTTTTTCAGAATTTGACCTAATTGGAAAAATACATTTAGACTGAATGCAATAAAATGACCTTCTTGATATTTTAATCAGGATATCAGTCCAGCAAAGAAATGGATGAAGAATCACGCACTGAATGAGGCTTGATAGTCCCTTTCAGCTTTCAATCATCATACTAAAATTGGTTACAGGTACTGCTAGCTCTGCCGTACAGGTGAATGGATTAAAGTTCTAACTATCATATATTTGAAGAAAAAAGTTACTGGAGGAATGGTATTTGCAGTAGCTTCAAAACAGACAAAGAGAATTAAGTTTTAATGAAATGCAGATTTATATGGAACTCAACAGTCCAGCTACCAGTTAATGGAATACAAATCTAGAATGGAGCCATTTATATATTACAAAAACTCCCATGTCTGTAACCTTTATCTGGGCAAAACAGTGCATCATAGGGAAAAATATTTCAACTAAGGTACCTGAAATGGGCTCATTTATAGAATGACTCCTATGGGCCTATGACTTCCAAATGAATGAAATTTGGGGAGGTTGTGTCTGCTTCAGAGTTGTTTGGCTGTTGCTGCATCAGTGCTGCCATGGTCAGTGATGGGCTCCTGGTCTTCATTTTCAACATTCCCTGGCAGCTTCCCATAAATCCTTCTGCACTTGCACTGCACTCCTTGTTCCCTACCCCACCTGGCAGCAGCCACTTACCTGCCTGCTGGAAAGAAGAGGGAGGGAGGGTGGAACAGAGAGAAAGGAAGAAATGCAAGAGGAGGAAAGGGAATAAAGGAAGGGAGAAAGGAAGGAAAGGGGGAAGGAAGTAAGGAAGAGAGAGAGGGAGAAGGAAGGAACAGTTCTAATGCTCACTGCAAGCTTCCCACAGGAAACTCAATGGGGAGGCTGACGGGAAATTGCAAGTTGTTCCCCCATGCAATACTTACAATGAATGAACCTTAAATGGTCAGCCCATTGTAGTACCACCAAATGTGTTGCACTTGCACTACAAGTAGTCGACTTACAGTTTTTTGTTTAGTGACTATGAAATTACAACGGCACAGAAAAAAATGACTTATGAGAAACAAGCTCAAGCTCAACCCATCCAAGACGGAGTGGCTGTGGCTCCCGGCATCCCGATATAGTCAGTTGACTCCATCACTGACTATCGGGGGTGAGTCTTTGGCCCCTGCGGAAAGGGCTCGCAATCCGGGAGTCCTCCTGGATAGGCAGCTGTCTTTGGAGGAACATCTGACGGCTGTAGCCAGGGGGACCTTTTGTCAGGTTCGCCTGATTCGCCAGTTGCGGCCCTTTCTTGATTGGGATTCCCTGTGCACAGTCACTCACGCCCTCGTCACCTCTCGCTTAGACTACTGTAATGCTCTCTACATGGGGCTCCCCTTGAAGAGCACCCGGAGGCTCCAACTGGTCCAGAACGCAGCCGCGCGGGTAGTGACAGGAGCAGCATGGCGCTCCCACATAACACCGCTCCTGCGCGAGCTGCACTGGCTTCCGGTGGTCTTCCGGGTGCGCTTCAAGGTGTTGGTGATCACCTTTAAAGCGCTCCATGGCATAGGGCCTAGTTATCTCCGAGACCGCCTGCTACCACCGATGACCTCCCATCGACCTGTGCGCTCCCACAGAGAGGGCCTCCTCAGGGTGCCATCAGCCAAACAATGTAGGCTGGTGACCCCCAGGGGGAGAGCCTTCTCTGTGGGGGCACCCACCCTCTGGAACCAGTTACCCCTGGAGATTAGGAGAATTCATGACCTCAGTGCCTTCCGCCGTGCCCTTAAAACACATTTTTTCCAACAAGCCAGGCTGGCTTAAGAAGAAATTTTAAATTTTAATTGGTTTGTTAGTTTTAATTCTGGAGCCAAATTTATATATATTTTAATTGTTTTAATATTTGCATTTTATGTTTTTATTTCTGGCTGTACACCGCCCTGAGTCCTCAGGGAGAAGGGCGGTATATAAATTGGAAATAAAAAATGACTGTTTTCACACAGCCATTGCAGCATCCCACGGTCACTTGATCAAAATTTGGTTTGCTTGGCAACTGCTTCATATTTATGACTATTGCAGCGTTCTAGGGTCATGTGATCACCTTTTGTGGCCTTCTGATAAGCAAAGTCAATGGGGAAGACAGATTCACTAAACAACCAGGTTACTAATTTAACAACTGCAGTGATTCACTTAACAATTGTAGCGAGAAAGGTCGTAAAGTGGGACAAAACTCACTCAACTGTCTTCCTTAGCAACAGAAATGTTGGGCCCCATTGCACTTGTAAGTTTGAGGACTGCTATTATATCCTAGGTTACATTGTTTCTAGCTAACACTGGTTTGATAGGGGCACTTCTGGATATATTTGGCTGATCAATTTTGAAAGGCAACAGCACTATTGATCCTATATGTGCCAATCCTGTGGTAAGTGCTCCCTAGGCTCAGTTCGCTTCAAGTTAAAGTTACTCTCTAGTCCTGCAAAACATTCCAAATTAACCTCCCCAACCAACCCGAGTCGCTTGTCCCCTTCACATTTCTTACATAATCAGTGCCGAATGGAAACGTTTTGAAAAGCCCACCCTGGGCAACCTGCAGCTCCCCCCCCCCCATTGGTGTATGAGGGCAACTGAACGCCCACATCGCGTCTGTCGCAACCGCCTCTCATCCAGAGCTTCAAAGGGCGGGAACGAGGCAGAAGAGGAGAAGACAGGAGAAGCGTCACTTTTTTCCCCCGCTGGGCTCGCCCGGCGTTCCCGGGGTTCAGGCGCCACTGCTCTGCGGCAAGCTCCAGGGTCGGTCCCGCCCGCCCGGCTAGGTTCCCGGGATCCCCCCGGTCCCCATTCATTCCGCAAAGGCGTTGAAGGACGAGCTGAGGGCGATCGCGAATGCGGGAGGGGTGAAGGCGAAAGTTCCCGAGGGCATTACCTGCCGGGGCGGGGTGAGGGTCCCATCCACGTCAAAGAGGCAGAGAATGCGCGGCGGACTCCCGGAGGTATCGGCCATTGCACGTCGACCCCGCTTTACTCGGCGGCCGTAACTCCTCAGCGGCGACAAGGCTGCGATCCTCCGGAGGCGTCGGCCCACGAAGGAACCAATTAGGAAGATAAGAGCTGCTCATGTGATTCTTGGAAACCGGGCTGGCAACCCGTCCGGGCCTGGCGGAGGGCTGCGGAGGATTCGCGGCGGTTTCTGGCGCTAAAAGTCCCAGGGCAGCTTGGCTGATCCGGACCCTTAGGAAATCTCAGGCCGGAGTCTCAAAACCGGAGAGGAATGAGTGGCGTAAGCCAAGATTCTTCCGGTCTTCGGAGGCGTAAGAAAGGGGCTGGCCACTCTCTCCGTATGTCCTCTCCTTTAACGTTTTCTTGAATGAGTGACCACGTATCTGTCTATATGCGTGGGATAGTCACGTGCGAGTTTACATTGACCGTTGTTTACAAATATGTACGCCCTCGTGCATATAAATGAATGAAAGGCTATGCGTGAGAGTTCTTAGGTTGGGGGGGGGGGGACAGCTTGACCACGCCTATTGCGATCTACAGGTCCTGCCCAGTTTCGGCTGCAGCCAAGTCTGTTACCGATGCCCCACAGCGATGTGCACTTACTAATTCTATGTGATCTAATACAAATAAATAATAAGCAGCATAAACATTGGAATGCGTAGGGCTTTCAGGGTTGTGTATTGTTTACAAGAATAATCCATTTATGCTGATTTAATTAGTGAACTCCTTAGAGCATTTCATTTTCAGTTACTAATTAGATCGTCAATACTAGTAAGCTGTAATACATCATTGTAGATCAAAGCCCTGAAATTGGTCAGCGGTCGGCAATATTTGGCACAATTGCCCTTGCAGAACCATTGGGTATACATCTGTATCTTTCAATATACAAAATAAAATTATAAAATTATATATATAGTTGCTGATCCATGGAAGAAAAATCCAAACTATACAGTGGGATAGTATCTGTTAGGATACACCAAAAGATGATAAACGAGTGTTACATTCTTATTAGTCCCACTATATATGTTTGGATTTTTTTCTTACAATATGTTAATCCCTTTTGGCAAAATATTGCACTGTAGAACAGCGGTCACCAACTGGTGGAGAAAATTTTGGTGGTCCTCAAAAGAATTGTTTGCATTTTTTATATTGCACTAAATCAGGGGTCCTCAAACTACGGCCAGATATATGCAAGTGCCGCTGGTGGCAAAGATCCGGAGGGCCTTGTTCCAGTGGGACTGCCTCATGGCCTGGAACTGGCCTTGCACTCCTGCAGGTCTTCCCTCCGCTTGGAAAGCCTATGCTCGTAGTCCTCAGTGAGGTGTTTCTGCTGAGCCTCCTTCTCGGCCAGATCCAATTTGAACTGAGCCAGCTGTTTTGCCAACTCTTTCTCAGCACCACTAAGCAGTGGTGGCTGCTTAGTTCCAGCAACTGCTTCCTGTTGGGGCCCTAAGGAGCCTGGGCAGGCAGGGGAGGAGTGGCTGGGAGGGGAGGGGCGAGTAGAGGCCGGTGAGGTGCCCTTCGACGCGAATGACATCGAGTTGGCCATGCCCACCCAGTCACATGACCACCTAGCCACACCCACCCAGCCAGTCATTGGGCAGATCCTATTAGTGGTCCGCGAGACTTAAATTTATGAATTTGGTGGTCCCTGAGGTCCGAAAGGTTGGTGACCCTTGCTGTAGAACATAGAAGACAATAGTGGTGCCTTAGAATTAAAATTCCAATTTTAAAAAGCATTAGCGAAGGAAGTTCACTACATTAATATTCCACATTACCGGATGCTATTCTTTAAGAATTTTGTCTTCATTTTGTCTTGAGAAATGGTGAACTGCAGGATTCTTTTTTAAATGAAGCAAATTCATAGATGGCATTGTAGAAAGTTAGCACCCATCCTTCTCCTAGAAAAATGAAATATTCTAGGAAATATTAAAAAGGCTGAATATTATATACCTCCTTGGATGAGAAAAGGAGAAACATGCTCTTGGAAAGCAGCCCCCACCTTTTTTTAATAGCCCCCAAAAGACTGGTGCCAACCTATCTACAAGACAAAAGACTGGGCCAGTCTATCTATAAAACAAAGGACCTCAGCTCCAGGATGATGGGATTATCCTTCAGAGCAAAGCCATTGAGCCACAATAGGAAATTGCCCTTCATTGAATCACTCAGCAAGATACAACCAAGCCTGAGACACAGACAACCTCAGCTATGACTGCATAGCCCCATGGGAGTCTGATTGCAACCAATAGAATAAGCTGAAATTCAAAGCCCAAGAGAAGGTATAAATCTCTCTCTCTCACCCATATGCTCAATTGCCCAATTGCCCTCAATTGCGGAAACCATGTGGTCCTGTCCACCATTAAACCATCTTTCCAAACAGCTTCCCTGTTTCCAGTGTCTTTCTCCCCACCTGGAACTGAACCCAGATGGACATTTCTTCCAACAGCTTACAGATAAAGCTAAAGATACAGAGTTGAACTCAGATCTTGGTAAATGGATTGTTGATCAATGCAGTTGCTTTGCTTTCAATATCAGGCAAGATCTATGTCATCTGGAGCATAGCAAGTCTTTATACTAAATTTCCTGTTTAATCATTTCTTCGAGCAAAGGCAGAAAATTGGCATATACCACTTAATTATCTTTGATGAAAATAATATTAGGAAGTTCTAACATTAAAAAATGCAAGTAGAAAAACAGGGACCACCTTTGGTGGGAAGGTAACAGCGTTCCGTGCGCCTTTGGCATTGAGTCATGCCGGCCACATGACCATGGAGATGTCTTTGGTCAGCGCTGACTCTTCGGCTTTGAAACGGAGATGAACACCATCCCCTAGAGTCAGGAATGACTAGCACATATGTGTGAGGGTAACCTTTACCTTTACCTAACTTTTTATTTAAAAGATCAGTTCATCTAACCTGCAAACATCTTAAAATCTGGAGCTTTAAATCTTTTTGGCTGATCCCTAAAAAAAGGTATAAGCTATTATCTATAGCAAGGCTGCTTTATGACTATTTTAAACCTAACAGTGAATATTTATCCATCTTTAATTAAGGTATGTGTAGGCAGATAGGCAAAACAGTCCCCATGAATCTGAATGTGTGTGGCAACCAGCAATTTAAAGACACGCCCTGGTCCCTTTGCTCCTCTGTAACCTAGGAGAAACAAGCAACAAACCAGTTTTATCACTTTAATGTGGAAGACCCAAGATTATATAAAGATCTATTTCCTAACTTTACTCCCAGCTATCATATCTTGGGCAACAGCTATCATTTCATGATACAAAAGAAAGAACAGAATTTGAAAGGTAAGTTTAAGATGTATTCACCAACTATGAAAGCAGAAGATGGGGTGAAATTATTAAAAGGAAGAATAGCAGATTTGAAAGGCCAGAGAAGATGCAAGAGTCTGTGGTTTCTGAAACAAATCTTTATTTTGTAGATACAATTCTATAGAGTTTCTGCTCCAGTTTTGATACGGAAATTCCCCTTATGTTAAGATGGGAAAAACTGACTTGTGTTGATTTTTTCTGAGACAAGTGACTGCAATGTTCTGAGCACAACCTCACATTTATTGCTCAGGTCTAGACTGAGCAGGGAGATGAGATGAACTTAATTTATTGCTATGCATTAGGGTTCTTGATTAGTTCCTGTGGGCTGTAAAAGCAGGATTATAATTTTATTCATTTATTGCATTTATATCCTACTGCAACTGAATAAGGGAAAATAGTGGGTTACAAAGCCAGCCATACTAGCATCTCTACCTGAGCTTACAGGTTTGGCTGGTTTCCACAATAAACTTTATCCCTCTTAAATGAGATTTCATCATTTGAGATCACAATCACAAATGAGTTGTGATAGGCAGGAGAAATATGATCCTTTGCAGGATGAACTGGTACTATTCATTGGGATTTATCAGTGCTGTTACCTTATACATAGAGCTCATGTAAGATGACTGCATAGCTGCAACGGTTCACCTACTAACTGCTAGTCTGTGTATGCAACTGCATGTGGGTATGCATGTTTGTAAGTTTACACACATATATGTGAGCCTCTGCCTACCGAATAGCTCTGGTAATGAATGGCTTCAGGAGTGGAAAGATTTTTTCTGAGGCATTTCTGTTAGAATGATCCAACTCCAGAAATTGAGAAATAAAAAATAGATCACAAATTACCTTGTTTGAAGTTTTGGCCTATGTCCAAATGGGCAATTAACTAGAAAGTAGACAAATTCATTGCTCCCAAACATTTTCCTGGTAAATGTAGCTGCTGCAGCTACCCAGATTTTAAGTCAGTTGAATGGATGAATGAGTAAGGGTATTATCTCAGATATTGGCAAAAGAAAGTTTAACTTGACTGAACACATTAGATTTTCAAACACTGTTTTTATTATTTTTATAAATAATTTAAGGTGAAAAACATACAAATCCTTTCTCATTTTCCCCACAACTCTGTTGAGCTGAGAATAACAGACCCAAAATCACCCAGGTTTCATGCCTAAAGTGGGACTAGAATTTATAGTTTCCTGGCCATAAAATACTTTCCAGCTGAGTTATGCCAAGTTTGAAGTACGTTTGATATTCTGGTCTAAAAGAAAATGGATTTAATTGACCATGGGAATTATATAGGTATACATGATTCAATTCTGAGCATTATAGAAGTTATAGAAGTCTGGGTGACTCTGCAGCTTCCATTTGTTGTACAGAATCATGAAAATATTTTCACCCACTGAATGTAGCACATATATTCTGAAACTGCTCTAAATAGTTCGGGTCACTACTGTATTCTTTGCCGACACATGTACTAATGTAAATAATGCAAACCATATTTATCATTCAGCAGTGAAGCACTGCTAGCATGACCCCAAGGCTTATGTGAAGAGGTACATCTTGAGAATTTAAAAATTTGTACTGAAAATGCCAAGTACGCTTTCAGAGGCAGGAAAATCCAGAGCCAGAGCCAGAGCCAGAGCCATTCACCTGACCTTGGTTTAGGTCATAACCATCTCACTAATGCATCAGGGGCATTTCCCCACCCAACCCCTGCAAAATACTTTAAAGATGGACTAGTAGTGTAATACAAATTAAAGCCATACATAGGAAAAGAAATGCCAGATGTTCAAGTTTGCTTTGAAAAAGGCTGAGGAACATGAGACATTATTATTGATGCATACTGGAAAACTGAGAAAGCCAAGAACTATCAAAAGAAGCACTATATGCTTCATTGATTATAGAAAGGCCTTTGACTGTATCAATATAATCTAAAATATCATAGGATCATATTTTTGATTATGATATCAAGATAAATAGGAAGGCAAATATGCCAAAATAAAACAAGCAAACTCAAGTGGGTTCTGACAAAGGCTTTATTTTAATTATAAAACAAGAACAATATGGAATTCCTGGAAATGACAGACCTGTTAATTAAGCCAGATCTTTGCTGTCATATACAGGCTGCTCAGCTTTCCATGCCCATTGACAGGTTAAAAGTATATCAATTTAAATACATGCACATTTCATACTTTATATAGACTTATAAATATAAGGATGGGAAAAATGTTAAGATATGAATGTAGCTACCAGTATATTTTTCCACAAGTATAAAGCAGGTCTGCTGTCTCTGAACTGACCTTAGTCACTAGTGTCAACTGATCTGGAACATAACATATAAATAATCATTCAGATCCTAGAATTGAGACCCCAGTTTGAAATGCAGCATCTTTTAGGTCTCTATTCAGTGAAGTTCTAAATATTATTGCACATCACTGAAAATAGAGCCTACAGTGTATTCCAGAAAGCAAAAGAATCCTTTCTTTACTGGAAGCAGTAGAGAGGACATGATCACAATACAAAAAGTAGAATATTCTTTTTACTCTTAGTGAAGACAACTACCTAGGGTTGCAAACTTATTTGGGAATAAATCCTGTAGGAAAAAGTGGTACCTGTTTCTGAGTAAACATGAATTTACTTTGCATTTTCTAAAGTTATAGGAAGGAAAGTTCCAAAAATATGATTAATTAACTACCAGGAATTTCTTCATTTCTCCATATGCTCAAATGCACTAGTTAAATGGAGAAATGTATATTAAATTTGACAGAAGGAATGATGAAAAGTTACACATGAAAAAGCAATCAATTATATTATTAAAACTACAATTCAAAACAGGTTTACTAGAAAGCATGACCTTTTGGAGTATAGAAGAAAGTATGTGTGTTTTGGATGTAGCTTTTAAGAAATCAAGATATTTTAATCAACCAATGCTTCCAATATGCTATGGAATAAATTTTAGAAAGGTTATATTTTATATCAGCAGTTCTTCTCCTCTATTATACCTCCACAATGATTGTGATACAGAAGAGATGTCTAAAAGCAGGTACAGTATGTCATATAGAAAGAACATTCAGAACTATATTCACTGTCACTCCAATTCTTTCTGTGTTGCAATAATCAATATAGGTATAAAATACTTTTGTAATAGAAAAATACTTTATCAGATTGCAATCTGAAAATTCAGCACAAACGTTCTGAGGCATTTCAAAAGCATGCATTAATGAAGCATTCTTTCTCATTTCTCTACTGTTCTATTCATTCAGAATTTTCTATTTTTCCTAAGGAAGGAAAACTTGTTTTCCCTACCAAGAATTTTTCTGAGCCTCAGACTTAAAACAGCCTTTCTCATCTGGCATCACCAATACTGTATCTTTGGGCAACAAATTCCAGCAAGCAGTCCTGTAAGGTTTATAGATAATGAGGTTTGTGGCCCATCACATAAATCTTTCAAAAGTTCACCTTTTAAAAAGGGGACAAAAACATTTGGACTGCAATCTAGTTACTTTATTAGGTTTGTATTTTATAGTCAATACATTGTACAAGTGAATATTATCTCTTGAGTAAAGCAGATTTTCTAATATTCTTCCCAAGTATTAGGAGAAAGTGGAGACAAATAAATAGCCTCTCAAAGAAAAAACTTCTAGTTTCTGAAAAAAATCCAATTTAATTGATAAAAAATTGATATAATGAAATAGCCTGATATTGAGGGAAATGTAGGTGTGTGTGTGTGTGTTTTCTCAGAGAGAAGTTGTCATTGCCATATAATGCTTTCTTAATCATGCTCAGCAGAGAAGAAAGAAAGGCATATTATATCTGTTTGCTCCTCAAACTGATTCTAGTGTTCTGTTACAATTATTTACAGGAAAAAATGAAGTGGGCTCCAAACCTGGTTAAATAGATATTTTTTGTTGATTAAAAAAAAAAAAGCAGCTACAAGATTCTCCTTATTCAAACTGGATGTTAGCGTGTGGAGAAGAGGATGTTTATAGGGATGGATATAACCAATGTAACCATATTTATATATTTAAAACTCAGACTTAAATAATAGGTCTTAAAATTGATTTTGGATATGCTTCCAGAATTGAAAATTATTAATCTACACTCTTATCTGAAAGTTGTACATTGCATAAGTTTTGTTAAAATTATGTTATTTATTATATTAGTCAAATTCACTTAGCCTTCCTTAAAATATGGTGTTACTGCTTACAGTAAGACATTCATTTCTACCCAGTGTACATTTTTTTAACATACAAAAGATTAACATAGCACAAGCGTTAGGGCTATTCTTTCTGGTATTGAAAAGGTCAGATTTTCAAAATAAGCGATAGAGGGGTTTTTTTGGCATCAACAATCCACACTTAAAAATCTATTACTGTATATATTTATTTCTACTGCAGACTGGCTTATATTTTCTGTATTTCTCAAAATAATTTCACAGTGAATGTTTTTAGTTTTTTTCTCCTATAAAAATTAAAAGCATATTCAAGCATATTGTATAATATTGTTAAATTTACAACTTTGAGGGTACAAAATACTGCAACAATGGTAATGAAATTAGTATATTTGGGAAGAGATGGCTAAGGATATCCCTGTTATTTTAGACTGTGCAGGTGGATATCCTAATTTCCACTTTCTTAGTAGGGAATAGTAAAAAAGTGAACCAAGACAAAAAACAGCTTTAATAAGTAAATACATTATTTGATTTTATGACCATATTTCTTCTGATATCACCACATGACATGCAATTCAATAAATACTCTCCCTATCAAGTCCGAAATGCCACTTTTGAACCATGGCATAAACTTATAAGACAGGTATCTAATACAGTGGAGTTTTAAAAGGAAATGCCCTTATGAATTGAGATATTTTTCATTGTGTTTGCTAGCTCTGTCCATTATGTCTGCTAAAAGTATTTCCTCCAGGTGGCTGGATCTGGATGGAGTCAAGAAGTGGTCGTAATGCTTGTCCAAATGGTCTGTGACAGTAAGAAGCATGGGAGAAGAGTATGTTTAAGCTTTCAAAATACTTTGTAACTAAAAACATTAAACTTAAAAACAAGACACCTAAGTACTTTGGGGAGAAATTGGCTATTCACAGTCAAGACAATCCTTAAGAGACATATGGAGAAATGAACCTATGATAATATCTAATCAAAATGAAGAAAAGGGAAGCCAATCCAAAACCTTGTCTATAATAGCAAAGAACTAGACATGGAATTTATTTTCATTTTTGTCTTCTTTTTTTTGAAGGCTTTGTGTTTCTTTGCTTCATAGCTCCATAGCATTAGATACTGAATTGTTCTGCAATTAAAGTCATACTTTGACAGTGAACCACTAAGCACATTGAAGAGGTGTGCCTTTAGTATATATTAAATGTATTAAGGAAGGGGTAAGCAGTCCATTGATTATTTTTTTTTTTGCATACAGGTGGTCCTTGGTTAACAATAATAATTGAGACTAGAATTTGCATTCCTAAGCAATATGGCTGTAAAGCATGACATGACATGAGCACATTGTTTAGTGATGGAAATTCTGGCAAACCTTAGTGCCATCATGAACTGAGAAAGCATGGTTGTTAAAGTTAGCATGCAATCTGGCAGTGTAAACATGGTATACTATATAAAAAAATATTGCACTTACGTTGCAAGGACTTCAGATGGAAGATCCGTAATGTAGGAAGGGATCTTTCTCCCTGTCAAGAATTGTGCCACTTCATTGCTGAATGTGTTACAATTATGATCAAAAAGATTATAGGAGTCTCCTCTGTGATCCACCAAAAAAATCAAGAAGAATGAGCATGAATAAGATGTAAAGCAGAAAAAGTCTCAAGGGTTCAAGCATATAAAGACAATTCATAATTGCAGCATCCAGATCAAAAGCTAACTGGATTTTATCTGATCTGTTGATACAGTGAGGACACTAGGATCATGTTTCTTGATTGTTCTTTCTCCAGCACACCTCTGCCACCTAGGTCTGCTACTTTCTAAATGATATGAAGTGGATTGTTGCCTTTATATGTACAGGTAGTCCTCAACTTACAACAGTTCATTTAGTGACTATTCAAAGTTAGATCTCTGAAAAAATGACTTATGACCATTTTTCACACTTATGACCATTGCAGCATCCCCATGGTCATATGCTCAAACTTTGGATGCTTGGCAACTGATTCATATTTATGACAGATGCAGCCTCCCAGGGTGACATGATTACCTTTTGCAACCTGACAAGCAAAGGCAACCGGGAAGCCAGAGTCATTTAGCAACTGTGTTACTAACTTCACAACTGCAGTGATTCATTTAACAACGGTGGCAAGAAAGGTCGTAAAATGGAGCAAAATTAACAACTATTTTGCTAGCAACAAAAATTTTGGGCTCTATTGTGGTCATAAGTCAAGGACTATGTGTATAGGCTCCCTCTGCAACTCAAGAAACTATGTGACCAAAGTTTAAATCATATAGTGAGCCTATATAACCGCAGCTTGACACATTCCCCCCCCCCTCTAATGTATAACATTGCAAAGTGATGATATGAATGCAACAAACAGCAAGTTTGATGCCATTTCCTTTCACATGCAATTGAAAACATCAAGAAAGAATGCATAGGAAGAATTGCTATATTGTACTTACTATGTCTATGGGTACAGAGTACAGTCAGTACTGTTTCAAAAAGCCAGTTTCAGGCAGAAATTTCAAATACAAAAGCTAGAATGGAATTATTAACTCTTTTCTACCTATAATTTCTCTTAATCAGCCTTACCTTCTACTGATTTTATTCAAACTATATTGAAGAAAATACATATTTTATTGGCATTTAAAATAAAGAAACTAAGGGCAAGAAATGGATTAATCATCCTCACTCTGTTGGTGTCTCACTTAAATATAACAATTAGTACTGCAGCTTCCATACACGCCTGATAAATGCTTTTTTTGTATGTTGGAAGGCAGAAACAACATATCACACTTAATGTAGCAAATCTATGCGAAATTGATTAGTTTGCAACTGTTCTACAATATACACTATAATACTGTATAACACTGGGTGAAATACTGAGAGATAATACAAATGCCACTGCAGATTTTATTTCTAAAAAAACAAATTATATTATTTTGAAAAGCAATTGTTATAAAAATGTGGACATTCATGTTCTAACTTAATCCCAACAAACCACAGTAGTCCTCATTTAGCAATTAAAATTGTGACCCATAACTCAGACATTAAGTGAAACAGTCACTAAGTGAAATTGTGCTTATGATTTTACTTAAACTTTACTTTGGTTTGCAGATTTGTGAAGGTCATAAATATGAGGATTGATCGTAAAGTTACTTTTTCATCAACATTGTAACTGCAAATAATTGCTAAACAAGACAATAACTAAAAAAGGACCACCTGTAGTTGGTCAATCTCAATTTCTCTTCTCTGCTGCCTACATGGTAATATTTTTATTGTGTTAACAGTCATATCAGTAATCCTTTGTACACTTTACTGCTCAATAAAGCATGAGATTGAAATATGTGAAGGAAAATATCGAAGACATTCTATTTCTCATCAAAAAGGCAATTAAATATTTCAGTGTTTTGATATGAGGTAATCAGTGACTGAATAAGCAGTCTTCTGTATTTATATTTAAAGGTTTACATGAAGGGAGACAAGAATGTTAACTATATTTTATTTTATACAGTAAATCAATGCAGAAGTGACATCATTATAGCAATCAGCAGCAAATGTAATCAGCATAGTAATACTGACTCTTCCTAGTTTATCCTTATATTCTAATATCTTAGGTGATTTCAGCCTAAGTGTGCATATAATTTCAGAATTTTACATAAAATTTACATAAAAATTTAAAAGAATTCTAATAAATTATTCCCTTCACAGAATATTAAAATGGAAACTAAACAGCAGAGTCTCACCGGAATATAGATTCCCCCAACGAGGACAAATATTCTAAGAAGAGGTCTTCTGAAACTTCAGTATATCCCAGATCTACAATAGAATCTGGAGGCCCAAGCAGTGTTCCACCCTATAAAATTTGCATTCATTAGGTTACTAAGTCACCATGAAAATTTCTCAGTATCTTTTATAGAATAATTTAAGCTGAAAACTTTCTGCAAACTTTCACAATTTATTCACATCAATTGGAAACTTCCAGAATTTACTCACATCTGCTATCACTAGTAAAACTGACAGTAATATTTCATAGGATTGTCATATAACCTCTTAATCTGGAGACTTGGAATAGCAGGAAAACTTGTTTGCTTTTGATAGAGATGTGGATCCCCCACATCTTGCTTTACAGAAGAGTGGCTTTAGAGTAAGGACCAGGACTTCAGTTTGCCAGTCAAGATAACTCAGATAAGTGTGTTAAATAAAAACCCATTGTATACGGCTAAATTAAAGACGATCTTAACTGGGGCTTATTTTTTGGGTAGGGCTTATATTATAAACATCCTGAAAAATCATGCTAGGGCTTATTTTCCGGTTGGGTCTTATTTTCAGGGAAACGTATTAATTTCAAGAAATACAAAATAAATTGAAATCCACTGAGCAAAAGAGAAAAAAACCAGAATAACTTCTCAGATGTCTGTAAACTTACAGGTGGACAACTTGAAATTCCCCCACTACCATAGAAGAATTCATCCCTGTGGGCAACTATGGAGGTGTGCCTGAGAATAAAGAAAAAGCAGGTTAAAAGAAAGAGTAAATGTCCATCCAGTATGTTGCCTAACAGTTTATCAAGGATAGGACAAATACAAACAGATTAGTCTCATCTGTCCTTAGACATATTTTGTCTTGTATAACACTGCAGAATATTCAGAATTTCAGACATTCTCAATTCATTCTTCTTCCCTTAGCTTTTACCTCTTACCTCCAGCAGTCAATCAGCATTTTATGACAAATACTTGCTCCTGGTAATGTGTTTCGTGTGTATGTGTGTGTATGTGTGTGTATGCACTTATTTATTTTGCCACTCATCTCATTTCAAATTGATTCTGAGCAGCTTACAACATTAAAACCAATTAAAATAATAAAAGATAAATATTTCTAAAATAATAAATGTGGAAATGACAATAAAATATTTATAGTTAAAATTATAGTTAAAAGTTAGAGAAGAAGGGAACAGGATGCACCAAGAGAAGGAGGCGGGATTGCCTCTTAATTCATCCAACACCTTCAGTGTGATGCTTCCCTTTGGGGCCCCAAGCTATCTGGCAGAGCCAGGTCTTAGGCCCGTATGGAAGGTCAGATAGGTGGGAGCCGATCTCACCTCAGGGGTAAGATGTTCCAAAGGGCAGGAGCCATGGCACAGAAGGCCCTTCTCCTGGACCCCGCCAGCTTTAGAATTCCTTGATTATTGAGTCTGGTGGGCCAGACCTAGGGGGTGAGACAGTTTCTCAAGTAACATGGACCCATGCTATGCAGGGCTTTAAATGTGATAATACCATGTATTGCACCCAGAAGCAAACTGGCAGCCAGTTCAGCTCATGGGGTAGTGGTGTAACATAGGCCATCCTAGGGGCCCCAAGAACTGTTTGTGCCTCTGCACCAGTTGATGATTCCGAATGCTCTTCAAGGATAGATCCATGAGAAGTGCATTACAGTAGTCCAGATGTGAGAAGACCAGGGCTTGAATGACTGAGCACAGGGACTTTTTTTTGTTCCCCCACTGGTCCTACTTCATTTTGAATTATTTATTTTTTTTGCACTGACTGTAGCTACATCAAAATAATTAGATTTCTCTGTTAATTTTTAATCCTTTGATCACACTATCTAAATTATGTAGGCATAGCAATAGGGAGCTTCCGTAGTACAAACATTTCAATTAATTTTAAGACTAGTTACTTACCAGATACCCTCTAGTTGCTTACCTGTATACAAAAGAAGAAGAAAGCAATAAGTATCAGCATCTTCATATAACTTTCTAAATTAGTTTCTCTTAGAAAGAGCTCAGGTCAGACTTAACTACCTCATTTTCTCAAAAACCTGTGAAACACCTTTTTTCTTTTTCTTAATGATTCTTAAAGTATGGCAGGCTGATAAAGGATATGTGATGTAATATGTAAAGTTGATTCGTAATATCTATATTAATAATATGTTAAGATAATTCAGAATATTTTTTCTCTTAGATCAAATAAAACATATTGAATTACTTTTTATTTACATCTGACCTAATATGTTAGAAATGATGTATCATCAATGCAACCTATTACATCAAGTGAATATTGTGCTCAAGTCTCAGTATACTATGAACATTTCAATACTATCTCTACACAACTGGAAGCAGATTTTATTGAATATATTGGTATTTGATTTTGATGAATCATATATGAAATTTGATTTTACAGATTCTTCATAAATCTAAGTAGTATTTGAATTTTCTGTTTAGTTGCTTTTAAGTGGGAGGATGATTTTTAAAACTCTCCTCTCTCCTCTTTCATCTCCATTTGGAAATTAAAGCTCTTAGGATAAACTTTCCAAAGCATGCCTAATAAAAGCAAAACCTAGCTTTAACTAGTACTATGGAGTCCTTGGTACACTCTGAGCTTGGATGTTTTCTTGCAGACATTTCACTATCAAACTAGGTAACATAATCGGTGCTACTAGGGAATGGGGTTTTCTTGTTCTGACCTAGGCTTCCTTAGAAAGTAAACAGCATAAAGTTAGTCCCGGCAAACCTATTTAATTCATACAGCTGTAAATTACTTTCATTTACAGTCTGCAAGGCTTGATAAACAGTCTTTCAGAGGAAGGTTATCAACACCCACCTATTTCATGTGGAATGCTGCCAAAGAGCTAATTTCCAGATGCAGGGCAAGGCCAAACTTGGCAGTCACAAACAGAAATTTCAAATCTTGAATCAGCCAGATGAACTAATTGCTTCCTGCAAAAGCTCACGTCCTGTTCACTTCTCTTTTATGTCTTATGGGAGGTGTCAATCATCTCCAAGCCTTACTCCCAAGTCGACCCTGTTTCCTTAATTGTCCCTGCCTCCTGGCAGCTCTGCGCATGTCCACCCTGGAAACAGGCTCACGCTGTTCTTCTGCCTTGTTAATGTCAGACTCCGGAGACTCTGGAGGCAGCGAAGAAGTACCAGATGGTGTTGGCCCCCTCTCTGCCTCTGATTTAGAGTCATCGTCCGAGCCTTCCCCAGACTCCAGGACTTGCCCAAGTTCCTCCCCAACCTCCTCACTGTCTGAATCTGCTGCCAGCTCTGCTGGCCACTGGTGGGCCACAACACTTCTCTCATTTTATATATACTGGCTTGCCCTATCTGTATTGGTGGGAATGGTCTTGGTGGTTCCTTGATTAGACTGTTATTAGCTTGTTTGGCAGTTCCTTGATTGGGGTATCATTTGTTTCTTGATTCTTAGCCTGAAGTTAATCTTGGTGTTAATCTCTGCCCATCTGGATGCTGATTGCTAGTGAGGAGATATTTTGGTCTTTTTGTTTCTTTTTTGGCTTATTAATTGTCTCTTTTGAATTGTATCCAGGTGTTGTTTATATCTATCTGCCTGCTGATGGCGGATTTATCCGAATGTCAGGCTTCCAGGAATTCTCTAGCATTTTTGGCTTGGTTTAGGATACTTAAGAGTTTCCCAGTTGAAACTATGGTTAAACCTATCCATGTGTTGTAAAACTAAGCAGTTTTCATCATGACTGTTGATGATTAATACAGAGTACCATGTGGGAGGTACTTGCAATTCTGCTGAAACTCAAATGAGTTGCTTATGATTACACTTTTCTTCATCACAATGACAGTGCAAGTTCAGAAATGAAAGTAAGAAAATGAACATTAAAAAATTATGAAATGGTTTAAGGTTTATGCCTTGTCCTTGTATTCAAAAATAATAAGCAGCACACAATACATCATTGATTGAATCTTGCTTTCAAAAACAAATACAGCACTTTGATAAACAGTAAATGTTTCTGTAGCATTTTAAAGAAAAATTATCCTTTTTGGACTTCAGTATTGTGGAATCCCTCAACTGCTAAACATTTACTTTGCAAATACACATCTATATGTTGAGGATACATAAAAACCCAACATGAATAAGTACAGGGCTGCTTTGCAGATATAGGGAATGGATATGTATTATGGATAAAAATAATCTTCCATAAATAGTGTGAGAATAGTAATAAGGTGACTTAGTTTGCTTCTTCTCAGTTTCATGATTTTATTACGACATAAAATCATTTTATATGATCATATAAAATCATATGCTGTTCTGGTTGCCAATTTTACTGATCAGAAATTAATTTTAAGAATAAAAGTTCTACTATGCTTCATCAAAAACAAAGTTACTGATTATAGGCGAGTAGTTAAAGTATCTAGTTTGATTAAATCTTATGTATTTAAAATACATATATGAAATTAAATGATTTAACCCTTCAAGAATCATCACTTTGTAGCAGTAAACAAAGTTGTACATTCCCATTATGTCATGAACTATTACTATACAGTTGGGAGCGCATACTCCCAAAAGGGCACTTGTAACAGTCAGTAAATCACAGCTGAGTGATCAGATTAAGCACAATCCACTGGAGAAAGAAATGGCAACTCACTCCACTATTCTACCAAGAAAACAAAGTAAAATTCACAGCTACCGGTAGGACAATAACAGTAGAGGACAATTATGTGTACCACTGATGATAATCATGTGGCTGGACTAAGGCTAATAGAATGTTCAGCTGCTTGTATGCCCAGAGACAAAAGACAAGTTTTATCCTGCAAAGATATATTTGTGTGTGTCTGTGTGTATGTATACACACATAGACACACACAAACAAGTTGATACAAAAATGTTAGAATCATGAACCAAAGCAACCGGATGTTATCAGAGCAGAAGTATCAAGTCTATACGCAAATATTTTGGGACTTAGAAAACTGTAAAATTGGAATAAGGCACTTCACATAAAAAAACACCAGATATTCTACAGTGAACACGAACATCAGGCAAGAAATGAAGCAGTTATAATTACTGTGTTTCCCCGAAAATAAGACCTTGTTTTATATTTTTTTGAACCCTAAAATAAGCGCTTGGCCTTATTGCCATGCGCTCAAAAGCCGGATTGGTTTTATTATCAGGGGATGTCTTATTAGCAAAAAAAAAGTGTTAAACCCAGTGCAAACAAAATTCAAGATACAACTCAAAAAATGACTGGAGGATTTTAGTTCCAATTAAGAAGTTCAATGTTAAGGTGATCCCTGCATCCCACAGATGAAGAGGTTGATAATGAATAGTTTTATCCTGACATGCAATAACTTGTCAATACAACAAAAAAGATGTGATCTCTTCAAAGGCTACTGGAATACAAAAGCCTACTCATGAGGGACATTAGGCCTTGGTATATAAAATGAGGCAGATGACAGACTAAGATAATTCTACCATAATTTGAAGTTCACAAGAAATACAGTACTTTTTTCACCAATCTAAACAACTTGTACAACAATCTAACAACTGAATGTTACCAGATGGAATAAAACTGACCGCATATTTTGCAAGTACAGATGAAGAAGTTCTGTTCAGCCAGTAAAAAGAAGACATGATGCTGACTGTGGCTCAGATCATGAACTTCCAACTTCAACTAAGAAAGGAAACAAACTAATCAAGCCAAGCAGATGAATCTCAGCAATATGTTATTGGAGTGAGCTGTGATGATCAAAGAAGAGATTCATATCAGAGTCTCCGTATTTATGGACTAAGGTGTTGAATTAGAAACAGAGGCACCCAGGTTTTAGTATTGAAGCACACTGAGTGACTTTAGGCCACTCACTTTCTCTTAGCCCAATCTATCTCACAAGGGTTTTATAGAGAAAAGTTGGGTAAGGGTGCACTTTGGAAAAGGTGGGATATAAATTGAGTATATAAATATATCTGAATGAACTAAATTCAACAGAGTCCCTAATAGAAATCTGCCATATTGTTGTACTATATATCAAATTCATACAGATGAAGCAATTAAAATATTCCATGCTGTCAGAAGCAAAAGAAGATGACTGAAAATTGGTGAAAACTGGTAAAAGGAAAAGGTGACAGCAACAGAAAAAAATTACCTACCTAAAAACAAATTCCTGAGAAGGGCAAGAAGTTATATCTAAATAAGTGAAGCAAACAAATGAAGGATAATAATCAAATGGGAAAACAAGAGATTTAAGAAAATTAGAGAAATCAGAGCTTTTACACAAAGATGGTCATAATAAAAAATAAAAAGACAAACATCTAGTGAAAAAGGAAGAGATAAAGGTAAGTGTAGTTACAGAAAAGAATCCCAAATAATCGATACATATGTGGACATGATCAATGAACAAGAGCCACATTTTGGAAAATTTAAATAGTTCAATGAAAAATGTTAACAGGAGTTGATGAAATGGTAGCTTGATTATTCATAAGGAGCACAAATGTTACTTTTTGTTTTTAATCTGCTTTATATTGGATGTTTTATTTATTGTTATTTATTGTGTAAATCCCCTCTGGGAAGAGATAGGCAGCTATATAAATTTGATTAATAAAATAATAAATCACAAGTGTTTTATTCAATTGTCACTTTCAATGGCTTAGGGATATCATAATACAATAGTGACTATTCTGTTTACCTGAAGGATTTATTTTTGGTCGCCTCTGTAACTCGCCTATAAAAGTGAAAGTGTTTCTTTTTAGAGGTTCCATTATTACCCCCCCAAAAAGGTGCCTTGTGTCTCTGGCTTTTTGAACCCCCATCTAACCACCTTAAGCACCTTAAACGATCCTCGACCTTAGCATTTCAACCCACCATTGTGTCGGCGGGAAAAGTTGTAACTCTAAGCTAGGCAGAGGCATCGGGGCTCTTAAAGTCGCCCCTTTAGTACGGTACATAGCCGGCGCAGGGAAGAGGCCGGGCAGCTTTAAGACCCGCGCATCGCCTGGATCGGGCTGAGGAAGGGAAGGGAAATACAACCCCGCATCTTCTCACCGTTTCTCTCAAGGTCCTAGGAGTCTAGGAGTCTGGAGAGAGGCGGAAGAGCTCGTTCGCTCCCGCAGACCTGCATAACTGGAGCAGGCGCTTCTTCCCCCGTTAGTATTGACCGGATAGCCATCCCTGTCCGCTTTCCACAGATTGAGGAGGCGGGTTTCCCTGTCTTACTCGCCGCTCTTACCGAGCATGATAGGACTGAGGCGGCGAGCCATGCCCTTGGACAGGTCGTACACGTAGAGCTTCACCGAGTGCAGCATCGGAGGCGAGTCCATGACATTGGCCGAGGAAGGGGAGCTTGCAGGGGGGAAAAAACAACTTCCAGACCAATTTCGCCCTTCTCTGGCGAGGCCGCTGGAGAAGAGAGAAGCCGAAGGGGAGCACAGCTGGCCTAGTCGGTGCGGCTCCGGGAAACGACCGCTATTGCGGGACTAACCGACTGACAGAAGGTGACTGAAAAGGGGCGGAGGGAGGGCGGCGAGGGGAAGGCTCGTTTCACGCACGCGTCGCCCCATAAGGTGAGAGAAACCGCTTGTCACTGGGCCTCTTGTGAGGGAGCGGCGCTGAACAGTAGAAAGGCGGGACCAAAGAGTTTACGCAATTGTTCCATGTGGACGGCATCATTGAGGACAATGCCAGCCTGTCTTTGTCGCGTGCTATTGGTTAGAACGTGCGGAAGGGGTGGGACATCGAGACGTTAGCGGGGAGTAACAATTTAGGAAGTTGGCGGGTGATGCGAGTTCGGTTTCTCCCCGGGGTTAGTGCGCCGTTGAAGGCTTCGTTCCCTTTCAATAGAAATAGACAAGAGTGACGCGTTCTGTTTGCCAGGTGAGTTTTAGACCTTGAATCCTCTTGCCCGCTAAAATGTGCCTGCGTTAAAACGGGTAAAATCCCTTCAAGTCGAATTCGACTCTTGGTATCTTTTATAGGCTCCGGAATGCATCGATAATATTGGGAAAAAGGAAGGGATTGTTGTTGCCTCCTTCCAAGTTGTTCTTTCCATTTTCCAGTCTATTCTGTTACAGGGATTTCCTGACGGTCTATTTTTCCATGTACTAATTGAGCGTGGCCTTATTCGACTTTTCAGCTTAGGTGAGCCAGGTGCTGTCTTTTGAAGCAGTAAATCGGCAAAAAAAAAGGCTTTTAGGATAATTATGATTGGGTATGTTATTCTCCCAATTTCTCAATAAAGATTGGCACCAAAGATAATGTATGCTCTTTTGATCAAATATCCACAAGAAAAACGTGGGTTTTTTTGTGTGTGCGGAGTTTTTAATTTCTCCGAATTTAAATACAAGCAGTTGTTTTCACCCTTGAACCGTCCGTCTGAGACATTTCAAAGATTGCAAGGGGAAAGAAAGGTAGGGAACTCTCACAGCTACATCACATCATCTCCCTTCACCAACTTCTTTCCAGACGTCTCGGGCTTCTTTGGTTTCTCTGCAGTCGCACCGAGACTCAAAAAAATGCTTTTGCATTGCTGTACTACTAAATTACAGCAAGTAATGCAAAAAATAAGGATTCGGCTTAAAGAGCGGAAGGCAAACCCTCTACAGTCCAGGCAATCGGAATTTCGGACGTCTCTGCGATTCTTCGTTTTTTATCTGCGGTTAATCGGAGTACAAGATTTACTGTATTTACTGCATTTGGAAGTTGTTTGTGTACGGCCGTTCCTGCTTTTCCTTCGCCGCTTTAATTATCTTTTTTTCCCCCTCAAGGGGAGGAGATTCGTTGTGACTGACAGGTTCCTATGCTGGAATCCATCGGGGGAGGAAAGTAACCCGGAGGGTTGGGGACTTTCTGCAAAAAACCCGTTCGTGAACGCCGTCTTTTTATCGGCCGTAAGTCCGAATCGGGAGTGGGGGTGGGATGGGGTTCGTGGGACGACAGTAAAGATATTCCATTGACAGGTTCTGTCCGCCTCGGCAGCAAATGAGGCAGGGCCTGAAACGACGGAAGGGGAGTTGTAAATAGTTGGGGCTCACGCTCTTTCTGTTTATTCCTTGATGCGGTGTTGTAATAGCGGTTTCTGGTTTGAAAATATTAAGGCAAAGCAATGCTACCAACATCGAAGTGAGTAAGTAAGAAAATAAAGGCCGGCCTTTTCAGGTAGAGAAGAAGAGTTTTCGAGGGCAGCGCATGGCTGCACTCATCCCTCCCACCTGTTTTCAGGCACACAAAGATGCACCCCAGGAGTTGTTGAGGGCGCTTGGAAGATCGAGTTAATCTCTCCCACGTGGCCCTTCTTCAAAAAGAGAAATTTGGGGAGTTGAAGATGGCAGGGCATCACATGCTTTTGGAAGTTATGTTTTTGCGCAGGGTTTCTTAAGTGGATGGGCATATTGAATTCAAATTTTCCTCTTCAGCAGTCGGTGTACAATGCAGTCGGGCTCACAATCCTATATACAAAAAAAAAAAGCCTTACAAATTGTTTCAAAATATTCCTGCATCAGATTGAATCATACTGTTCGAATGTAGTTTCAAACAATGGCCTGGCCCACAATAGTGCTAAATCATTGTGGCTAAGGCACCAGGATAGAAAGCAGGACACTAGGTTCTAGTTCTGTTTTAACCAGGAAAGCATGACCTTGGGCCAGTTTCCCTCAGCAGAACTCACCTCACAGGGTGGTGGTTGTGAGGAAAATAGGAGGAAGAAGTTGTGTTGGATATGTTTGTTGCCTTAAGTTATTTGTAAATAAAGCTGGTGTAGGAAGAAATATCCTTCTGGGTTCAGCTCCAAGTGGGGAAAAAAGGCACTGGAAACATGGAGACTGCTTGGAAAGATGGTTTAATGGTGGACAGGATCACATGGTTTGAGTTCCTGAACAGTAAAGGGCCAAGATACAGCGAGTTCCCAGGTTTTATGCTTTCTCTGCCTTTGAACTACCTGGGGCCCAGAAGGAGTATCCTGATTGGTTATCAGACTCCCAGGGGGTGGGGGTCTTAGCTAGCCTTGCTGGCTGATGTAATCTTTCCAGGTGCCATGTGGTGAGTTTCTGTCCTAGATGGATCCCATTGTGTTAGCTTCTGTTGCTATTGTGTTGCAGATGATGGTCCATTGACAAAGATTGAGTTTCTGCTTCTGGCCCATTGACAAAAAGTGGGGAGGCAGGAAGGTAGGAGCTGCTTTGTCTTTAAAATATGCTTCTCCATTTCTCATGCAGGGAAACATAATATTCTGCCTTTTTAATATTTCCTAAAATATGTCATTCTTCTAGGAAAGGGGTGGGTGTTAACTTCCTACACTGGGATACAAATAAATAAAATAACTTGATATGATGGGGAAGGCTCAGTAATTTCAAGGACTTGCGAGCCTCTGACAGATTCAACCTTGCTGAACTAGTGAAAAAAGAATGGAAAAAGCTAAGAATAATCCATATTGTGTTGAAAGCAGGTATATAGTAAATGTACTTTATTAGGAGGAACTTCAAAATCAAATACCAAAACAATGTCAGATGAATTTTGTACGGTTGTCAAGAAATGTGTGGTCATTTGCATAAGCTAGTATGCTGGGTGATGAGAATGCCGACAGAAGGCTCTCTAGGGCAGATTTTTTCATACTTTTTCAAACTGCAGAAGTATGATAATTTTAAAAATTCCTGGAACCCTTGATCGTGAGACTTTAGTAATAGAAAATTGGTAGTGAAACACACATAAATTCTTACATAGTCAAACATGAGATTTTCCCGTATAGATCTGTAGTTGATTATGTGACCGTACCAAAGCCACAAAGAAATGTGGTCACTTTATTGCAAACGTGTTACTACAGTATTCCTGTTCAAATGTTTAGGAAACAGCTGGATAAAAATGCATGCTGTATTATCTAGGTCTAGGATATAACTATTGAAAATATTGATTTTTGTCAATGTCTTTATCCTTCAGGAGCTCAGAACATTTGAAATTAGATTCCAATTTGTTAGTCTCTGTTTTCTTGTCTAATAGTTTTTGCTTTTGAAAGCTGTGCAATTTAATGTGAAAACAACAGCTGATCTTGATTGTAGATGAATGTAAAGCAAAATAGTTGTTTCTTCACAGAACATCTTACCCCCTAAGGTGAGATGGGCTCCCACTCCTCTGGCCTTCCAGAAGAGCCTTAAGACGTGGTTCTGCCAAATGATATGTGTGTGTGTGTGTCTAAAATTGGCATCAAATCCTCTAAGTAGCTAGTGGCTTGAAGAAGCTCCCTCTGTTTTTTTTTAAACTTTTCACTGTTTTAATTCTGTTTTAACTATTTTTAACTGTCTTTTTTATATGATTGTTTATATGATTATATGTAAAGCACCCCGAGTCAGTTCAGATGGGTGATGTAGAAATTTGATAAAAATAAAAGTTGATAAAAATTAAAAAATCCAATTTATTTTTCATGCTATCATAACATTTAACAGCAATTTGCTGACTGGATAAGTATTTAAATTGCTTTAATTTCCTCTGTTAAGGTAGTTAACAGAGTAATTATAAGGTAGTTCTTATTACTAGGTACTGTTAATGTTTTGCAGACTTGGAATGAACTATCTTAAGATAACCAGTATGGATGTTAGGAATTGTAATTATAACAATTTATTGATAAGATTTATTATTGTCTTATTTTACTTATTGTTCGTCTAACAATATTCTATGGGATATTCTGTTTACAGTAATTCGGAGTTTGGCAAAGTTATTAATCTCTTTGGTGCAGGACACTGAGCATCTCTTTCCAAAAATGAAATGAGTAGAGAAATGACTAAGATGTTGTCAGTCTGTGGCTATTTTATTATTGTTATTTATTTATTTTTAAAACTTTATATTTCAGAGGCCTTGTACACAGTTATTATATCATCTATTTCTGCTGCCCATTTAATGTTTTAGCAAATTGTGCAATGTGTTGCTGTTTACTGAAAAAATAATGATCTGATGGATATATTTAAGAGCTGGGAGACCAAGTTGAAGCAAAAATAGAATACATGAACATCTTCATGTTTGCATATGTGGAAAGATTTCTGTCTGTGGAAAGCAGTCTGAATATAGGAACAGTTTCTGCATTTCTCTTTCTTATAAGTTATTTATATCACTCATTCTTTGTAGTAACACAGGAGAACCATGTCAAACTGGGTATCTTACTACAGAAATGAGGGAGAGGAGGAAGAAGAGGAAGAGGAAGAAGCAGCTGAAAACATTGGTAAGATTCATTTTCGGGGCATGCATATGCTGTTAATTTGCTGGATAGAAATGCTGCATTGAGGGAAATTTGCAACTAAATTACAATGGTATGGGGGAACAGGCATCTTATCACATTAATGTGAAATGTGATAAGTGGCAAAATATTTTATGTGAGAAATATTTCTTTTATGTGAAGTGCCTCTTTTATGTTGGTGCAGAGTCCTGAAGAACTAAAACATACACTGGTGCATACTGGATAAAACAAAAAGCTTTTCCACAGTAGCCACCCTAATGCCTATAGGAAGCACACAATGTTAATTCAAAGAGTGTATGCTTTCCTAAGTATAGGTTTAGTGTGATATGAGGGTCCTTGGTAACTTTTTATCTACTATAATTATTGCTCAAAAATCAGAGCAAATAGAACAGGCTGCTTTAAATTGCTTTTAAATAAAACTAATGCTATTAGTCTTATGGTGTGTTGCAATGTGAGCAAACTGTTGAGCTAACCCCCCTCCCCCCAAAGCTACATCAAATTTCTGTGCTGTATAGGAATATATATCCTTTGTCCCAGAATAGAATAGAATACAATTTTTTATTGGCCAAGTGTGATTGGACACACAAGGAATTTGTCTTGGTGCATATTCTCTCAGTGTACATAAAAGAAATGTTCATCAAGAATCATAAGGTACAACACTTAATGATAGTCATAGGGTACAAATAATCAGGAAACAATATCAATATAAATTGTAAGGATCACTATGATAGTTATAATTAAAGAATATAGAATAATTGGATTGGATAAATAGGATGATCCACATTAAATGCAACATTTTCTACCTCTAGGAATATATAAATATGGAGGTCGAGACACTTTGCTTTTCTTAGTGGATGGCTCAAGAACCATGTTTGAATCTTTTGATGGTGGTAATTTGACACCTTTTGATATGACAATTCAGGTAAGATGACTGTTTTTCTACATCTGGAAATTTGAAAGATTCTGAAATGCATTGTAGTGATAGTACTGAAACATGGAGTAAGACAAAATTCTTTATTGAGAGGGTAGAAATGAAATTGCAATCCAGTATTTCCTTATTTTCTTGATTAGTGTATTATTCAGAGACAGAACATATGCTCTATGTGCAAAACGTCCTTGAAAGGTCCTCTAATAACTGAGGAGCATTCCTGTTTGAAACATTGAGAACCAAAGATGTGGAAACTTGTTTCCCAATCTGAAGTAGATGACCAGTGGCTTCTGGTACAAGTTACCTCACTGATAAGATTATTTTCAGTTATAAATGTTCTAAAGATCAAGTGTTATCTAAGATCTAAGTATGTGGCCATACTTAGAAGTATTTATACTATAGAGTATTATAATCCCACATCTGTCAAAAATATGATTAGATGTATTTATGTTATTTTCTCCCATCCCAGCTGATTTGTATTTTTTTACCAGTGCATTCAGAATGTATACAGAAACAAAATCATCAGCCATGAGAGGGACCTTGTTGGTGTTGTGTTTTATGGAACAGAGCAGCAAAATAATACAATGAATTATAAACACATATATGTTCTCCAGGATTTGAACAATCCAGGTAAAGCAGGAACTATGTGGAATGTATCTGTGATGAAAGAATTCAAGGATACATTATGCAGGAATCTTCAAATTGCGAGTGAGGATATCGGAGAAACCATTATAAACTCAGTTGCATTTAAAAAAAAACATTGTAGTGGGAATACAGTCAAAATTCATTCTAGGCTTTGCTCCTTATTTTGTCTGCAAAATCCTGCAGTGGGAGATTGGTGTGATATAATTCAGAGTGTGAGAAACTTTGTGACACATAAATTAAGAGTTGATTATTAAGAATAAATGGCACATTTATTATTTAGCCATACTATCAATGGAAGCTTTATGTTTATTCATGGGAGTAATTGGTTCACACAAATTCATTTATTATATAGGAGGGTATGGTAATACAAACTTTGAGAATCATTAACCTAGGAAAAGGAGAGATCATCTTCATTGTGTTTTCCATCAGAATGCCATAAGGTTTGGTTCTGAGTCCTCTATTCCTTAGCATTTTCTATTAATGATTTGCATGCAAAAGTGAGAGGATGCTTATCAGATGACACAAAACTGAATATAATAGTTGACAGAAATGCAATTCAAACATTCTTAATAGGTTAAAGAAGAAGGCTGACAACAAGTTATACAATTTAATGTTAAAATTAATTAAAACAATATTTAGGTAAACAATGCAAATAACTAATTGGATTACCCAGTTAGATAATGCTATTTTCCCACAAATTGCTGTCCTCTACTTACAGCTTCCTACTTAGATTATTTTATTAATCTGTAAATATTACTTTCAGCCTTTTTCCTATTTTAAAATAAATACATTTAGCAATTGAAAAAATAATTATTGATGATCTAACAATCTTGCCATGTTGAACAACATTACTTTCCTGATTTGGAAATGAAATACAATGGCCAAACTGTTGAATGGTTTGCAAATACTGGCCTATCATTTCTAGAGTCATAGCACTATCACTAATTCATTGCTTTGGTTTTGTGAGAACTGAGAATATTTTTTTTTCCTACCAGGGGCAAAATGTGTATTAGAGCTGGCTAGCTATGAAGGAGAACAGGGAAGAGCTCTCTTCCAAAAGTCCTTTGGCCATAGTGACAACTACTCATTAGGCGAGGCACTCTGGGTTTGTAGTAATCTCTTCAGTGTTGTCCGTGTCAAGATGAGCCATAAGAGAATCATGCTGTTCACCAATGAAGATGACCCACATGGCCAAGATAGTACTAAAACCAAATTTGCTAGGACTAAAGCTGCTGACCTACGAGAAATAGGTTAGTATTTCAAATTATAGGTGAAACATAATTTAGAATAAAAGTGATACCTCATTTCAAAGAAGCAAACAACATTTATATTTTAAATGTTTTTAATATTTGTATTGCATGTATTTTATTTTGGCTGTTCACCGCCCTGAGTCCCTCGGGAGTAGGGCGGTATATAAATTTAATAAATAATAATAATAATAATAATAATAATTTCCTCTATTTGATCTCTACAAGGAGACATGTGAGGTACTTTAAAATGAGAGATTATCAGTGGTGCAAAGTAATTTAGGAAGACTTCTGTGGTTGAATAAAGAGTTGAATGCATGTTGTTTAAGTCCTAGGCTCACATCCACATGATTAAATCATCTTGCTGATGGACTAAATTTTGGTCACCAATTTGATTGAATGCTTCTGTTTTCTACAGTCCAGAAATGTGAGGTATTTCAGCATGTCCTGGGTATTGCAGGAAAAGAAGGGTAAACCAGTTAAACCTGACTTTCTAAATGTATGGGAAACTACTAGGGAACACCAGTTCTGTACACCAAACTTGAGAAAGATTTCCATTTTATGTATATGCTCATCTTGCATCTTATAGTTTCTGATGCCTCTCCTGCCCTCATTTAGGTGTTTTTAAAACAAAGCTTTTTTCCTTGTTTAATTCTTGGAGGATTCTTTACCTAGTAAATGCTATCTTGTGCATACCTGGAGATCACCATAAGAAATGAAGTAATGGTATCCATGTTCTCATATAGGAAACAACCTCTTTCCCCCCCACAATTCTGTGATTGCAGGAATTTACCTTGATTTAATGAACCTAAAGAAGCCTGGAGGGTTTGATATTTCCTTATTCTACAGAGACATCATTAATACAGCAGATGATGAGGACCTAGGAATCCAGTTTGAAGAGTCTTGCAAATTGGAGGATCTTATGAAGAAAGTACGAGCAAAAGAAACAAGGAAGCGAGCTTTAAGTCGGTGAGTATCAAGAAACATCTTCCTCTTGCAGGGTAATCTGGGAGACTTTGGAGGAATCATGATAACAGAGTTACATTAAATAGTACATAATATTAAATTGTGGAAAATTTCTTTGTTGTGTTTTCAGATGAGAAATTGTAATGTGCTTTTCATCTCTTTAAAATAGAAATTAAAATATTGTATAAGGTTTCAAAGATTTAAATTTGTTTTTATTCATTCTTTAGGCTGAATTTATATTTGGGAAAAGATGTAATTCTTACCGTAGGCATTTTCAACTTAGTCCAGAAGGCTGTCAAGCAGCCTCCAGTGAAACTTTACAGAGAAACTAATGAGCCACTGAAAACAAAAACACGAACCTTTAATCGAGAGACAGGTAGTTTGCTTCTTCCAAGTGACACCAAGAGAGCTCAGGTAATGTTTTCAACTTTCTGTTTTCCATGTTAAAAGAATTTTGAGGGGCAGTACATCACAATGTTTATAATGGTGTAGAAGGCATTATATCCTGACTTATGTATCTGAGCTTCCTTGATGTGATGCTTTTGTAAAAGGTGATGAATTCATGCCTTAGCATCTCTTGTCCCATTTTGTACCAGATACTGGAATTTGTATTACGGTATATATATTTTTTCTTCAAGCACAACTTTCATAAAACCGATAGGAATCAGACACTTTCTGTTGCTAAGACAAGTTTACATGTAGGAAGCTAAGCCTAGTATAGATCAGATCTTACTAAATATTTGGCAACCATTGATTTTAGTTTAACTGTAGTTTAATTGGGATCGTTTTTATGCATCACTTTCGTGGCAATATTTATTTTTGTTTGAGTATGTCTTAGTTGAAAATTAAGTAAATATGATTTATTGTTTATCATTATTTCAATATTGAGGCTGTCCAACTTTAGATGACTCTGTGCAACTTACAAGTAAAAAAATGAAATACATCAAGAGGAAAAAGAAGACAGCTAATGAAACCATTACCCCAAAATCCAAAAACCAACTAACCTGTTAAAGGGGCTTGAGCCCATTTTAGGTCTATATATTTTAAATAAAATCATTCTTGTATGTGTGGTACTAAGGGCTGGGACAAAATAGGGATTCTTTAGTATACTCTTGTTGCGGTATCCACTAAGACTGTCCAATGCTTCAGAAATAATTCAGAAATATGCTTTGGAGTATGCAAGAACATGAACATAGCACTTTTCTGCACTGTTTCAGAGTAGTTGCACCTCTTGTAACACTTGCTGGGCTTGTACCACTATATGCTCTAAAAGCCTTTTTTGGGGATGTAATCCCAATCAGAAACTTTGACTGACTGAGAGTATCCACACTCAGTCCGGTTGCTGCTTTATTTGTTTATTTTATTTATCACACATCATTTGTTCTCTCACAAATTTTGTAGATAAATTGAAAGTATTTTTAAATTGTTATGTAACTGGCTATATTCCCATGTTAGAATTTATTGGAAAAAAGTTAGGATGTAAAGGAACTCAAGGAACATAGAAAAATCTTATAACAATAAATGTATTTATTTTGTTGAAAATGAGCCCCAATCCCACTCTGTCCTTAAAGCTAGGGAGAAATGGATGCTTTGGATGAATTTGTAACCTTCAGGAGTAGAGTATGAACTTGGGGGAAATATTTCCTGCTCTTCTCTTTATTTCTTACACAGTCAGTATGGAATTTGATTTTTGTGGTGCTGTCTTGTTATGAGGATTCTAATGGGCTTCTTTATTTACAACTATGATAATTTTTGCTGCATTTTTTCAGCAGCTGCTTTTTCCTGATTTTCTTCCTTAGATTTATGGGAATCGTCAGATTGTGCTAGAGAAAGAAGAGACAGAAGAAATAAAAAGATTTGATTTACCAGGCTTGTATCTGATTGGGTTTAAACCCTTGGTAATGCTGAAGCCATATCACTATATCAGGCCTGCACAGTTCATCTATCCTGATGAGTTCTTAATGAATGGTAATTATAACTGAAAATTATACTCTACCATTTATCTTTAGGGTTACTCAGTTCCAGAGCATATTAGCAGCAACAATACAACAGCAATGGAATTCCTGAATGAGATAAATTTTATTGGCATAATCAGAAAGGATTAATTTATAGGCTTCAGAAATGAATCCAGAAAAATGTCATTAGCAAAACAAGTTTTTAATTTTATTTTTTCCATCATTATCTGTTGCTAATTTATTTAACCCAAGTCATTTTATAAGATTAACATACAATGTAATAAAAACTGAAGAAACGTCCATGTTAACTGTAAACATAAGCAAAATCAGTCAAATAACAGTGACGATTAAGCAACATGCAACACAAACATCTGGTTTAGCAGAATAACCAATCTCAATAGCATCTGAAAAATAAAATAGGACCATCTAAATGCTGGGGTGTAACTTGTTCCATAATACTGGTATTGGATTGATGCAGGGATGGAAAAATGTTACTCCTAAGGCAGTCCAACCCTCTCCTCCCCATCTTCCAATTGTGGACCTTCTCCTTTGGAGTGAGTGCTATCCTGTCCCAGACAGCAAGAAGGCACGAACCATCATGCAATTGCTGAACAAATAGCCACTTAGTTTTGCTAGATTCATATTGAACTATGTTGTCAGGATCTTATAGCCTTTTGATATTGGGTAAGGTCCTCTAGAACATTTCATCTTAGGCCCTGAGTACAGAGGTATAACTGTGTTATCATCACCTTATTGATCATAAATTACTCAGAATCCATGTATGAGCTCCCCCACTAGATTCATGTAAATATTGAATAGAATGGGGGAGAGTGTCGAGTTCTGTGGGACTTCATATAAAAAGCATTTGACCTTTTATCTCTACAACTGTTGACTGATTCTGCTTATAGCAGATATGGTACTACTTCAGTGCAGTGTCCCACCTAGACCAGAAGGATAACATGATTGATAGTATTAAATGCAACTGAGAGATCTAACAGAATGAAAAGAACTGCACTCCCACCATCCAGATTCTGATATAATTCATCAGAAGTCTGGTTTAATATTGGTGATGAAATTCTACATGATGGAGATTTGTAAAAGGAAATGTGGGAAAAGACTGTTGACATCCTCATTTTAAAAAGGTCCCAGGTCAAATAAAAAACAAAAATAACCTTCACATGTGTTTTATGAAAATGTGCTATAACTTCTTGATTATTTTGAAGAGTTCCAAAGCGTTAGAATAATTTAACCAAAAATCGGTGAGCCTATTGGCAAATTGATGTTGTTCTAAAAGAGAGGAACATGTTGTGGCTGAAAAAACATCCAATTGCAAAAATTAGGCAGCAAATCTCTTGGGAGTTAAAGATTATCAGATTACCCACACGTGTTCCATAAAACTGCTTTATTTTTCGGAGAGCAGACAGTAGGAACTGTGTTTTTGTGGTCAGTTTGCAATCAGTTGGGAGTCATGAGATTCCATCTTGCTCATAGCTGCTAATCTCACTTATATGGATTCTAAATTTGACTAGTTCATCTCTTGATTAGTTTGGATTTTATGCATTTATTTATTTGGTTTACTTTAAAAATTAAGAACCTTCGGACTAGCAAGTTTTATTGAAATCAGTGGGTGTCCTTTGATCCTTTTTTAAAAACAAAATAATTTAATTATAAGATTAAATATTTGTATTATTTGGAATATATAGCAAGAGGATGATTATTTTTTGGTTTTGGAAAGTTTCACATGGATCAGTTTAATAGGGAGGAGTGAGGTTTTAGAGATGGGTTTATAGAAAGTGAGGGAAGATGTAGAATGAAGATACGTTTTATTTTAAGTGACACATTCTTGATATTGGTTATACTTGCTGGGGATAAAGGGGGAAGTTTCTTTTGTCATTTTTACATTTCTATTTTTATCTTTTTCTTTTCTACATCTTTCATTTGTTATTTTCTTAATGTATCTCTTTATTTTGTAGTTCTGAATGCTTTATTTGTATTATATAACCCCTAATAAAATTATAGGGGAAAATAATAATTTAACAAAAAATGGCCTTTTGTTTACAGGAAGTACTACTTTGTTTAATGCCTTGTTAACAAAGTGTTTGGAGAAAGGAGTGATGGCCATATGTAGATACATACCACGTCAAAACAATCCTCCCAGGTTTATAGCTCTGGTCCCACAAGAAGAAGAACTAGATGAGCAGAATGTACAGATAGTCCCTGCAGGTAATTTAAATGTCATATTTTAGTTTTGTGGTTGGCTTAAAGGTGTTGCTCTATTTGCTATTTTTTTTCAAAACAGTATCAAAATAAGATATTTTGCTTATGCCATTATAAGCAGCATGGAACAAGTATAACTTGACAGAAACTTATTCTTTAATAATACTAGAAAACAGATATCTGATATATCCAATAATAATAGGACAGTGTGGTAAAATAATTTACGCGCAGGTATTTCTCCTCCTGAATTTTATTCCTTTCCTGTTTTTGTATTAACTGATAAAAAGATTTGTAAAACTTCCAGAACAATTAGGATCTTCAAATTTTATATTTGGCATTATTTCTAATCATAAGCAATGAATTTGGCTTATAAATAATTTAATAAAAATATTAAAATATGTAATAAAGTGTGTCTGTATGTGTGTATAGGCATCTGTATACAAATGCGTGTGTGTGTGTGTAATATCTAAAGTTGTTTAAATGCTGCCTCCAACTAAATGTTTTTTTATTTCTTAAAAATAAAACCTAGTATATTATGTACATTAATTGAATGTGGACATACTTAGGCCATTTCTGATTATAATAAATTGCATATTTCATTAACAAGAAAATTGCATTAACAAGAAAATTGTTCCTTGATTGCCTGTGAGATATTTTTTTTTCTGTCAATCCTTCACTACCTATTTCTGAGCTTATTGCTCCAACTATAGAGGGTTTTTAAATATATGTCCCCTTCTGAATTCTATATAATAAAATTAATGTAAACATGAATAAATTATTTCTACTCTGCCTTTTTAATGACTTTTCTACATTGATTATCTCTTTAAAAGCAATCACTCTTATTGGCACTTAAACAATTTCAATGAATCAATATTTTAATAATCAATTTAATATTTGAAGGAGTTTAAAATAATTGAAGCATTCAGGCAAAGTTTGTGATAATGCCAACTTAGTTTAGTAGATTATTTATCAAAATACTGCATATTATGCTGACAGAATAAATGTCAAATTGTGCTTTCAAATCACTTGGCTTTCTATCGTCTGTTTTTCCTTTCCTTCTGCTTAGGTTTTCATCTCATTTTTCTACCTTATGCTGATGACAAACGAAATATTGACTTTACTGAGAAGATACCAGCTAATCAACAACAAGTGAACAAAATGAAGGAAATAATACAGAAGCTTCGATTCAAGTACAGGTGAATATAGAGATAAAAATTACCGTATTTTCTGGCATATAAGACTACTTTTTAACACAGGAAAATCCTCTCAAAAGTCGGGGATCGTCTTATACGCCAGGTATAAGCCTACCAATGCTCCGACTTCCCCAGTTCACCCCCAGTGATGGCGAACCCCAGTTGTCTGGGGAAGTCGGAGCATCGGTAATATCCACCTGGATGCCTGGGACGGTGGGGGAAGCTCCACGCCGCAACCAGCTGGGTCCAGCATTCAGCGGCATGCAGCCTTGACGAGATCGGCACAGCTTCCCAAATCTGAGTTGCCAGCGCTGACCAATGACACTACGGGAGCGCTGACAACATTGAGGGGTAGTCTTATACGGTGAGTATAGCCCAAACCCTATATTTTAATAGGAAAAGTACGGGGTCGTCTTATACGCCCAGTTGTCTTATACGCCGGAAAATACGGTAAGATATATACATAGCAAATAGTAACTAGAAAAAAATCAAACTTCAATATCTTTTGCAATGTCCTATTTTGCCTGTGTATTGTGGTAGAAGTTAACTGTACTGTTCATGGGGTGACTTTGAACCAGTCAGTCTCCTTTATCTCATCCTATCTGCATTTGTCATTGCTCGCTCAATGTAGGATGCAGAATGCAGAAATTAATTTGCATTGAGACTAGCTTCCCAAACAAGGCAACTTTTTAATGAATTAAATTTTAATTTGGTATCCAATATATCTAAGATGTATATATGCAACAAATAGTTTCTGCTATTTCAATGACCTACTTTTGAATAGAAAACCAAATTGCTTCTGTCGAGAAGGGACAAATTTAAGCTTACAGTATAATACTTAAGCATTCATCCTAGAGAGGGAAAATATGAATTCAAAATATCTATAAGTAGGAACTGCATCAATTTTGACAAAATTATAACCTAGAAAGCAGTTTGTTAACTTCATTAGAGATATGTCTTACTATAGATTTCAAATGCATGTACTGTAATAACTGTACATTTTTTAATATTTAAAGTAACCTTCGGGTTTTCATTAAACAACATTTCTTTTGGCAATGTTAACTGATATGCGCTGCTTCATAATGCAAGGAAAAACCAAAGATTTCTCAGAAAGAGCACCAAAGTGATAATAGCAAAACATTCTGCCATTTCTTTTTTTTGAGAGCAAAGTTACTCCCTTTTATGACAGACACACTTGCATTCAAAACTGGATAATCTCCCACAGAAAGATACTATGCTTGAAGAACCTTATTTTTTAGTATAATAAGTCTGCCAGTGTATGTTTGAATTTTCATTTCTATATCATGATGACGTGCACTTTTTGATGGATTTTGACAGAAGTGAGAGCTTTGAAAATCCAGTACTACAACAACATTATATGAATTTGGAAGCACTGGCACTGGATTTGATGGAGCCTGAAAAAGCTGAGGATCTGACAGGCAAGAATAATTTAGTATAATATAATTTTCCTTTAATATGGTCTTTAGTATGTCATAAACATTTAAGAATGCAGCAAACAATTGTTATAGAATTGTATATTTTTACAGAAGTAGCAAAAATATTTGATAAAGTTGTACATTATTTGTAATGCTTAAATACTTAACAGGCAGTTGAAAGTTAACCCTGAATGTAGGGATTGTTTTTAAAATGAATAAAGTATAAAATATAAAAATAGAATTCATTTTTCAGTGAGTTTTTTAAAAAAAGAGCCTAGATTACAATTTCCAATCTGTACTACGGATTTTGAGACATAGTGGGAGCTTTATAGCAGTTTTCCTTCATCAGTTGATGTATTTAAGTTAGCTAAATATTCTTACCTTCTGTTTTCTGCCTAGTATCTATATTGTCACTTCTGTTAGTTAATGAAGGCTGAGGAAAAAAAATAACCCTATTGAATTATAGTGTATTAGTTACTTCCTAATTCTTTAAAGCACTTATTTACTTTGTTTTTGATATGTCATTTTACAAAGCAAAATATTTCAGTAATTAACAATACTGTATTTTTCGGACTATAAGACGCACCGGATTATAAAATGCACCTTAATTTTTGGGGAGGAAAACAAGAAAACAAGAATTCTGCCTCTACCTACCAGCATCAGGATCAGCAGTGTCTTCACTTCCATTCAGATTTTGATAACGAGCAGCACAGATCTTTTTATCCGTTTAAAACAAACTCTATCACCTTAAGCACATTTAACTGGAGTGGATGGGATGGGGTGGGGGATGATTTTCATGGGGGTAGAAGAGGGACTTGGCACCAAAGGCTCCACTCTTGAGATGCTTCTGTCTTCCTACCTACAGCCGTAGGCGTTGAAAGCCTGGCTTTCTTGCAGCAAGGCCCAATAGACACACAGCACTTCAGTCCTCCTAGACACTGCCATCTCATAAACATGGTGCCGGGCTTCCTGGCAAGCTCCCTGCACCTTTGCTGCTTCGGTCGGAGCCTGATTCTGGAAGCAGCCCGGGGAAGCGCGGAAGTCGGGACTTGGTTGGCAAAGCGGGCGCTACGCAGGGGGCAAAAGGCAAGGTGCTGCCACCCAAAAACACTGTTGCTGTGATCTCTGCCTCCTGGAATTGCCTGAAAACGTGATGATCTTTTTTTGCCTCCGCACGCCCCGTGTTTGGAATTGGGGAGTAAAAAGAGCATTGCGCTTTCGGACGCTGTGCAGGCAGTGTAAGGCAAGGTGTTGCCACCTGAAAACATTGTTGCCGCAATCTCCGCTGCCTGGAATCTCCTGAAAAAGTCATGCTCTTTTTTTGCCTCAGTACGGCCCTTTTTGGAATCGGGGAGGAAAAAGAGCATCACGCTTTCGGGCGCTGCGCAGGCAGTGTAAGGCAAGGTGCTGCCATCTGAAAACACTGTTGCCATGATCTCCACTGTCTGGAACCGCCCAAAAACGCGATGCTCTTTTTTTGCTTCCTCACACCCTGTTTTTGGAATCGGGGAGGAAAGTGTTTTCGGGCGGCAGCACCTTGACTTATGCTCCCTGCACTGCTGCCCAAAAACAGTTTCCTCCCCAATTCCAAAAACGGGACATGTGGCCAGGCCTCCCTGCCCGAAAACACTTATGAAGTGTGTCTTATACTCCGAGAAATATGGTAATTGGTACTTGTTCTTATCCAGTCAGATTTTATGGGTCTGTTCATGGTCCCTGTTGCTTTAAAGTTCAAAAATATATTGTGCATATTAAATATCCATTATTTCTGTATTTTTAAATACCAGTTCTAAGGTTGTCTTCCTTCCTTTTCAGTGCCCAAGGTTGAGCTAATGGATGGCCGACTGGGTAGCCTTGCAGAAGAGTTTAAACAACTTGTTTATCCACCAGGCTATGATCCTGATGGGAAAACTATAAAAGGTGGGATGAAAGAATAGAGAGAGAAGACAATTGTGTCCTTAAATCCATATGCCCTTTTTAAGTTTGCCAACATTGTAATGTAGGATCTAAGTATATCTTTTTCTGAGAATATAAGTAGGATCTTGACCCAAGGTTCTTGATTTTCTGAGGACGTTTGCAGATGGCAATGACATATTAATGCAGTCTTGACAACTAGTCGTAAGTGCAAATGGGTTGTCAAATGCCCAGATTGTGATCCTGTGGGGTTGCTAAATGACTACAATTTTGGGGATCAGCCGTATGTCCCTTTGTTCAATACATAGTAACTTCAAAATGCTGCTGAACGAATTGTCATAAATCGATACCGTCTGTATCCTAGAGTGAGGTAATGGCAAACGATCTCAATATTGCTAAAAAAGCTACCTGGACATCTCTATGAAATCACTAACAGTTGAGCTTGATCTGAAGGAGACTCAAAATCTTTTAAAGAGATCAGAATGTGAAGCTTTGTAGGATTTTCTGCCATGATGGATATATACATGAAACATTTCAATTATTTCAAATGAGTGACAAATAACTACACCCAATTTTTTTCTCTCCAGCAGGTAGTGGTACTGAACAATCAGAAAAGAAAGCAAAAATGGAACTCTCTGAAAAGGAAGTGAGGAATCATGTTGATAAAGGCACTTTGGGTAAACTTACTGTGCCAATTCTAAAGGATATATGCAGAATTTATAAGCTAACAGGTGGTGGAAAGAAGCAAGAACTTTTAGATGTGATAACTGCGCATTTCAATAAGCACTGAGTTTACACCCCCAACTGCTTCAAACATTTTAATGTTGAAAATTTCCTAAATGTTGAGATTTCAACAAGACATCTTAGATATTTGATAAAAGGGAGTGGGAATCACGTTTTTATTTTTGTGAAATTAATAGAAAAATCCCCACCCCCTTTCCACTTCTGGTTCTAGATTCGATTGTACAACTTTCATGTGTCTTTAATAAATGAGCTTGGTTTGGCTGTGTCAGCTTTTTCATTTCACATATAACATACCGTAATGCACAAACTACCGTAGTATTATTTAGGAAAATAGCTTATTATTGGAAGAATAGTACTGTACAAATTTGGTTTGTATACATGCCTCAAACATATAGCAAACGTGCCCTGGCAACCTTTTTTTTCCAACCATGTTTCTTCCTTCCAGTCCATGATAGAAACAAGTTAGGCATTCAGATTTTATAGAGGTTTTTCCTCTTCAGGAGGCACCCTGTACTTTTTAAAAAAATATTTAAAGCTGAATGCAATTTGCCTATTTTGTGATAGACAGTGACCCAAAGGGGGTCCACAATGACCCACAGGCCAGCATTCATTACTAGGCTGGTGTTCTCTCTTGTGAATTAGAACATTCTTAGCTGCCATTTTCCTTCCATTTGATGGAACAGCTTATTGGCAGCTGGATGAGTTGCACTGTAAAGTGGGAAAGTAGGTTTTTTGGGGAAGAGAGAAACCTTACTGTACTTTAGGACATAGCTCATCCAGTTGACAGTAAGTTATTCACTGCACTGGTTGAAAAAGTGCTATCCATGTGCAGAAAAGTTGGAATCCTGCAGAAAAGTATGGTTTTAAAGGGGCATTTTTTTTTTTTACTAAACCATGTTCTTCTATGGCTATTCTATTTGAAGTGGCTGAAGTACTACTAAGTTTACTTCCAATGTAGCTGGGGCAATCTGATTTAAATTGTGAAGAAAAAAGTTTTCTATATCTCTGATACCATTTAGCGTCACTAGGATTTTTGCAGCCCAAGCCTAAGTTTGGTGGCACAGGCTGGGATTCGATAATCAGTGGTAGTCAGCCGAGTTTGCTTTACTGTGACTTAGCAGCAATACTGAACATATGGCTGAACCTAGCTAGAGATTAAAATATTGGAAAGCTCTGACTCAAATCTTAACTTCGATAATGAACACTCACTACTTTTGACTTTGGATTAGTCATACTTTTTCAGTTCATTACCTCAATTATTACTATGGGGTAAATTATGGGAAAAGGATTCCTATACATGCCATTGTTAGCTCCTGGAACAAATTTGCGACACACACAAATTAATTATAAAAATAAAATGCAGAAAATAGACATCATTTTATTAACAAAACCCAGTCAACCTATTGAGTATGACAGACATTCTTGCATAGTTGAGCACATTTAATATGTGCAACCTACATACTACTAAAACTTCTATGTATGTTTGTAATCTTCGTTTGGGCAAAATGCTGCATCAGACAGCAACAACTTTGGAATTGGCATACCTCAAATGGATTAATTTACAGAATACACCCAAATCTGGCATCTATGATTCCTATAAGAATGAAATTTGGTAAAGTTAGATTCTTCAATGCTGCTGCACTGCTGCAGACAGGTTATAGTTTTCAAAAGGTAATAAGAAAACTGGCAGGCAAGCTTACAAGTTTGGGGAGGGAAAGGGTTTTCCCCCCAATGCTCCGTCAGCTTTCCAGAAGGAAACTCATTAGTGAAGCTGTCACTCTGGTCTCACTAATTTTTTTCTGCCCGTGGTTATTCTGTTTGTTTACGTAGGGAAGTATCTGAAATGATGACTCATCTGGTCATGAGTTGTCTTGTTCCTTTGTATAATCCCATTTATGCATCTTAAAACTTTATATCATGCAAAGTATATTTGCTATGTTCTTTTTTATCCAGAAAAGACAAATGTTTAAAGGTCTTGCTAATAAAATAGTGCCAAGAGTTTGCTGTTATCTCATTCTTGTGCAGTTGCAGTGGTAGGCTAGAGGCCAGCATCCTGACGCATCTTACTTTCTAGAAAGCAGCATCGACTAGGTAAAATTTGGAAGACTATGCCTATCAGAATCAGTGCTCCACCTCAGTTTCAGAGAAGACACTGGGCATGGTACTTATTTATTGTAATTTATTTCTCAAAAAAAAAAAATGGCTACAGCAACAAAGAGCAACTGAAAAAAAAATCTTACATTTCTGTCCTATCAAACTGCATCAGATTGGGGAGGAAACTTTTATTTCTTTTTAGGGTAGCTCCATAAGCCAAATAATTTTCAACAGATCATTGCTTATTGAATAGGTTATTATATGTTTTGTATTGTATTAAACATTAACTTACATACAAACTCATCTTCAAATGAAGCTAGTTATTATCAAAGAATCAGATTAAATCTCATTGAAGAATTTTTGCATCAGACAGATTTAAAGCAGGGATACACAATCTAATACATTGTCAAGTAGAGGTGAACAATGTGCAGTCCCCATTTGGCCCCAAAGCATCTTGAGCTTATGCCACTGAAATTACACTGGTAAATTTACTGGTAAACTTGCTGAATTCTGACAGCAAGCTCTGCCCATTTTCTGAACATTAGGGTGCTTTTAGGATACAAGTTCAGGCAGGTTCTCTGGAAAGCCTCCAATTCCCACCCTCAAAATCCATAAAAAAGCAAGTTGAAAACATTTGAGCGTGCAGCAGTGTTTCCACTCTTTAAAATCAGAAAGCTGCTCTCCAACTTCAGCAATTTGGGTTAGGGTTATGGTTAGCGTCATTACTGCAAATTATTGTCCTAAATATTATGAGAGTATGAATTTGTCTCTACTTAAAAGAACAAGCAATCTCCAATTATAGGCCTAATGACTGAACAACCTATGACTGAAGAAAGTAATTACTAGATTCAAAAACCTAATAAACATTTATTAATCAATCATTTATATGGTCATCCATCTTATAAGAGCATGACTTACATTGTAAAACAATAGCTGTTAAACAAAATATTCATATAAAGTCTGGTTTTTGGAATTACTTCTGTCAGAGTTAGACCAACAGTCTTTCAATAGATAGTTGGACAGAATTAATTTGAGGCTTGAGTTGTGAGCCTTCTTTGATAGTAATGGAACAGGCAATAACGGGCCGAGAAACACCACATGCCCGTCCTAAGGCTTGCTTGGAACGCACAAACACATAGGGCACATTCTTGTCTTCACAAAGTAGTGGGAGATGAAGGATAATTTCAAGAGGTTCAGCATCTGCAGCCATCACAATGAATTCCGCAATTCCTCTATTCAAAGTTTTAGTGGCTGTGGAAAAGGAAATCATTATTATTACAACCAGGCACTCATTAAATTCAAGAGCTAGCTTCTTTTGCTGGAGCTGCAAGGTTATAAAGAGCACCTTGCCACGTGCAATAGTATTCTATGTCCTTCATCGAATTCTTGCTTCAAGATTCAAGAACACAAAAAGTGTTCATCTTAATCAAATATACTTTCAACTATCTTTTCACATTGGTGGGATTTGTCTGGTGGACACTAAAGTTATAACACTGAAGAAATAAGCTTACCACTTGCAAATCAATGAATTGGATATCTGACTGCATCTCTTTCTGAAGGCTTCAATGTATGAGTACACATTCTCACCCAGATACATGGCAAGTTAAATGCCTTTTGGGAATTAACTTACCTTAGAAATAAAAATCAGTATATTATGCAGCATTCCAAATATTTCCCATCTGGGAAATCCGTGTTTGCTTTCATTGTTAAAGAATATTTCCCATCTGGGGAATCAATATGTGTAAGGATATATTTAGCTAAAGGTCAGACTGACTTCCTGTAACCATCTTCTCAACCTGCCTCTGATAATATCTGGTAAAGATGTCCCTCTTCTATTTTCCTCCCGCTTACTAAGTGCAATACATTATCTAATCCATGCGTTGCAAATTTGATCATATCACGTGATGTATCATGACAGTTTTTGCCCTTGCGAAGCTGGGGTGGATGTGGCTTGCATATGACACATTGGCTTGCAGGCCGCCAGTTTGACAGGCCTGATCTAATCCATTATCAACTTTTATTTGGTTTAGCTGTTAAATTCTTGAAGCTTGCTGAATTCTTATAACTATCTTCAAAGATACTGAATCCTTAATTAAGTTTCTCTTGCCCTTGGGCAAATTATTTAAAAAGTTTTTATTACTTTGCGCGAAGTATTTGAAAGGAGATAACACTCCTTCCCCCCAACATCCATATAATAAGAACATTTTGATAAAAAGGTTCAATCAGATTTCACCTTCATTGGCTCCTTTGCGTAACTGTTTGTAGTTACAAGACTGCTGTACAAGATCCAGTAGAGTCTTGGTGAGCTGAGCATCAGCAAGAGGGTAAGCTTTTGGATTTACTTCTGCCTCAGCCTGTAGAAAAATATCAGAAATTGAGTTTCAGAAAACAGTATTTCTTCCTCAATGGCCTGCTATCTGTTTTAAGGAATATAACTGTATTGGTGCCAGGTGAAGTAATTATCTTTCCGTTACCAGAACTGTTGTATTTGCTAATTCCCTTTCATTAGCAATCCAAGTCATCTTGAAAAACTCTTTCCATTTTTTTCACTTTAACATATTCAAGGAATAGGTAGAGACAATGGTAAGATATCCTGAAAATAGTCACTCATGCTTGTCATCTCTAGATTTAGACTATCATTCACTGAACATGGGATGCCCTTGAAGATCTCCCCAAGCTTCAGCTTGTCAGAATGATATTGGTCAGTGATCAGTCATGAGTGTCATGTTATACTTTATTACGGAAGCTACACTTATTACTAAATGTTTCCAAATTCAATACAGGTGACAGCTATGACAGCTTTGGGCCTTAGGGATCACCTCCCAGGAGTTTCTTCTGATTCTATCAGAATCACTAGGGAGGATCTGCTAAGAGTCCCTATCCCTCCTCCAAGAGAGGGCCAAGCAGCAGACATGTTCCATTACAGCTCCTCACCTCTTGAGAAAGGGAAGAAACCCCCCTCATCATGGTTTTCCAAAAGCAGGTGAAAACACAACTGTTTCAAATCTTCACGGATTAATTGTACCAAAGGCATCTTATTTAATAAGTTTATTATATTACTTTCAACAAAATTTAAATCAAACCTTAATTGGATTGCCATTTTAATATATTGACTTGAGTTTATATTTAAATTCTGCAAGCTCCCTAAAGTCCTTTTTATTTCAAGCAGTAGACAAATCTCATTAACATGAATACATACTACCAAAATTTACTATCGGTAGCTCCCAGTCTTGAGTTTGATCTAGTATTTACAGATAGACAAAAACAAAAAGGCTGTTTTGGAGTGAAAAGGGCTGAATTTAAATATTTACATAACCATGAAGGAAACCGATTTCTCTGAGTCCCGCTACAAATACTTGGCTATTTTCAGAGAAAGCTGTTAGGAGAACAAGGTAGGCCAACCTATGAATGCATTTCATATTCAATAGCATAAGGACCGGATAAAAATAGAAGAAACCCATCGCAAAAGCACTGAAACTCGTGGCATGACGTTTAATACTCCAACCTCAGCATGATAGCAAAAATAGGCCGATTATGCCAATAAGCACAGCAATTATAAAAGCAAGAGGAAGGCTCCGGGTGCTGCACTCAAGGCATCTTCCTCAGCACGTGATTTCATCGGTGCCTGTATGGAAACTGAGGCTGAGCGTGGCCGGATAAGCGTCTTCCGCGTGGTCTCCTGGGCTCGCGCTCTTTACCACGCTGCCGAAGCGCTATTCGTTTCGGCATTTTCACCGACCACTAGCGCCTTGGCTTTCCGCAACGTCTGGATCTGGCCCACTCACCATTTCTGCTAAGTAGAAACTTCAGCCGGAGATTCTGCTCTGGATCCCCTCGGCCCGAAAGCTTCACGGAGGAAAAAAGTGAAATGCGCGGATACGTAAAATAGAGGCGCTCCCGGAAGTGACGTTGGAAAGGAGCGGCCCTCCTGCAGGAAATATGAGGCGGACCTCGAAGATTTCTCAGCTCCCGCAAGTGCGACCTCTACCTTTGACTGGTTATTACAGAAAACTTGTGTAGAGAAGGAGCTTCGACCTAAAATAGGGATTGTGTTCAGATTCCCTCACGGTGACGTTTACTGAACTTAATGGGCCGTGTTTCCCCGTTCACTCATTAACAATTGTCATTTATACACAATTATTAGTTACATTTACAGGTACATGATTTGATTAATGTAGCATCTAGTTTCAGCAGCAATAAAAATATTATGCCGTGGTTTTGGTTTTTTTTTTGAATAGGTGACTAGGCAGGGGTAAAATCCAGCAGGTTCTGACAGGTTCTGGAGAATCGGTAGTGGAAATTTTGAGTAGCTTGGAGAACCAGCAAATACCGCCCCTGGCTGGCCCCAGGAGTGGGGTGGGAATGGAGATTTTGCAGTATCCTGCTGCCACGCCCACCAAGCCAGTCCCACCAAGCCACACCACACCCATCAAGCCACGCCCACAGAACCTTGTAGTAAAAAAAAAATGTATTTCACCACTGGTTAAAGGTGACACGCTTAGCAGTTCTTCCCTGCTGTGGGAGGTTGGACTTAAAAAGAAAATTCTAAATCCATTCATCACAATTTTCTGTATGTGACAAACTGAGAAATTATCCATGACATATTCTGATAGCAATTATAGTTTTTTTTAACCTCTCAGTTCTTCACAACTGGCAGAAGTTAAACAGTGTACAGTGTACTGAGGGTAACTCATTAAATACTTGTCCCAAAGGTGCTTTTTCAGGAGGCAACTGGACTGTCTTGTTTTTTCTTTTGAAGATGTTTCGCTTCTCATCCAAGAAGCTTCTTCATCTCTGACAGGATAGTGGGGAAGTCAGCTGAAAAAGCTTCTTGAATGAGAAGTGAAATGTCTTCAAAAGAAAAACAAAAAAATCCAGTTGCCTCCTGAAAAAGCACCTTTGGGACAACCATGACCTGGATGATTGAGAATCTCTACAATCATTAAATACTTGAAGCAATTAAAAAGCATATGCCCCACAATATGATATATCTGCCATCTGATTATACAAGTAACATAATCTTTAGTTCGTTGACAACATAGTTTTGTGCATGGATTATAAAGTGAATGAGTCCTGGATAATGTATTATTGCCTAAGTGTATATTGGGCCACCTGGAAATTGAAGTTCCACATACCTGAAATTACCAAAGTTATGAAAACTGGCATGAGATTTTAATTTATAGCACACTTTTCTTACCTCTACAAACAGTGCTCATTGGCTGAAAGAAACAAGAATATTTGATGAAAGTAATAGTCAATTGTATACAACTGTATTTGTCATTAGAATAGCACAAGGCATTTAGAGAAGCTTGTGGAACAAGTGAAGCACAACGGATTTCTGAGTAAATATGTTTTAAAATATTGTATATTATGTAACCCTTTGGTATTTCATGAATGCATATATTGAAAAATAAAAACATTAAAAATGTACCTCTTAAATTAAATCCTATATATTAGGTTAAAATGAAACTTTTAGTTATAATCCTGTTGTGTCTTTGTACCCGAAGTACAAATAAGCTCTGATACCATTTTTTTTCCTGCTATGGTCCTTATGATGTTACCTTCATCTTGTCCTTAGTTCATTAGGGAGACATACATATTTTCACAGCCCTCTTTTTGACCCGTGCAGTATATAGGTCCTCAATGGAAGGCAGGTTGGTAGTAATTGTTTTTTCTGCAGTTCTAATTGTTCTCTGAAGTCTGTGTCTGTCTTGTTGGGTTTGGTTCTGCACTATTAATCTTCTCATTGTTCCTATCACCCATCTCCTCCCACTTATGACTGTATGACTGTAACATTGTTGCTGGTATCCTTAAGATTTATATTGACTGTTTCCCTATGACTATCATTAAGTGTTGTACCTTATGATTCTTGACAAATGTATTTTCTTTTATGTACACTGAGAGCGTATGCACCAAGACAAATTCCTTGTGTGTCCAATCACACTTGGCCAATAAAGAAGTCTATTCTATTCTAAACCCAGGTCAAAAGCATCTTCAGTGTGTATTTCAACTTTATTATCTATCATCTTGGAAACCATGTATGACTGTTTTGACTTGAAACAGAAGCAGTCAGAAGGATTTGCAATGTGACAGCAAATTTCATTATGCATGCTGCATTTTTTTTTAACGGATTCAAAGATTGGTGGATAATAGTATCACTTCGTACAGGGGGAGGACCCTTAACATCTAAGAAATCTACACAAACCCAATCAAACATCAGGCTGAACTACTGATGGAGGAACAGCCACCGCAATAAAAAGCTAGTGTGGAAAGCAAGATTCCCCTGGCCTCGAGCCCTTCGTCGGGATCGCCATAGGAACAGATGGTGGTTTTGCAACGCGCTTGCGTTAAACTATCCCGCCAAATTTGTCGCATCTTCTTTGCAGTTGCCACTGTGTATGGAAGAGCATGTGAGGCGGCGAGATGGCAGGCTTCGCCTCAGAGCCCTTAGTGTGCGAGCGGTTTCACTCGCGGCACGACTCTCACTGGCTGCTGGAGTTTTTGCCTTCGCCGCTCTGCTTGGCTTGCGCCATTGAGACGCTGAAGGAGGACGGGGTCTCGGTATGTGCCCCAGCTCGCTTGCTTTGAGCCGCGGCACTCTTTGGGAGGCAGAATAACGTTCCCCATTTTCCTCTTCGTGTCCTCACTCGCCGTTGCCCCGCGTTAGTTCACAATTCCTCTTTCCCGTTCTAAGCTCAAAGAATCAGCTTCACATGCAAGCAGTGGGCTGGTTTGGATATGTGTGTGTGTGTTTGAATGGTCATTTTTTTTAGTCAGTTTTTTTTAGTTAAGTCCATAAATTCGGAAACAAATATATTTTCTTTGGAATAGCAACATTACATAAAGCCAGCATTTGTAACTATTTACTTGCTCACTACTAACTCTATAAAATGATCCTTTTTAAATGGGATGAGAGAGAAGACATTGTAGGTATGGTAATGGTGGTAGCATAACCCTGGCAGGTCTTGGAGTATGGAAATTATTTGGCCTCTATGGAGTGTGTATTTTTAAGTTCTAGCCCAGGGTGGAAATGGCAGATGGTAATGATAATATAGTTTTCATACTGTATGGGAAATTAAAAAGCCCAAACTATTCTCAAAGATACCCAGATACTTTTTACAGCACAGTCCTAATCATGTTTACTTCTTAAGTACTATTTTCCTTGGGATTCACTTGCACTAAATATGAGAGTATGTTATATTTTGCATTATGTGTGATCCAGCTTTTAAGTTTGTATGCTCTCTGTTCCTTAAACTTGCCTGAATCTGCTACTGTGTTTAATACAAATACTAAACAACGGTTTAATAAATAGTTAATAATAACTAACAGTTTATAAATAAACAATAGTTAGAGCAATTAATACAGCTACAATCTTTTGTGCAATTGATCTTTTGTACAATTGATGGACTTTTGCTGTTAGTTGTTTTCCTCAATTGGATTAAAAAAGGGGAGTTTAGAATATAGTCATTTTAGAAATTAAAATGAACACAGGTAGTCCTCAACTTACACCTACAATTGAGCCCAAAATTTCTGTTGCTAAGCAAGATAGTTGTTAAGTGAGGTTTATCCCATTTTATGACTTTTCTTGTCCCAGTTAAGTGAATCACTGCAGTTGTTAAGTTAGTAACACAGTTGTTAAGTGAATCTGGCAAAACGTGATTACATTACCTCAGGACACTGCAATCGTCATAAATATGAGCCTGCTGCCAAGTGTCTGAATTTTGATCACGTGATTATGGGAATGCTGCTATGGTCATTCAGATTATTTGTTTTCAAATGTAGCTTTTTTTGCTTTTATGACATTCATTGAGACTTTCCCCATTTAAAACTATCATGGTACAAAGTTGACTTGACAATATCTTTTTTCTGCCATGTCTCCATGACTTTGCCTTCATTTTAGCACTAGGCCTTGTGAGAGAAGTTAGGACATCCTTTATCAAACAGCCATCTAAAGTATATAAATTTTTTTCAGTTGAGTTTACTAGATTATACGATTGATTATTCTATGCAAGGATGTGTTTGATATAAAATGGGTAAGTAAGGCAGAAGATAGGAGAAAAATTCTGAAGTTTTCACTACTTTGATCCTTTCAAAGGAAATCAACAGTTTTGGGCTCAAAAAGTAAAAATATAGGCTTACAGGAGAAGTAAATTTCTTATATTTCTTCTTAACAATTTTTGTAATTTTCTCTTGCTAACATTTAGCTAATACGCAAGAAGCATGTGGTCTCTTGTCTCCGAGATGTTCTGACTCAGCATGCAACAAGAGTCATCCCATTGTTCTTTCAGAATGAAAGAATATGTGCTTATTTTATAGCAACTTTGTTTGGTAAGAGAATATCAGACACATTCAACATGTTCTTCTGCAAGAATATTTTAATTTTTTCAACACAATTTATTTTGTGAATCAGAGTAACCGAGATGAGGTGTTTGGCCAAAATAGACATTTTAAATATCATAGTTGGTTTTCTATTACATAATTAGTATTTTTTCTTCTGCGATGAATAATATCACAGGGAAAAGAATAATAATAAAGGATGTGGCCTTTGAGGAGATTGTATTAATTAAAAGCCGTGGTGGCACAGTGTTTAAAATGCAGTAAAATGCAGTCAGTAATTCTACTGACCACCAGAGTTTGAATCCCACTGGCTCAAAGTTGAGACAGCCTTCCACCCTTCCGAGATTGGTAAAATGAGAACCCAGATTGTTGGGGGCAATATGCTGACTTTATAAACCACTTAGAGAAGGCTGTAAAGCATTGTGAAGCAGTATATAAGTCTAAGTGCTGTTAATAATATAGGTTTAATTTTTAGGGCCATTTTAAAAATTCTTAATTTATGTTAAATCATTTGAATCCTTGGAATGTACTATATATATCCTGCTATATTTGTATGTGTTTATTTTTAGTAATCCACAATCAATATATTTACTTCTGTTGTGTTTGAACACATAAAGTGTGTTTAAGTCAATTTTAAAAAAGGATACCATTCCCACATATTGTAATAGTTCTATAAGAAATAGGTTATAGTTCTGTAAGAAACAATGCAAGATGTTTCCTGAATCTGGTGTTAAATCATATGTGGCAATCTTTATTTTAGCATGTTCTAAAGATGGCAAATTGGATCTGAGAAACCTCATACCTTCTGCTATTCAAGAACATCCAAGTTAAAATGCCTCCAATTTCCTTTATTCTTTGTTCATCTCTTTCTAAGAATTATTAATAGAATATTCAGACAAGATTTTGTTCTTTAGCAGGTTATTGAAAAATATATAAATATAGGAAAGAAAGCTAATTGTAAATGTGCTGATTGAGAGAAAGTGTAATAAAAAGTAAATAGTCTTGATTTATGGAATGTGAAGGCTGTTTGCTGGATGAGATAAAAGTGATATAAGATGGAAGTAATCATGCATGAAAATACATGGAATTCCTGATGAATGGTTCTTTAATACTGAGCAATGAGTAAGACAAGGGTGGTTCTTCAATGTATTTATGGATATATATATAGCAACAGGAATGTATATGCAGAAGATTACATCATAGTAGCTGAGAATATGAATTACTTACAGCAAATATTAGATAAATTACATAATGCAATGAGGAGAATGGATCTGAAAATTAAAGTACCAAAGAACAGAAAGAAAGTAATAAATTATTGTAAATGACAATTTACAATTTATAAGCTCCTAAATAGAGAGACGTTGGCAAGCTTAAAAAAACAATAAGCTATGTATATTAGTGTATGGCTATGACAGAAGTTGAGGTGCTTTTCAAGGATTAAAAGGTATGGGGAGAGATAGTAAATTAGGTTGATGCAATGCAAATTAGATTTAGTTACATTTCCCCTTTTGGGTTTGTGTATGTGTGTATAGTATATAGATTTATTATTTGTTGCTCTTTTTCTTTATTCTGCATAAATCTGCTTACCCTAAGCAATAGCATCACAATTATATATGTATATTTCCTCTTTAGTAAGTGTAGTGAAGATTGCAGCCCAAATATTTGTTTAAGAATGATATTTTTTTCCCCAAAAGATGATTCTTACTCTATATACTTCTATAGGGATCTTACAAATTGTAGAAGACAGCAGTATCCTGGATTTACTCATGGAAGGTATATATAAAATGGGGAGCTTGAATAACTTTATTATCTGTGTGATAATAGCAGTTAATGATCAAAGTTGTATCAGGAGGTGCTATGCAAATGCAAGTACCGTATTTTCCGGCATATAAGACGACTGGGCATATAAGATGACTCCCTACTTTTCCTATTAAAATATAGGGTTTGGGCTATACTCGCCGTATAAGACTACCCCTCAATGTTGTCGGCATTCCCGTAGTGTCATCGGTCAGTGCCAGCAACTCAGATTCAGGAAGCTGTGCCGATCTCGTCAAGGCTGCATGCCGCTGAATGCTGGACCCAGCTGGTTGCTGCGCGGAGCTTCCCCCACCGTCCCATGCATCCAGGTGGATATTACGGATGCTCCGACTTCCCCAGACAGCTGGGGCTCGCCATCATTGGGGGTCATCTGAGGAAGTCGGAGCGTCGGTAGACTTATACCCGGCGTATAAGACGACCCCCGACTTTTGAGAGGATTTTCCTGTGTTAAAAAGTAGTCTTATATGCCAGAAAATACAGTAAATTTCTTTTGAGGTTTAGATTTGGGTTATATTTTGTTTTTCAACACAACATTCAGTTTAAATTATATAAAAACATTTCTAATTCTCAATAAACTCTGTGGCAGCTGATGGGTTCTTGTCTATTCTTAATAAACAAATCTGAACTTGTTCAGGTAAGATAGGTTCTATATGGCCCCACAGTTGTGTGCCATAGGTCAGCATTGTCCTAAATACTTTCAATATGGGGTTTAAGATGCCTGGATAATTTTAATTAAATAATGTATATAATTTTTTGGTACTTGCATCAGCCCTTATAATTCTTTTAGAATAGTTTGCCCATGGCCTTATGATAGTAAAGGCCACTCCTAAATAGGTGAAATAACACACTTGTTCAGTAGGCTTCCTATCAAGTGGCCAGTTATATTTCTCACTTTTTTTTTGCTAAATAGCATCATTTTATATTTAGTTTTATTGATGTTTAAAGAATTGAGACTATACTATTACAGGTAGCTTTTCAACAGTCTTCTCCGGCCTATTTGAGAATGCGCTTTTAGAACCATATTGTCAGCTTATAAAAGAATACATTTACCAAGGATCTTTGGCATATGAGTGTCTGGAGCATACAAGAATCCTGGAATAGATATAGAGCTTAAAAAGTGTTGGGGCTAGAATACAACCCTGTCTAACACCTTTATGGGTAGGCATACTCAGAAAATATTTACTTCCACACATACTTTCAAGTGGCTGTTTCAATAGAGGTCCTTAACCAGGGGTAAGAATCTGGATTCCATGTTTAAGATGCCTTTCTCACATGGACTTGGATGTCTGAAAATAGCTCAGTCTTGTTTTCTGTAACACATGCATAGCCTAAAACACTGCTAGTTTTTCTTGAGTGATATGTAAAAGGATACAAAAAAACAAATTCTTTATCTTCTGAAATATGATTGTTACATTTATACATCAAGGAAGTCAGTTTTGAACATGCCATATTTCTTTTGGGATCTCTAGAAAATTGAATAGAACGGAACCAAATCTAATATGCAAGGAGAAACCAGCAAAACAAAAAATCGAGTTAAAAATGAGCAATATAATGATGAGGGCTATGGAAGAAAACTTGCCAGAAAAAAATCCTATACTGCTTCCCTGTGGGAGACACAGTTGGGCGGTGGCTAGTAAATTTGTGTATTATTTTATTATAAGCCCCTCTTATCTCTGGTCATGTAACACAGACTGGAATGTATGCAAATGTTCTGTTCTTCCTACGACACAAACACAGATGTGAGGGAAGAACAGAAACACAAAAACAGATTACAGAGATGCATTACTGTACATACAAAAATTTTTGACCCTCAGCCACTGCTGGTAAAGCAGGTAATAATAACAGTTGGAAGGGACCTTGGAGGTCATATAGTCCAACTCCCTGCTCATGCAGGAGACCTATACTACGGATTTTAACTGCCAACCTTTCTGATCGACAAGCTCAATGTCTTATACAATCCCTATCATTAGGTATATGATATATTATTATTAAGCATATTTATTTTAATGTGTAAATATAATTCTGGAAAAACTACAGTAAAAAAATGTCATGTAAAAATGTTAGCAAAATTGATTGTGATATATGTGTCAATTACTTGTGAATAAACTAAGTATTTTTTTCTTAGTATTAGTACAGTTGGTAGTAAAGCTGAAATTGGAGAGGTATCTGCATTATCTATTGGATGAATGTCAGAAAGAGGTTTGTATTTTCCATTTTGGAGTATCATGCTTTTCATTAATTGAAGTAAGTTGAAAAATAAGTGGTTTTTCTAGTTTATAAAAATATTGATTTCTATGAAGGATGGATGAATGGAAGATCAATGACACCAATAATAAAATCAATGGTATTGTGGTATTAACCTTTTTATTTATTTATTGAATTTATATGCACCCATCTCATAGTTCAAGGCAACTCTGGGCGGCTTACAATGTAATAAAACGAGATATAAAAACAATTATAAATATAAAAATAGATTAAAATTACAAAATATTAAGGACAGACTAAAAAGGCCACAGATTTGGAGCAGGGGATTAATGATGTCCTCTTTGTTACTGCACTGCACCAACCACCTCCACTTACAGTTTTTCGTTTAGGGCCCCAACTAAGCAACATAGCTAGGTTTTGAAGCTCTTCCTGAAGACCAGAAGAGTGGGGGGTGGGTCTCCTCTCACAGCAAGATGTTCCCAAGAGTGAGGGTCGTGGTAGAAAATTCCTTGATTAATGGGGTCTGCAGTATGCCCCTTCTGCTGGAACAAATGGGATAGGCCAATTTTATTGGGGTTAGATAGTTCCTCAGATATTCTGGGTCCATCCCATACAGGGCTTTAAAGGTAATGGCCAACGCCTTGAATTGGACTGGGAAGCAGGTTTCAGTTTGCATAACAAAGTGCCATCCTAGGGGCCTCCAGTACTGTCACTGTTGCTGCATTTATTTAGGGATGGAAACACATATAAATGTCATTTATGTAATTCGTCCTGACACCACTTACGTGTTTGTGTTTACTGGAACCTGCTGCATCCCAGGATCATGTAACCACAAATTTGCACCTTTTTTGTCATTTGCAGGCATAACGTTCCTCAATTTGTCTTGAGAGGGATGGTCTAGGGCAGTTGTGGACTTCAACTCCCAGAATTGTCTAGCCAGTTTGAAGTCCACAAGTCTTAAAGTTGCCAGATTTGGAGGCCCCTGGTTTAGGGTAAAATGAGTTTAAAAGTTTACTTAGAATTGTGGGAATGTATCTTTGGAATGCTTGTTGACACAATATATCTTTGCATTCTGATCAAAAGAATTGCACCGAGGATGATTGCATGTGTCAAGTAGCCCTTTAGAAGGATGGCAGCAGAGGAAAATAGTTGATTAAAGAGAAAGAAGCAAATTGCAATGATTTCCGTACTGCATCTTGTAAATTATCTAATTTGCTTCCTCCAACCACAATAGTTATGCAAGATAGCCACAACAAGAAATAGTTTGCCTGTATTTATTCTTCTTGGAAAGTTGGCAGATGCTATTCCATTGTTTGCTGATACTTTAGTGACTGAACACAGTAAGTATTACAGGTGAATTTTAACTATGCAGTGATTATATTATGAACTCAATGGATGATAAAACCAATTTTCTTGACGTCCCACAGAATAATTTTAGCAGTAAAAAGGAGGATTAAAAACTTAATTTCAATCTCTAAGAAACTATTAGGAAGATAACTTGCTCTTGATAACCTAGTAATCAACTGGTGGTGAATGTCCCTGTAGAACTGGCAATAAATGAGAACATGGGCTGTGGTTTCTACAGTATCCATATGATAAGAGCAGAATTGGGTTTCATATGGGATTTTTCTATATTTTCCTTCCAGGACAATTGTGGGAAGCATATTAAACTGAGCTAAAGATAAGGCTGTCCAAAATTGAGGAACTGTGATATAAATAGGAGATGGGTTTAAATACTAACATTTGGTTATTTGCAATTGTGAGAGGAAACAGCCATTTCTGTTTGACCTGCTATACCAAAGAGCCTTTACTTAGTGTTACTCTAGCTTGATCTGATTCTAAAGTTAAGATTGCATCACTGGAGAAACTATAGAGGCTCAGTTTCTTTTGGATCACTATTTCCTAAGAAGATTCATTGTCTGCCAGTAGATTTAGCTGTACAGTATTTCACACTATCTATATTAGCACAATATTTTCTAAGTTGATCTGTTGAAAGCAAAAGTTTTAAGGTCTCACTTTAAGAACTCCTATCCACCTCCAGTTAAATGTTGAAAGAGAACCAATGTTTTTTCTTGAGATTTGAGTGGTTTACACAATATGTAAGTCACAAATTATGTGACTTTTCAGAACTTGGTTTCAGTGATTATTTTTTCTGAACTTTTCTAACAAAACTTCTGCTTTCTCATTACACCTGCTTTTCTATTTTCTTTAACATGTAACCTGATTGAGCATCTGGCTGCAGGCTTGATGTACCCCAGTGAGAGGATAAAAGCTGCTGTATGTTATCTTTATGGCAAACTTTATGCTGTCTCCAGTGCTGCAGAGCAATTGACTATTCATTTCAAAGATAAACTTAATAGTCTCGTTCTGACTACTTTGAAGGATGCTCAGACCATGGAACTGCAACTTAAGTCTGTAGGTAAGTCAGAAGGTTACAAGAAGGATTTTTCATAATTGTTAGGGATGACTTTTATGTACAATAACAATCCTTTTTTTGGGAATGCTGAATGTTTGAAAAAAATGGAAATATTTTTAAAATATAGCATAAATTATTGTCAATGTAAGGATTTTACTTGTTTTTTGAATATTGAGCATATACCAACAATCACCTGACCTGGGGATTTTATTTTAAAAAAAACAGGCTGGTGTTACATGCATCCAGATTAAGTTCAGACATCTGACGAAAAAGCTGCAATAACTTCCAGAGAAAGCAGCTTGATTTTAATTTCCCAAATGAAAATATATTTTTAAACAACAATATTATGAAACATTGTGTTGCTAGCTGCAGAGACCCAAGCGATTTGAAAGTGTGTAATAGCAAGTAGGTAGATATGTACCATTTTGGTGGGCACATTAACGGGGACATGAAAGGAGCCCTCAACCGAACATTCCCTGGGCAACGGTCATGTCACTGGCTAATCCTTTCAATCCGGAAGCATCTTAGATAGTGAGTAAATAATTATAGCTCTTATCATATAATGCTAATTATATGAACGTACAAATATATTATGGAATCTAATGGTGACATAGTTCAATATTGTTCAGTTTCCTGTTATTGTCCATTTTCTTTCTTCTCTTCAGGTTTATTAAAGCAACTGCTGAAATATGATAATTTTGTTTTGGTTATTATGAGTTTTACAGGAAAAGCAGCAGATTCTGCAAGTCCTGAGTTATTTGAAGGAGATAGTCTATTACCTTTAATTCTTAAGAAGGTAACTTTATAAAAATGTACTTAATACTAATATCAGTTGATGAAAGCAAAATAAATTTGCCAATATTATAAATGTAATTGTCAAGATGAATAATAAACCTATTTTTGTTCATTGATTTTATATCATTTTTAGGCTACTTCACTCCCAATGGACTCTGGGCAACACACATTAGAAATAATTAAAAACAATTAAAACAAACTAATCAATAAAATTCTGATTGAAGAAAAGTTCATATCATTACACCTTTGTTCATCTTGGACCAAAGACAAAATGGAATAAAGCAATTTTAATGTATTTGTCAAAAGCTAGGAGCACTGGAATGCCCTTCCAGTGGAGGGGAAAAAGTTCCATAAAGTGGGAACTATTATTGAGAAGGCCTAATGCCTTATCCACATTTCATGTATCTCAAAATGAGGAGGGAGTATCATTTGGATGGGCAGATTATATTATGATAGGGTAGTACCTAATGTATAGAACTTTAAAGGTGATAACCAGCATCTTAAATTGAGCTTAAGGAAATCAAGGAACTGCTTACGTTCGTCAATTGTACAGAGATCTTGCTAGAACAATCTCATCTGACTCTCTTTGTATACCAGATTAATTAGAGAAGAGATATAATTGCCTGCCAAAGAATTGGGAAGACACCCCAAGCCTTCTGGAAACCTGAGTTCATTAGGTATTAGGGGTTGGTGGTTCTAATTTGTCCTGTGCCGCATGTCCTCAGTTTAACGAGGAAGTGATCTGACCAGGGCAAAATGACAAATCCTATATCTTCACAACACATCTAATTTTTTCAAAAACAAAGATCAGGTCAAATGTTTGTCCTCCCATGTGAGTTGAGGTTGCAGTCATAAAGGCCATGAAGTCAAAAATTCCCATTTCCAGGCATAAAGATTAATCCCTGAAGATTTACAACTTTTGGAACCCAAACATCAGCCCCAAAATGAAATTAAGGAATTTCTGGAGGGCCACTGCTGGGCAACTGGGTGGTCAGTACACAAGCAGCAGCCTAAGCTTGACAAGAGTATCTGTTCTGACCTAGGCTTTCTTAGAAAGTAAACAGCACAAACGTAGTCCCGGCAAACCTCTTTAATTCATACAGCTGTAAATTACTTTCATTTTCAGTCCTCAAGGCTTGATAAACAGTCTTTCAGAGAAGGTTATCAACACCCACCTATCTCGCGTGGAATGCTGCCAAAAAGCTAATTTCCAGACGCAGGGCAAGGCCAAACTTGGCACAGAGTCACAAACAGAATTTTCAAATCTTGAATCGGCCAGATGAACTAATTGCTTCCTGCAAAAGCTCACGTCCTGTTTGCTTCTCTTTTATGTCTTATGAGAGGGGCCAATCATCTCCAAGCCTTACTCCCAAGTCAACCCTGTTTCCTTAATTGCTCCTGTCTCCTGGCAGCTCTGCGAATGTGCACACTGGGAATAGGCTTACGCTGTTCTTCTGCCTTGCTGATATCAGAAGGTAGCAAAGAACTACCAGATGGCCTTGGCCCCCTCTCTGCCACTAACTCAGAGCCATTGTCTGAGCCTTCCCCAGATTCCAGGACTGGCCCACATTCCTTCCCAACCTCTTCACTGTCCGAATCTGCTGCCAGCTCTACTGGCTGCTGGCGGGCCACAACAGTATCTCAATGTTACATAATATTTGCAATCCTTCATTTCCAAAACAATGTCCTGTATCACCATGAAAATCTTATGCACAATCATAGCAACTCCTCTTCCCTAATATTGATGTAGCAGCTGATGCAAGACCAGATACCATCTAAGCCAATTTCAGGAGGGGCTATATCCACATTCTTATGCAGCCAAGTTTTAATAATCCACAGTTGGCCACTTTATTAATACATTTGATTTAGCATTTTCTAACAGCAACTGGATGCCAAGGCACCCAATAATTTAAAATATAAACATCAGAAGCTAGGACATGACTATCTCAGCGGAGGAGAACTGATATAATAAAAGGCAGCCCATTTTCTGAAATAATCCACCCAGTGTTCTACTTCAAACTGCTTTTATTTAGGCTTCTCTAATCGCTATAATTGAATTAATATTTTTTGCTGCAAAAGAAATTAATAGCTTCTGTATTATGTCTATATGTAGTGTGCATGAATGAGAAGAGTGATAGGAATTTTGTTTTCATATTGTATATAGTATTTAACACAGGGAATTATGTCAGTGCACTTCCCGTAATATAGCTTGTTTATAAGAGAGTAGTGAACTTTTAATATTGGAGTTACTATAAACTCCAAACATTTTTAAAAATAGTTAAATATTCATATTCAATAAATGTATTTTCTAATGAACTCACGGTAATTAGTATAAAATTCTGATGTTTCCTGCAGTTGCTATTATCAAGAGATGAGATATTACAGGTGGCAAGTACACAATGCATGGCTGCTATATTGGTGCACTCTCCAGCTAAATATGCTCCTGCTTTTATCCATGCAGATATTCCAGGTAACAAGAGTAATTAGACATTCTATTCGTCTGATACTCTGGAATGCCACAGTATTTGATTTCAAAGCTATGTTTCAAAGAACTTTTGCTGAATCACTATTAATGAGTGAAATATTAACGATAGTATAAAGGTTAATATCTAATTTCAGATACCTGAAAACCTGACTATAATCCTGAGCTCATAGTGGACTGTACAGTAAAAATGTATAAGGGTATGGCAGCTCTGAAACAGGCAAATTCCATGCAATGAATCATTTAAAAAGAGATGAAATATAAAACTGACAACACTGTAATGCTATTAGAAAAATACTGTATATGGTGTGTCAGCATTTGATATATGTACAGGTAGTCCTCAATTTATGACCTTAATTGAGCCCAAAATTTCTGTTGCTAAGTGAGACATTTGTTATGTGAGTTTTGGCCTATTTTATGACGTTTCTTGCCACAGTTAAGTGAATTATTGCAATTGTTAAGTTAGTAACACAGTTGTTAAATAAAGTTGGCTTCCTCATTGATTTTGCTTGTCAGAAGGTCGCATATGGATGTAGTCTAGCCTTGTTTTCTCCAATCCAATCTCTTAGTTTTATTGGTTGAACTTGTAATAAGTTGTTGGTTTTTTTGCTTGCAGAATTTCTATTTGAATGTCTCTTCTGCATGAGTGAAAGTCTCATCTGGTCAGTTTATTGCTGCCTGTTGCTCCTTACTGAAGAACAGCTTTTCTTTTCCAAATGCCACACTGTCTATGGTAAATCATCACTTTTCTTATAGGATAAAACTGCTGTTATGTTAGGAACTATTTACTACCTATATAAACTATCTTCACCAATCTTTTAATATCTTCTTTATCCTAGGCATTGAACCTTTTATAAAGAGCGTGAAGGAAACTTTGCATCTTAATAATATAGAATTGCAAAAACAAGGACTTCTACTTTTTACTGAAATTTTGAAAAAGTAAGAGATATCAACTCTCCATCTTGCTTTAGTTTGGAAAATTTGACCAGAGGAAACAGCTTTCACCAAAGTTATATCTGAGAGGATAAATGTTTCAGAGGAAAAATATGTATATATAATAAGCATGATATAATATAATATAATGATGTTTTTACCAGTTATCTATGAACTTGAAATTTGAAAAACTGCTTACCCTTATTTTTTAAATCATGAAAAATAGTTTATATAAGATTTGGGAGGGATGATGGGGAATCTTGCATATTATATGAAATTCTTCTAGCTTTTTACTGGTCAGTGTATGGAATGTTTATATTTTGTAGTTACAAATTTATTTTTTCCAATGGATTTCAGTGGAGAACCTTAATATAGGTATATTTAATACATATATACAGTACATCGGTTTTATAGGTGGATTACTAATTTTTAATTTAACATAATAACTGTTTATAGTCCTTGAAGACTGAAGTGATTTATACATTTCATAAATAAACTATAAAACCTAAATAATTATGTACAATAATTTTAGATTAGGCATTTGTATATTTCGATTTGAAATAGCTTGAGTTCAAATGGGCAGTTCTTAGGAAAGGGTTACAATCCGTACTGAAAGTGTTTTGAGTTTAGATAAATTCTGGTTCTGTTGAAGCAGCCTGCCTTGAACCTGAATTTGAAAATATATTGTACTTTAGGAACATGTTAAGGAGTTAGCTTTTAATTTTTGTTATCCTGAAATTCAAAGTGATATAAACTGTTATAAAAATTATTTTGTTGGGTAAACTTTTTGAATATTTTATTTAATTTTAGGCAACCGGAAGAAATTAAATTATTTACAAATATTGCTACATTTAAAGATGCTGTTAGTGTTCTAATGGAAGCTGTGAAATGCCCTGTTATTGAAGTAGCATCTGAAGCAGTGAAAGCTGTTACTGCAATTTTGAGGTAAATGAAAAGTGTAATTTAATTTAATTTAATTTAATTATTATCTGGAAAATATAGATAATTCCTTACTTCTGCATCTTCTTTTATAACTTTCTTCCAATTTGTCCCTTATTGGTAAAATTCTTTAAGCATTAGTTTATTAGGATCTGGATATTTTATAACATGCATGCTTTTTGATAATATACTTGACCAAAGTATACCAAAGTGCTCATTTGGACAAGTGTAATTTTAGTAGAAAAAAGGTAAGTGAATACCCTCCCTTTATTCATAGTTGATTTGTTCTTTTACCACGATATTTCTATTGACACTCATTTATACTATTAACTTTGCTTAACATTTTTCTATTTTTCTCAGCACAGAAAGGATCATGTGAGCTTTCCACCTATACAATATGGGCAACTACAGAAATTGATTGAAACTATATTGATGCGATGTAATGATCTCCCACTGGCACCTTTTAGTAAGAGGGTGATGGTTAGTCCTTCAAAGCTCCTTTTTTTTGTTCTGATTTAAGACCAGCAATGTGTAATATATATAATAAATACAAACTTAAAAAAAAAATTAACAGAACATTTGCTGAAAGTACTCCCATCCCCATATATTGAAAGTTGAGTCCTCCTTTCTTTTAAAGACAATTTTTTGCCTCTGTTAAATGTACTTTGGACCATATTTGCACACTATTATTTTATTAAAGTAATTATTAATCTAAACATTGGGCTATAGCAGCATAAAAATATTCTTACTGATTTTTCTTCTTTCAATATCACAGGATCATCAAGGGGGTAGATGTAACAATAGAGCAATTTCACAACAGGCACAGTTCTTCCAGAGTGCCTTAGAAAGCTTCAGAAATGCTTGTAGGTAAGAAAAGATGTTGCTCAATTTTACTGATGGTAGAAGTGGTAAGAAAAATCAACTAGAAACTGAGATGTTATACTAAATATACAAATATTTAATACACATTTCGTTCACTCTTACATGAATTTACAGCAGAAAAGTACTGAGCTCATTTTTATATCTGAACATGACCCTCAATCAAACTTGATCTTTGATGGATATGTCCATGTAGTTTGACATGGACATGGATGTGTCCATGTAGTTTTGTTAGCAACAATACAGAAATGTTTTGCCAGTGACTTCTGGGATTTTTGTTTAATCTTCTCAGTCCTGCTTATAGCTGTGATACTATCATCCAAATACTAACTTTTGAAAATTGGCTAGAAACTGTTTTGATTGAGATGAATACATTCAATAAAATCAATAAATAAAATGATTGAAATGGTTCCAGTTAGAATTCCTATTTTATGCACATATATTTAGCTGATATAATTGTAGTCTATCAAGAAGTTTTTTTAAAAAATTAAAAACCTGATAACATGATTTGATTTATTTATGGTATATCTAGTTGTTATATAATAATAAATGAAGCTTATTTTATTCAGCTGTCCTTAATCTTGCCAGATATGAATGGAGTCCTATTCATTTGTTTGTCCTGCTATGCTTATATCCTGCCTTTCTTCCTGGAAGTCCAACTTAAGTTTACCTAATATGCTGACAGCTACCTTGTAAAATAGACTGGACTAACAGTTTAAATTCTGTTCACATCCTCAAAATAGAAATAGGGTCATACCTCCTGATTTCTGTTGGAGAGAAAGTGAACAAACTATATCTATGTACAACTCTGAACAAAGATAGTGTTTGTATGAAAAAGTAATTTTATATGTAACATTCTACTAATGTTAACATTCTACAGCTAAATATACAGTATCTAATTAGGTCTGACATATCATACTATGCAATTAAATATTTTGAAGTGGTAAGTTGATTTATAATGACAGTGCAGTTTTTCACTCAAAATGTGTGGACATGTGTGTGCACGCACACACACACAAATACAAACACCAAATCTTGTGCTCCAGCTACAACATTAGAGTCAGGTTCTTTAGGATTAAGCAGAGCTAGATTTCAGCATACTGTAAGATTAGCAAGCTATATCATAAATTCTTCATAGTCTGAAGGGGCCTCTCAAAATTTCAGAATTTTTGTAATATATTACAGTTTCATTATAATTTTATACATGAAAGTGTTAATGACTAAGCCTCTATTACTCATGAATTTCATTAATTGATTAAGATTTAAGTTACGCTTTGTTGTTGCATGTTCCTCACCACATCTTATTTATTTTATTCTATTTTATTTATTTATTTTATTTATTTAGCTTGTCAAGCTTATATGAGAAAACAAGTATAAGTATAAACATAATATAAAAACATAAGTATAAACAGGTAAAGTATAAGCACAAGAAATGAGTACAAATAAATGGGAACAGTAGGACAGGGACGGTAGGCACGCTGGTGCGCTTATGCATGCCCTTTTACAGACCTCTTAGGAATGGGGTGAGGTCCACTGTAGACAGTTTAAGGTTAAAGTTTTAGGGGTTTGAGGATGTAAGAACAGAGTCAGGTAGTGCATTCCAGGCATTGACCACTCTGTTACTGAAGTCATATTTTCTGCAATTGAGTTTGGAGCGGTTTAAATTGAGTGTGTATCTATTGTTTGCCTGTGTATTATTGTGGTTGAAGCTGAAGTAGTCATTGACAGGTAGGACGTTGTGGCAGACAATTTTGTGTATTAAGCTTAGGTCAGACCATAGGTGGCGTAGTTCTAGATTATCTTGTGTTTTTATTCATCTTTTTCTATTACCTCTGCCTAATAAAGCCTTTATTGCTTTCTGTATTTTAGGATCTCATCATGTCTAAATACAATACTGGGGTTAAGGGATATATAAACATGATATAGTATAGGCTGTATCTAATAGGTTTTATAACTTTTTAGTTTAGCTGTGCAATACCAAAAAGATCCTCTGGCTCAGAAGAACACTTTTACAGCTCCAAATTCAGAGAATATTGATACATTGAAAAGATTTTCAGAATTTCTTCTATGGATATCTGATTCGCTTTGCATTCCCCTGGTCATGGTAACTATTTTTGCTATATTCTTAGCATCAAATATCAAGTCATATAAATGTACAGGAAAGCAAAAGAAAAAAGAAAACAGTTGTATCTATAGATCATATAGAAGAAATTGTGATGAAGTTTGGTTAATAGAGGCAAAACTGCAATGTCCTCTGCTTCTGATTTTTATTACATTGGTAACAAGTTAGCATTTACAAGTTAATTTTATTATACAGTATTTGACATCTCAAATGTTATTAAGAAAATAAGTTGTTTTAGGAAGAGTTTTCAGCTATAACAATATTATGCATCATAGGTCTGTTAGGCCTATACTGATTTGCATTTCTGATTTGCATTTCATTACTTTTTATAATAGAAAGAACATGTATATATTTTCTTGCAGAAATATTCTGAAAGGGCTGTCCGCCCAGGTATTATGGAAGTCTTCATCTCAGCACTTAGCATCCTGTTCAGTGTTATGCCTGACATGCATAAGAGATTAGCCATTAAGATGGGTAAGAAGAGCTAGAGCAAACTACTTTTGGAAGTATGATTAAAATATGTATTTTTATTGCTGAACTTTAATGATGCCAGAAATACAATAAAAATCCTAAATAAATATATTTCTAATCATATGATTCAGTAGGTAATCTTCCTTAAAAGATTGATGGCTCCTAGTGCTGCCCAAATTTTTTTTCTGCTATAATTACTGGCAGAACTGTAAGCAACTTTCTACAGTTTGGAGAATATAGGATTTCCTGTTCCTGAATGTTATGTTTGTTACCCCAGTGAATCTAGAAAATATTAAGAAAGACAACACCAATACATAAGTAGGCTTTATTGATAGCTTGCAAGTTACATCAGGTGTAAACAGTTACCAACATATGCATAGCTGGCTTATTTTACTTCTCCTTATATTCTCCCACAGGTAATACATTACTTTATAACATTTAAGTTTGAGCACATGTTCTACTTACCTGCCATCCATTTTAAAATGTGTTGCAGAGGTTCATAGGCAAGTCATGGTAATTTACTTGGGCACACCATTTGAATATTTTTTATTATTTAGTAAATATTTTCCTATCATTTATAATTGCATTTGCTCTAAGACACATTTTACAGGTATATCTAAATGCACATTTTTAGAAAAATTAAAATTTCGCTTACCAAGATATTAGGAAAATGGTGCTGAAATGATGACAAGAGCAGTACTTTATTGATCTTGAAAAGATGCGCCAAGAAGTAAGCACAATGATAAGCACAATATACTTATTTTAATTCAGACATTTTGCATGAGTAGAATTATCTTTCTCTTTAGCATCTTCTTCTTTCATCCAACTGAACCTAGAATTGAAAGCTAAATTCTGCAGTGGACAAAGGTATTAAATTTGACATTAAAATTATGTCATGCTTCATTTTATTAAAACATTATTTTTACTTAGATTTATCTCCAGAAATTCCTAGGGATTTTGTTATGAAGAAATGTTTATAATTTTAAAAAGCAGCTGGTTAATTTGTTGATTTGAATGTTTTAAAGATGCCAAAACTTTATGAGTTAATAAAATCATGTATTTCAAAATGTAGCCCTTCATACCTTTATAGAATACCATATGACTAAACTTAGACCGATGCTTGTCCATGGATGCACTGTCAAATTTTCATTTTGCTTGATTTCTTTTTTTTTTAAGTAATGCTGCCTTGAATCAAGCTTGTTCTAGTTTTCTTCATAGCATGTGCCTCAGTCTTCATTTGTCCTCTGAGAAAATGGTGGATTCCTCAAAACAAAGTAAGTTTGATAAAAGAGCTGTTTGTGAAATTTTTTTGAACTGCAATATATAGTTCAAATCTGAAAATAAAGCTTGTGGCAGAAATTGGAAAAATATGCCCAATTTGTAGAGATTGGTAAATATTTGTGGGCTCTGTAAATGATACCTTTAAAATATAGATTCTTCTGTTTATGATCTGGGCCCTTCAATGTCTAAATTATTATATGAATTTGCCATGGTCATTTTAAGGGCTCATGGCAAATATTAACCAAGAAGATAAAGGGAAAACTTCTCTTTTATAGGGTAAAACAATAATGTGACCGTTGTTACTAAAATTATATTAGGAGTAAAGGATCAGGATTCTAAGCCAGAAAATATGTTTATGTGCTGTCCAGGCTTTCCTGACATTTCTGGTTGTTAATGTTTTTTTCCTCATAGAGCAAGAAATATCTGAACTCCTGCGGAAGACTCTGCCCCTGTTAAACTTCAGTGCACTGGAAAGTCTCAGACTCTTATCTGAAACCCCAGATCCCTTATGTTTAAATGAAACACTTCGCAATCAGCAATATAGCCTTCTGTTTCTTTTCTACCTTGCTTTTAGTCACGAAGACAGGTAGGTGATATGGCATGAGTAGGAAAAGCAATCAATAAACAAGATGAATCAACTTAAGCATTTTTTAATCTTTTTTTTTCCAGAATTGTTCCAGAAGCAGATCTGTTCTCAGCTATATCAAGTTTTCTTCTATCTGTTGAGGACCAGGGAGATTGTCCACCTCCATATATTGTTAAAGCTATTTTGTATCTTCTGGCAATTTGTCAGCACAAAAGTAAAGTTTTAGACTTGGTAAACACCGGCTTAATCATTATATATTGGCTTAATCATTATATACAGAAACAGCTTTTAAAATTTACCACATCACATTGAAGGTCTTTTTTTATTAAAGGACTATCCAGGAATTAAGAACCAGTATTTTGTTGTTGCAAGCAGCAACTTGGTATCCCATTCTTGTCTGAAAAAGCTTTTGAGAGTACAAGGGTGGTGTTCTTTGAACTGGCTTAACATCTGGGAACTTTATGGAAGTGTCTATGAAGCTGTTATGGAAATTGTATGAAACAGGTGTTATTGTCCTCTGTGACGCTTTTTCAACTTTCCAGCCTAGTCTATAGTAATGGTGGCCTTCCTGGTGGCCTTTCCTGGTGGCCTTCCACCAAAGCACTTATTAGGTACCACCATGCTTAGTTTTTTGAGATCAACCACAGTCATCTAGTTAATCTTGCAATCATTACATTTGGTTTATTTAACTAGGGTTTGGTGAATAAATGTTTTATATTTTGCACAGTAGTTCAATGATCGTGTAACAAAGATCAAACTCCCAAGAAAAGAATTTGAATAGTGAGGTAGTGCAAGACAACATAATTAGATGTCGTGTTCAAATAGCATGTATGGGAAAATGTCCAGGCATGCTAAAAATACCCAAATATCTTCACCTTCTCCCCCACAAAGAATGACAATAACCCTTTGCAAAAGAATATTGGCATGAGAAAGAAAAATAATTATTTCTACATCAACTACTTTTAAATTACTCAAAAATAATTATCCTTCTATCTTTCCCTCTAGTTTTTCTCCTTATTGTAAGAAAATAATTATAGGAGTGATAGAAGAACATGGTGGAACTATGAAAGTTGGTATTACCTGTACCTTTCTTTCATGAAGAGTTTCTTGAATGAGGCAGAACAGTTCCACAATAAAATACTTGTTGGAAAAATCTAGAATTTATTACCACTTATGATAATCTTGCAAATACCATCTAAAATACCCAAGTGTAGATATATATGTGTACAATATCAAACCACTTTCAGAATTAAAATGGTAGAATGTTATTTCATGTTATTGAAGCTATTGATGATATCATATTACCGTATTTATTTTTGATATCTAAAAGAAGCCATGAGAAGCTTACTGCTACAGTGAAAATGATTTGAATCTATTATGTTACTATTTTTTAATTCAAAAAGAAATTATAAATATGATTGCCCGAAGACATGATATTGATTTTATATTGATTTTTTAAAATTCTCCTCTCCCTCTATTTCCTCTATCCAGGCATGCCTTTCTGCTATAAGGAAAATGCTGGATGTTATATCTGATCTCAGCCTAGTATATGTTCATCATCCTCTGCTGCTTAAGTTCTTTTTACAATATCCTGATCTTATGGGAAGATTTGGTCACTGCATCCTTCAACTCTGGTTTTCCTATGAAGATTTCCCCCAAAATGAATATGAAGATGCTGCCACGAGAGGCTCTGTTGACTTTTCTGACTCTTCAATCAACTTTAATAGTTTGATTTGCTTGCTGAAAGCCAATCCCAGTGCTATACTTGTATTACTGGTATGTGATTTTACAAAAATGAACCAAATTATAATTAAAAATATTTAAAGTATAGATCTGTTTCCAGGATATAAAACAAAGTATAGTTTATACTATACACAAATTCTCTATTCTCTGTTAACCATTTTCTGTAGAATTTGAAAAACAGAATAAGACTTTAAAATGAGGAAAATGTTTTCAGTATTTCTTATTTTATTACATTTAGCAATAGTATTTTCCATTCCCCCCCCCCCCAGCATTTTGGTTTTGGTTTCTCATTAAGTGTTCATATTAATGTCTGTAGCATAAATGTAAACAATGTTATCCACATAATTGAAGACTGAGTTGTTTTCCCACTCAGGATCTAGTCTGCTTTGGCACCAATGAAGTGGCTCAAAAAGTCTTAATTTCACTGAAAAATTTCTTAAGAATAGCTGAGGATATCCATGTCTGTGACCTTCTTCGAAGCCAGTTTCTACAGATTTTGCAACAGCTTTTAGTAGAAAATAATTCTAGTATTTCACAAGGTGAATAAACATAAATAAATAAGTACCAACTATTCCAGGGAAATTTAAGTGTGAAATGCTATTGGATGCATTAATTTATTGAATTTTCTATAGGTATGTATTTGAGCAAGATCATATTTTTAGTCTGCAGCTGACTTCTATAGTTAGCAATGCCTTTCTATTCATGAGTTCCGTATTCAGCACACATAGAAGAAACACTGGTAATTCTTCCCTTCTGCTTTGGAGAGGGATGGTCTGGCACAGCTTGGTTATCACTGAGACACCTTTCATAACTCTGATATAATGTTAATATTTTTCTCTGTTTTCAGGACATACAAATAGATCATTTTTATATTAAATCATATTAATTGTACACCCTTGAGATTTAGTGTAGTATGGTACTTGAGCAGGGGTGGGATTGAAAAATTTACCAACCAGTCTGCTGCCCTATTGCTGGATGGGCGTGGCCAGGGGTGTGTGGCCTACTCGGCCTCCTGCACCATGATGGTGCGTTTTTGCCCTCCAGAGGCTTTCCTGAAGCCTCCAGGAGGGCGAAAACGGCCTCCCCGGGGACCGGAGGCCCTCTGGAAGTCGGTAACGGGTCCGTTTCTGGACTTCCGGTACTTCCAGTAGGCCCGTTTTTCGCCCTCCAGAGGCTTTCCTGGAGCCTCCAGGAGGGCGAAAACGGCCTCCTGCTGCGCACCGGAGGCCCACCGGAGGCCGGAAACCGGCCCATTTCTGGACTTCTTGTAGGCCCGTTTTTCACCCTCCCAGAACGTCTGTGCAGTCCCTGCATTTACCTCGCATTCAAAATGGGCCACGTGGAGACTCCTGGGAGGGAACAGGTGGGCGGGGTCAGACCTTGTAACTACCGGTTCAGCAAACCAGATTAAAATTAACATCCGGTTCGCCTGAACTGGTCCGAACTGGCTGAATCCCACCCCTGTGCTTGAGGTACTGGACAAGCAGTATGGAGTCCACCTTTAACTCTGGAAGCTCACTGGATATTTTTGGGGCAGTCTCTTTCTGTCGGTCTAACCTACCTCATTTGGTGATTGTGGGGGATGATGACGATGACAAAATGCTATATATATATTGCTTTGAGCTTCTGAATAAAAAGATGAGACATAAATCTAATAAATCTGGGTTCCTATAATAAAAATTATATAGTAAACTGCATAGGCTGCCATTTCAGATATAAAATGAGACAATAACTTTGCATTAATGCAATAGAGATTTTGACTGCTTTTGCGTAGCAAACTGAAATATGTAAAATTTAGGGAAACCTACAAATCTACAACATTGCTGCTTTTTTGTGTCAAATGATTACAAACCTAAACTGAAATGAAAAGGTAGATATATGCCCACTTATAAAAGCAATGCTTAATTCAACTGACACCATATTGTAGCTTTTATTTAGCTTTCTGGGTCAATACTTTGTAACAAAGGGATTTAGTGAAGATCATAATCTAGTTGCATTCTGACCTCAAATGGCTATACACTTATACTAAATTAACTTGGGTGAAAAAAAGCCCACTACTATGTATGAGAGTTTGGTTCAAAAATGTCATTAAAATACAGGTAGTACTCAACATACAACAGTTTAGTGACTGTTTGACGTTACAAGGGCACTGAAAAAAGTGACATGATCATTTTTCACACGACTGTTGCAGCATCTCCATGGTCACATGATCAAAATTCAGACACTTGGCAACTGATTCATGTTTATAACGGTTGCAGTGTCGCAGGGTCATGTGATTACCTTTTGCAACCTTTTGATAAGCAAAGTCAATGGGGAAGCCAGTTTTACTTAACAACCATGTTACTGAATAACTGCAGCGGTTCACTTAACAACTGTAGCAAGAAAGATTGTAAAATGGGGCAAAATTCACTTAAAAATGTCTCTCTTAGCAACAGAAATTTTTGGCTCAATTGTGGTTGAGAACCACAATTGAACTTGCATGTTTTCCTGCATTTTCCAATTATTGCTTCATGGGGGGTTTTTTTGTTTTGTTTTAGTAAGCCAGAATGTGCCACTTTTGTTAAATCTCCTTTTCCTGGTTCAGCTGAGATATGCAACAGAACAAGAGTTGGATAATACAGGTTTCAGACTGCTTCGCTTAGGTGAGTGTCTAAATTTGTTTTCGACATTTGAAGTAGGGATAACAAGAATGTTGAAATTGCAAGCCAAAATAGATCCATCCATTCTTCCTTCCTTCCTTCCTTCCTTCCTTCCTTCCTTCCTTCCTTCCTTCCTCCCTTCCTCTTTCCCTCCCTCCCTCCCTCCCTCCTTCCCTTCCTCTCCAGTGAATTTAATGACATTTGTGATTTTAAAAGAAATTAAATACATATGACAGTGGGCTTCTTCAGTTGCACAATGCCTATAGAAATTACATTTCTTTCTTCTGGCCTCAATTGTGATTGTATGTCAAGGATTACTTGTAACTGTAGATACAGATTAAAAAACTGACTTTTTATTGGAAAGTTGAAAGAGGTGTGAAATTTCAGGCATTTTGAGTGATACACTAGGCCAGTGTTGGCAAACCTTTTCGGCACTGAGTGCCGAAACAAGAGTGCGCATGCACGAACGCTGGAAACTTGAAGAGCAGCCACCAGGTGCACATGCGCATGCTGGGAAGATAATCTTCTGGTTTCCGGCACGCGCATGCGCACCAGCCACTTGGTCTTCTCCTTTCTGGCACACATGTATGCAAAGACCAGCTGGCCAGCATGCATGCGTGCGCCGGAACCCAGAAGAGCAACGGGTGATGATTCATGTGCCTGGAGAGATGGCTTTGTGTGCCACTTCTGGCACGCATGTCATCGGTTCGCCATCACAGCACTAGGCTTTGTATGTCATGTTAACAACCATACTCCAAGGCCACAACTTCCGTTGTCCCAATTTTGGGAGATTTTTTTATTGTATCACTTAAAACCTTTTTCAAGGGTCCAACCAATTCTGGGTGACCTTTACCGATTGCAAATAGAGTGCTCACACTTCTTGAATCACCAAATTTATAGAACTTATAAAATCTTTTTTCTTTTATAGTGGTGCAAATCTCTTTTTCAATAGTGGCAGTATTTTTGGAATGCATTTTCCCTTTGGGATGCACCTGCATATATCAGGAGACAACACACTAAAATAATAATGATGAAAATTGTGCTTTCTGAAATAAGTATTTAGTCAACAAGAACAAGGGGTTTTTTTTGTTCTAGCTTGTGCCAGGCATCTGCTTTCTTAGCTTCAAAACCAAGCTCCTTGAGCCAGATTGTCACTATTCCTCTATAATGTTTTTCTGAAGATAACTACAACAGCTTAAACCGAATGATAGTGAAAAATTGCCACAAAGGTGCTAATTAGTAAGCACAGCTGTGACTATATTCACTATGGGATTGCTCTTCTGTTTTTTTAAAGCAGTTGGTCTTGTTCGTGACAATGATGACATTTAAACTTATCTGATTGGTAGTCTTTGTTTATGTAGCTATCCCCAAAGATTTCACATATTAAAATCTGTAAAGGATGACTATTATACTGACTGCAGTATTTCTGTTATGCAGTTATCAATTTGTGTGGGAAATGTAGTCCAACAGACACTGAAATTCTTCAGCCATCCCTGAACTTCCTTTATTGGAGCCTTCAGCAGACAATTCCTTCCAGCCAACAAATAGGTAAAAAGTAAAACAATTGCTTTGTTGTATGTGATAGAATGAATACTTTTCCCTAATAAGGACTTAGGGTCATACATTATTTTCAGGATGGATGTTTCAAAAGTGCTTTTTTTTCCCTCAAAAGGCAACTAGACTGTTTTTTATTTGAGGATGATGTTTCACTTCATATCCAAGAAACTTCATCAGTGATGCTTCTTGGATGAGAAGTGAAACATCTCCTTCCTCAAATAAAAAACAGCCCAGCCTTTTGAAAAAAACATCTTTGAGACAAGTATAAGAAAAGAAGATGGCTCCCTTATTATTAATATTCCTCTGCCTATTATTTTTTTCTTTTAGTTTTGCTTTTATAGTTCTAAATACTTTTTAAAAATTATTATATAATAGTTTTATAAAATGACTTGTATTTTTACTGGATTGTTATATGCTGCACAGGGCTGCTTTCTTGAGGTGGGCAGCTAGAGAATAGGAATAGAATAGAATAGAATAGAATAGAATAGAATAGAATAGAATAGAATAGAATAGAATAGAATAGAATAACTTTATTGTCACTTTGAATGTACGTTAATCGGCATACATTAAAATGAAATAGACAGACAGATGTGTTGTATACAGCAAAGACCCTATCTAGTTGTAGTTCTCTTCTTTATAATTAATGCTTCTCTAAAAATTGTTCTAAAAGAGTTGATGAGGTTCAGATTATCAAGTATTGCATGTCTTTAGCTCAGTGAGTTGAAGTCTAGCTTTGATATTAAAACAAATATGCAAATATGCAAAGTTTCCTCATCCATAGCAACTCTTATAGTAGAAACTAGTAACTAGTTGCACTTGAGCCAATTATTCAGCCAAGGTTATTTTCTGCTATTAAAGATAGGTACTAATATAGAACTGTTTGAAAATGGGAATGCTATTTTTTATTTCTATTCAAATATTTAGTGGTGGGGGCAGCTGTCTTACTGAACATAATATAATTAAAATATTTATTTTTAAAATACACCTGTTGTTTTTTAAAGAATATGCATTATTGTGTTATAGTATCTGTGGAAACACTTTCCATACCACTCAAAAGTATTTTTAAAAATAGTGTTCTCTTTTTGTGTATAATCTTCAGAAACAAAAATATACAGTTTACTGAGATTTGCTAGGATCTTTATATAGATCAAGAGCCTTAGACCCATGGTATTTTGTTCCTTTTGATTTCAGTACTAATTTGTAATTATACCTGGTTGCTACTGACTTAAGTTATACTTGTTACACTTACAGCTTGTTGAATCCTTTCTTCTTTTACAGTGGTAGTATTGTTACTTTCCAATAAATCTTTGATAGAGCTCCTTGAGAAGGTCCTCTACTGCACCTGGATGACAGGTTCTTTCTCTGAACCTGTCTTCTCCTCATCCATTGAATCACTTATTTGTTCTGCTTGGCTTTTGACAGCTTCACTCTTGACTCAACAAAATATTTACAATACAGAGGTTAGAAACACTGATAAAACTGTACAACCAATTAATTTTTCTTTATAAGTACTCAGTTCACTAATAAGGGCATTACTCAACTATATTAAGCATTATTAACTTGATATAAATAGTATAAGTGGAAAAATAACATTGGGTGTGATATGTTTATGTTTGTGCAGCTTATTAATATACTGTATATGTGAAGACCATATCTTATCTGACAATCAGAAGAATGCCATTACTATTTCCTTATGTAGAGAAAAAATATTGCAAGAGTATATGGGAATCATTTGTTAAATGTTCTTGAGAAGTTGTTCAACAGCATTCTGATTGAAAATGTACAAGATATAACAATAAACAAAACCTGAGAAATGCAGTGTGACTTTATGCTGGGTAGGATGTATGCAAATTTACCTTTGCCCTTCATGAGATAACTGAGTAATGTATGAAAAGTTTATTGCACACAATAAGGTGAATAGGCTTCAGTTATAAAATATTTTTCAGGATTCATAAATACTGAATACAGTAAGAGCATTATATAATAGAAGTGTATAAGGTATGAGAATAAATGTAATATTTAGTATATAGTTCAACATTGAGCAGAGAGTAGACCAGTGGTGAAATCCAAATTTTTTTACTACCGGTTCGCTGGGCGTGGCTTGGTTGGCATGGTGTGGTTTGGTGGGCATGGCTTGGTGGGCATGGCAGGGGAAGGATACTGCAAAATCTCCATTCCCACCCCACTCCAGGGAAAGGATACTGCAAAATCCCCATGCCCTCCCCACTCCTGGGGGAAGGATATTGCAAAATCTCCATTCCCACCCCACTCTGGGGCCAGCCAGAGGTGGTATTTGCCGGTTCTCCGAACTACTCAAAATTTCCGCTACCGGTTCTCCAGAACCTGTCAGAACCTGCTGGATTTCACCCCTGGAGTAGACAGAGAAATGTGAAGCTACTTTGGTTGTATTATGGGATAAATGTAAGGTAGCAAATTATAGAGTTAGAAAACACAGAGCATGGAAATGAATTTGTGAATCTTAGCAGAATGTTTACTAACTAGATGGGAAAATAGAGGACGATATTGTTAGATATTCAAATGTGGTTTTTGTGCAGAATGAATGCTTGTTGATAAAAGTGAAAATTATTATAAATATAAATATACTGTATTGTATACTATATTGTATAGTGCTGCCTATTTTGTTAATATGGAAATGAAAGTTTGATATATCAGGAAAAGCATAAAAATTAAATGCTGTAGGAATGAATTAGAACAATAACTATTGTCACTTTAAATATACACTAATTGGCATACACTAAAATGAAATTTCATTGCATACAACTCTCATAGGGTCACTAAAGAGTTATTTAAAAAGTGTTGTTAAAAGAAAAAGAAACTCTGTGCAGAAAGGATGAATAATGTGCTTTGACCATAGTGATAACCATAAACAGTATAAGTTGAAATGATTTGGTCATATAGAGAAAATAAGCTGTAGGACTCCTGGCGAAGTTCTTTTTTTGAGTGGGAAAATATTGAACAAAAAAAATACATCTTCTGTGCATCTGTCCTCAACCAATTCATTTGATTCCTTTCTGAAAGGTTCATCACATGATCTCCTTGGATGTGGACAAGGTCTTCAATGCAGCTGCATACAGAAAAAAGAGCATATTATTCTTTGGTAGGTAACATCACAAAAAATAAATATGTGAACACAAAATATCCTAAGGATATTCTTAAAAATAAAAAATAGAAGTTCTTGGGAGTTCTCCAACAATATTACAGGTGTAATAATAGCCAATATTTATCAATATCAGAGTTTCCCATCCTCTTTCATACCTCATGAATTTAATGCAATTTCTTCATTATGCTCCACTTAACACATGAATTTAGCATATTTTATTTTTATTGGTAGGATGATTTTTTAATGTGCATATATTAGATAAATAAATATCCAATATGAAGAACTAAAACTTGAAAAAGAGAGAGCATAAATTCAAGTCCCTGCTGCTAGCTATTATTTTCAACTGAATATCCTTATGACTAATCCTAGTTATGCTATACTATATTAAAATGGTGATTTTCTCAATTTTTGTGGCAGCAGACATATATTGAAAATAACATACATAAAAATTAAGCAGGAAATTTATTCTTCTGCAACGATTTAGTTGAATTTTCCTTGTTTACTGATCTCTTTGAAAAATAGTAGCAAATCATTTTTTCAAAAAACAGATTGATAAAATTGGTAGAATATTTAGCCCCACCCCCCGCCCTGGTACATAGCTCCCCCGATCTTAATTATGCTGGTTAATGACCACAATAAAATAATTTTCTACCTTTTAAAACTGAAAACTAGGACTTTGGGCTAGTTAGTGGGTTTTCCAATAAGGAGACTACATACTGAACTGTCCAAGTACATGGATTTTTATGTGTAGCCTAGGATCTCTGAAGTGTATGAGGGAAAGACTTATTTTATACTAATAATTGGTTTTATATCCAGTTAGCATCCTTCAGTTTTTGAGAGCCTTCTTTAAGCAGAACCTCTGTTCATCCTTTGTGAAGTTTATTGTCCAGTCCACAGATGAACAGGAAAAGGAACTGCCACAGTCAAAAGAGAATATTTCCTTGTTTCCACTGGCTATGTGGCATGTACTGTCCTTGGTTGCTAGATTACAAAACCTACTTGTCCAGGTAAATTTTACTCTTAATATGGAATTGAAGTATAAATTGTAGGACTCAGCAAAGCTGATTTATTTCAAATGAATGGAGAAATGTAAAGAGAATACAATCAAGTACACTTTTTCTTACTTTTGAACTTTCTAATGATGCAAAAACTACCAGAAACAATTATTCATAAAGGTATAGATTTATTCTCAATGTTGTAAAGCCACTGTCTCTTGCATCTGCCCCCTATTTATGAGAAGAATTTTGGAACATTCAACAGGATCCATAGGTACATGCATTTCCCCCAGTCCCTTGACCAAGTCAATATTAATTCCAGCTGCCAATGGGAAAACACTAAAAGCATCACTTCTCTACTTCCTTGTTATTCCTTTACTATGTTTTCTTTTCTGCAGCAAGGAAAATGTTTTTTAAAAGATTACTGTGCAACGATATGGTAATGTCATCCCACAGAACAGCCAAAAAGCAACAGATGATTGTGACATGCTGTTGCTTTAAGTTCATGAAGGACGAGGAATCCCAGGAGCTGGGAAGAGAAGTAAATTCGCACTTCTCTTCTGTTAAATAGAAAATTGATTGGCTTAGTGCCACAAAAGAAGCACAGCAAAATTGTTTTTGCTGTATTTCCTTTGGAGTAGGAACAGACTTATTATAGTTCCAAACAGGGGTGAAATGTAAAATTTGTTACTACCGGTTCTGTGGGCGTGGCTTGGTGGGGTGGGTAGGTAATGTGACTGGGTGGGCATGGCCAACTTTTTTTTTTTAACTTTTCAAAGCATTTTTTCTAATGCTTTGAAAAGCCTCTGCCGATCAGGCAACTCAGCTGGGATCGTCAGACACTTTTCAAAGCATTTTTTTTACCACCTCTTCAGCTAAGAGGTTGCAGAAAAAAATGCTTTGAAAAGCCTCTGACGATCCCAGCTGAGCTGTGTGATCATCAGAGGCTTTTTTTTTTACTTTTAAAAGCATTTTTTCGTCGGAAGAGGTTGTAGAAAAAATACTTTTAAAAGTAAAAAAAAGAGCCTCTGATGATTGCGCGGCTCAGCTGGGCATGGGGGGGGCGCAGGAATTTTTGCTACCGGTTCTCCGAACCACCCGCCACCATTGCTATCGGATCTGGTGATCCGGTCCGAACCGGGAGCATTTCACCCGATTCCAAATTATCTGCATATTGGACAATCCATGATACTGAGGCAAATGAGGCAAATTCCTTTGCTTATGAAGGACGTCCTAAATGTTAGAGCATTTTCAAATATTTTATGTCCTATGAGTCTCAAGACAACCTTAAGATTATGAATTATTTTTTTATTCACTTCAGTTAAAATTTCAGGGATACCTTTAGATGAATTTGATAATGTATTCTCTCTTTTATGTTTACAGAAGGACTTTTTGCTATCACAGACTGTTATTGGATGTCTTGAGGTCTTGTTGGAATATCTGCACCTGAAAAATCAGAGCACCGGTACAGCTTTCAATATCTTAGTGTATTCTTTATTAGTAAAAAATGCTTTACATTGAAATTATTTTGCTTTGCCTAAATGGCTTGCAATCATTGGAATCTCATCACTAAAGCGGATATAAACCTAGTAATATAAAATATTTTTTTACTAAAATGAAGATTTACAGTATTTCAGATATTTAATAGTTACCAAGAAAATAATACTTTATAAAGAAAAATAAAGAGTTTATAAAGGAAAACTTTATATCAATTTGGGTATGGCTGGGTGATGCTATGAAGATGTTATAAGTCTCTAGTGCAGAAACAAATGCACACCATCCTAATTCCCATACTCTTCATGCTATCTCGAGTTTACCGGGATATTAGTCTTTTGAGAAATGGACTGGTCGCAGAAGGTTTTCATGGAAAAGATCATGGATAAGGGAAGCTTATTGAAGTTTATAATTTCCAGTGAAATAAAAGCAGAATTAACTCGACTGAACCATGTTTTATATTTTACACATGGCAGAAAATCTTAATAATCTATTTTCATTACTGAATAATATAGCAACTCTCCTAGATTTTATATTATCTGAATGGATCTTTTCTTCTACTATTATATTTTTGTTTTGAATGACTTATAAGTGATCCTTGATTTATGACCACATTTGGGACCAGAATTTCTGTTGTTAAGGCAGTTGTTAAGTGAGTCATGCCCAATTTACAACCTTTTTTATCATGAGCCGTGGTGGTGCAGTGGTTAGAGTGCAGCACTACAGGCTACTTCTGCTGACTGTCGGCTGACAGCAATTTGGCAGTTCAAATCTCACCCAGGTTGACCCATCCTTCTGAGGTGGGTAAAATGAGGACCCAAATTGTTGGCAATATGCTGACTATAAACTGTGTAGAGAGGGCTGAAAGCACTGTAAAGCAGTATATATAGTAAGTCTAAGTGCTATCGCTATTGTTACTTGAAATCACTATAGTTGTTAAATGAATTATGCAGTCATTAAGAAAATCTGGCTTCCCTCATTGACATTGCTTGTCACGAGCCAGTTAAGGTCATAAATAGCGATCGGATGACCCTGGGACAGTGCAATCTTCATAAATACATGCCATTGTCAAGCACCCAAATTTTGAATATGAGATGCTACAGCAGTCATAAGTGCAAGGACCAGTCATAAATCACTTTTTTCAGTGCTGTTGTAACTTTAAGTCAAGGATTACCTGTAGATTGTTTAAATTGTGGGCAGCATATAAAAGTACTTTTTTGAGAGAAATAAATTATTTTATTTCCATTGTTTTTCCTCTTATTTTTTTAAAATCTTATTTGCTGGTATAAAACAAGACTTAACTCAGTACAGAATGAATAATATATTTATTTGAGGATTATTTTCTTAGATTTCTTTCTAAGACATTTGTGGTAAATTTTTCCACTTCTAGCATATCATATTGCCTCACACCCATGGAATAAATTTTTGTTGATCACACTTTTAGATGGTAATGAGAATTCCTTTCTTAACTCAGAAATTCTTAGACTCATTAGTTTGGTGAGTATAATGGCTGTTAATCATTAATTCCCATTGTGTTATTCCATTGCATTATGACTGTTTTAACTGAATTGTTCCATTTAGTTATCACTGGCAAAACATGAGCGAAACACCATTTATAACACAGTGAGGACTGGATTATGCTGTAAACTTGGGAGAGCCTTAAATATGCTTTTTAAATATGTTTTTGTTAAGCATAAACTTACAGGGAATGTAACCTTATTGTATTTCTTTAATCAAAATAAACTCTTGAATGCAGCCACTATAATTCTGATTTTGATCCAAGCAGGTGCATTAGAGAGGATACACTCCATTTCTTTGCTTGAAAACGCTAACAATCCCATCTATAATTATTGTCATTTTTCTCTAGCAAAGCGAATAGAAGTTTGTTGAAACATTTGTTAAATAAGGTTAATGGACTTAATATATAATGTTAAACCAGAAAATATGATTTATAAATAAAACTGTTCATAGAAGCACTATCAAACAAACTGCATAATAATTTAGCACAAGATGTGACTCTAACCCTTGTGCATTGGTATGATTTTGTTCAAAGGAATGTTGTACATATTTGAATGAAAGGATTCAATTTCCATTGCTTCAGTCAAAATGTGACTGCCATGGACGATGTTCAATTTAAAAAACCCCAAAGATTAAAACTATTTAGGAAATCTGTTCATTCATATTCATCAGTTTCAGCTGTTTAAATGTTCAACAGTAAAAAAAACCAACATCCTAACTTCCCTGGTATGAGAAAAGCCATTACAGTAACCATTTATTTAGCATAGGAATACACATTATCCTCATCTTGCCATGAGCCTTCATGTAGGCAATCTACATTTGTCTTTTCTTGTGCTATGTGAAAAGTTATGTTTTCGGACTTCCACTGAGTCAAGTAGTACTATATAGTCTGTATGCTGCACTTCATTTTCTGTAGATAAATGGCTTCACTCCAATTGGCTACTTGTGCCGTGGCAGAAATGGCCCCTCTGCTTCTGTCATTGGTTGCTCTTGTGAGATATAAGACCCAAATATTTTAATCCTTACAATTCATAAACAAGTCTGGTTCACAAAATCAAAGGTTTATTGGAGATAAAATGAAGAAAAATAAAAAGCGGTTGCAAACGCGGCCTCTTAGACCCTTCCCAAATGGATTGAGTTCAAAGAGCGCAAAAAGCAGTTTTCAAGCTACACATTTTATAACCTACACAATGCACACCCGCCTAAGAATCCCTTCCAACTCCCCTTTATTCTCCTAAGTCATTCTTCAAGTTGTTTTACACTTTAAAGGGTCATCTTGACATTTCCTGCCTAACAACTACTATCTTATCATGTTTACTTTTACTGATAGTGGTTTTGCCCAAGGCATAGGTTCCTGTCTCCAAGGGAGTTTTTAGCAAGTCATAACACATTGTCTCTACTAATTACAATTTGTGGTCAGTTTCCAACAGTAAGATCATCATAGCTTTTTAATACATTAAACACTTTTATACAAGAGTAACTTATTCATTTCCTTCACTCTCTTCTACATTATCATTTTGTTCGGGTTGCTGGAATGCCTGTTGCATTTTGAAGAGGCCTTCCCAAAGTGAATTAGTGAAAAGGTTAAGGTGAAAGGCTGGACTTTTTCTTTTAATAGGCTCACTGGTAAACTAGTGAAAGGTGTATTTTTTTAAAAAAAAGCAAGATAAAAAAGAGTTCTGCTAATTTCTCCTAGTAGCTGAAGTGACAGTTAGGAAGATTAAACTGTTTTTCCTCCAGCAATCCAATGGTGGATGCTATGGATGGAAGGTGTCAAGTCTCAGAGGAAACAGCATATGTGAACAATCAATGGAAATATATCATCAAAAAGACTTGGCTGGGAGGGATAAAGAAGGAAGGATGGCAGCAATCAATCACTATAATTAATAACACCCATGAACACCAAAACTAAAGAACAGACTGAAATCTTGAGAGCAACTTCTTAAGCCAGCTTCATTTATTGAGGGAGACAAATAGTGTAAAGCTGCTTTGTGCCCTTTGACTGACAAATCTTCCTCTACCTGTTTGTTAGACTTACGGCATAATTCTATGTGCATCTACTTAGAATACCATATATTCCAAAAGTTAAAATGTAAAGACTTCTATGTTTGATAATTGTGCAATCATAAAATTTGGAAATTCTGAAATATTTCCAAAATATCATTAAATGGAAAAACATACTAATTTGGCTCATTAATCTACTACTAAAGGAAGGTTTATCCAAACTTTTAAAATTTGGTTAATTCTAACATCCATTTTTAAGTATTGCTTAAGAATCTGTTTCAATAAAGCTTGTGGCAGTTAATGTCTGTATTTTTGCTGGATAATAGAAATAATTTAGATCCACTAAACCTAAAATACAACTTTTCTAAGTTTATGAAATATCAGGACATCAGGACTGTTTCTGAAATTGAAATTGGCCATATTCTTGAAGAAGCAGCTCATACCAACGTGCTAGAACTTTCTAATGACACAATCAGTGCTCTTCGCTCGTTTCTTCTTCAGGTAAAAATTCTGGAAATGAAGAGATAGAATATAACTTAAAGTGAAGTTAAACAACTGGCTGTGCTTCCTGCTTCTGCATTTTCTTGTTGTCAGATTGGTTTCTGTAAGGGCTAACTGTTAAAAGATTTACTTCACTTTAGATATAGTGTGGCCTGCTTATCTGAGCCTCTTTTTTTGTCTTTTACTTTCAATAAAATAATTAGTTTGTTTTTCATAGTAATATTGCTGTAAGTACATGTTTGCATTTATTTTATGTATTTAATATCTAATTAAATAAAATCCCCATTCCCGCCCCACTCCAAGGGAAGGTTATTGCAAAATCTCCATTCCCACCCCACTCCAGGGGAAGGATACTGTAAAATCCCCATTCCCTCCCCACTCCTGGGGGAAGGATATTGCAAAATCTCCATTCCTACCCCACTCTGGGGCCAACCAGAGGTGGTATTTGCTGGTTCTCTGAACTACTCAAAATTTCCGCTACCAATTCTTCAGTACCTGCTAAATTTCACCCCTGAAGTACAGTCTGTTTTGTAATTGAGTATGAGGCTTTGCAGTTTTTTGCCTAATCTACCAAAAAGAGAAATTTCTCATTTCAAAAGAAGGAAAACACATTGAGTCTTTTTGTGCATAGGAAGTTACGTGGAACCCCGCTATATGGCTAGACCTTGGACTGTTTTTGCAATTATAGGCATTGTAGAAGGAGATCCATGTTAGTCTATAGGCGCAAAAAATCAGGAATTTGGTAGCACCTTTTTTGATTTACAAATGTTAAAAGACATACTTTGTGAATTGAAACTCACTTCATTATGTGCAGCAGCTGCAGTCTACAAAAGCTTATTATGCCTTTCAGTAACATTTTCTAGTTGGAAAAAGTCCTTCAAGACTTTCTGATTTATTGCAATTGTGATAATCAGAGGAAATTTCAACACTGAAATTCTGTAATTTCTCTTTTTTATGTCAGCTTCAAAAAATAAAATATGAAATGGATTCAAGCAAAAAAGCTGTGATCCAATCGTTGTTGGAGAACCTCCCACCCATAAGCAGGCCTCAATGGACCCATCAAGGCATGGTGTATCTTTTTTCAGAGGATATCTATAGAGGTATTAGAGTGAAGTACAGTCTGCTTTGTAGTTGAATGTGAAGCCTTGCAGTTTTGTTCCTAATCTAGCAAGAAGAGAAACAGTTTTACTATCTTGAAATTTTTTTGTGCTTTTGACCTCTTTATCATTTGAAGTGATGTAAAATATCAGCATTAGATATAGATGAATATAGAGGTAGTCCTCAACTTACGACCACATTGAGCTCAGCATTTTTGTGGTTAAGTGAATTTTGCTCCATTTTACGACTTTTCTTGCCACAGTTGTTAAGTGAATCACTGAAGTTAGTAACACGGTTGTTAAGTGAATCTGGCTTCCCCATTGATTTTTCTTGTCAGAAGGTCACAGGTAATCATATAACCCTGGGACACTGCGGTTGCCATAAATATGAACCAGTTGCCAAGTTCCTGAATTTTTATGTGAGGATGCTGCAATAGTTATAAGTATGAAAAACGATCATAGATCACTTTCTTCAGTGCCATTGTAACTTCAAACAATCACTAAATGAACTATTGTAAGTGGAAGATAACCTGTACTTGTGCGCGATGTTACATGCAAGATAGTATTTTGCTTATCTGTATGCATAGAGTAGTAAAGTTAGGATCCAATTTTAATTTTCTGTGCTGAAAACTGTCTTTGCTTTCAATGCTAACTTGACAGAAGAAAACCATTCTGTTGATAGAAAAAAATGAGAAAAATGAAAATCAGTTTCTAATTTGTCATGCCTGTCCTTTACTATTTTCCATTGTAATTAGGTAACTATTTTCCATTCCAACTAGGTAAAACAGAAGGATCTATAAATTCTAAAGTTTATAGTAATACTTATGTCCTAAATTCATACTATTAATTTGGGAGAATTTTATTTTTTAAAAATAAAAGTGATAGTCTGTGATACTTCAACGTGCTATTAACATTAAAGATAGGTTATAATCAAACCAGGGATTACTTTAGTAGTTAATAGTTCTTTTAATAGTGCTTTTAAGCATTTGTATAAAAATTGCCCTCAGGGGCAAAAAGAGAAAAGTTAACTTGGTAGAACAAATAGGGATTTTTTGATCAGATAATAGGTATTAATTCTTAACAATGATGTTAAAAATGTCAAAAAATGTATGTCATATTGCTTATTTTGTCATTTCTCCTCACTTGCCCATACTGCAGTTGCCTATGGGGGAGATGTAGTCTGAGACTCCTTATTTAAGCTTTTAGCATTTATTCAAGTAGTTCTGAGTAAACTTACATAGAATTGTAGTTTAAAGAAACAGAACTCAGGCACCAAAGTAGATTTAGAAATTGAAAAAGGGTTCTAGACTATTTGATTAAAAAAATGCATAAATTTTCTCATTAGTGTATAATTCCTCCAATTTAGTTGTTCTTAACTCAAGTTTGACTTCAGATATCTTGGGAACGTGGCAATATCTCCCTCACATATTACAAACTGAAATGAGAAAAAAATGAATGAACAGAACATAGTATTATAAATTGATAAATCGCCTTGCATTTAAATTTTCTTAGCAGTTATAGACATACAGAAAAAATAATGCAGGTTATTTGTTTCCCCGGCAGAAAGATTTAGAAATTTCTTAGATGTTGAAATATACATGCATAAATAAAAAATTTAAAATCTGTTTAACATTGTTCTGGAAATGGTATAAATAAAATTATACACTTCATTTCAAGGCTATTTTCTATGCTGTTGTTAAGAATTTGGAAGTAGTATATTCTTGTCTAATTCTCTTAAGTGCTTGATCTGTGTAACCTGTGTTATATAGCTTTCATACTCAGTGATTTTTTTTGTTAATATAGAAGTACTATGTTTTTTATAGCTAAGCAATCACTTGTAGTTCAAGGATTTTAACAAGGAAAGGTGTTTATAAAACTAACAAACTGAAAACAAGGAGTAAGAGTAATATCTTATCCATATAAGGTATTAAAATTTTAAGCTGGAAAGAAGGTAAAGTTATTAACTGATAGGGCAACAAAAAGTCTGTGAGGGGAAAAAAGATCAATACTAGAGCTAGTATATATAGGGTACCATTACTTCAAGAAGTCTGCTCCTAAAGTTTATGTGTCTATTAAAACATTGGCATATTTTCAAGGTGTGATGGAAACCTGAAAAAACCAGGCTTCTTAATGAATAGCAGTATGGTATTCTGCTGGCATGATGTCAAAAATTTCCAAATAATTTTTAGAACATGTACAGTATTAGTAAATATTCCCCCATCCATCACCGTGTTTAACTCAGTTCCTGGTACTACATGGTCATGGCAGTTTTCCTGGCAATACAGTACTATGTTTTTTTTATTTCCTTCCAGCTGTTTTTAAAATCTTAACTAGCCTATAGCTCATGGATTTCCCAGGATCACTAAGTATTGACCAGGTCTGTTCCTGCTTAATATTTTTTTGAATTAAGTCCAAGTTGTCTAAGGTGCCTAGTTGCCTTTAGTCACTTTCATTCACAGCAGTGTTGGAAGAAATTTCCATCTGGGTTCAGTTCCAAGTGGGAAGAAAGAGACTGGAAACATAGATGCTATTTGGAAAGATGGTTTAATGGTGGACAGGACCACGTGGTTTGAGGTCATGGGCAAAATGAGCACATGGGAGAGGGAGGGAGAGGGAGAGAGACCCTCTCTTGGACCCCATCTTGGAGCTTCCTGTTCCTGTGAAAGAAATGTATTCTGACTGGTTGTCAGACTCCCATGGGGCCATGCAGGGGTAACTTTGTAGGTTGCTTAAGTCCCAGGCCTGGTTGAATCTTGCTGAGTGATGCAATCTCCCCCGGTGCCATGTGGTGAATTCTGTTGCTAGATGGGTAGAGGGCTAATCCTATTATGTCCTGAGGGCCATGTCTTAACCCTATCACCCTGGAGCTGAAGAGAGGGGCAGGGAGCTACATTGTCTTTAAAACATGTTTCTCCCTTTCTCATCCAAGGAAATATAATATTCTACTTTTCCAACATTTCCTAAAATAGTTCATTCTTCTAGGAGGGGGCTGGGTACTAACTTTCTTCAATAGTATGCAACAAACTATGATTATGTCTAAATGATGATGCACAAATGACAATGTTAGGATAGAAACTGTCCTTATATACTTTTGCCTAATATGCTTGTTAGAAGAAATATCGTTCTGGGTTCAGCTCCAAGTGGGGAAAAAGACACTGGAAACAGGGAGACTGCTTGGAAAGATGGTTTAATGGTGGACAGGGTCACATGGTTTGAGTTCCTGAACAGAAAAGGGCAGAGATGCTGCGAGTCCCTGGGTTTTATGCCCTCTCTGGGCCCTGAACTTCCTGGGGCACAGGAAGAGTATCCTGATTGGTTGTTAGACTCCCAGGGGGTGGGGGTCTTAGCTAGCCTTGATGTAATCTTCCCAGGTACCATGTGGTGAGTTCCTGTTGCTAGATGGGTCCTATTGTGTTGCAGATGATGGTCCATTGACAAAGGGGGGGAGGGAATTGAGTTTCTGCCTCTGGTCCATTGACAAAGTGTGGGGGGGGGGGCAAGAAGGTGGGAGCTGCTTTGTCTTTAAAACATGCTTCTCCATTTCTCAACCAGGGAAATATAATATTCTGCCTTTTTAATAAACTTTCTACAGGCTAATGAAAGTATATAAGCTGCACAGTTTGCATCTTGATGTGTGTTTTGGCACTTGTCCCGTGGACGCCCAATTTCAACTTTCTGGCTGCAGTAACATGAAAAAAATAACCTGAACAAACCAATAATTTATCCTTAACTCTAGCTCAGTGATTAGTATTTAAACTGATCGTAATTAAATCTTTAGTTCTTCTTTTTTAACAAATATAATTTTTGCATACAGGATGAATGCTGATTACAATATGCCATTTCTGTTATGCAGATCAAATGCTCAGTCTCTTTAAGACTGGGGAAAAAATATGGAGTCATCTGTATGATGTCTAGTCCACTAGTTTTGAAAGTTGCTCAACCATTCTCCACAATCCAAGAATCAATGAATGTGGTAAATAATTATTACCATTTTATTACTGAGAAAATATGATTAGGCTGGAACAATAGCTGTCATCTAGGTACAGAGAATAACTGCGCTTTATAGCATCTCTAGAAATACCATGAGGTGGAATCTCTCGTTATTTTTCTGCATACAAGTCCCAAACCTACATATCTGATCTCTTAATGATTTGTTCCTTCTGCAGTGGAGCTGTGAAATTCAAATCACTAAAAGTAACAGAGAGCATCACCATCAAGAATATTAATTTGTACTGAAACAATATATGACACCAGACATGTTTTTTATTAATATTTGTATTCCTCCTTCAACTACCATATTAACTCTTCGCACTCAATTTAATTCTTCCAAATGCCTCTGGTGTTTTAATGTAAAAGCTTTCGAAAATAGTCTAGTGTGTTTCAGTTCACGTTTCTGCTTCTGCTTCTGTAATTCAGAAAAGCGCCTTACAACTGCAAGTCAAAAAACCGCAATTTGAACGAGCCAACGACTATAGTAAAGTGGTGGTGGGAGAAGGCCCCGCCAAAATTACAGGCGGAACTACAATACAGGGGACCCTGGGAAGCTGGTGGAGGAAGTGACGTATTAGTGTAGGGCATGTGGTTTGCTAACAGCAGGGCCAGTCAGCCGAAAAAAAGCTCCTGGGAAAAGGAAGAGATGTTGCAGCATGACAGTCTCGTCGGAGTAAAGTCCTGCAGTGGCGAATGGTTGTTGATTGAGGCAGCTGGTAAGGATTTTTGTTAGGCGTCTAAGCAGCGATTGGTTGGATAACGAGCATTTCTCCCGATCTGACGCGGGAAAAATATTCGGGGTCTATTGCTGTTGAACTGCAGATTTTGAGAGGTGATCTTGAACTGCAGGGCAAGCGGGAAAACACTTCATAGTTTGCCCGGTGCCGGTTCTCCGCGACTCAAATGCTACAGATAAGATTGCACGTAGAAAAGGCCGGCGCTGGGGAAGAGAGGCCTAAATGAGGTATTGTGGAGTCTAACGAGTCTCTTAGGAGCGACAAGTAGGAGACAAAAGGTCTTCCCTCTCTTCCGCCTGTTGATAGGGTCTCTCTGTTTAGTAGATGGTTAAGCAGTTTCGAAGCCCACGTGCCAAAATCCCCATTCTTTTATATTCCTTTCCGTTTTTAATCGCGGACCTATTCTCCCATAATTCAATCGGCATCTTTTAGACTCGCCACTCCACTCGCGGAAAAACAGCAAGCCAATTAAATTGCCTGAAGCGGGATTTAGAAGAGCGAAGATTCCGCCACGTTAATACAACTACTTTCGAGCCCAGCTTGACTACTGGTGGCTTCACAGACGTGCCAGTATAGCGATTTTGCCAACAAACTAGATGAAAATTATTTTTTGTTATATGAATATATTTTGTAAGGCAATATAAATAAATAAAATACCTACGTATTTAAATCTGTTCACCTAAAATGCTTGATTGCTTGGTGGAAAAAGCTTTTAAGTATTGTAGTTACTTGCAAGTACAGTCTTTATATTCAATTGGGAGCCTCCTCTTGAATCTATAAAATTCTCGGACAACTACAGGTGGTCTTCGACTTACGACCACAATTGAGCCCAAAATTTCTGCTGTTAAGCGAGACATTTGTTAAGTGAATTTTACCCCATTTTACAGCCTGCCTTGCCACAGTTGTTAAGCGAATCAATGCAGTTGATGTTAGTGAAACTGTCTTCCCCATTGATTTTGCTCGTCAAAAGGTTGCAAAAGATCACATGACCTTGGGACACTATCGGTTATAAGTATGAACTAGTTGCCAAGCATCTGAATTTTGATCACATGATCATAGGATGCTACAAAGTGTGAAAAATGCTCATAAGTCCCTTTTTTCAGTGGCATTGTAACTTTGAAAAGTCAATAAATGAACTGTTATAAGTCGAGGACCACCTGTACTGGCATTCAACTTAATTAGTTTTACCACTTAGGGTTTAGCTTCAACATGGGCTGTCTACCTCCACATTGAAATAACATTAACCTTTAGAGATGCGCTTATAGAGTGGCTACTATAGAGTGGCTGCACTTTAGAGTGGCTACTATATTGACTTCCTTCCTGAGGATCTATAAGTGCACTATTGATCTATAAGTGCACCACCTTTTGAGGCTACAGCTCTATCTTGTGTTATTATCATTGACAAATTCTACTTGTCTACCTCATGAAAACCTACATTGGGTTTTGTGCAGTGATTGATTCTTGTTCCTTCAGCCAAGACTAGATTAAAGATTAGATATATTGGTGAATCAGATTCAGAAAGATAGATAGAAAGTTGATTTTGTATATCTCTGGTTGCCCAAAACATTTTTATTGTTTTTTACTCCGAATGTAGTATCCTTAGGAAGTTCTCTCTTTTCCAGTGCTTTGGAAAGTTTGTTCCTGCAGCTGTTAAGATACATCTTAGCACATTGTGATTTTTCTCATTTGTTTTCTGGAAATATACCTAATTGAAGTGTCTTTGGTTTCAGTTTATATTTTATTTTAAGGATTTTTCAAAATAAATTGATGCCTAAGGCAGAACTAGAATTCAGTCTCCTGATTTCTAGCCTGGTGCCTTAATACTAGACCAAATTATCTCTTGTTGCTGATGTATTTTACTACTATTTACAGATACAATGAGACCTAACTAGGTTGACAGCGTGTAGCTATTGTCTGTTATGGGGTGGATATTTTTTTTAATGTGAATTATGTAAAACTGTTATTTCCCTATCACTATCTCCCCCCCCCCCTCCAATACAGGATTTTAAGAATGGATTATTTTGTGGCTTGCACATTCCTCTTTACACTGATATTACCAAGAGGTATGACTACTGACACAGAGAAGAAAACTTCAGATTCAGGATTGGAAATCTGTATCCTTCTTCCAGTTTGGGGTCTTGGATTTGAAATTAGCTACCTCCATATTTCATAGATAGACTAGGAGCAAGATGGAATTGCCTACTAAATTGGGACAATCTTGAGGCATCATATGGAATCCCTCTGGATTCATTAGAGACCCTTTTGAAGGGTCTGCAGTGTTACAGAGTTCCAGGACTGCTATAATCTGCAGTTTGACGAAGAATTATTTGGCCATAACAAAAGTAAACATTAATGTCTTTCTACCCAATGTGTTCCAAAATGAAGACCAAATCAAGTGTGTGCTCATCCATGTGTTTTGGAGCTGCAATTATTTCTGACAATCCCATGGTTGCCATAGAATCCATCAACACTGGAAAATCTATCCCATCACCCAGTCATGGAGGTTGAAGTCATCCCAAATTGAAAGTCTTGGGAACTCCAATATCAACTTGAGATGAGTTTCAGGTGCTCATGAAGGGCCACTTCTAAACAGCTAGGTCAGGGGTCTGAAACCTTAAACACTCAAAGGGCCATTAGGACCCGTTTCCCACAGAAATGAAAACATCGGGAGCCACAAAACCTGGGTGGGCGTGGCCAACTTGATGTCACTCACTTCTACCAGTCACATGACACCCCACTAGCCATGCCTACCCAGCTGGTCATTAGGGCAGAGAACCAGTTGTTAAAAAACACTGGGAACCACAAAACCCTTTTGACATATCTCTCTCTCCCCTCCCTCCCTCTCTCCTTCCTGCCCTCCCCTCTCTCTCTCACCCTCTCTCTGTATCTTTCTGTCTCTGCCCCGGCTGCTTCTCCATTCCCCACTGTCGCCCTTACCTTCTCAGGCCAGGCGAGGAGTGACTGGGAGGGGAGGGTGAGGGGCGGGACCAGCTAGTGGTGGGGTCACCTGAGAGGGAGCCATATCAGAGGGCCCAAAGAGCTGCATGTGGCTCCAGAGCCGCAGGTTGCTGACCCCTGAGCTAGTTGGTCACCACTTTAGCCCATTTCAAAGTATAGGCACTCACAATCAATCATTTTTGGAATAGCAATAGCACTTAGTGCTTTTATAGCCCTCTCTAAGCGGTTTACAGAGTCAGCATATTGCCCCCAACAATCTGGGTCCTCATTTTACCCACCTCGGAAGGATGGAAGGCTGAGTCAACCTTGAGCCGGTGAGATTTGAACTGCCAAACTGCAGCTAGCAGTCAGCTGAAGTAGCCTGCAGTACTGCACTCTAACCACTGTGCCACCTTGGCGAAGTGCTCCTTGTCACTTCAAAGTTCTCATGAACAATCACAAAACTCTGGTTTTGATGTGACTGTAGTAGGATCTAAAATCATTTGACAAATTTCCACCATACCCATTTTTGTACAACCAAGTCTCAGTGATATGTATTGGGTTCATGTGTTTGTCTCCCATCTTGTCATAGATGGATGCAATCTTATTCTGCATAGGTCTGGTATTTACCAGTAAGATCTAAAGACAGAGGCACCTGATAATCCAGTCACCTGAATTTGGGTGACTAGTATATTTCATGTTGGCGTTTGTAGATTTTTGTTAGGATATGTGCTTAGATTCTGTAGTTAAAATAATCAGCTTGGTGAAATGTTTATCTTTGAAGGGGTATAATTAAAGGCAAAAAGATAGATTGGAAGATTATGCTGTGTATTAGGTTGATGAGGCCATAGAACAAAATATGGGACTTCTGATCTGTATGATTCGCTTGACCAAGACACAGATAAGAAACTGTTTGAAGTAAAGCGCAAAGACCAAATGAATGCACTGAAGAATCTGATTGAACTCAATGATGTCAACCAGCAGTACAAAATTATAGACATCATGCTCAAGGGTCTTTTCAAGGTAAGCCTTGCTTAACTGATCCCCAATTTTTTTTTTATTATAGCATGTTTCTTGAATACTCCTAAATCAGTATTAGAAAAGTAATGGAAAATTTAGCCCCCATGTCATTGGCTAATTGGAATGTGTGTGTGTGTGTGTGTGTGTGTGTGTGTGTGTGTGTATACATTCATTCATTCACCTGTAAATGTTTTTATCAGCTACCTTTTCATGAGTTTCATCTCCATGGTAAAAGTTAATACAGAAGGACATTTTCAACAGCTATTTCATCAATATATCTTGGCCTCATTTACTTAATACTGTCCTATGTCCTAGTATGGAGCATCAAGATCTATTTCTTTCTTACTATAAAAATACAGCACCCTGATATGTTTGGGATAATTATTTTTTGGTCATAGTTGAGGAACGTTAGTCTTAATGTCCTGGTAAAATGTACACGGTACCTCAGATACTGGGGCAGCTTCTAACCTGGTGCCTTTCAGATATCTTATAATACAAGTTCCATATTTCCTATCCAGAGGACATTGAATTTGGGTCAGCTGGATAAGTTATTTATTTTATTAGTCTGCAAATTATTCTGCCATGGCACCTTTTCTAAACTCTCTAGCCTGTTAAAGTTACATAAGCTAGGTATCTTCATCCAATAGATTAGAAGAAAAGATTGTACAAGAGGAATTAAGAAGGGACTTGTTGCCACACACGCCCTTGTTGGGGCAGAATGGGCATAAGTTGACATGAATTTCTGTTATGATGTGCAGGTTCTTGAAGACTCACGAGCAGTACTTATAGCAGCAGATGTTTCACCAGATGGACCATTTTCTCATGATGAGAAGATAAAGGATGGTACAAACTTTTTGCTTTCTAATCCCAGTTTCTTTGTCCGTCATCTTTTATCCATTAAATGTATAGCTCTGAGTTGTTAAGCAATAAAATTCTGTCATATTGGCTACTCTTTCTTAGTCACTTCTGTTTTTGTACATTGTTATTTATTTTTATTTTTATTTGATTTATATGCCGCCCTTCTCCGGAGACTCAGGGTGGCTTACAGTGCGTTAAGCAATAGCCTTCATACTTTTGTATATTTATACAAAGTCAGCTTATTGCCCCCACAATCTGGGTCCTCATTTTACCCACCTTAGAAAGGATGGAAGGCTGAGTCAACCTTGAGCCTGGTGGGATTCGAACTTGCAGTAATTGCAAGCAGCAGATGTTAATAGATGTTAATAACAGGGTGCTTTAAACCACTGTACTACAGGCTCTTAATAATATTTATAATAGTCATAAGATTATAAATTGTGAATAGAACCACATGCATGATGTATAAAACTTGAAACAGACCAGTCTTATTATTTTACTTTAGTATTTGACGGGAAAATAATATTTTAGGAGATGGCCAATAACAAGATAGGTTTGATTTCAGATTTCCTCAATTAAATATCCATTTAATCCCAGGTATAGGTATAAATAAATAGGCATCTAGGTATTCATACATGTCTGTATTAAAGAAGTTATGTTCTAAGCCAGAGATCAGTGCTCTTTTTCTAAGTATTTAGGTAACATATTTGAATTTCCAAATGCTGCACTTCATTAGTCTGGATTAATGATATGCCCTTATTTTTATGCTTAACTCACTAATATAGATGAGAATCCTTACTCTTCTGTCTTTCCTTTCTTTCTCTTGATAAAGATTAGGAAAAAAATGTTTTCTTTTTATTACTACTTAATCCAAAGCAATGGTTCAAGTGTGTTGAATAATTAGATTGTTCCTAAAAACATGGAATTGGTCTGAGTTTTTCATTGTAACTCTTTTTTCTTAGCCTATTCCCATGTGGTGGAGAATACTGCTTTTTTTGGGGATGTAGTCCTACGTTTTCCAAAAATAGTGCATCACTACTTTGATCGCAATTCCAATTGGAACAACCTTATTCGCTGGGGGATCAGCTTCTGCAACCAGACAGGCGTATTTGATCAAGGACCCCACTCACAAGTATTAGGATTGGTAAGGCAGCATGCCTGCTTGGCACCTCCTCTCAGTTTGTTTATCCTTTAGAATTTGGTAGTAATTCATTGAAATTGGGTTAAAGTTTGAAGAAAACAAATATTTGCTTGGAATGTTTCAGGATGTTTCTACAGAAAAAAATTGTGGAGAAACTGCACATAGTTAACTGCTCAGAGTTTCTTCTGATAGATGGGCAGTACATAAGTTTGTTTAATAATAAATAAGTGCTTATATATAGTTCCCCAATATTTCCGGTTTTGCAGAGGGGGGGATGGGATGCTTCCACGAAAACAGCCAGCAAGCGCGCGCACACAGATACAGCTCCATTTGTGTGAGCAGCATTTATATATGCCTGCCCCTCATGCAAATGGAACACGCTTGCACGCACTCACATGCTACTCACGCAAGTCAAGATGTGTGTGCTTGTGCGTGCTTGCCAGCCATTTTGGTGGCCGGTTGCAATCCCCTCACAGCCCACAGATTGGGGACACATGACTTAGATGACTGGTTTACACAAAAGTTGCATACTTATTACAACAGATAATTTGCTTTTTCAGTATATACATAGGCATATAGAAATGTACTGATATCATCTTAATAGCATATCTGCATGGTCTAGCATCCATTATTTTGGTCTACTGATTTAGCACGTGTGTACTTTCTAAGCTGGGAAGTTGAAAAAGCAGTCAGGACAAAGACAGCAATCAACAACTTTGGTATTGTTATGCAAAAAAAATACCTTGGATATGTCCATAAAATCACCAGGAATTGAGCTTAGAAGATTGGTAGAAGGAGATTGGTTTTTCCCCTTCACATTGTAATATACAAAGTCTGTTTAAAATCTTTATAATTTGCATAGCTGGTAGCATAGCATAGATGCTTGTCAGATTAATGGGTCAGCTCAGACGTTCCATGCAAAAGTTGGTATCATGCAGTATGCTTTATTTTGCTGCTTTGAGAGAATTTGCACTTAAAATACCAAATGAGAAAACTAGGAAATGCATTTTTATTTTATTAATTTATTTTATGAATTTGCCCATGGTGACCCTGGGGGGTTAACATCACATAAAAACAATTGAAAAAACATGGTTGAATTCTGAAGCAGATAATTTCTTAAGGGTTCTTGTAGCCAGGACTAAGAGGTTGGTGAGAAGGAGGGATAATAATACACTGTAGATGAGAATTATTTTAATATATTTTCTTCCGCAGATGGCTCAAGAGCTAGGAATTAGTGAAAGATCTCCAGACTACCAGAATCCCTTTAAAGCAGACAATTCTGAAGTAAGAGTCCATCTTATCTATTATTCCTAACTTTTTTCTCTCTGGTTATTTACAACTTTCTTATGAAGGAAAGAAAGGGGTAGCACTTGCTTGATGGCAGTAGTTTTTTCTCGACAGCTTTAAATCAGAAATTTTCTCTGTAGTGATCCTATATAGCCAATCAAATGCATGTTTGCTTATATTACCTATAAGTAGCACAGATGATTACCCTCTACAGGTTCTGCTTCAGATATTAGGTTTTTTAAGAGGCAACTGGACTTTCTGATTTTTCTTTGAAGACGTTTCGCTTCTCATCCAAGAAGCTTCTTCAGCTCTGAAGAAGCTGAAGAAGCTTCTTGGATGAGAAGCGAAATGTCTTGTCAACCATGACCTAGATGACTGAGAATCTACATAGACATTTAGCGATACACTTTGGGATGAACACCCTTTGAATGGTGAGGGAATATGAATGGATTTCCAGAAAAATTGCAGACTGCAGGAACCATTTGCACTTCAGTTTGAGATGCAGACAGGACAGACTCATCCCCAACAACTTCCGTCTCTGAAGGGATACAGAGCAGAAAACATCCTTCAGAAAGCACAGCTCCAACTCCTCAAAAAATTAAGAGCTGAAGAAGCTTTTTGGATGAGAAGTGAAACGTCTTCAAAGAAAAACCAGAAATTCCTGTTGCCTCTTCAAAAAGTACCCTTGGGACAACCATGGCCTGGATGACTGAAAATTTCCATAGACTTTCCCTTTCTTGTACAGCGTTCCAAATGTTTGGAGCAAAAGTACAGGGAACCTGGTGTTTGATTAGTAGCTAGCTATTATCTCCTGAAGATCATTGAAATGTTAGAGAAAAAAACTGGTGCACCTAAAAGGAAGAGAGTTAGCAACCAAAAAAGTGTTATCCATACTTTTGATAATCCCTAAACTCATTGTGTTTACTTTTTAGTTTTTTCCTGGTGCTAACACATTCCAGAAGGCTCTTCGGGAGGAAGAGAAACGAAGAAAGAAAGAGGAGAAACGAAAGGAAATTCGTAAGGGGCCTCGCATCTCACGCTCACAGTCTGAGTTGTAATTCTAATGTCATTTGCCCTATCACTGAAACTTTGGGAGTTAAAACATCTGAAAAGGAATGCCCCTTTGTGACCTCAGGAAAATGACAAGCTGTTGAAAGGGCAGGGCTTGGAAGTGACATTCTTTCAACAAGACATTGGTACCTACTAAATATCTAGATAGAGACCACAAAGTTTCAGTGCATATTTCCTTATGGGAAGAAAGACTTTTCCAAGTATCTGGAATGTATAGAGTATGTCAGGGACTGTTCTTCATGTGTATTTTTATCTCTCGTGGCTTTGCCAGTTTGTAATGGTAAGAGTTTTAGGAAAATGGGGTAAGAAGAGAGGAAATTAATTCTGTGGTATATGCCATGTCTGCCATTTATGACATGTAATACTATATCATTATGCAATCAAAAAAGTAATATATTATTGCTGCACCAGATTTTGTTCCTGGGCAGCAAACAATTTCTTTGAGAAACTTTTGAATTCTGTTAGAGATGCACAAACTTGGAAATGTTAATTAGCGATAAAGTACTCTTTGAACACTTTTTCTTTAAATTGTATGAAATGTGACTGGAAGCTGGGATACTTCAAAGATGTTCCTTAAAATGTCATCATCATCATCATCATCATCATCATTATAATTCAGAGCCCCTGTAGGTAATATCAAGTTTTATCTAGTTGTCAAGCTTCCTTCGTTTCATAAGGCTGTTAAAAGTATTTTCTCCTAAAAAGGAAGAAAAGCTTTTGGTTGAGAAGAAAGTCAATAAGGCTGTGCTCCACCAAATAATAACTTTACTTGAACAAGAGAATAAAGTACCAAGGTAAAATGAATCTGTGTGATAATTTCATAATGCAGTATTACTATCACTACATAAATGAAAATTATTGAGAGGCTTACAGAATTCCAGTGTCAGTTTTTAGTTACTAGCTTTGCAAGACTACTTTTGAATTTCATTTGTACTATTGTATATGTAGGTCTAGTTGTAAACCATGTACATTTATCTTTATTGTCTGGTAATCAATTTTATCTTGATTATTATAAGATACCTATTTGGCCTTAGGTCTAACGCTATAAAAAAGCAAAGGCTAACCATATGGCTTTTGTTCTTTTTTTGTTTGTGTTTACCATTATACCACAAAAAATGACCAGCAGTAAGTTTAACATATGGGTAGTGAAATTATGGAAGCATATTTTTGCTATTCCTACTGCCTGTCTGATTGTTTCATAGGAAGAAGTTGCCTTTTTTCTCAACATTTTCAAGCGTTCTATTGTAAACCACCCAGAGAGTGCTATAATACACTATGGGATTGTATATAAGTCTAAGTGCTATTGCTATTGTTATTCTATGAAGGCTTACACTTGAAGCAGAGTTTAGATTTCACCTTAACTGTTAATTTTACACTAGAAATCAGCTGGTTTGGGGATCAAAATATGATTATCGTTCTTTTCCCAATCTATAGTTCTTCACTGGTGAGTTAAATTATGGATTTGCACATAGCCACACACAATCAAACTATGTGCATTTGGCACAGAACCATTTTAGTGTTTGGCAGAATGGGTAGTTTTTGTTAAGGACTGAAGGTGAGTGGAAGTAGGAGACCTCTCTGTACATTAAAATAACTGGAATATTATACACCCCACATTTCTGGTGGCATTGCTCTTGGCAGGGGATTCTTTTGTGTAGAAGGAGGGTTTCGGGATACTACTTTTTGACAAGGCTGGAAATTTATTTTCTAAACAGAGAACCAGCTATGCTTGGTTTGGGAAAGGATATGTATTTAAATTGGAAATTGACTTTGCTTTTCTTGAATAAAACTAAAGTTTTTTTTAAAAAACCACTTTGACTTCTCATTCTTGTGAGCTATGTCAGTGTGTCACAGGAAGAGGAGAGAGGGATTTATCCTTTTTAGGTTAGGTAGTTCTTATATTCAGAAAAGGCTGCTTTAATATTGTTAACTTAGCTGATGAGGTAACAACATTTTTAATCAATTACATCTAATTTTATAAAGGTTTTTTTCTAATTGGCTTTGCAATTGAAAACTGTTGCAATTGGTAGCTGTGCTAATCATTTTTAATTAATTTATTTTTTTTATTAAAAAGTTTTACAAACAAAATTTCCAAACATTTTCTCCCCCCCCCCCCACACCCAATCCCCCTTCCAACCCCCCTCCTTCTTACATCATTTTTACTTTTGCTTTTTTCGAGGGTTTTTTTTCCTGGTTTTTTCGGGGCTGCTCTTTTACCCCTTCCTTTTACTCCAACCTTTCTTCCCCTACTCCCCCTCCCTTCCTTCCTTCCTTCCTGCTTCACTCCTTCTCTCTCCTACTTCCCATTCTCCACCCCCACTCCTCTCCTCTTCCCACCTTCTAACCTTCTCCTCCACTCCTCTTTCCCCTCCCTCTTCCTTCTCTCCTTTTCCTTTCCTACTCTCCTTTCCGCTCTCTCTAGTCCTTCCCCTCTCTCTAGTTGTTTCCCTTTTCAATACGATCTAAAGTGGTATTCGAGCAGCCCCGATTTTCCAATTATGTTTACATTTATATAACATCTTTTCCCCAACCCATCCAACCCCCCACTAATCATTTTTAATTTAAAAGCCTAAGAGTATACTTTCATTCACTGAACTATTAAGTTCGCAAATTGTGGTTGAATCTAAGGCATTGGCAAACTAATATTGAGAGGGCCGTGTCTTCAGATAGTTAGGTACCAAGTCATGTAGGTCTTTAGAAGTATGGATATGTGTCTTGAATCAAATTTAGAATAGCAAGTACAGCTCTTTCAGAATGAGCATAATGTGATTCCACATGGCTATATCAGTTAAAGTCCATGTAGATATACAACGCTAGATGGAGCTTGTGGAGCACCTTCAACAGTAGCTCAACATATATCACATCATAGTAGTCCAAACAGTTTTGTTTTTTTTTAGTCAGACAATCCTCCAAGTAATAATAAATCTAGTACTAGAAGCTGATGCCCAGGGTTACTCACTATTGTTCTGTAATACAAGAGGCACTTGTGCTGGACCAAGATTTTGGAATTCTACTGTTCAGGGATATAGACATCCTTTGCAATCTCAATGGTCACAGCTATGAATTACGTTTTTATTTTTTAAAAAATGACTTTAAATTGAGGTTTGAATTAATATAATTACTTTTGATAGTTTTTCTTTACTGTTCACCATCAACGATACTTGGACATGTTGATTCAACAATATGAATTACCTGATTATTTTGAGCTGCTCTTTGTTGCCAGTATATAACATATGAAAGTATACTTTTTCAGTTTTTCCCTTCCCCTAAATAATAGAATTATGAGGAATTTCTGCCCAATTTCTGGAAGGCAAAATCTTTTAATTCATTTTTGTGTTGTCTTTTGATATTTCACAAAAATGTAAAATTGGATCCAATTATTTAGGCTGTGTAGTCCAATCCTATGTTCAGTGCAGGGATCAAAATTAAAGCACCCTCAACAAATGGCTGTGATTAAATACATCCAGTGAAAAGCCAATGGTCAATGGATGGTTAGTATTGGACCAGGACCAAGGATACCCAGGTTAAAGTTCATCTTACTTCATGATACATTTTTCCTCCATAGATTTATCCAAACTCTTTTTAAAACCATCCAGGTTAATGGCCATCACCACATCCTATGGAAATGACTTCCATAGATTAATAATGTGCTATATCCATGATTCCCAAACAAATTAATCACAGAATATTCAAAACATTTTACAATTTTCTCATTGGAACTTGTTCAAGGCCCTGAATCATATTGGTTGCCCTGTACTGTCTTTTTCTAGCTCTGTTATATTCTTTTTCAAGTGTGATGGCCAAAACTATATGTAAGATGGTATTCCGCATGCAGATATATTATAGTTTCGTATAATAAAATTACAATTTAGACAATTTTGTTTTCAATTCTTTTCCAAATGATTCCTAGCATGAAATATACCATTTCCATGATTTGGTTGACTGAATCAACATTTTCATTTTGCTACCTGTAATGATCTCAACATATATTTTCTTCATTAGATAAAGAGAGTAGATTAGATACGTGAGGTTATATAAAATTTGCAAACTTGGCCACATCACTAACTAACCAACCTGTAATTCAAGAACATGTTTGAAAAACTTTTAACACTGATCCCAACACAAAACCATGAGAATCTCCATTAATGACTTGGTGAGGATTAATTGCAATTTAGTTTACATCTTGGGGAGATCGCACCACAGTTGAGATTAGCATCAAGAAGCTAAGACTGGACACTGGATAAAGAGTGAAACCAACCTATCTGATCTCTAGACAGCTTTTCCCCATGGCTTAACTGCAAAGATGGATATTTTTGTGATTTGATCACAAGTTGAGCAACCGCATGCAGGATTTCTATCTTTCTTTGTAACTGTGATGCAGCCAATATTGGTACTAGAACCCATCAATCCTGATTTCTTAATGATATTTGGATATAATCCTGCCTGAGAGAGGTTTCCTTTTGCAACAGTACAGGTAGTCCTTGACTTACAACAGTTCAGTTAGTGACTGTTCAAAGTTACAATAGCACTGAAAAAAGTGACCTATGACCGTTTTTTCACACTTTCGACCGTTGCAGCATCCCCATGGTCACGTTATCAAATTTCAAATTTGGCAACGGACTCATATTTATGATGGTTGCAGTGCCTTGGGGTCATGTGATCAATTTCTATGACCCGACTAGCAAAATCAGTGGGGAAGACAAATTCACTTAACCATGTTACTAACTTAACAACTGCAGAGATTCACTTAACAGCTATAGCAAGAAAGGTCGCAAAATGGAACAAAATTCACTTAACAAATGTTTCACTTAGCAACAGAAATTTTGTGCTCAGTTGTGGTCGTAGGTAGAGGACTACCTGTACTTCTTGGTTGTTTTCATGTGGGATGATTACAAATTTAAAAGAAGTAAGTTGTGTATACTTAGCAAAAAGCTTAATAAGGAATGATATAAAAATTAAAAACAGGTGAGGAAGATTACTTTAAAAAAAGAATACAAAATGCATTTTAAATATGCTAACTGAATCTCTAATTGACAAACCTGCCATGGGAATGCTATTTCTTTTGTACATAATTTGTACATTGTATATAATTGGCGGGATTTAAAATACATCTTTTAAAATACAAAAGATTAAAATAATTTGAAAAGACTGAGTATTAGGCTGTAACTATGGAAACAATGATGTGACATGTGCCTGCAATTACAACTCCCTCCTTCACAAGGAGTGAAGTTTGTGCTTATCATGTGTTTAACATACACTTTCAAATAATGACAACACAAAAAATAGCAAGAATGGAGGCTAGAAAGGTTTTTCAGAACAACCATTAGAGAAGGATGATAAGATAAAGTGATTCCTTTAAGATTACTTCAGTCAAAGTTTGATGAATTGAGATCCGTCACTTGAAGCCAAATTCGCAATCCTTGAAAAAAATATAAAGGAAAGGCTTAATAAAATGGAAAATTCTTTAAAACAAATGTTGAGATATAAAACAAGTTATTGATAGGATGGAAATTTTGGAGAGTAAATCAAAAGTTAGGGATAAGAGATTTTGGAGAGAGTTGAATAATCTGTCTGCTGGAACTTGAAAAGAATTCTGTGATTTAGCATTATTCCAAAAAGTTCTGATGAAGCATTGGCATATTTGTTGGACTGGGAAGAGGAGACCAAGGCAAAGATTGACAAAGTTATTGAATAAATTCGTGTTTTGCAAGAATGAGAAACGTTCTAGGCAGTGGTGGATTGCTCCCGGTTCGCACCAGTTCACAAGAACCGGTAGTAAAAAATTTTAGTAGTTTGGAGAACTGGTAATAACATTGGCTGGCCATGCCACCGAACCCGTCCCCGGCCCGGTCGCCGCTCACTTACCCTGCCCACCTCATCAGAGGCTTTTTTTTTTTACTTTTAAAAGCATTTTTTCTACAACCTCTTTGGCTGAAAAAAATGCTTCTAAGTGTTAAAAAAGAAAGCCTCTGATGATCGCGCAGCTCAGCTGGGATCTCAAAGACTTCTAAAAGCATTTTTTTCTGCAACCTCTTCAGCCGAAGAGGATGTAGGAAAAAAAATGCCTTTAAAAGCCTCTGGCGATCCCAGCTGACTTGCCTGATCGTCAGAGGCTTCTAAAAGCATTTTTTTCTGCAACCTCTTAAGGTTGTAGAAAAAATGCTTTTAAAAGTTTTTTTTTTTAAAGTTGGCCATGCTCACCCAGTCACATTACCCCCCACAAGCCACACCCACAAAATAAGCCGTGCCTACAGAACTGATAGTAAAAAAATTTAGAACCCACCCCTGGTTCTAGGAGTTGTTTTAGTGCACTTTGAGAGGGAAAAAAAGGGATCAAGGTTTGCATCACCATTCCAATAGAAAATTGAAGATTGATAATGCAGATATAATTATCTTAAAAGAAACTGCTTTTAGAAGTTTACGTAAGAGAAAGTCATTCTTTTTATAGTTGATAGATATGAGTTGGAACTCAAAAACCTGGCTATTAAGATCTCTAAGTTTGAGATTATACATATTTTCTGACTCAAATCCTGTGAGTTTGATTTTTTAAAAAGGAAATCTACCTCTTTCATATGGAGATTAAATGAAATGATATTTCAAAAAAATGTTAAATTGTGGAAAATTTATAAATTTTATAGAATTTATAATTTATAGAATACTTTAAAAACCACTTAAATAAAGATACTGATTTAAGAATGGTTTGGAAAACAAAGCTTTTATTAGAGGTTATTTCATGCAACATAATACTGAATGTAAAAAGAAGATTCAAGGTCTCCTGGCTATTTTGGATGAGTGAAAAAGAAAAGAGGAAGAATGAAAGAACTTGCCGGAAAAGATCAGCATTTCACATCAAATTAAACTTTTACAGCAACAATTATTTATATTAACAGTAAGAGAAATGGAAATAGATGTGAAATATGCTAAGCAAATGATTTTTGAATTTGTGAAGAAACTAGGAAAAGGTTAGCAGACATTAAGAAAAAAAATAATTTTGAAACTTCAAGAGAGAGCTACTGTATCAACAGACTATGTGGCAATTCAAAAACTTCTTATCAGTATTATTCTAACTTGTATGAAGGACATAATATTCCCTTGGAAAAAATAGATGATTACTTTAAAAAAAATTTAACAACACTTACAAAGAACCAAAGACAGATTACAAAGGGACCTAGAGTAGTACCCCGATACCCATTGTTAATTTGTTCTGGGAAGGGCGATGAGTCAATGATAATTACCAAACAAATTTTTCCCATAAAGAATAATGTAAGTCATAAGGCAGTGACACCGACAAGTTCTTGCTTGTGTGTCAAGACAACATTTTTGGTCAAAATGCATTGAGTACCAAATTTGATGAGTTTTGAAGCAGTTGAGTACCTGGTACCACTGTATAACAATAAGGGAGGTTTCTAAAGCTATAAAAAAATATTAAACCAGGAAAAATGACCAAATGGCTTACCAGGTTCTTATCACAAATGCTTTGATAATGAACTTTTATCACCCCTCCAAAATATAATGAATTTTATACTACAGAGAGGAAAGAGGCTAGAAACCTGGAAACAGGCTAATATAGCATTAATACATAAAGTGGGACAATATTTAACATGAAATTATAGGCAAATATTATTGACTTATCTATAAATTGCTTACAACAATTTTAGCAGAGACTGAAAATAATTTTGCAAGAATTTATTCATAAATATCAATGTTGATTTTTACCAAAAAGGCAGTGAAAAGATAATGTTAGAATGGAATTGGATATTATATAATACTTGGAACAGCATAATGAAAAACAAGGTTCACTAGTTTGTATAGACGCAGAGGCAATCTTTGACAATTTATTTTATTTATTTATTAATCAAATTTGTATAGCTGCCCATTTTATCAAAAGAAGTTCTAGGCAATGCACAACAATCATTTTTGCCTTTTTTATTTAAAGCTTTAGAAGATTTGAACTTTGGAGATAATTTTATGAAGTGGGTAAAATTGTTTTATAGATCACAAAAAAAAGCAGCAAATAATGGAGATTTAACAATATTTTTCATATATAAAAAAGAATAATGCACGGCTGTCTTTAGAAGAGCACATGACGGCCGTGGCCAGGGGGGCTTTTTATCAGGTTCGCCTGATACGCCAGTTGCGCCCCTTTCTGGATCGGGACTCCCTACGCACAGTTACTCAAGCACTCGTCACTTCCCGCCTAGACTACTGCAACGCTCTCTACATGGGGCTCCCCCTGGGGTGCACCCAGAGGCTGCAGTTAGTCCAGAACGCGGCCGCGCGGGGGATTATGGGAGCGACGGGGCGCTCCCATGTGACACCTCTCCTGCGTGAGCTGCACTGGCTTCCTGTGGTCTTCTGGGTGCGCTTCAAGTGTTGGTAACCACCTTTAAAGCGCTCCATGGCTTAGGGCCAGGGTACTTGCGAGACTGCCTTCTGCCGCCAATAGCCTCCCACCAGCCGGTTTGCTCGCACAGAGAGGGCCTCCTCAGGGTGCCGTCGGCCAGACAGCCTGCCCCACTTACCTTTCAAGCTCCGCCGTGTTCCTTGCCGTTGTGTCCAGGGAAACACGTTGTAAAAAAAAACAGGAACGCGATGGCAAGGTTCAACATACCAGTGCAGCCACGAGCAGCAGGACGCCAGCTGTGCCGGTATGATGAAGCTCAATGCAGTGCTGCAGTTCGTGTGTGCAATGGCACAATAAGCCTTGCAGAGTCCTGCTCCACCAGGCAGCAGCAATGGCGGGACACGTCAGGGCAGCGGCGGGAAGAACAAGGAGGGAAGGTGACGACGGGACATCCAGTCCCACACTTGTTGCCTCCTCCATCCCAAAAATACCCCTCCCCCCGGTAATAAGGCCAAGCTCTTATTTTGGGGTTCAAAAGAAAATAAGGCCCTGTCTTATTTTCGGGGAAACACGGTATTACAAGATGCTAAAAGAAAGAGGAGATTTGAAATTATATTTTGCAGCTTGTTTATAGTGTGGATGAAAGATTGGTTGATGCTGACAAATAGGTTATTGGAGTTAGAAAGAGATAATTTGAGGTTTGGGTGGCATGATGATTTGTGGTATGATAATTAAAGTTAATGTCAATTTTAAAAGTCATTTTGTTAGACGTGCCATATTCAGAGTTGCGTCATTATGTTCTGCCCAAGCTATGGATCCCAAAGAACACAGCACACACAAAGTTTGTACAAAACTTAAATTTACTAAAATAATTCCGTCTTTTCCAAACAAAGGCTGTTAATAAACTTCCTTAACAGCCTACAAGAAAACAAAGATAAAGTAATCAGAATCTTACTAAGGTTGGCAGAAAGCCCAGAAACAATTTGCAGAGAATCCAGATGCGAAGGAGAATGAACTTAATTTGTTCCCTACAAATTGCTTCAGTCGGTGTTCCTCCTTAAATAGGCTAAGGCCAATTAGCCCCAAGCCTTACTCTCAAGGAGACCTCCTCCTGAGGAACCACTCCTGCCTTTTGGCAGCTCTGCGCACCCATGCATCGAGAAGAGGCTCCTCCTCTTCGTCCTCTTCATGCTTCTGGAAGTTCTGAAGGCCCTGGCTGAATCCCTGCCTCTGCCACCACATCTTCTCCAGCCTCCTCATTGTCTGACTCAGGTGCAAGCTGCACAGGCTGCTGGCACAGCACCACACCAGGCTCCTTGCTGTCAGAATCAGCTACAATCCGCACAGGACGCTGATGGGCCACAACACATCATCACTGAAAATATGGAATAGCTATAAATCCAGGTTGTCTCTGAAAATACCTCGATGGCTCTCACCATAAGAAACATATTGTATAAGAAATGAAAACTAAATATAAATGGTTAACCTATGGTGACATATTAGAATTTTCTCAGGGAGATTTAAAAATAATATCAATACCAGATTTCACATCAGAAGAATATACATGTTACTGGCTTTGTTATCTACAATTATTGGAAAGATTTAGATAAAAGGATTTTTGTGTTTTGAACATTGTAAGACTGAATTTGAAACATGATGTATAAATAACATGTTTTTGTTAATATATACATAAAATTTTATTAAAATTTGAAACAGAAGAAGAATGAATGTATAATAAAATTGTGTAAAAACTTTGGCTATAACATACAAATTGAACAGTGGGAGAATATACAGTATGTTCTTGAAATTCACATAGAATTAAATTGAAATTCAGAGTTATAATTTTAAAGATAACTTTTATCAAAGGATATATTGTTGGCATTTGTCACTTACAAAATTGTCTCAAATTTATAAGAAGCTTCAAATTTATACTGGAAGAAATTTTTTTTATCACGCTTGGTGGACATGTAAAAAAGCTGAAAAAATGATTCAAATGCATAATTAATTCAGAAGATTTTAAAGATTAATATAAAGCTGAAGCTAAATATGTTTCTTTTGGGAATAATTGACTAAAAGTTAGAAAAATCCCATGGAATTTTGTTTTTATATATAGTAACAGCAGCAAGACATTTATATGTATAATGGCGGAAAGATCTAATATTACTCACAATGGAAGAGTGGATGGTAAAGATGATGGAGCTTGCTGAAATGTCAGAACTGACAGATTTAATTGGAGAAGATACTGATTAATTTTAATGCTGTTTGGAAATCCCTCTTGCACTTTTTGTGTGAAACAAAAAAAATGAAATTATGATAAATCAATTTGATGATTAGAAAAAATAGTAGGTGATAGAAAAATTAAAGCTATGTTGCAATCTTAGAATAAATGGTCAATTCAAATGAATACATATAACTATTGTAAAATAAAATCAAGTCATTTCTTCCCTCTTTGTTTTATATTTGCACTTTGGGTTTTATTTTTTCTGTTTTTGTCTAATTATGAGCTTTTAGTTTTTTTGCTTAAAAATTTATAAAATTATCATTAAAAATATTCATTTTTTGCTTCTCTCCACTAAGAAAACTGCCCATTTACTCTTATTATTCTGTTTTTCATTAGTTTTTTGGTAACAATTCATAAAAAGACAGGTTGTCTTAACTCATGGTATGAGCCTTTGAAAAGATACCTCAAGAAATGTTATTATATCCCTTTTTAATCTTTATTTATTTTCAGAACTAAATATGCCCAGCTCATTGAATTTTCCTTCATAGGTCTTAATTTTTAGTTCCCTAGTCATTTTCATCAATTTCTTCTACACTTGTTCTAGTTTCTCGTAATCTTTCCACTGGAGTACTGAAAGAGGGGTTTTGAACAAAAATAAATACATTGAACGATTATTTATCTTTTTTGTTCAATTTTTTTTATAAACAACATAACAGTGGCAAATATATCCAACACACTGCTGTCCATTTAGAAGATCCATCCTGATGGGACATAGTTTCAGGCAATAAAACTCCTAAAGCAATCCCCAGATTGTTGGAGGCAATATGCTGACTCTGTAAACCACTTAGAGACGTCTGTAAAAGCACTGTGAAGCAATATATGTCTAACTGCTATTACTATTGTTATATGGAGCTTTCAGAAACTTTCAGTTAATGAAAAGATTTATTTCCTTAATCTATGATAATTGCTTTAGTTACTCATACACATTGTGGCTCAATAGCATAAAGTCCTGGAATCAAGTGGAGCACCAAGTGGAGCAAATGTTTAACTGTAAAGTTATGTCCACATCAGAAATGCCCAATGGTATTTTTAATGGGAGAAGATGGAGCATTAACTCATTTTTGTCCTATGATTTTTATTTTTATATTAAAGAGCACATAGTCTGGTGGTACTTTAATGACTAGCAGATTTTATTACGGCAAAGGTTTTCTTGGTTCCATGATCCAGTATTCGAAGATGGAAGGTGGATTACCTGGATAGAAGTAAAATATTCATAGTTCAATTCCTTTTTGAAGAATACACACCCATAACCACTTCCCAGTCTTACCTTTTGCCCTGCTATGCTAAATCCCATTCTTAGCTTCCAAGCCCAGACAGGTTTGACCAGATTTAACATATGTACTGAGACAAAATGCGTAGCAAAAATGTAAAGCCAAATATTGTTTATACAATTTTGAAAAAAAATTCCCTAAATGAATAAGAAAATCCCAGACACTATGAAGGTTTCTAGGGAAGTGACTATATTTGTCTTTTGCAAAATCAGTTTTAGGATTACCAGAGATCAACACACTTCCTATTGCATAACCTTTGGTGGCTAAGATGGACTGTGATCCAACAAAGCGTTCCAATAATTTAATTTTAAAGATAATCTAGGTGCCACAGGGCTGTTTGTCGTTTCCGAAACATATACATAGCTTTCACTGTTAAATGGTCAAAACTCTCTCTTCCTATAAAGAGCTCCCATCTTTCTTAACATCAAACTTCATGGCAGTTTTAACAAAGTTTGGATTGTCCAAAGAAAGGTACTTTCCAGTTTTTCAGTTTTGCCATTTTTCCTCTAAAAGAGTCCACAATGTTCTCTTTTTATTACGTTCGTTTCTACGGTACCCGAAACAAGCCCTAGCTGTGTAAGTGAAATCAATAGCGCCCTCCCGTTTTCAATTTCAGGCGTAATATTTCATAAACTTCCCGCCTTCTCATACATATTTAAAGCGGGAGGGCGGTCCAGGCAAGAGAAAGATGCCTCGCATCCAAATGAAAGCTGCTGATCGCTGACGCGCCATCACACCACGAACCGCTCTGTCCGCTGATTGGACGGTGGAGACCTGGTCTCATGGACAACCAGCCGCGCGCGGCGGTGGCTCCTCGCAGGTGGATGGGTGGAGTTCACAGAAGTTAGAGTAAGATGGCGCCGGTTGGGGCTCTAAGCCCGGAGAACCCGAGTTGAAGCAGCAATCCCCGCCTGGGAAAGGGTTAATGCGGGGGGTGTCGCCGCTCCCTCTGACGAGGTGACTCGCCCTCTTACGAGGTGACTCGCTGTAGCTGAGTCGGACGCGCCTCGCCGGCAATGGAAAACGGCGAGCTGAGCGGCATGGAGACTATGGAGACCCTGACGGAGCTCGGCGACGAGCTCACACTGGGCGATATCGATGGTGAGTGCGCACGAAGCGGCCGCTCGGCTGTGCCCACTATCGCCCCCCTCAGATACAGCAACCGCGGAGGAAAGGGAAGGCGCTGCTCGGTGCGGACCCGACCCAGAGGGGCGAAGTGCCGCTAAGTGTATTTGCCTGTCGGCCACAGATACACTACTATGCCCCTGTTTAAATGGCTGGGGATTTCCACAGCAACCTCACACGTGAATTGGCAGGTGTCGCCCAGTGCGTGTAGCATGCAACGCCCTAGTTGTTAGTTTTCTGTGTCCCCTTCAACTCATCCAAATTCAGATGCCTATCATTTAGGATAGGAAATTTGAGTGTTAATTGTTTACATTAAATTGCAGGTATGCTTGTGATGCCTCCTTGCTTCAGAATAAATATACTGTTTCAACATTGGTGTGTATTTGTATATATAGGGCAACACTGTGTATCCTTATTTGGAAGCAAGTTCCCTCAAATTCAGTTGCCTTTATTATTTAACATTCACACCTAGGACTCTCTTAGATCTATGCCAGCTCTAAACATCTCAAAATGGGCTTAGAGGACAAAAATAATATCTAGAATTGTGGGTGTTATCAGAAGCCCTTGTGCATTTCCTTGTGTATTAGTGAAATAGTTTGTTTCAGTTGTATTTCTTGGCATGTGTTATTGACACTTATAAAATATTGAGTGCATTCATCTACAAAGAACAGGTTTATATGTGAACCTATGATTTGTGGGTGCTTGGGACTGGAGGTTTTATGAAAATTTTATTTAAGAACATCTATATGGCCACCCAACACACACACTCATTGACTCCTGGCAGCTTATAAAGATTAAAAACCCAATATAAAAACAATAAAAAAGTAATAACCTCCCATCCCGGTAGTGACAACCATCAATCAATCAATCAAATAAGCCACTTGGTCTATCTGCATCAAAATGGTACAATGGGGGGGGGGAGAGTTTATCATTTTGGCAGTCAAAATTAAGTGTACAAGATATTTTTTAACATGACTGAATAGAATTGATATTTTAATCTGTCAGATACATACTAGCTGTTTGTCTCTTAACATTGCTTCTATTTTTGTACTTATTGATAAATTTGGCGTTCTTTGGGCATAACCTGAATGAACAATTATTTTAATCTGATATCTAATTTAAGTGTAATATAATAATCGTAGTTAATGTATGTTCAGTGAAACCATAGTTTAGCAGACCTGGACCACCTTCAATGAGTCAAATCTGCCGATTTGCATTATGACATCATACAAATGATGTATGGAGTCTTTGGTGCTCTCTGAGCTTGTTTGTTTTCATTACCTAACTAGGTAACATTTTCAGTCCTAGAAGAGAATTGGGTTTGCTCTCTGTTATATTGTAGGAGTGGGTAATAAAATGTCTGCAAGAAAACAACCAAGCTCAGAGAGCACCAAGGACTCCACAGTTCAACAATGAATTACAAATATTCTTTTCTGTTGGTAACAAGTGACATATTTTGTGTAATTGGAATGATGATACCATACATAAATGATGCATTATGCAAATTACTCATTATGGTCTATTTTATGTTTAATAGATATTGGTGAACAGTGACATCTTCTCACCTAATTACTGTTAAAAATAGCTATCTGTTATATTAAATATAATAATGTGATGGCAACTTTTAGACACACAGAAAGATAGACCAAAGCTTTTAGAGCAGTGATGGCTAACTTTTTCTGGGCCAAGTGTCCAAAGCGTCCGGACCCCCAAAATGCAATGTGCGTGCAGCCCCCGCACATGCGCCCCACGCAAGCGCCCCTCTGCGTGCACCCAACCACACAACTTGCACATGTGTGTGCGCCCCCCCCCCCACATGCACAGCAGAGACCCGACGACTGGCTGGCTGGTGGGAGGCGCACGCGCACACGTAGCGGAGCTGAACTGGGGTGAAGGCTCACGTGCCCACAGAGAGGGCGCTGCATGCCACCTGTGGCACGCGTGCCGTAGGTTCACCATCACAGTTTTAGAGGCTGCATATAGTCATGAGGTCTCGGGTTTAAACAGGAAAAAATGCAGTATGTACCAAAATTGCCTGAATATAAGAAACATATTAAAAACTAATACCTCAGGCAGGCAAAGAAACCCCTGATTAAGATGACTAATATTAACATTAATATAGTTATTCTCTCTTGGATTCATATGTTGCTTCTGTGTTCCTAATTTTTATAGCTTATTTTTTCCAGTGACATTTGAATTAATCTAAATTTAAAATCCTAAAGTACAATTTGGGCAATTAATGCCTCGTCTTTTTTGCCCAACTTTTAAAAAGATGCTACAATTTGTTTTCTCTACCCAGTTTTAGCATGAATCAAAATATTATTTCTTAACATTAACATTTGAATTTTCTTTTCCTAAAAAACAAATTTCTGCTTGTAGTGATTTGACTCACTTTTACACATTTCTGATTCCCCTTATGTTTATTCACATATTTTCATGTATTTATGTGAATGGAGAATATATTTTGTTTGCTAAAGAAAAATACGTTTGTACTTAGAATGTAGCTTTTGAAGTTAAAGTACTTAATCAAATAACTGAAAAGGAGTAGAAAATAGAAACAAGTGTTAAAAACAAGCATTATGTTAGATGTGTTTGTTTTATAAATTGCTGAGTTTGGGAAAATTTTTACTTGGTGCCAGCAAGCCTATACATGAGGTCCTTGGGTTATGTCCACTTGTTCAGCAACTGTTCAAAGTTACAGTGATGGAGTACAAACTTGAAGTTGTGGCCATTGCAGTGCCCCAGAAGTCATGTGATTGCGTTTCAACTGGCTTGGCAACTGGCTTGCAGTTATGATGGTTGCAGCATTCCATGATCATGTACTTGTCATTTGTGACCTTCCTTTGATGGCTTCCCACAAGCAAAGTCAATGGGAAGGCAGCAGGAGTTGCAAGTCACTCTTGCTTCCACTACTTTTTCTCCCAGAAGCCCCCAGGCAGCATGGGAATCTCATGCTTTGCAGCACTTGCCCATGGACCTGCCATCCCGCTGCACACTTGCACCCACCCACATCATTTGCCAGCACTTTCTAGGAGAGTATTCAATGTTTCTTGCCTTTGCTCAGGTTTCTGTTAAAGTGTTTTGTCCTTGACATAGACAATATGATTGGTGTGGATAGTCTATAGCAGTGTTTTTCAAATTCGGCAAATTCCAGGTGTGTGGACTTCAGCTCCTAGAATTCCCCAACATGCTGGCTGGGGAATTTTGCTAGGGAATTCTGGAATGACTGGAGAATTGTCAGAGTTGAAAAGTCCACACATCTTAAAGTTGGCAAGTTTGAAACACAGTGCTCTAAAATATAGTGCTTTCTGAGTAATCCTGTTTCAGCATTACTTATGAATGTAATGATTCTGTAAGCGTTTTGGTGATGGGTTCTTATCATTTGGAGACCAGCAGAACTTGTGCTCTTTGTATGTTCAGTTTTGGGGAGAGCTCAACTAGCTTCAACTCTCATTGTTTAGATGATAAATTAGGATTTGTTACCTGAGTGTTACTTTGCTCCATAACATACATCTTCACAAGAAATGGGGAGTCTTAAGGGAGAAAGTACAAAAGCAATGGGTTTATGGAAAATACGTCTCTGCTATTACTGTTCAGGAGAGACATGGATCAAGAAGTCTTAGATCAAAAAGACATGACAATGTCCGGTCTGGAAAAATATTTCAAATTCCTAGAATGTGCCACATTTTAAGAAGTTCTCTCCTGATTTTGTTTGAAAAAATATTTATTCCTAGGTTTTGTTTTTCTGAAGAACACCTTTTCCTATTTATTACTATTTTTTCTATTAAGCAGCATATTCAGAGGTGAAAAGCTATTTAGAACAAATATTTTTAGCATAAATACAGAATAGATTCCTACCATTTTTTTTAGAACAGAAGTGAGCTTGTTTAAATAAGAAGCATACTTATTTAAATACGTAATTATTGTTTTGTTTACATTTTTAAAACTACGAGAAGCTGTTTTTGCATGCCAAATAAAAATGTTTACATATCTTTTAAAACAATATAATTAGGTTGACAATTAGGTTGTCAAACCTGGATTGTAAAAATTCTGATGACTGCGAAATATCAGCAAGAAAATCAACTCTTTCCTGCTGTCTAATGTTTAGGTTTTTGCAGCCCAGATCTGGTAGCCATAAAATGAACACAACTTTCTTTTTAGCAATCAAATCATGTTGATTTCAGGTGATAAATTGGCAATGAGTTTTTATTTTAACCGTAATGGTAATAGTTGTTGGATGTTTCTGAAGTAAATTGATAAGTTTCCAAAATCTACAGCCTATATTTCCATTACCGATACTTAGATAAAGGAATCTCTTTAATGGGAAACTATTAACTTTGAAATCTTAAAAGTCTTTAAAGGCTTAATCCAGTCAAATGTTGAACAAATCCTTGGATCCTAAGGATTAGAAGAATGTTTCTCAGCCTCAGCAATTTTAAGATATATGGACTTCCAACACCCATAATTCCCCAGCCAGCCATGCTGAAATAATCTATTATCCAGAATTTTCCTCTTTGGCTTTCATAGTTGTGGTATTTTAAAAAATGGAGAGTGATGATGCTTTTATGGAATTAGATATGTCTTCTAAGTTGAGCTCTGTCAAGTGAGTAGAATTTTTGTTTTCATTTGGTCCATTTTTTTTGCTTAGTAAGTTTCTGCTATATATTACATATACTGTATATACTCGAATATAAGCTGAGTTTTTCAGCACATTTTTCAGGCTGAAAAAAGCCCCCTCGGCTTATATTCGAGTCATGAAAAAAATGCCTTTTTTCCTGCAACGGTTTTGGCTCCCTGGATTGCTGGCAGACTTGCTAAAGCCAAAATGGGGTGTGGGGGGGGTGCGCCGCCCCTCCTCCGCGCCCCTTTTTGGTTCCCAAGAGTGGCAGGCAGGCTTGCTAGCGGCATGACGGGGGTGCCTAGCAAGACTCCCTGCAGCCCCCTGGAAGCAAAAACGGGCTGGGGGGTGGCTTAAAGGGAGAAAGAAACAAAGAAATCCTCACTGTTTAAGGAGATCCCATGTGCACTGAGCTTGAGTTGAGAGCTGATTGTAATTGAGAGCTTCTTGTAATTGGCTGCTAGCTAGCCTTGCTCAGGCTAAGCCAGGAGTGGGTTCTCCCAGCTTGGCTGTCTCAGGAATTCTGGGAGTTGAAGTCCACAGGTTGTAAAAGGGCCACATTTGTCCACCCCTGGGCTAAGCTAATCAGTAGTGGAGCTCTAAGAATGCCAGATGAGAAGGAGAAATGGAGGGAGAAAGAAAGAGAGAGAAGAAAGAAAGAGAGAAAGAAAGAAAGAGAAAGAAAAAGAAAAAAGAGGGAGAGGCTTGAACTTGCCTGAAATTAGATCAAGCCAGTGACTGGGTGGGCGTGGCTAGCTGGTCATGTGATATATGTGTATAGGTACTACTCAGAGGGCTGAAAAAAGTAATTTCTGACAGGTCCTCGCACTTCTGACCGGTCCTCACACTTATGACCATCCTCACATTTATGCCCGTGCAGCATTCTTAACAACCATGTCACTCATTTCACAACTGCTACTCTTCACCATGGTGACAAGATAGGGCAAAAATGTAAAATGTGAGGACAGTCGTAAGTTTGAGGACTGGTCACAAGTGCGAGGACCAGTCAAAAATAACTTTTTCAGCCCTCTGAGTAGTCCATATGCACAAAAGGACTACCCAGAGGGCTGAAAAAAGTGATTTCTGACAGGTCTTCGCACTTATGACTGGTCATCATTTATGCCCATTGTAGCATTCTTAACAACCGTGTCACTCATTTCACAACTGCTTCTCTTCACCATGGTGACAAGATTTTTGTTTTTGTTGATCCTGTTTTCCACTTACAGAGCTAGTTTACTGTTTTTCTTTGAAATCAATATTCAAAAACATTTAACCTACTGATGCCTCAATTAATGTAATTTTATTGGTATCTATTTTTATTTTGAAATTTACCAGTAGCCGCTGCATTTCCCACCCCTGGCTTATACTCGAGTCAATAGGTTTTTCCAGTTTTTGGGGGTAAAATTGGGTGCCTCAGCTTATATTCGGGTTGGCTTATACTCGACTATATACGGTATCATTTAATTGAATCTAATCTTCAGTCCTTTTTCCTGGAAATAGCTCATATTGATTTAACTTGATGGAGACAGCAGAATAACAAATGAGGCAGAAAAAATGCACATGGTCGAGTATTTGTGCTCTAAACATTTCCTTGATACTATTACAGAATTTTAAGTTGTATTACTTAATAATTCTTCAATTACAGGATTTATTTTCTAAGTTTATTGCATAGAAAATTAGTAACTTTTTAGTGTTTGTGATAAGTAGAAATTAGCAATTTGGGATTAGTGGTGGGTTGCTACTGGTTCAGTTCGGATCTTGTGAGCCGGTAGTAACAGCAGCGGGAGGCTCCGCCCAGACGTCATCACGGACGCTCTGCGTATGCACAGAAGCTTCTGCGCATGCGCAGAAGAAGCGCGCACGCACACATGCGCGCTCCCATTGCAGACTGGTAGCAAAGGTAAGTGGAATCCCTGTTTGGGATCCCCTTATTTATTTATTTAGAGCAATTATATGGCTACTGAACTTGAACAATGCAACTCTGGCAGCATACAATAAACAAAAAAATATAAGAATAAAATAAACAATACCAACTAAAAACAAGGAACAACCATTAATTGATAATTAGGGATTCAAATTTATTATATATCTCTGGATGAGAATTCCAAACATTCAGGTTTAAATATCTAAGGAAAGGTCCATATTTTCAATTCTTTTCTAATAGGCTATTACTGGAGAAGTATAGCTGCTGAACTGAAAATGGTAACATTTTAACATCTAGTTAATAATAAGGCATCATATTTTAAATCATTTCAATTTTCCAGAAAGGTAGTTCACAAATGAGTCATTGGGATAATTTAATTGTGATGAGACGAAATCATAGATAATTGTGGCAAAACTTGGTTTCCTAAAGTATGGTTACAAATAGTTCATACCCTAATTTAAAATGAAAAGATATATGAATCTACATATACCACTTAAGCATCCAGTGATAAGGCCATAAACCGAATTTTACCCAGTCATTTGAGGAAAGTGCATCTTTCCTTAGATTCTTAGATCTAAAAGAATGCATGTCCTTGCTGTATATTTTTTTCATTTTAAGATTGATTAATTTTGAAAAGTAATCTTGCGATTTCCATTTTTGTGGTTTTTTTTAATAGAAATGCTACAGTTTGTCAGCAATCAAGTTGGAGATTTTCCAGACTTATTTTCTGAACAGTTATATGGCACATTCCAGAGCAACAATGCATGTAATGGAGACAGAATATCAGATACTTCACAGAAAGCTTACAACCAGGGACCGTTACAATCCTCTTCTCCTAGTGCAGCTTCTCCACCACAGCTTCAGTCTGTACAAGTGAAGACCTCTCAGTCAACGGGCACAATTCCTGCTCCACAACGGGCTGCACCCCCTCTTCAACCTCGCCCCCAAGTTCAACCCCCACTTCAGCAACAGACAGTGATGATCACTCCAACTTTCAGCTCTTCTCCCCAGACCCGGATCATTCAGCAACCTGTAATATACCAAAATGCAGCCACAAGTTTTCAAGGTAACTCCCATGGTCTTCAAAGCAATAAGGAACGCAATTTTATAAAGCACTAGGGTAAAATATCCTTACCTTCATCTTCACAGATGAGAATATCTGGAACACAGCATTATTTAGCACTATATCCATGTTGCCAGTGAGACACAATAATATGAAAATTATTGCAAAGTGTGTACAGGAAGTCCTTGACGTGACTGGTTGCTCGGTGACCATTCAAAGTTACAAAAGACCCTTCCCCCAAAAGATACTTACAGTCTAGTTTTGAAATTCCCATCGCTGACCCCCTCGCAGTCATGTATCCACATTTTGGGCACTCGGCAACTGTTCCATATTTACACCGTGGTAGCATCAATATGATTGGAATTGATAACATTTTTTGCTGAAATCTGGCATTTACTTCTGTTTCTGTCAAAAAATTCTTATTTCAGACAATGAATTTGCTTAACAATTGCAGTGATTCACTTAATCGGCTAAGATAATAGGAATAAAATCAGGCATGGTCACATAATGATGCACTTAATGAGCACCATAACAACCGTAATTCCAGGTGCAGTGACGGTCTTAATTCAAGGACTGTCTGTAATCTTAATTCTTTTGCAATAAGGTTTTGCTATTTGGTCAAAATATATATTCTGTTTTCAAACTGTTTACAAGAAATACAATTAAATAGCAGAGAAATACAATTAAACAGCACAATCAATAAAATAGTAAAGTTATAAAAACTCATGCTGGTAGACAAGTTTGTAATTAAAAATCAAGAATTATGATATCACTGATTAAGGCAGTACTGTCCTAATGTAATATTAAAACTGAATAGAAGATATTTTTGTTAGATTATGATAACTTTTAGAAAAAAAACTACAGCAATTACCTGTATGTTTTTGTTGAAACACAGCCTATCACCAAAGGTCAGAGGCTACAATTCTTAGTGTGGAAGTCATAATTTCCCTTGAGCAGTTTCAAACTTTTCTTATCTTCTTTCTAGTGCTGCAACCTCAGGTTCAAAGCTTGGTGACTTCCTCTCAAGTTCAACCAGTTGCCATTCAACAGCAGATGCAGACCATGCAAGCTCAGAGGGTACTGACACAGAGTACCAGCGGCACCATCCAGACACTAACTCCAGCGACTGTCCAGGCAGTAGCTGCCCCTCAGGTTCAGCAGGTTCCAGTGAGTTCTTTTAGTATCTTAAGGGAGTAGTATATATTTATATTCTGTTCCAAGGCAAGAAATAACTTCACTGACATAATGTTTGGCTTTTAAGCAATGAAATACCCAAAGCCCATAGGTCATTGATGGCTAAACATAAGAAAAGAAAAAGCGATTATAGTACTGGTATTGGAAAAAAATTAGTAAAGAAATTTTGGAAAGAATGGATCATGTTCTGCTATTATTATAATAAATTCAGCAGCGGTGGTTTTGGAGTTTTATAACAACAATTTTGTTAATGGATGGGGTGAGCATTACAAAGAATACATTCCTTACTTCACTTCTAATAGCTTTTATTGGGTGGAGAGTATACTCTTTAAAGCCAATTTATTAATTAAATGAAATGATTGGATTGATTGATGGAATGTCACAGTGAAAGCTATTTGTAACCTATATGAGGTTAGTAGCTGTATAATCTGGGCCTCTGGTATATATAGAAGGAAGCCTGGGAGAGAAGTATATAGAAATAATAATTATGGCTGTTTCTTGCATAGTGGGACTCTACTGTAACATAGGGACTAGTAATAACAACTTCCCATTTCTGTATTTGTTTTCATTAAATGTTTACTGTCTTGCCTCCTTCCAGGTCCTAGTCCAGCCACAGATAATCAAGACAGATTCTCTTGTCTTAACGACATTGAAAACTGATGGCAATCCTGTTATGGCTGCTGTTCAAAATCCAGCCCTGGCAGCAATAACCACGCCCATACAGACAACAGCTCTGCAGGTATCATACATAATAGGGCTCCACACATTATCTCCCAAATGGTTGCTTTCTTCCTTTTATTTATTAGGGTTCTTTCTTATTGAGATTTTTCAAACTGCATGTGAGCATTATAATCAGTGGCGGGTTCCTCCCGATTCAGCCCAGTTCGGCCGAGCCGGTAGCGGTGACGCTATTATGTCACCAAACCGGTTCTCTTTCTTCGGGAGCTGGGCCCTCCCGCCCGCCCCTGCGTTATTCTAACCTTATATTTCTTCTTTTTTCGCCCAGCTGAGAGGTGCGGCAGAGGCGATCACACGCAAAGCGTGCACACAAAGAGAACCAGTAGTAAAGCCTGTTAGAACCCACCACTGATTATAGTACATATGGTATACAGTAGTATTTCCTTGCAAAAAATGGTATATTGAGCCTATATAATCACTCTTGAAATGAAAAAGGATATCTATATTTACGGTATGTGTATGTATTGTGCACATATACTTGTTTTCAATGTAATTCCTCAGAATATATCTGTAAATACTGGGAGGAGGGAATTATAGGGGCTTACAGTTGAAAACTATTGAAAGGTCTCTTCTTGGTAACCAGTTTTTCTTTTCTTCTCTTATTTGTGTCCTCTTTATGTGTTCAAATTTTGACTTAAGTTTTTTGTGTTGCCACAGTACTATTATCTTTTGGTCTTCCAGTTTTTTCCACACTGAAATTATTTGCAATAGTGCTTTTAATATATGTTTAGGACCTCCCATCCATCCCAAAATTCTTTTTCTCTGCCAATAATATTACGTTCTCCTGCCATATAATCTTGTTTATTGTCACTCTGAATTTATTAAAATATGGTTTTGGGGAGTCCACAATATGTAGCTGATAACTCATAAAAGAAAGAAATCTATTGTTATACATTCATTTTACCCCAGTGGTCTTGATATTTTCATTTTATTATGTTTTATGCCGTGATGTAAAGTCAAAGATAGCTACCTTTTCCATTGTCATTGGAGAAACTGTCAGCAAATGTAGTCATGCATAGCAGAGTTTCTCTTTCCAGTAGACTTCAGAGAAATTAAAGTCCTAATGTCCCTTTTAAAGATGTAAAGTTTGCTTCTGGAACCACATCTCCTCCCAATAGGCTGCCGAGTGGGTCAGGAATGGGTTGATACAGTTGATCTGCCTGGAGACTGAGTCATGATGTTTTTGGCCATGCCTCCATATGCCTCTGTCAACTCCAGTTTATTTGACTCAGTCGATCTGACGAGACATATTAGCAGTTTCTCTTCAACTTTCAACTCTTTCAACTCATTCCTGACACATTGGACTTCAGGTTTCTTTCATTTACTTTCTGTGGATTATTGTGTGCTGGCCACTTCAGTCTCGGCTGGAAACGCTGCTGCCCCACCGCCCCCCCCCCCACTTCATAGCCGCTTGCCAGCTGAGAGGTGCTTTCACGATTACGCGCCACGCCGCTCCTTGAGCGAGCCACTGCAGCGCCGGATTCTCAATCAGCTGTATCAATACCTTGCCGTTTGCCAGCTGAGCAATTCCTTCAGGGCTGCTGCGTAGCGATTGCTGAGGTGGGCGCTGTCGGCCCAACTGCAGGCAAGGCGCGCCGCTCTCCTGAGCGAGCCACCATTATAGAGCATTGCCGGCAGCCATTTTGTTCAGCGCGAGCTGACTCTGACCTCGTGGGGCAGCCATTTTATTCGCTGTGAGCTACTTCAAACCTTTTGGGTGGCTATTATCAGCAGCGCGGCTTACCTGGCTACTTCCCACTTACCAACGTCACCTCAAGCGCATGCGGAGATCCTGTTCTACTACGGCTCAGGCTGTGATTGGATCTTGCACCACGTAAAAGGGAGGGGGCCCTTCAGGAGCTGGCATCTCCCAGGATCCCTGGGTAAGCCGCCCTATTAGACTTCACTGTGTGCGCTGGCTACACCGTACCCGGTACAGCCGCCACCGGTACGCCATTTACTTCATTGCAATGGCAGAGCAGCCCACCACCAGCAAAACGGCTCAGGCTTCTTCTGGCAGGAAGGCCACCTCCAAGTCTGCCTCAGGCCGCAAGGTCCAGCAACCATCCAAGGCAGAACTTAAGGACCTTCAGAGACAACAGAAAGCCTTGGAACATCAATTCTCACAGGCTGAAAAGGATCATGCTGCTCTCAATGCCCAATCCTCAATCAGCGCCAGGTCAGGTTCCCATGCTCCAGAACCAGCTGAAGACCAGGACCTGTCCAGAGCCTTGTCGCCCGAGAGAGATGACCAGAGCTCCCCTCATGACACTCCTTCTTCAAGAGGCCGTTCAAAGGGGGACCCCTTTGCTTGCTCAGTGGTGTCTCGTGATCCTCATCCTCAACCGGGGCAGGATCCTCCTAGCCTAGAATTGGGCGACTTACCTGAGGTGGTCCAGAGCCTGATTACCAGGGCCATCACCAAAGGCATTGCCATGGGCATTTGGTTCAGCCTCTCTGGCCTCAGATCTTCTTTCACGACAGCACCGTGTCTCTCCCTCTGTTAGCCTTACAGGATCTCCTGAAGCCTCCCCGACATACTCAAAGGGCAGCGTTGACATGTTCCTGGAGGAAGAGGCATGGAGGGATCCCGACCTTTCTAACGATGAAGTTGCTCTTCCCGACATTCCAGCCTTCCTGGGCCTTTTTCCACAGGGATTGTTTAAATCCTTATTATACAAGGCCAAGGTCACCTCTGGCCTAATTGACCCTGGAGCGGCTGCCTCCACCTCGACCACTACTCCAGGAACCAGCCACGGTCTTTTCTCGGAGCTGGTGACAGAACAACTCTTCATTCCTGCTCCCAAACTTTTTATTGATGTTGTTCAGAAACAGTGGACCAGCCCGGCTTCTCTGCCTACTCCCAGCAGGACAGACCATTGCAACTACAACATGGAGCCTGCGCTCGCCAACCTCTTACAGGTACCCCTCGTTGACGGCCCAGTGGCTGCCCTTTCATCCCCTGCTCCTTATCTCCCAGGGGACACATCTGAAGGCCTTAAGCCTGAAGACTGGAAATTTGACCTATCCTTTAAGAAAACACACCAGGCCTCTGCCTTGGCGATTCAGGCCGCTACTCTCTGCCTCATTCTTTAAACGCACCTTCCTGCTGTGGCTTCAACAGCCACAGTCCCGACTGCTTTCCCAGGAGGTCTATATCCATCAGGACCTCAATAAGATCATTGCTGCGGCCCAATTTTCAGCCGATGCCATGCTCAATGCTGCTAAATTCACCTCCTAAGCCCTGGCCTATGTCATGTCATGGCGTGCCAATGGCCAGCTGACCTCAGAGCCAAATGGCACCTAGCCACGGCCCCATACACAGGGACAAAATTATTCAGCGACTCTCTTGAGCTGCTACTAGTAGAAGACAAAGACAAGAGGAAGGTTATTCCACCACTAGGCGGACGGACCACAGGGCCACCCCCTATTACAGCAGGCAACCTTCCCGCTTCTCCACACAAAAGAGCAATGCCCAGCGTCCTTCTACTCAGGGCACCTTTTGCCACTAAGATAGGGGCTCCTTTCAAGACAAACCCAAATCCTTTGGCACCCAAAAGCTGCCATTTCGCGGAACGGGAAACCACCAGTTCCGTAGTCAGAAATGACTCGCTCCTCAACGCTCCCATAGGAGGCAGGTTGAGCCTCTTTGTAGACCGGTGGGCTCTCATCACGATCGTTGGGTCCTCCACACCATCAAATTTGGACTATCTCTGGAGTTCCTCTCCAGCCCCCCCACCCACTTCGTGCCATGCCCTGGCTCCAAGTCCTATCACAAGTGCAGCCTCATGGAGCTGGCCCTCCAGCACCTCTTAGACATCAAGGCGGTGGAGGAGGTTCCTCCCGATCAATGGAGGCAGGGATTTTACTCAATCCTGTTTGTGGTACCGAAATGCTCTGTGGGCTGGAGAGCAATCCTAGACTTAAAATCACTCAACACCCACCTGGTCTACCGGAGGTTCAAGATGAACTCTCTCAGGTCCATCTTGGAAGGGATCCGTCCTGGGGACTTTCTAGCCTCCATAGACCTCTCCAAGGCCTATCTCCACATCCCCATATCACCAGCTCATCGCTGATATCTCAGGTTCAGCTACGCAGGGCACCACCTCCAATACGGTGCCTTGCCATTCGGGCTGGCATCAGCACCACGCAGCTTCACAAAGATCCTGGCAGCCCTCGTAGCCCACCTAAGATCCATCTCGGTACGGCTTCAGGCCTACCTAGACGACATATTAATCCAGGCCCCTACCCTTCAGAGGGCTCAAGACGATTTATGTCTCACCTCACCTTACAGTACCTGGTCAACTCACCCAAAAGTCAGTTGTCTCCCCAAACCTGATTGACCCATCGGGGGGCCATAATCGACACCCGATTGGGACAGGTGTTCCTCTCTCAGGAAAGATGAGACAATCTCAGACTACTCACCCGTCAAATCCTCCTGGAACCGACGGTAACCCTCCTCACCTTGTCAAAATTGCTTGGAAAGCTGGCATCATGCATAAATATTGTACCCTGGGCTTGCCTCCATGCACGCAGTCTCCAATGGTTTCTGCTCCCACATCAACGCACCAGGACATCCAACTCCCTCACCAAGGTCAGGGTTCCACTATTTGTCCACCGGTCCTTACACTGGTGAACCTCTCCAGCCCTGGACAAGGGATGCATCTTCACGGACGCCCAGAGTGTCACAATTACAACATATGCCAGCCTTTACGGCTGGGGAGCCCATCTGGGCTCTCAGGTGGCGCAGGGTCATTGGTCTCCCACGGAAGCACAATCCAACATCAATTTATTGGAGCTTCGGGCAATCCATCTGACCCTAAGACACTTCTAACAGACAGTACAGGGATACCATGTCCTGATTCTCACAGACAACGTCGCGGCGAAAGCCCACGTGAACCGACAGGGCGAGACATGGTCCAAATGTTTGATGCAGGAAGCCCTCCGCCTAGGGAAGTGGGCGGAAAACCACATCATCTCCCTGCAGGTGGACCACATCACCGGGAAGTCCAACACACAGGCGGACTTCCTCAGCAGGACCACAGTGGATGCATCGGAATGGCGACTCCACCCCGATCTATTCTGAGACATATCACCGATTCGGACAACCGCAGGTGGACCTGTTCGCATCTCTCCTGAATGAGCAGCTCCCTCGGTTCTTCACGTGGTACCCCTCTCCAGGAGCGGAAAACATGCAGCTGGCCTCCCGGTCTCCTCTATTGTTGTGGCTCGCCAGTGGCCTGCGCAGATTGTGGCTGATCCTGATGAGGAGGCTGGTGTGGTGTCGCGTCAGCAGCCTGTGCAGCCGGCACTTGAGTTGGATAGCGAGGAGGCTGAAGATGTGGTGCCAGAGGCAGAGATTCAGCCAGGGCCTTCAGAACCTCCAGAGGCTCCTTCAAGTGAAGAGAATGAAGTGGAGGAGCCTCTTCTCAATGCATGAGCACGCAGGGCTGCCAAAAGGCAGGAGTGGTTACTCAGGAGGAGGTCTCGAGTGTAAGGCTTAGGGCTAATTGGCAACTCCCTTAGCCTATTTAAGTTTGCACACAGCTGGCAAACATTGCAGGAAACAACGCATGTTTGTCCGGTCGCTCGCTGAGTATTTGAGAGTGAAGTGTCCTTGTAAACCTGGTTTCTGGGCTAATTGCCAACTCTTGTAAGCCTTTATCTAATCTTTGGAATTCCTGGCAGGCAGTTAAGGACATTTTTAGTAATAGCCTACATTTGAAAAAAGACTGTAGTAAACAGAGTTGTTCGGAGTTTTGTGTGTGCTACATTTCTTGGGTTCCTTAGCTGGGGCAAAACATCTATGCCTTCCCCCCTCTGGCCTTTATACTGAGGGTAATTCGCAAGGACATAGCAGAGGCCGCGGAAGTAATTCTGATCACTCCTCATTGACCACGGAGGCCATGGTTTTTGGATCTGATCGCCGTTTCGGCATCGCACCCTTGGAGGATCCCTCTGGAGAGGATGTCTCTCAGCCAGGGGGTCATCACCCATCCGGAGCCCCAATGGCTCCACCTGACCGCTTGGCTCTTGAGGGGCTCCTCCTGAGGAAGGCGCGTTATTCTGAAAAGGTCATCCGGACCATACAAACGGACAGGAAGAAGTCAACCATCAGAATCTACAACATCACCTGGAAGGTATTTATCTCATGGTGCTCCGCACATGACATTAACCCTGTTTCAGCTTCTGTTCTGCAGGTCCTTGATTTCCTACAGGCTGGACTCGACAAAGGACTGGCGCACAACACACTCAAGCACCAGGTTGCAGCCCTTTCAATGGTTTTGTCACCCAGGGACGGCACCCTGCTGTCTCATCACCTGGACATCCACAGGTTCTTGCGCAGTGCATGCAATCTCCGTCCCACTGTTGTACACGACTATCCCACTTGCGATTTACCCCGGGTACTGCGGGCTCTCACCGAACCCCCCTTTGAACCTTTACGTACTTTGAGCCTCAGATACCTCACTCTTAAAGTGGCCTTTCTGGTGGCCGTTACATCGGCGCGGTGCATATTGGAGCTCACAGCTCGTGGCCCCCATTGGCCGCTGGATCCGGGCATGCATTGCTCAGGCATATGATATACAGGCATTACCGGCATCCAAACACATTACTGCGCAATCAATGTGCAGTACAGGCACCACCGCTGCTTGGGCCATGCAGGCCTCCCTTGAGGAAATTTACAGGGCAGCTACCTGGACTACTCCTTCGCCTTTCATTAAACACTATCGGCTGGATGTCTTCACTTCTGTGGAGGCTTCCTTCGGCAGGAGAGTCTTGCAACAGGTACACCTAGCCTTGGGGGATCCAGGCTCACGGGCTTCCCACCCTTAGGATGGGCTAGCTTGGGTATGTCCCATTCCTGACCCACTCCGCAGTCTATTGGGAGAAGGGGCGTTGGTCCTACCGTAAACGCCATTTCTCCGGGAGCTGTGGTGTGGGTGAGCCCCTCCCGCCTAGTGAGCTGGACACGACTCCTTACTAATGTTATGGCAGAGCTTCTCTTTCAGGCCTATCTTCGTCAAACAAACTGGAATTGACGGAGGCATATGGAGGTGTGGCCAAAAACATCATGACTTAGTCTCCAGGCAGATCAACTGTATCAACCCATTCCTGACCCACTCCGCAGCCCCCGGAGAAACTGCGTTTACGGTAGGACCAATGTGCCATCTCCGTGGTTTCCTTTGATTGCTATTTTCCCATCAACCAGTTTGGTCTAGTGGTTGAGGAACTGGATAGAAACAAGAGGCCGTGAGTTCAAATCCTGCCTTAGCCAAGTTGGATGACTTTGGCTAAATCAGTCTCTCTTGGCCTATCTCACCTCCTATTTTAGGAGGAGGAAGATATGTTGGATATGTTCGCTGCCTTGAGTTATTTATACAAATAATAAAGGTGGGATATAAATAAATAAAATAATAAATAAAAAAAAGTCATGGTTTCAGTTACAATTTCAAAGAGTTAGAATTTAAAAATGACCAATTTTAGAAAGTGAAGTACTCTGAGAGATAACCATTTTGTAAAAAGCCCTTTTTTTTCTCAACAATAGACTATTTTCCCTAAAGGTATCAGCTGGCACTTAATTCTGATTTCCTTTTCTGCCAGGCCAATGTCTCTTGCCCCACTGGCGTATTAAATTACGCCTGTATAACTTGATATTATTAGCTTTTTAAATTTCCTTTATTTTCTTATTCTTGTTTTTATCCATTAATGATGCATTTTGTGCTGTATAGTTTAAATTTCTTTTTTATCTTTCTGAGAATAGTTTTGTTATGGCATGGTCTATAAAAAATACATATTCTTTACAGCTTGAAAAATATGAATATTTGGACAAATAGCTGTTTAATTTACAAAACAGGTGAGAACCTGGTCATATTCTGAAAGCATTTTATTTGCCCAGTATGCAAGTGGCTAGAAGAACATTTACATACCTAAGAAGAGTTTTTTTAGGTTAGGAGACTTTCTTATTCTTATCTCATATCTCATCCAGTCTTTTCTGTTCATAGTTCTGTCTTTGCAGTTGGAAGCCACTGATCATGATTTTTATGAGAAAGCGCAGTGCCATTGTCACTATGTCTAAATAGTGGCATTATTACTCCACTGGGATCCAGAAATATTTATGAATTCTTAAGAACATAGGAGACTGCATTGTGTATAACTGTCACTGGTTTATCTAGTTTGTTTTGGGTTTTGTAGTAAATAAGAATTGTTCTTGGTTTTTTGTGATGGGTGTTTCCCAGACTTTTTACCCAGATTCTTGATATAGAGAATATGAAATGTTATTCATGTAGAACATAAGTATTACTGCTGAATTGTAAGTCTTGTTTCCTAGTTGTTTTGTAAAATGTGGAATTTTATTTTGGTCACATTTTTTAATTAATTTTAATTAAAGAATTTTACTGAACAATACAAATTTTAAAAAGGAAAGGAAAATAGAAATAAAGAAAAGTAAAAGTGATAAGTAAAAAAGAAAGTAAGAAGAGAGGAAACTAAAAAGAACAGGTAAAGCAGTGGCTTCTAATATTCTTTACAATAGTTATAACTGCATTTTTAGTTTATCCTTAGTAAGAATACATTGTGGCTCCCTTCTTTCCATATTCTATTCTTTCTAATCATCAAATTTATTTTTCCCCATTTTCATACCCATAAAGAGTTTCCATTACAAACAAATCAGTTTTGCCATTTCGGCAACTTTTGTCATCTTCACCAACTATTCTTTCACTGTGGGTATTACAGAGTTTTTCTATCTTTCTTATATATAATAATCTTACTGCAGTTACCATGTACAAACAACATACGTTTTTTCTAATTGTCTGTTCCAGCAATGAAAGTTCTGGTTTCAGTTGAATATTAATCTTTAAAAGTTTTGTATTGCTATATGCATTTGAATCCAAAATTTACTAGCTTTTTTCAAGTCCACCAAGCATGCTAAAACAACCCTTCATATTTTCCATATTTCCAACATAGATTTGAAATACCTATATACATTCTAGATAGTTTTTTCTGGTATCATTCATATACAGTGGTACATCATTTTATAAAAATTCTTTTTATAAACATGAATTTCAGTCACTTCAGCCACATGCTTTCTCTTTGTTGCATCTGTACGTTATAAGCAGTGCCCATTTTATCATATGCTGTTTAATTTGTTTTCATTTCAAATTTCAGTAAAAGCTTATACATTTTAGCAATTACCCTATTTTCTGGCGTATAAGACTACTATTTAACACAGGAAAATCCTCTCAAAAGTCGGGTCGTCTTATACGCCGGGTATAAGCCTACCGACGCTCCAACTTCCCCAGCTGACCCCCAGTGATGGCGAGCCCCAGTTGTCTGGGGAAGTCGGAGTGTCGGTAATATCCACCTGGATGCCTGGGACGGTGGGGGAAGCTCCGCGCAGCAACCAGCTGGGTCCAGCATTCAGCGGCATGCAGCCTTGACAAGATCGGCACAGCTTCCCGAATCTGAGTTGCCGGCACTGACCGATGACGCTACGGAAGCGCCGACAACATTGAGGGGTAGTCTTATACAGGGAGTATAGCCCAAACCCTATATTTTAATAGGAAAAGTACGGGGTCGTCTTATATGCCCAGTCGTCTTATACGCCGGAAAATACGGTACATATTCATCATTTATCCATAATCCAGTTTCAAATTCTGTCTTACATTGTTCAATTCTAAATATGCTATTGTTTACTTTAAATCTTTTTCTTAACTGTACATAGGAAAATCATGTCAGAGATCTTACATGAAAAATTAATTGCTATTTGATTTCTGCTGTTGACTTTTTAGACCTTGGTTGGTAGCAATGGGGCCATCTTGACAACTATGCCTATGATGATGGGAGGGCAGGAGAAGATGCCCATTAAACAAGTGCCTAATAACACCAAGCAGCCAGAACCACCAAAGGAAGGAGAAAGGCGAACAACTCATAATATTATTGAGAAGAGATACCGATCATCTATAAATGACAAGATCATAGAACTGAAAGATCTAGTCATGGGAACAGATGCTAAAGTAAGAATTGCTTAGTTGAAAAGCAAAAATATTTGCAATAGCTACAAATCTATTTGTCATATTTGCGATTGACATGCTATTTAATGTTCTCGTTTGTGTCCATTTCCATTGAATTAAATATCTAAATAACAACAACAATTTTTGGGAAGGACTCAATAGGTGGTTAAAAATGCCAAATCCAGTCTGAATATCTTGCTGATTGTGTGACGAACTATAGTTTTATCCTGCTCTTTTTACATATCACTCAAAGCAGTGATGAGATTCAGCAAGTTCACACCTATTCGGGAGAACCAGTTGTTAATTTTCTAAGCAGTTCGGTTTGGAAGAAATCTTATTTTGGTTTTTTTCCACTTTACAGAGCTAATCCTGTAACGAAGGCAGGAAGGAAATATTCTGGTGTTTCTAGCCTAATCTTTATTGCCCTGCTTACAGAAACTGCCTCTCTGGTTAACTCTTATTACATTGTAACAGCTAAGGCAAAGCGCCCATCGACGTGAGTGACGTTGAGTTGGCCACGCCCACACGGTCACATGACCACCGAGCCACACCTACCCAGCTGATCATTAGGGCAGAGAACCGGTTGTTAAATTATTTGAATCCCACCACTGACTCAAAGCAGTGAACATATCTAATATCTTTGCTTTCTACTTTCCCTATAACAACAACTTCTTTGAGCTAGATTGATCTGAGAGAGGATGACTGGTCCAAAGTCACCCAAACAGCTTTCATATTTAAGGGAGGCCTAGAATTTACAGGCTCTTGGCTTCTGGAACAGCACCTTAACCACTATATCAAATTGGTTCTCTAATTCTAAATCCTTCCTTCCTTTCTTTCTTTCTTTCCTTCCTTCCTTCCTTCCTTCCTTCCTTCCTCCCTCCCTCCCTCCCTCCCTCCCTCCCTTCCTTCCTTCCTTCCTTCCTTCCTTCCTTCCTTTGTAAAATTTATAGGCTGCCCATCTTTACCTCAAGGTAACTCTACATGCATCCTACACAAATTTAAGAAAACTTTACTACTAAATAAAAATGTGCTAAGAGATCATAAGATAGCTGAATAAACAATCATATGCATTCTTTTCAGATGCACAAGTCTGGTGTATTGAGGAAGGCTATTGACTACATTAAATATCTACAGCAGGTTAATCATAAATTGCGACAGGAGAACATGATCCTTAAGCTGTCTAGCCAGAAAAACAGTTAAGTGTTTTAAATATTATATTCCGCTGTTTTAATTTAAGTAAAGCAGGTACTATCAATGATTTCGTGCCCCCTTGCATTGATTGATGTTTTTATTGATTATGCTTTTAGCGGCTAGATGTAGAATTGATAAGCAGATGTATTTAATTACACGAGGTACTGTGAATGGGATAATTAATCTGTGTGATCTTTTCTCACAGAGTTGTTGAAGGGTTTTGACTTAAGCAGTCTAGTGGACAATGATGTGGATCTGAAGATGGACGAATTCAATCAAACTGCTCTATTGATGTCTCCTCCAGCTTCTGACTCAGGATCACCAGCAGGCTTTTCCCCTTATTCAATTGATTCAGAACCAGGAAGTCCATTATTGGATGATGCAAAGGTAGCTAATTTTCCTAAGGCAATCTGCACTGGGAAGCATAGACAAGATCCCATTGGTGTTACATGCATACTAATTCAGATGGAGATATGTCATCTGCTTCCCACTAAATTCAGATAATAAATTATGGTTTTTAAAAGGAAGGTGAGATTCAAAGCCCAAATATTAATTGATTTTTTTCAAAAAATCACACAATGGGTAACACAACTAAAATCAGACACGCGAATAAGGAATATCATAAAATGTGTGTGTGTATATACATGAGAAATCCTGTACCAAAGTCCATTAAAAGTACAATAACACATAGCGCAATGTTTTGCTTTATATCAAAGAAATCATAAAGCCCAATAAACAAGAACATTCAAAGGGGTACAGCTTTCACAATATCCTGCTAGTTGTATCCTGCTAGTTGTCAAAATGTTGGAGATACACATAATTGCATTGAACAGGATATTTGGGGCATGTTTGAGATGGAATAAAATAAACAGAGGCATCTGCAAGAGAAATGGTATATGGGTAATTTTAGACTGAAACTTCAAATTGGAATGGCCTGGAATGGATGGATAAATTACAACAAAGATAAAGTTTTTCAGACTTTTTTTTTTTTGTGAGTGTCAGGTAACAGACAGGCATTGTACTTGAATGTAATGAAGACTACTTGTACTTGCATGTATGATGTAAAATGTATCATTAGTTCATAGATTAGTTCATAGATTGCTCCATGGTCTTCAGCATATTTAGACATATCAAAGATCAATCTCATTATAACATTTGAAATAAAAGGTGATTTTAGTAAATTGTAAATGTTTACAGTATTTAAGTCTTTTAAATCCATTACTTCAAGAAAAGTATGAATAGATCTAAAGACTTTCTTTTATTTCCAATTCAGTGATCTTTGGGGGGATTTTGTAATGGTGGAACATTTTTATAAAACTACCTAAGAAGAATAAATCTGCTATAAAGAAGATATTGAAAATTCAGCCTTGTGCAATTTAGAGCAACTATTTGTCTTAAGTGTTTCAGAAATAACTCTTCCATACCCTTGACTTAGGTTAAAGATGAACCTGATTCTCCACCTGTTGCTCTTGGAATGGTTGATCGCTCACGGATGCTGCTTTGTGCTCTCACATTCCTCTGTCTCTCCTTTAATCCTTTAACATCTTTTTTGGATGGCAAAGAAACATCGGACACTTACAGCACAGTGCATCATGGTTCTGAGAGGAATATACAAGCAATAAAACCAGGTATATTTCCAATAGTGGTCCTTTGATATCTTTCAATTTTTTTAAAGACAAGTACAGTAACTAAATGATGAAAGGGGAAGAAAACAATATATGATGATTTGTTGGGTAATGATATATTCTGGAATATTCTGTTTTAAAAGGTGATTACAATTTTATTGTGATAATTTATAAATACGGTAATTGTAGTGGATAGTAGTATCCATATCATTCTTATTTCTCTGACTCAAATAATGGGTATTTATGTACAAAAGGATTGTGAGCTTTTGACATACATGTTTCTTGGTTTCTTTAATGAATTGAAATTTTACCTGTATGGAATCTATATTTTACCTGTGCATTTGTGAGGATTTTATTGTTGTTTCTGTGTGTTGTAGGGCTTTCAGGTTTTTTAATTGTAGCATACATGTTGTATTTGTTATGAGGGATGGATTGAATCATGTTAGGTTCTTATTTTGAAAAAGGGTTTTGATTTATGTAAATTGTGTATTTTTTCTGAACATTTCTATCTTATGTAAAATGATATTTTCTTGCATCTATATATTTAGGGCGGGACTCTTGCATGGGAAACAGTTCTATTTCAGGGAAGAATAAATAGGATGAGAAGAAAGCAAGTTGATTAAACTTAGCATGATCTTTACATAATCAAGATTCTCCCAAGAATAATTATATTAAGGTGTGAACTGTTATTTCTTATCTGATTTATGTTTTTTGACATGATTAATTCTGATTAATTCTGTTAGAATCAGGTGGCTGGTTTGGCTGGATGATGCCCACTTTGATCTTGTGGCTTGTGAACGGTGTCATTATCTTGAGTGTATTCATAAAACTGTTAGTGCATGGAGAGCCAGTAACACGACTGCATTCCCGTTCTTCTGTGACTTTTTGGCGGCATCGGAAACAGGCAGACCTGGACTTAGCTAAGGTGAGATAGTTCATTGCTTTGAGGGTAAATGTTATTGTGCTCATTTATTTGTATTGCATTAATTGAAATTTGCATAACCTAAAGAGTGAATATTTTAAAATGTAGAACAAGTCTCTTGAACTATTAAACATTTAGGTTTACATCTCTTTATTCTACTATCAAAATTCTTGAACTATGGGTTCTTAAAGCACCTCCCCTTGGGAGAGCATGCAGATTATTTTTGGATTAAACTCTGCTTCTGTTCTACAGGTAGGTAATTTTTATAGGGGGAATCAGGTTGAATTCTAGAATTGAAATGAATGATAAAGGTGAGCAGATTTCTACAGATTTCGTTAATTGCATGCAGGCTAAAGGTAATCTGTCCAGTAAAAAGAACAATATTTTATTATGCTGTTTAACTGTTCAACCTTTGTTTATGTGTAATAATGTATTTGAACAAAATAAAAATGTACTGTGAAATTTGCAATCCATTTGTAAATATAGAGTTGTTGTAAATGGGAAAGGGGAACAATATTAATACTGGGATTATACGTTATATTTTGAAAAAATAATTTTGAAATAATTAGTTGATGAATAAGCAGCAATTCCTATTGTATTTTACTATTGAAATTAAAGGTTTTGGGTTTTTTTGAGTGGAACAGAACAGTGTCTTCTGTGTCTAAATGCTGATTTTAATTGGAAAGAGTAAATTATTTCTTTTCCATTATGTGGCTGAATATTTGTTTAATTGGACTGAGACTTGAAGTTTAACTGAACTGGACATGAAATCTAACAGGATTTCAAAGTAATACAGATCCAGATTTTTTGTGTTTTTGATATGTCATGGTTCAAGTAAGTTGATGCAGATGAGGAAGAGAGAAAATTGAGAAAAAGTCTATAGTATATTTAAATACAATGGCAATTTAGCTAGTTTATCAGTGGCTGAGGAGACACAAATTGGTTTGCTAGACTCTCCAAAATCTGAGTAACAAATGAAATGGTCAAAAAGAATTAAGAAAGCTTAAAAATGAGTGAAGATGGAGAATAAAATTTATGTCTTCCAAGATGACTCAGAATAGTCTGAATATTAGGAAGTGATGAAACACTCAAATGTCAACTGTTCAACTTTATCCCATGTTCTTCTTCTTTTGTTTGCAGGGGGACTTTGCTGCTGCTTCATCAAATTTACAGATCTGTCTTTCTGCCCTGGGCCGAGCGTTGCCTACTTCTCGTTTTGACTTGATCTGTAGCCTTTCCTGGAACATTATTCGTTACAGTCTCCAAAAATTGGGATTAGTACGTTGGCTGCTAAAGAGGACATCACAGCGGAGACGAGCAACAGAGACGCCTCTTGGCTTTGAAGATGAAGCCAAGACTAGTGCACGAGATGCAGCACTAGTGTATCATAAACTTCATCAACTCCATATTACAGGTAGATGAAAAAAAATTAACTTAGTACCGTATATACTCGTGTATAAGCCAAGTTTTTCAGCCCATTTTTCAGGCTGAAAAACGCCCCCTAGGCTTATACGCGGGTCACGAAAAAAATGACTTTTTCCCTGCAAGCTAGGAAACAGCGGGAGAATGGGGTTTGCTTACCCCGCCCACTCCCAATCTATTGGGACTGCCTCCTGAGTTCCAGCTGATGGCTAGGGGAAAAAAAAACCTTTAAATTCTTGCCGCAGGGCTTCAAAGACCCCCCCTACAGCTGATCAGGGTTAAACGAAAACAAATGAGAAGATCGGTGCCGGCTGCAAAAAGGTGCCTGCTGCAAAGAGCACATTTTTTTTTCTCCTTGTGCTGAAACCAAAAGCGAAACTAAAACAGCTTGTTGGCTTTGCTGTTTGCTAAGGCACATTTCTTTTCTTTTTCCTCATCAAAAAAAGTAGGTGCAAACAATGGGAAATTTATGGCAAATGGCAAAAGAGGGGAGTTCAAGATTTTAAAACACAAAAGAAAAAAAAGCTCTATTTAAATAGGGAATTGTAATAATTGAGATATTATTAATTGTATATTATGTTGAAAGCAGAAATGGTTAAGTTGTGGTTTGGAAGAATATTGGGGGAAATTATTTGGTTTATTATTATTGGTAAATATAATTAATTGATTTGTAAGAAATTGGATTGCATGGAAATAATTGGAATATTCATGTTCATGTTGATTATACAAAAAAGATAGTTATATAACTAATTGATTTATATTAAAATGTTGAATTTGTATTAAACAACTGTAATATTACATAATTAAGCAATGTGAGGATTAATATAAAAATAGATGACAATGGGAAGGGGTATAATATAGAATAGAAGGGAAAAATTGAATTTGATTAAGATTAGAGATGAGGATGAAGGGTAATACTGGTTTTTTAAAAAATAGATGAGGAATAAATATGGCAAACAGGAAATTTAGAAATTGTAAATTTAAGTGAAATGACTAAACACTGTTTAAATTTGTGAACCGGCCAAATATTCTGTTCAAAGAAAATACATTGTATGTTTGTATGTGTGTTTCTAGTTATTGCTATTTATTCATATTTTTTCTCTTTTATTCTTTAAAGTTTAACAATTCATTCTTTATCTTAATATCTTTGGGGTTCGTTTTCTTCCCTTTCATCTTTTTTATTGTACAGCAATCTTTCTCCTCAAACCTACCACCTCTTTTCTTTCCTTCTTACTTTCTCTTCTCCCCCTTCTTCTCCTCCCTACTTCCTCTTCCTTTCTTCTTCTCCTCCTCTCTTCCTCCCTCTCCTTTTATGCACATGGACTCCTTTTATGCACATGGACTACTCAGAGGGCTGAAAAAGTTATTTTTGACTGGTCCTCACACTTGTGACCAGTCCTTGAACTTACGACTGTCCTCACACTTATGACCATCCTCACATTTATGCCCGTGCAGCATTCTTAAAACCATGTCACTCATTTCACAACTGCTTCTCTTCACCATGGTGACAAGATAGGGCAAAAACGTAAAATGTGAGGACAGTCGTAAGTTTGAGGACTGGTCACAAGTGCGAGGACCAGTCAAAAATTACTTTTTCAGCCCTCTGAGTAGTCCATGTGCACAAAAGGACTACCCAGAGGGCTGAAAAAAGTGATTTCTGACAGGTCCTCACACTTTTGACCAGTCTTTTTTTATTTTGAAATTTACCAGTAGCCGCTGCATTTTCCACCCCCGGCTTATACGCGAGTCAACAAGTTTTCCCAGTTTTTGGGGGTAAAATTGGGGGGGGTCGGCTTATATGCGGGTCGGCTTATACACGAGTATATACGGTAGTTTAAAAGGTAAAGATTCCCTCAGGTTAAGCTTGATTCCTGATGGCTGCCTACTTCCTGTAGTTTTTTTTTTTTTTTTGCAAAATAAAGGTTTGCTTCTTAATGAATTTTATATCTTAGAATCTCCAGAGTGCTCCTTATTTTTGATAATGCAAGATTTTGCACAACAGGGTATTGTGCGATACTGTGATGTATGAATGGTACTAAGTTTCAGTAGCTAAAAGAGCTTTTTCAGATGAAACCATGCAGTGCATCACTTGTACAAGATGATTCACGACAGGATACAAATGATATTTTTAAAATTTCTGGTGCAGGTAAACTTCCGTCCAGTTCAGCTTACTCAGGATTGCACATGGCGTTGTGTGCTGTAAACCTGGCAGAATGTGCAGAGGAGAAGATTTCATCAAGTACCCTGGCAGAGATTCATCTAACTGCTGCAGTTGGCCTGAAGACTCGCTATGGTGGCAAACTGGGCTTCCTGGCGGTACGTGGATTGTTTTGAGCCACTTGGCGGTATAGGTAGTCTTCACTTAACAACAGTAATTGGGACCAGAATTTCCACTGCTAAACAATGTAGTTGTAAAGTGTGATGTCACAGTACTGCATCATTTAGTGAAGGCAATCTCATTAGTCTCCATTTTTGTTGTTAAGTGAGGGACTCACATGACTGACATGGGAAGAGGCAGGAATCTAGAAGTGCTTACTTGTGCTATTGAAACTGCATTGGGCAAATGGATGGGTGGGCATTAAGAAGTACATGCATGTGTGTGGATGCCATGTGTGGGCCCTATGGATTATGGGCAGGCATGTGTGCGCGGATGCTATGAGGGTTGTGTATCATGGGAAGGTGCTACAGAGTATGGGCATAAATTCAAGTGGCTTCCAAGTGAGGACTACCTGTATTAGGTTAAATACTGTGGCCTATTTAAATTATTTTTCTGGATTTGCATCTAAAATAAGTGAAAGTGACTTCTGTGTTGGTACATTAAAAATTTTATCCATAGATTGCTAACTTTCAGTCAAATATTGCATGTTTTCTTCTCAGAGTTATTTCTTAAGTCAAGCTCAAAGCTTGTGTACTTCTGAGCATAATGACATCCCTGACTCCTTACGCTGGTTGTGCCATCCTTTGGGGCAGAAATTTTTTGTGGAACGGAGCTGGACAGTGAAAGCTGCTGCTAAGGATAGTCTGTACTCCACTCAGAGGAACCCAGGTGAAGATCAGTAGCTAGAGGAGATATTTTCTTTAAGCCTGTTATCAGTATAGTGGACAATCCTTATGTGTATGCATTTTCTTTCTTCTGCTAGCTTTATACATGCTTTGGTTTAAAAACTGTTAAATGTTAATGTGTGAAAGTAATTAAGAGGACAGTTTCCCATAAACTGGCATTCTTTCTGCAATAGTTTTCTATCTAAAAACAAAAAAAGAAAGGCTTACACTCCTGAAGTATTCATTGTTGGACTTGTGAATAAAATAATAAGCTGATTGTTTTGCCTTCGCATATATAGCTGATCCCATTGCACAGGTACACCAGGCATTCTGTGAGAACCTACTGGAGAGAGCTGTTGAGTCCATTGTGAAACCTCAGATTCCCAAAGGGGCTACAAGCCATGATGATGAAACACCTTGGTGAGCCATATTTGTGTCCTAGTGGCAGTTTTCTTGGAAATATTGAAGGATTCTCCTTGACTGTTCTAATAAAACCTGTAGTTCAACATTGGAGGCAGAATGGCAATATATATTTCAGCTGCCCAATTTTAAGCAATATGATACAAGACACACCTATATGAGTACTGCTTTTCTTATAATACATCACTTAGATTGTATCCATCCACAGTACTATTTGGATATATGACATAATACAGTTTCTCTAAACAGTTTGTCCAAATTGCAAAAAATGGATTAGCATAAAAAGTATATAAAGTAGCCTGTACCATGGTAGATAGTAAAAAGTTTTTTTATCATTTGCTATCATTCTCATCCATTGACCAAATTATTTGGGATTGAAGCCCAACATTATTTAATTTTACCATCTTGCCTATGCTTATCATTGAAATGTTCATGGCAAGATTCATCATTATCTCTGTTGGGAGAAAGCCATACAAAAAATTATCACAATGCTGCAAGAATGAGATTACCATGGTGAACATTGGTTGCCTTTCAGAATGCGGATGTGAATGTGATACTTTCTTTGTGCAGAGAATCATTCTTAAAATGTGTTAAAATACAACTTTAGTTTGTTACAATTCATTCTAAAAATTTGATATATTGTCCTAACTACTAATAGTCTGACTTTGTACTTGCAGTGAATTCGCTAATGCTTTGGAATACTTGACATTACTAAGTTCTTTTGTGGATTCTTTGGGAAGTGAGATACCACCTTTTTCTGGAAATTCTGTGCTGAAGTCTGCTCTAGGTATGTGTGAAAGATACAGGACTTGTTCAGTGGTTTTCTGTCTTCATCTTTCTTTTCTCTCCCATCCTAAATGTATCTGCACTTATTCAGTGCTCAGTTGCTATTTTTCTTGTGTTAAATCTTTTATATTCAATTTTGCTTTTTTATCCACTGTTCAATTTCAAGATTTATCACTATATATCACTAATAATACATTGCCTTCCTTAAATGTAGTTAACAACTAAACACAAAACAAGAAAAAGGTAGAAGGAAGGAAAGAAAGCAAATTCAGCATTATAATAATAATCTAATACTGTAATTACATTTAAAAACAAAGCCTAAGTCTTAGCTGATGGAGTGACCTACTTCATTATTTCATCCATGCTGCTAGGTGATAATTGATAGACTAGCTTGATGGAAATGATATTTCTGCAGAGATGTTGGTAACTCTGCTTTTATCTCAATTTCCATTATTATTATTAGTTCATCACATATTCAACCAGATATTCAGACTGGAATTGGCATTTTTATCCACCTACTGAATTCTTCCCATAGACTTGGATAAGCAGTTGTGGATGTTTGAATTATTATTAAATTTGTCGCCCATCTCACAGTTCAAGGTGGCTCGGAGTGCTATTTCCATGTACTTTACATTTATATTATATAATCTCTCCGTATACATGCAGCTAAAAACAGTTCAACTGTATATTAATAATCAGAATACATTTGATTAAATGTATTCGATTAATTATGTATTTCACCAATACTGAATTATTGGTAGAGTACATGTTTTTTCAGTCTAATAGCTCTTTCTAATGCTAAAAAGAAACAACTACAGTCTTATTGAACCAAATTCCAGAAATAAAACAGACAATAGGCCTGGCCAATCCCCCTTTTTCTGCCTTTTTTTATAAATGCCTCTATTTATTATGATTATCACTATTCATGCTAGTCATCTTAACACAAGGAAATGTTTAGTGATTCAGTAAATCACATACTTTTTCTTTAATAAAGCATAATAATCAGTATAGTCTTCCCTGCTGTGATCTGAAGATGAATGCTATGACAATCTGTTTTCTGAATTTTTCTGGAACATTCTATAAAAAATAGTATTCTCCAGTGCGCTGCTTGCCAGAGACTGAGTTTGCTCCAGCAATTCAATCAGCAGCTTGGGTTTTCCAACACAGAAGGAGAGGGGAACAATATTAGCCAGTTTCAGGCTTTTATCTCCCATTGAAAGCTGCATGCTGCAAGTCTGGTACGACCGTCACCGCCCAGAAGACTTAACATGGAGGCAGCGAATCCAGGACCAGCCCGTTTTGCGGGGTTCCTCTGTGGGTGCAAGCAACAATTCCTCCCAGCCTGAGATCACTGCCAGTGAGTGTGCTGGTTCCCCCAGTCCGCCGGCATAACCGCCACCATCAATTATCCTCCAGGCTTTGAAGGCAGCTCCGGAGTCACTGTCCATCTAGGGGGACATACTCTGCTAATTTTAAATTGCAAAAAGCTGCATGGTGCCAGGAGAGCTGGAAGTTCCGCTCTTGCGCCATTTGAGATCAGCTGAGAGGCGCGGCTCAGATCTTGAGCGCAGCGGCGTTGCTGGACTTCGTGCTCGATCTTTCAAGCAACTGGCATTGTTGGCTCTGATCTGGTTGGCGACGAAGTGCTTAGAGAGTAGACGCGCTACTCGTGCAAGTGTAATCAGCTGGGAAGCAGCTGGAAATTCAGCGCGGCAGCTTTGCCGGACTTCACGCTCGTTTTCCAACAACGTTTTTGGCTTGAATTTCTGGCTTCGCCATGAGGCACTAGGAAAGGCGGAGTTTAGTCCTGTGCCATATTGAGGCCAGCTGAGAGGCGCAGCTGGGATTTCGGTGTAGCAGCGTTGCCTAGTTTGCACTATGAAGTCCAGCTATTTGTGGGGGTGCTGGAATTCCCTGGCCAGCCAAGGGGGTCCACCCCCCCAATATCTGAGGAGCAACCAGATCTGGTGGAAGAAGCCTTCAGACTGGTCTGTAAAACCGTGGGCAGTCACAAGATGGCGGAGGGGGACCTGTCCTGCAACGAGGGCCAGTCAGACATTCCAGACACACACACACACCCAGGCTCCACAGAGCAGGAAACCACAGCCCTAGAACTACCAGGGCTGCTGCCAAGGGATCATCCCATAAGGGCAGCTCTAAGAAGCCATTATCCAAAAGGGCTAATGTTGCCCTGGAGAAGGAGGCTAGGGAGGCGCCACAAAGCCTTAGAAAAACAATTTTCCAAAGCCCACCAACAGGCCCAGGAATCCAGGGAACACCCTGTCTCTCTTGCAAAAGCAGTCTTCCCTGAATCTTTGCAACCTGATTTGTTTCCTCAACTTAGTGAGGTGCAATAAAGGGAGTGGTCACCAGAGGGAGCTGGTGAACTACAATCTGCTCTGATAGCAGGAGATCAGTAGTTTAGTCCACTATCTGCCCCAGCACTTGCTGGCTGTAATTAGGGCTTGGTCCTTCAAGGGGCTCAGCACCTACAGCTATATTTATGCCCACTGCTGCGAGGCTCCGCCCAATGGAGGCCTCTACTGCTGATTTACCTCAGGACAGAATTTAATTTCTGATGCAATCTCCAAAGGAATAGCTGCATGACTGCAACAAAAAGGCCCTGCCCAGTCCTTTCAACCCAGCATGCATACTCAGATGCCTGGGAATATGCCATCATTGTATGAGCCCCATTCTCTGCATTCTTCTATGCATAGTGCAGGGTCATTGATTGGAGAGGAAGATCAGTGTAATCAGGAATTTTCTGAGAATGAAGGAATGACTCCTGATAGACCTGCCTTCTCAGGTCTTTTTCAATCTTCTCTGTTTAAGTCCTTACTTCATAAGGCTAAGACAACCACAAACATGGGGATAGCAGTATCTACTACAGAACATTATTAGGATATTCCAGACCCTCAGGAGGGCCTTTTTTCTGAAATGGTTTTTCAGGATCTCAAGATCCTCCAATTGTCAGCACTGGATGCTCCAGTGGCAACGTTAACATCATCAGCCATTTTACCTGCCGATATAGTGGAAGGATTAAAGGCAGAGGACAAAAAGTCCGAAATGGCACTCCGCAAGACGCATCAAGCTGCTGCCTGGATGATTAGGTCAGCAACAGCACCTTCCTTTTTTAACAGGGCCTCCTTGATCTGGCTCCACCAGATGCAAGCGAGGCTCCCCCCTGAAGAGACCAGACTACATCACGATGTGAATAAATTGATGGCAGCCACGGAGTTTTCAGCAGATGCCACACTCAATGCAGCAAAATTTGCATCCAGGGCCTTGGTGTTTACTGTCACTTTACATCACCTCCTTTGGCTCCACAATTGACAAGCAGACATACGCTCCAAATGGAGATTGGCTTCAGCTCCATACAAGGATGCCAATCTGTTTGGGGAAGCACTGGATCCCATTCTTATTGAGAATAGGGACAAGAGAAAGATCATGCCATATATACATAGGCGAGCGGATCGCAGGACCATGCCTTATTATCAAAGACAGCCATTTAGAACAGCTGAATTGAGCTCTCAGGCCACACAATTTCAGTGGGCCTATGCCCAGGGTCCTGAACGATTTTCAGACAGACCCTCATACTGTGACAGAGGAAGAAGACAATCCCCAGCTAAACGGCCCTTTCGAGGTTCCTCCAGCAGGCCCTTTCGTAGGGGAAAATGACTATCACATCAATTCTCCCATTGGCAGGTAGCTGCAATTGTTCGCAAACCAATGGGAAAGGTCCACCACAGATATGTGGGTACTTCAAACACTGTATCTGGGCCTCTCACTCTCCAGCTCCCCAAACTGATTTATTCATTGTCCAGTCCCAGTGAACATTGAGAAAAGGAACCTGATGGAGGCCAAAGTCCAGCACTTATTGGACATCAGCGCCATACAGCCAGTTCCCACAGGTCAGGAGGGATGAGGATTTTACTCAATCCTCTTGGTGAAGAAGAGTTCGGGAAGCTGGAGAGGAATATTGGATCTAAAATGGCTCAATATATACATTGTATACAAGCGCTTCAAGATGCAGTCCCTACAATCCATCCATCCTAGGCTGCATCAGGGAAGGAGACATGTTGACGACAATAGACCTCAAGGAGGCCTACCTTCATGTACCCATAAGGTCTTACCATCACAAATTCCTGCGCTTCACCTATACAGGGCATCACTTTCAGTATCGGGCCCTGCCATTTGGCTGTCGTCGGCCCCCAGGACCCTGCAAAGACACAGTTTCTCGATAAACACCGAAAAGAGCCATCTGGTCCCCACTACCCGCCTTCTTCACCTGGGCACGGTGATAAATTCCACCTCATGTGAGGTGTTCCTTTTTCTGGATCGACAGGAAAGCATCAGATACCTAGTGACCAAAATCCGGTCTCTGAGATCATTTCCCTTGGATCTTCTCTCCCAACTTCTAGGGAAAATGGTCTCTTGTATAGCGATAGTGCCTTAGGGGCAGCTGCATGCCAGGCCACTCCAATGGTTTCTGTTGCCTCATCAGAGGGCCGGAAACAGGAACTTAAAGACCAAAGTAAGGCTCCTGGTGAAGGTTCTTTGCTCCCTTCACAGGTGGACCTTCCTGGCCATAGGGAAGGGGAGTACATTCAAAGAACCCCAACGCATCACCTTAACATCGGATGCGAGCGTTTTTGGCTGGGGGCCCCACCTTCAATCCCAGGTGGTCCTGGAATGATGGCTTCTGACGAACCTTGTGAACAACATAAATTGGCTAGAGCTTTGGGCAGTACACCTGGCCCTATGCCATTTCCAGGAAGAAGTGACGGGACACCATGTTCTCGTCTTGAGACAATGTGGCCACCAAAGCTCACATAAATCGAGAAGGGGGCACTCGTTCCAAGTCCCTTATGATGGCAGCAGAGAAGCTGGGGCTCTGGGTGGAGCAGTGACTCCTCTCCATCAGAGCAGAACATATATCAGGAGCAAGCAATGTGCAGGCGGATTGGTTGAGCAGGACAACTATCGACCAATTGGAGTGGCACCTGCACCTGGATCTCTTCAATGAAATATCCCAGAGATTCAGCCACCTGATAGTAGACTTGTTCGCCCATCCACTGAATGCCCAGTTGCTGAGATTCTTCTCTAGATTCCTGACACCAGGGGCGGAAGAGGTCAATGCCCTTCGCAGTCCCTGGCCTCAGGGTCTGCTTTACGCCTTTCCACCGATTCCCCTCATTCCAAGAGTCATCAGGAGGGTGTTAGAGGAGAGGGCAGAGATCATTCTTCTCACCCCACATTGGCCCAGACGCCCCTGGTACGGCGATTCTCTCCATCTCCCGTCCCTGGAGAATTCCCCAGGACAGGATCCATCTCAGCCAGGGAATCATGGTACATCCACAACCCCAGTGGCTCCAGTTGACCGCCTTGAGAGGTATATCTGAAGAGAGACAAGCTATCTGGGAAAGTCATTCAGACCATCCAGGCGTCTAGACGCCCCTCAACAAATAGAATTTACAATGGCACTTGGGCAGCATTCTGCAGATGGTATGGCAAAGGACAAATTGATCTCTTAGTGGCATCAGTTCTGGAGATATTGGATTTCCTTCAACATGGATTGGACAGAGATTGGTCTCACAATACGCTTTGAGGACAGGTGGCAGCCTTATCCACAGTTTTATCCTGTGATAGGCAATCCCTCAGCACCATCCCACGATTCGCTGGTTGAAAGCCTGTATTGCAAAGGCTTATGAACTAAAAGCGAGACACGTTCCTAGACGAATCACGGCTCATTCCACTCGGAGTGCAGCTACTACAGCCACATGGGTCATGCAAGCTCCGATTGAGGACATTTGCAGAGCGGCAACCTGGTCATCCCCATCCCCATTTATCCATCATTACAAACTGGACATGTATGCCACGGCTGAAGTTCGGAGAGTACTTCAGCGAGTTCATTCCACCGTGGGGGCCTGGGACCAGCTGGTCTCCTGTCCTTAGTTCCTTAGGCTTGGGTATATCCCAATGCTTGGATTCTCCAAGCAGCGCACTGAAGAAAGGATGTTGGTCTTACCTGACACGTCTCTTCTCCATGCGCTGCAGGAGAATCCAACCCCGCCCTGCCAACCGTCCTAGTCCAGGGGTCCGGGGTGAAATTCATCATCACCAAGACCACGTGCACTTCACAGCCATGCCTTCATCGAAAACTGGAGCTCAGCCGAGCAGAGGAGGTGTGGCCAAGAAAGTTCTAGCAACTCAGTCTCTGGCAATAGGATTGAAGATAACCCAATGCTTGGCTTCTCCTGCAGCACACTGAGAAGAGATGTGTCAGGTAAGACCAACGTCCTATTCAACCAAGAGCTCGATGTGTCTTGTTAATTATAGTTAGTAACTTTAAGAGCAAAACATTTATATAAGATAAATAAAGAAGATATTTGATCTAGGAGCAGGTACTGATTTGTGTACTTGCCTTGATTACTTGCAGGTCTGTTTTGACTTGGCCAGATGTTTGTTTTCACTCTTACTAATGGTCCAAACATCCAATATGTGAGAAACGGCAATAGGTGTTTGGCTCTTAGCTCTGCAGGCCAAGGTTTAAGATTGTGTCTTGATCACACAAAAAGAGGAACAGATTTTTAAGTCTGTTACCTTTGGTGTAACATACCTTGTCAGTTATAAGGGTAGATTTTTTTGGACTACTTCTCACAACCCCTCCATTTATTCCAATGATCAGATAGTAAGCTTATTATAAAGAAGGCTTCACTGAGAAATGGCAATAATAAGATGCTTTATGTTTCCAGTAAGATCTGGTCAATCCTAGTCAGTATCTGGAAATTATCTTTTATAGCAATTTCTCATGTGAACAATTATTCAGATTCCCGGAATATTGTTCAAGTCTTGAATGGGGTAATTCAAAGGTTTTGCTTTCCAAGTTTATGCATCTTTTGTTTTGTGGTCCTGGTATCATCTGATTGATTAAATGGCTCAGGATATTTAACTGAGGCTAAATATTGTTTTTTAAAATACAAAATCAGCTTTTGGATAGAATGGTGAAATGATGTACACATGTTTATACTTTTCTTATTTCAGTTTGTCTTCCTCCGCAAAGTGTCTTTAATATAATTTCATAGATAACTTTGAAACCTTGAAAGTTACTTTGAGGTAAAATGGGCAGCCTACACATTTTATAAATCAATAAATAAATAACTTTTTGACCCCTCATAAATCCCCACAAGCTTTCTTAGAAAATAAGATTGGTTGCTGCTTATGCTTTGTTTGGAAATGTACTCATCTGCCTAGAAAATGACAGTAAGCAGGAGTAATAGGTAGCATTTTGTGAGGCAGATAACTTTGCCAGTAATCAGTGAATGGAGAAACCCCTCAGTAGCTCTTTTGCTTCAACATCCACAGTATGACCTCAGGATTATAAATATGTCCACAAGATTGAAAATGGAATGTAGAACAACAGAATGAAGAAATAAAGCTACATTTTCCCCAGTTATCTCTTGGCTCTATTTTTATTCCCTGGACTGAATTCACGTTTTGAAAGGCTGCAATAATTTTTTGGAGAGAGAGATATAAGGCCCTTAACAATTTTTCATTTTTTGTAGGTCCTGATGTAGTCTGCAGATGGTGGTCATCAACAATCACAATGATAATCAGCTGGCTCAAGGGTGATGATACAGCTGTGAAATCTCAGTTTATCAACGTGGAACGAATTCCTAAATGCTTGGAGATGATGGAGTGTGTGGTCTTTTATATTATTTGTACAATTGTGTATCTGAAATCTAAAAGGGACATAATAAAATAGAAAGTTTCCTAATCTTTAACTTTGATCTCCCATTAACATATCACAAATTTCTGTTGGGTGCCATGAAACTAAATTATAACTTATTTTTTTCAAATAGTTTCTAAATTAACCCAAAACTTTTCAGAATTGGGTGTCCCAAGTTTGCCTAGAAGTAGTGGATGCAAAATATCAGTCTAGAAATCTACTATACTAGTTTTTACATCATTATCTAGTGATAATTTATAGGGCTCATTTTAGCACTTTTTTAGGGAGAATATATACCAAAACAGTTATATAGCAAAGTATCTGGAAATACATTTTTAAAAAAGGGCTGCTTGAAGCCATGAAAGTCAGCTTGGTAACCTTGGACCAGTTTCTTCTCTCAGTCCAACTCATCTCATAGGGTTGTTGTTGTGGAGAAAATAGGAAGAGGCAGGTATGTTGGATATTTTCCCCACCTTGTATTATTTGTAAAAATAATAAAGGCAGAATACAAACAAATCTACTGTACATAAAACTTAAAAGACATTAATCATCTTCCTTGCTTTGTCTCTCCTCCCCCCTCTATGCCTCTAGGAATGCCCTTGTACGAGCTGTCTTCCATGTATGCAAAGCCATGAATGTCTTGTTGTCTAGCAAGGCAGATGGGCAGCATAGTTCATTTAGTCATTGTGAAAGAGCTAGCACTCATCTCTGGAATAGTCTCAACGTGAGAAGTGGGGTCTCAAGCACAAGTCTCAACAATGTAAGTCGTGCATACTCACTTGAACTAAGGTAACAAACCGTTTTCTTAATGTATATGGGTTTTGTTAAATGTCTTTGAGACTGAAAGTCTAGTTTCTTCTTACTCACCCATGAAAAATGAAGAGTCTTCTTCCTTCTTTTGCCTTCCTCCAGTGCAGCAACTACAGCTGCATTGTACCCATTTCCAAAGGAAAGGCAGTCGGGATAACATCTGTTCACAGTTCATTAGCTCTGCCCAAATAACAGGACAAGTGCTTGCTTGACCCATTCCTTTTTCTCTTGAATTGTACAGCCTAAATGAATTATTTTCACCAAAGGATAAGGATACTGATTTCCATAGCTAAGAACGGTTCTCTATTTTTGCATCATGAAATTGGCTTTCTTCCTATCTTTATATTTAATACTAAGTGCACTTTGAGTTTCGTAAGCATGGAGGTTTGTTAGGTGGCAACTGTTGGGTGGCAACTGTAGTGCATTGTAGTTGCATTGCATGTTCTGGAAATACTCATGCAATGTTTCTGCAGTGCAGTTCAGAGGCCTGCCTGATCTCTGCACTGCAAGTCAAGTCTCCTGAGCCTTGGTTTTCAAAGTTTTTGTTGGTATGGGAAGGAATTCTTAGGAACTTTATATAAAGTGGATCAAGAGCAGAGGTGGGTTTCACATATTTTTACCACCGGTTCGCTGGCGTGCACTTTCCATGCATGCACCCAGCCTTCCGTGCATGCACTTTGCTCACAAGTGTGCCTTCCGCACATGCGCCGGCCACAAAAACATGGCTAAATAGGACAGCATAGTGCCAGGTCGAGTGGGCAGGCCTACCCATGATCTCCGCTACCAGTTCGCCTGAACTGGTCCAAACTGGCTGAATACCACCACAGATCAAGAGGCCAAGGTAATAGGAACAGTAACAGAGTTGGAAGGGACCTTGGAGGTCATCTAGTCCAACCCCCTGCTCACGGATCATTTAATCTAGCCCTCCATTCAAAGGTAGGAAGGAGTATTTAATTCACCAACCCTCTTGCAGATTAATCAGTGAAATATAGATTACTGTACCCCCAAAAAGAGACCAAGTGCAAGAAATAACATGTAGAGTCAATACTGTAGATTGAAAGGGCTCAGGAAAGCAACCCAGAGACTACCAGGCAAAGAAAAGGTAAACATATAACTGTTGTACTGTATTTAACACTTTGCTTATGGCTTATATTTTGAAAGAATAAATTAATCAAATTGCTTCTTATAAAGCAGTGATGGCTAACCTTTTTGCCATTGCGTGCCAAAAGTGGGGGGAGTGCGGGGGGGGTCGCTCACGTGAGTGCCCACACCCGTAATTCTATGCGCCCCACCCCCGCGCATGTGTGTGCAACCCTCTGTGCTCCCCCCACTTTTGGCACGCAATGGCAAGGTAGGCCCGTTTTTCGCTCTCCCCAGGCTCCAGAGCCTTTCTAGGAGGCTGGGGAGGGCAAAAATGGCCTTCCCTACTCTCCTGGAGGCCCTCCAGAGGCCAGGAACAGCCTTTTTCCTGACTTCCGGTGGGCCCAAAAGGCCCAAAAATCAGCTGACCGGTGCATGCATGCACGCTGGAGCTGAGCTCGCGTGCCCACTGATATGGCTCCACATGCCACCTGTGGCACGCGTGCCATAGGTTCGCCATCACGGTTATAAAGCATTGTTTTACCATCAACATTCATTACAACATTACCAACACATCCAAATGTGCAACATTTTAGTTCTGTGAACACTGATGCCATTTTTATTTTGATCCAACATTATATTGCTTTCTGTTTCTGGGGGATTGTTGGGTCAAGGGCACATTCTTTAGGATAAGTTTTCAATATATGCACAAATAAATCAATTTTTCAGTTGTCTCTTGTTAATGCAATTCAAGATGAACACAATGTGGTTTCACTATATTCTAATTTCACAAAGCACTAATTAAACAGGAAACAAAAAATTGTTAACAAATGATTAAGCAATGATATATGTATTTGTAAAGAAGTTTAATATTATTTGGTGGCAATGTCTTTGAGATATCTTCTTGGATGTAAGCTGGATTGGGTTTTTTTAATAATACAATTGAAGATACTGGTTTTCTGTCTTTGAGCTTAAATCTTTTTTGACTGGGGAATGGGGTGCTCCTTTGACTGGGGATTTGGAATTTAAGGACTGGCCCTGGTGAAAGGCGTCTTCGATTTTTATGTTGCATATTGCTTAATTTTATTTGATTTAAGTAGTTATATACTGTTAATGGGTTTTATAGGATCTATTTTATCTATTATTTTTGTAAATAGGGTTATCTAATTCCTTTAGAGTTGTCTAGGTTTTTAATGTGGCTGTTTATTTTTTTATATTCTAATCTAACATACTTTTTAATTCCTGTTTATTGTTTAGTTTTTATAATAAATATATTTTTACTGTAATGCAACAGTATATAGTAATGATAATGGCTATTAAAAACTCTGCATTTTGGTAACTTGGACATGGCTTTTGGGATTCCTGGGCCATATGTACTTGTTCAAAACTGACTGTGACCATCAGAAATTTTCAAGCAGAGTTACTGCAGCCCCCATCCCTCACCATTACTGTTCTTTGAATACTTTTGTATTCTTGTTGCTGAATGAGACTCTGTCTCTTTAGATGATCCAGCTGCTAGCTTGCGATCTACTCTTGTCTCTCCGTACCACTCTGTGGCAGAAACAGACAAATGCTAGTCTAGCTTTGGGAGACACGCACCATGCTTCTGCTTCTGAGCTGACTGGCTTCCAGCGTGATCTTGGCAGCCTGCGAAAACTAGCAAATAGCTTCAGGCTCGCTTACCGAAAGGTAAGAATCTGTGATATTGGAAACCCTCTGTGGACTTTTTGCTAAAAATGGATGATAAGGAACTGGTAATTTCTGGATTTATCTATTAAAAAGGACTGTATATGGGGAGGAGGGAACTGTTACATAATCTTGAAAGGGGGAAATAATATTAAGTAGGTCTATAACTGCTGTAAAGATTGGAAACTGCTTTTAGCATTTTTTTCTTGTCTTTGTATTGTTTTAAACACTTTTTCCTTTTTCTTTCTTATTTTTCTTTCTATTTGTCTTTTAACTTGGAAAAAAATTCAGACAGATAGGCAGGCAGGCGGACAAACGTGTTTATGTAAGAATCTGAATAGTATTGACCATTGACCACCCTGAGAACTTCAGGGTGAGAAAATGTTGGCTTTCTTCATATTTGCATATCTGTTTTCTCCTGAGTGCCTGCATGGTATTGTAAGCCAGAAGAACAAATTGCTCTGCCAGAATCTGTTTTTCTTAAATATTTTAACATTGTTTGCAGTGTTTATTATCACATATTTTCTTCTGGATATACTTCTACTATTGTAAGCTTTGCTCATGATACTTAGGTGTGCATGAAATGATGAGGATGAGGATGCTTTGTGAAAGTCAAAACATTTCACTTTATTTTACATCCTTAAAACAATTCTATAATTATAATTGTGTGTGTGTGCACACATGCTTTATTCCACCCCATAAGGCTTATTTTTGTGATATAGTTGTGATATGAACTGAGAATTTCCTAGCTTTCTACTCTTTCTACATTGGTTTAAACCAGAAAGCGGCTAAGAGGATAAAGTGGCCATTAAAATACTCTTAAGAAAGGAAGATAGTGCTTTTAAAAGTTTGCTGTAGGACTCACCATTTATTTCCCCTCACTCCCCAAGGAAATAAATTGCAACCCAGATTCTTCTGTCTTCTTAGCATGAACTGTTTAGAGGCCAGCTAAGTCAGCCTTGCACCTGTATCAGGCCATCTGCCAAGGGAGAGTTGGACAGTACATTGGCTGTGCAATTTTAATGGCCACTAGATGTCAGCAGAGATATACAGAACATAAAGACTTTGCCACCATTTTGTGTTTGTCCAGATTTTTGCAGCTCAGCTATGGTAATTCTGCGGGGGGGAATACAGAAACAGAACAGACAAAATACACAGAGAGTAGGTGAATCTTCCAAGAGGATGAATATGGATAAAAGACAAACTTTAAAATCTATAAAATGTCCATCACAGTTTTGGACATCTGGCCAACATCTAAGAAAAGATTGTTTGAAGTCTGCCTGTTAAAGTCATCTCCATGGCATTTCAATTTTTTTCTAATTTTCTAGGTTTTTCTTCATGAGGCCACTGTCCGCTTGATGGCAGGAGCCAGCCCCACACGTACTCATCAGCTGCTTGAGCATAGTCTCAGACGTCGGACCCCACAGAGTACCAAGCAAGGTCAGTAAGTTCTTGGGCTGTTCTCTTTCTTATCTGCTAAACAGAAGGAGATATAATGGGATGAACTGCTCATAAGATTTAGAGAAGTGGGAACTGATAATGGGAAACGTACCTTCTTTCATAGATTTTAGGAATTCACATATTTAAACATACTAGAACAACAACAAATACTAATGTTTCTGTGGGGTATGCCTAATTGTAAAAGAGCTTATTAAAAGGACAAGGCTGCTATATTTGGAAAGTTGGCTGATCTCAGTTTGGTCTTAATTTCTGGTTGACCTATGCTTTTTTTTGAGAGAGATAGATAAGAGGCACCTAATGCTTGAAGCCTGAATTATTCTTGGATATATAATATAGAATATAGAATACCGTTTTTGGTATTTTTACACTCAGAACCATAGATGGATGGATGGATGGATGGATGGATGGATGGATGGATAGATAGATAGATAGATAGATAGATAGATAGATAGATAGATAGGAAAGAAGCATATATAGCTTTGTTTTGGGATATGTTTTTTTTGTTCTGTGCCCAAAGAAATCTCTCTGTTCTCAAATATTCCATTATACCACAAAAGAAGAGCTCCTATATTAATTTCATGCAGTAGTATTTTTAGCTGGGTGAGATGCTATAATTTGACTTTTAAAATATTATCCTTTTTACCAATCTTGACATTAAAAACAAGAGGCTTATGCCAAGTACCATTGTTTTTAGTAACTACAATATTCAGCCTACATTGAGTTTTGTTTCAACAAATGGAACACTTGAGCATTCAGAGTTCTGTTATCAGAATTCAACAAAACTGGAATGTTCTAGCAGAAAATTCGAGGTGGAGCCAGTGTATTTATTATTTCAGTAACTTTTACATTTATTGCTTAAAAACATTAATTACATATTCATTACTAAGATTTTTATTGTTAGTCTTTTCTTTTTATATTTAGGTGAGTTGGATGTTCTTCCCGGACAAAGAGAACGAGCTACAGCAATTCTATTAGCCTGCCGCTACCTCCCGCTGTCTTTTCTGTCATCTCCGGGCCAGCGTGCTGTCCTGCTGGCAGAAGCAGCTCGAACACTGGAGAAGGTTGGCGACATGCGTTCCTGCAATGACTGTCAGCAGATGATTGTGAAACTAAGTGGTGGCACAGCTATTGCTGCTTCCTAACCCTAGAGGAATAGTTTCATCAGACATTGAATGAATTCTTGTCCCATTCTCTTCCTTTTTCTTAAAAACCCTTCCAGATTTGTGCAAGTTTCATTATACTAATAGGAGACAGTGACTTGGTGTATAGCAAGTGGCGAATTATTTGCCTCCAAGCAAAAAGATTGTTCATGCTGGTGCTAGAAAGTTATTTTTTCCCCTGGCAGAGACTGATATCTTGGACTGGTTAACTAGGATCTTTTTGAAAGAGGAATTTGCTTTTCTCTCTCATTCTTTTTACAAAACAATCTCTTTTGAAAACATCTTTGGGGGAAGGAGTTAGTAAAAAGCGAAAAAAATTGTTACAAAGTCTCATTTGATGGCATTTGCAATGGTTCTTGGTCCAGTAATATATAGATTCAAAGAAGATAGGATTGTGTTTAACTTCTTTTCTCCTCAGTATATGTTTGTCCTACTTACTGATACCTTCCTATAAAATAGAAGCTTTAGGCCAATTCTCTAGAGAAGTGCATTATGGTTTTTATCCTATTTGGGTTACAGTTATTTATATTTTATAACTTTGCAAACTATAAAAATACCAGTTTCTTTTTGTCTCATATTCTTCATCTCATTCTGTATCTCTTTTCTGTTGTCTTTCGTAAACTGATGATGATCAGAATGATAGAAACCGTAGTTTCAATCAATCAATTAATCAATTTTTATTCAGTCATAGAATAAAAGTCATTTATTCAGCAAATAAAACAAGAAAAATTGCAATTAATTAGGATAAAAAGAAAAAAAAATCTTAAGGATTAGGAAAACAAACCTGATTGATGTACTGTTCAAACTATAAAACAGTACTTAGCTGTAAAGAATTAAAATCAGATTGATGTGATAATAGAAAAACAAGTTAAAACAAATCAGAACAACCCAGAAGCTTAATAAAGAATAGACATAATAATTCCTGGTGAACATTTCATAGAGGAGACAATACAAAATAACTTGTTCCATATTTCAGTTGTTCCTTCACAGCACGGACAAATCTATGTTTGAAGAGGATTTTTTAAAGTGTCTCCCTTCAGTAACAACTATTGGAAGGATAGTGAATCTGGCCAAAATAAAGCCCTTCTAAATTTTGGAATTATGTGACTAAGATATATCACTGGTTGAAGAAGATATGAGAAACTATAACATCTAAATCAGCAGGTTGTAGAAGACTGGTCTATAGCATCATTGTAAGGCCAGGAATTGAATCGTCCTTTTATATATTCTTCCTGATAGGGGAAACAAGGAAAAATAAAAACAACTAAAAGCATTAATTAAAAAATGGTTAAGTAAACATTAACATCTTTTCCAGCATTGTTTTACTGAAGGAAATCCGACTTTCAGTCACTTTGGAAAGAGATTTTGAGCAAGATAAAATGTGGACAAGGATGAAATGATCCTCCTCAAGACCTTGATTTAGATGCCTGCTTGTTATAAACAAAGAGGTAGCTAAGCTAGCCACACTTTTAGATCATGTGGATAATCATCTAGCTTGACCCTCAAAAAATACAGATTTTTCCCCCAAAGCTGTTTATATCCATGTAAGATTTACCACCTAGTGATAAACATTAGTTCCATGTTCACCAATTGATAGTAAGGTAGCTATACTACCAACTGAAGTGACCCTTATGTTCTTTCCCACAATTTTTGGGAGCATTGTAATGTATATATATAGAATGGATGAAGTATTTTAGTGTTAAAGGAAACAAAGTACAGCTCAACCTCCTCTGGTAGAATCATACAAATTTTATATTATATGGAACTCTACGGTCCACAAACCATGTTTTTCTCCTACTTTGCTTAACTCTTTTTTTTAAGTCTTTCATTGCATTGATCTAAATTTCAATAGAAGCTCCTATTTAATGGCACATACAGAGCAATTTGGAAATTCACCAACTTTAATTATTATTCCTTGAAATAATGAGATCGGTGATCCTTGGCTGCATAGGTAGGATTCTCAATAATTAAAAGTCTTTTAAACTTCTCAATAATGACAGGTCTTTTAAACTTTTTATTCCGATGCCCCCAAATGTGAAGCTGTGGTGGTAAAGAAATTTTAAATATTGCTAAATACATCTCCATAAGAGATGCAAATCATGCTAATGATACAGTTTTAATGCTCCATAGTTAACCAGAAACAGATTCCACACGAAGGCCTTGACTTACATCTTGAAGGTCTGTTCTCAGTTAACCTGCATTTATTGAAATGTAAAATTTTAATGCAATTTTCCTGTTTCTCCCTATCATATGTGAGTGGATGTGTTTGGTTTGTATATCCTGCCCCATTCTGGTTGGTACATGGTGAAATTTAATATTTGACCCTGCTATTTGAAAAAAGTTTTGGTATCACTGGTTTCCTTGATGGAAGTATATTTAAGTTTGTATTTCTTACAACTGATATGCATACTGCAATTCTGCCTGCTTCTTTTGTAAACGTAGGTAACCAGAATAAGTGTCCCAGGGTGCTGCTGATTCAGTGATACGTTTAAATTGGCAGATTGAATAAAGTATCATTCCATTCACTAAGACAGATCTTAATGATAGCATTCCCAGTGCAGGTAGCAGCTAAGTAGGAAAAATAATAAACTTATTGGGACTGAGGAGATTAGAGGTCATTGCTAATTTATGCCCCCAACTGCTGTTACATCCATGCAAATTTTGCTTTATTATAAAACAAAATAATCAGCCCAGGAGTAACACAAAGACAGTGTGAATTCTTAGAGTCTAACAGATTGATTAAGTAGGCTTGAACTTGCAAATGCTTCCATCTGGGCGCTCTCAGGGCAAATAATTCAATATAATTAATTTGTAAAAAAATATAAAAAATACCCATCTCTTTCTGAGCATTTCATGGTTTCTTGAATTTGAAACATTGAAAGTAGTTTATTTTTGTTAAAAGAGCAAATGGCCATTACAATATAAAATTTTCATATTAATCAGTCAATTGGATGGAGATGGGTGGCTATAAAAATAGAATAATTAAATAAATATTGCACAGCCATAAGAATGAGGTTACTGTCTTGTTTAAATTACAATTGCATAGATGTGATCTCTACAAAGAATTCTACCTTCTTGCATATTTTTGGCAGTTTTATATACTTCATGTATTTATGGAACTGTTCCTCCTAATCTAGCCCTATATATGTTTTGTGTATATAATGGTAACTTTTCTGTTTTTATATGAAATGAAAAGTGTCTTTTTATCCCAATAAAATTAGAAATAGAGATGCTTTGATACATGAAGATGTAGCGAGTGGTGATGTCAGGAGATGAGCGTTTCTGTTATTCCCAGTTGTGACCTTTTGGTATGGATCATTATGTAATTTATCTAATAAAGACAAAATTTAACTCAGGGTCTGATATTATTGTCAACAAACTGTCTTTATAGTTATATAGAAAAAATGTCCAAAAAATATATCTCCCACAAAAGGTATTTGTTCATTGATTGCAATATATAAATAATAGTGATTTTAGGCAACATCAAAATGCTGTGGTGCCTAGAGATGGACTTTATTGTTTATTCAACTATTCTGAAGGATTTGGAGCCAAAAACAGTTGAGAGAACTATGGCCAAAATGTTTAAACCTGTTTGCCAATATAAATATATTATGAAGTATTATGTGTGTTTGAGGTGAAAGATAATTTTATATTAACTAAGATGAATAGACATCAGAAGTGCAAGTGGCATTACTTCTGCAAAGCATGGATGCCTTTGAAGCTTAGCTGTTAATGGTGGAGGGGCTGTTAACTTGTTGAATTTATTTCCTTGTTTGTCCAGTTTTCTCTGGCTCTAATCTTCACCTCATTTCCAGCTTGCTCACTTCCTAATTTTCCTTCCCTTCCTTTTACCTCATTTTTTTCCTATTCTTTGTTGTTTCTGCTATGAGGAGAAAGCAGCATGAATGTGTGTGTGTATATATATATACATGCTGTATATGTATATATTTATATGTTTCTCTGCATGTGTGTATGAGAGAGTGATTGGCTTGTACATATAAGAATCATTAATTTTGTAAATGTGGTTCCTTATTAACAAGCAACTCAGTTCAGTTATAGTTAATTGTGAGAAAGAGGAGCGAAACTGAAGTTGCTGTCTACATTTGAGAAAAGCAGCTGGGCTCATTTCTCCCTCATACAAATTCATAGTTTGCTGTGGAAAACAATCCACTCACAAGCATCCACGTTGGGGTTCCAGCTGGATGGTTAATTGAGCCACACCCTGGCATTTTTAGGATCATGCTGACATCCATGGGCAGCATAATCTCATACAGACCTTCAACCTACAAAATGTGGGTGTGTAGGAGAAAATAGGATAAGGAGAAGACAGCAAGCAGATGAGGAAGAGGGAAGCCAGCTCCAGGCTTTTATAACCATTACAGGTAAGCAAGAGGGATGTCAGTCAACTTCCAGGAACACAATCTATGGTAAACAACCCATTGTGGTGTGATTCCTGACTGGAGCGTGGCTTGGGACCTCAGCTGCAGTGCTCAGTAGCAACATTGCTTAGGAGCTTGGCTGCAACCAGAACAGGAGCAATCATGGTGAGACAGGACCTAATTCCACAAATGCAAGAACCTTTGGAGGGAGGGAAAGATTGTATGCCGCTTGCAACTTAAGACTTACCAGTTGATGATAGAGCACCAAAGACTTAATTACATGGCTACGTTGACTTATTTATTGATAGATTAAATTTCTTTGCCGCCCATCTCATTTCAAAGCGACTCTTGCAAAACAGGAGGATGGAATTAACCCAGGGCACTAGCCTATTATGGAAGGTTTTGGCTGCCATAAAGCATTGTGTCCATTTACCTTCTAGTGCAGTTCTTGGAAAGCAATCCTCACAATATATATTTTTTCCTAATCCCGCCCTGCTTTTTGGAGGTATGGTTTTAGCAGAGAGAGAAATAAATATATACACAACGTACACGTAAACGTGCACACATATGTGTGGCACATGGAAGCATTTATTAGGCAGGAGGAGAATTTTTAGAAGTCCCCTCAATTAATGTTGGCAATGGTAACTTGACACATATGGTAAGTACACTGTAGTTGAGGAGTTGAGCCTAGTTTTTTTTCCTGCCACTTCTACCTTTTTTGATCTGTGTTGAGGTACTATCTTAAAATCGGTTATCTTTTTGATAAATGTGATACTTGTTTGAGAATAGTTATATAATGCAAGTGTTACTTTCTTCCTCTCCTGTAGTGTATCACTGCTTAGGAATACTGTTCAATGCAATGTTTCTCAAACTCAGCAACTTATAAGATTTATGGACTTCAATTCAGTGGTGGCGGGAAAATTCTGGGAGTTGAAGTCTAAAATACTAAATTTGCTGAAGTTGCGAAACACAGGTTTAGTGTATTTGTATTCCCTTTATGTGTCAGGATACTATATAAAATGGGCCCTTACTGTAGCCAACTTGCTGGAATAAGAAAGATTTAATTTTACCTTTATACATGACAATTCTTAAGGATTCTGGGCTAGGAAAACTCCCAACATCCCCCTACCCCCCACATTGCCTGACGTCTATAAATAGAACAGCATACTATGAAGTGTCTGGATTTGAAATGAAATAAGTTGAAATGTGAGAGAAAACCTTTTTTGCCTATTAAACTTCAATTTTATTATTGCTTCATCTTGGTTATTGGAATTTTATGTCAAGACTAATGTTTCAGCATATTTAGGCAACGATAGCGGAGCTGAAGTCCTTCCCTGTGTTTTAGTTATAGTTTGGAAACGGAGTGAATGGCTTCTTTTATTCAGAAACATGATCAAGAAGAAATTATAAAGATGAGCCTCAGTGAATTTGGGAATTCAACGGTAATACTGACTTCCTTGTTCTCTATATACAGCTGACTATCATGTATAGAAGGGTCAATTTTTTTCTGTATTTTACTTCTCTATTGACCAGCAGAGGGCAGAAATACCGCAGCAAAATATATTCAATAGAATCCACCATTCAACATTCTCAACATACTGCTAAGAATGTATGTTGGCTCTGAGAACATTTGCTAATGTATAATGGGCATATGGCATATAGAAAGTTCCTCTGTACAAATGTTCCTTACTATAATTCTTGCCCAATGCCCATTTAGTCTATTAGTAGCCTTTCATATTTAATCACATATTTCCCACTTTGTTGCTGAGCTTATGTTCTTTTCAGATGGGTATCAAACTCAAGACCCGTGGGCCAGATTCAGCCCGCAGGTTGCTTAGATCTGGCCCGCAGGGCCACCCTGGAAATAGAGAGGGACTGGCCCACATTGCCTCTGCCAGTGAAAACGGAGCTTGGGACCTCCTGAGTTGTGTTTTCTCTGGCAGAGGGTTGCAGGAGGCCGTTGCAGCCGAAAATGGAGCTCGGGAACCCGTTTTTGCTGGCAGAGCACTCGGGTCTCCACAGGCGCCCCCAACATGAGTGATGTCAAACTGGCCACGTCCACCCTAGCCACACCCATCCCAGTCCCCCAAGGTCAAACACAACCCTGATGCGGCCCACAATGAAATTGAGTCAGACACCCCTATTTTAGGAGGATAAATACACAAAAATAATACCTCCAATATGTCAATTTGATGGCAAGAAATAGGAGTGTGGGAAAAGGATAGAGGCTGACAAAGGATCTAAATGTCCCCTTTGAAAGAATGAACATTTCTATTAGTGAGGATTGTTATATATATTACATGCCCTTTATACTGTATCTAAAATGTGCCTTAAAGTTTTAAAAATAGAATATAAAACAATTGCAGTCTTTGGGTGTAATTAAGGAAGATATTTCATGGGAAATTATAAAGAAGATCAACAATCACATGAAAATGAAATTAAACAGGAAGGACTTCAGTTGCTTTATTAGTTATATCTGTTTATGAGGGTACTTCTCTGTATAAAAAGCTACTCAAACAATGGATGGAAACTAATCAAGGAGAAAATCAACCTAGAACTAAGGAGAAATGCCCTGACAGTTAAAAGAATTAATCAGTGGAATGACTTGCCTCCAGAAATTGTGGGTTTTTAAGGAGGTTTAAGGAGGTTTTTAAGAAGAGATTGGACAACCATTTGTCTGAAATGGTATAGGGCTTCCTGCCTGAGCAGGGGTTTGGACTAGAAGACCTCCAAGGTCCCTTTCAATTCTGTTATTCTGTTATAATAACTCACAGCTCTATAACTACAATTTAGAAAGTTATGTAATTTATATGAATATATTTATTCTGAAACTTCAGGCATTTGAACACCAAGCTGCTTTAGCTTAACATTAAGAAATGGTTTGTCCAGGACTATGCAGTTGCTAAAAAAAAGCAATTTATGACACTTTTATTTGCCACAAAATAAAATCTACAATTACCAACAATGATGTTCATAATTAAGGAAAAAGGGATTACAAAACCCTTTGGAAAACGAAGAAAAGAAGTGCTCTGGCAACAGCTGATTGTAGCTGATAAAACACTTATTCTTCTAATTTTGTCCCACCTGGTTTGCTGCATATCTGTGGGGCATGGAGTTATACATTACATTCAGAGGTCAAGAAACATTCATATCGTGGTCCTTTAATTACATTCCTCACTTTTTAGGCAAACAGTTACCATTGACAGAGAAGTCTTCAACACCAAAGCTCAAAAGCATAAAAATACTCTTCCTAGCCTGCTTCTTAAAGTCCAACTTTCACTTCCATAGAATGTCACAAGGAATGCCATGGCTTACACAATTCTGATCTTTGTAGGTATAGAAGATAGAGCATATAGGGATACAAAATACCCTAATCCAAATTTCAAAACTATCCATTTATCCTTACCCACCTTAAGTATTAATGGATTTTTTAAGAACTTGAATACAATCAGGTAAGTGACTTTAAAAAAATATAGGTTCCTTACCTTATACATTTTATTCAGACTCCTGGAGAAGGCTAACTCAGGTTTTGGGGAAAAAAATTCCAAGCCACCAGATGGCTTTTGTATTTTAAAGCTACTTAATTGCAAAATTGTGACACTCTTGTAAATATTTACAAGAATTGATCAGAATCAGTCATGTAATTTTTACTTTGAAAAAGTATCAGAATACTCACTTCGATTACATATTTCTATTAACCTGTGTTTTTTTACAACCGTGCTTTAATTTGCATTTTGGTTTGAGACCACAATGAAATGTCCCTAAATTTTTCAAATTTACTTTTTTTAAAAAATCCATATGTGTTTAGCTAACCTTCATCTCCTTTATTTCTAAGCTTATTGCTGGGCTATGCAGAGAGGACAATGTAGGCCAAGAAAGGAAGAAAGTTTGGAGTGTCAATTTAATATAAATTACTTTCGATGGGCATAAAATGAGACTGCCTTATAAATTAGATAATATATAATAAATTATTTTCTATATCTAATGTAAAACCCCACATCTAATGCTTGGTTCAACCATAAACTAATGTTTTCCCAGGAAACAAATTGTAATGGTTGTTAAACTGGCTGCAAACAATTACTTCACGAAGTTGGAGATCTTTTGAACCTACAAAGACTTTTATTCTCTTCCTCCTTTCTGTCTATTAAGAGGTTCTGCACAAAAACCTATAAGTCAGAATGTCTTTTAACTATCCATCAAAAGCCAGAATTAAGCAGATGACTTCTCAAAGTTGTTGACTGACATAGTAGTACATATAATTATTTTTGAAATAATTATTTGTGAATAGGACTACCTAGTCCATGAGCCAATCTGTCAAGAGTGATCCTCCCTAAAAAAGCTATTAGTTGAAGCCAGGAAATAAAGATTTTCTCCCATTGAACCTGTTCTATGGAACAGTCTCCACCTAAAACTTATAGTGATACCCATGGTTGGGGCCTTCTGGAAGGCAGTTAATGAACTCTTATGTAGGGCCTTTGGGAATTGATTGCTTTCCACCATAATTTACATTTAGTATGTATTTTCTATTTCATTATGTTGTCATGGATTGTGGTAGAATTTATTGTGGTTTATTTCTGTTATGTTTTGTTACTGTTGTAAGCTGCCAGGCCCTTGCCATTCATCCCCAAATATATTTATCCCCTTTCTGGAATTTTTGCCAGTGGATATTACATTTAATGTTAGTTCTACCATATTGAATCGGGTGGGTGTGGGTGGGCAGGGATCAATATATCTCTCTGCTCAAATTCTGCCCCACAATTCATTTTTCATGAATGGAACCGGTTTGGACTAGCAGGTGAATCGTGTTTCAGTGCCAGTATGACAGAACAGGGCCTTTCCCTGCTCTTAAGAAAAGCAGACTAGATTAGAAATTGTAATTAACTGACACTTGGCCACCTTTGCTTCCACTCTCCTCCAATTGTTGATTGAGCTAATGTTGATGATGTGATCTCCATATCACTTGGTCTGCATCAGTGGCGGGATTCAAATAATTTAACAACCAGTTCTCTGCCCTAATGACCAGCTGGATATGCATGGTTCGGTGGTCATGTGACCATGTGGGCATAGCCAACTCAACATCACTCACGTCGATGGGCGCTTCGCCTTAGCTGTTACAATGTAATAAGGGTTAACCAGAGAGGCAGTTTCTGTAAGCAGGGCAATAAAGATTAGGCTAGAAACAATACCAGAATGTTTCCTTCCTGCCTTCCTTACAGGATTATTCCTGTAAAGTGGAAGAAAACCAAAATAAGATTTCTCTTAACAATCGGTTCTCCGAACTGCTTAGAAAGTTAACAACCGGTTCTCCCGAATAGGTGCGAACTGGCTGAATCCCACCACTGGTCCGCATGGAAGTTTAATTTGTTAGAAATTTTTATCTCAGTTTGTTGATAGTTATTTGAAGGAGTTGCCAATTCTGGCTTTATATTAATTGCTGAACAGGATTTTGGTACAATTGTACACATGCCTTGGAATTATTAACATACAAAACTATAAAATGGGTAATAATAATGATCAAAAGACATTATTGTGTCACACAGATGACACACACATATCCAGCAGTATAGTCTAAAACATAAATTAAAACTTCAATTCCAGGTATCAATCATTCTAAAATAGCAGCTATATTGTGAAAATATGAGGTGATGTTTTTGTTGTTTGGAAAGAAATTGGACATCCACAATGATTTAATCATGAAGTAAAATTCCTAGTGACATGTGTCTCTTTGCAGTCAGAGCTTGGAATACTATTCAGAAGCAGAAGTGAATGAGCAGTGGCTGAATTTAAATCACCATGCCACAGCTGCACTTAGCTGGTATCTACCACAAGTACGCTTTGGCTGCATCTCAGGGGAAATCAGCATTTGTATTTTAATAGCGGGAACTCAAAAAGATTTTCTTCCATGCTAGAAGATCCATCAGAATATGACTACAATTCCAATTACACATCAACTGGTGGATCATATTGTATCTGATCTGGTGGATCAGAGATCATGAAAAAAGACTCAATGAAAAGAGCCAGAGTGATATAAAGTGAAGTATGGTGGCTGAAATATCAATATTTTGAATTTGTTACTATACAGCTAATAAATAAATGTTTATATATGGGCAATGGGGAATGACTGATGATGTTACAAATATATGTTCACAAATGTTTGTTTACATGATCACACACATGCGTTTTGTGATTTAACAAGATGCCATTATGATGTTATTAAATACTTTACATGAATCTCATAATTTCGTGGAAATTATACTTTATGTTCTGACCAGATCTTTTCAACCCTCTAAAGCATTAAGGGAATGCAAACCATGTTCATTGTATAGAATATTTATATACAAAACCCCAAAATGACTTATTAAAATACGATTAAAGCAAACGCTATAGAGAGAAAAAGTGAAGCTAAAAATGAAGGAAATGGCATATATTTTCTAACAGTCCTTAATGCTTCCATTTCAGACTGTTTATTTTTATTCATTTATTATTAGATGTGTATCCTGTCTTTGTTTCCCCCAGAAATTTAACCACATAGAAATTTGAGAAGTAATATAATATAGAGTGAATGTCCAAACACAAGGTACCAATTAATTATTGCATGAGTGATTTTTGTCTTTTGTTAGAGCATTGTAGGAATGTGAAGGGCAAAAATATATTCCCTCTTTTGATGGAGTTCCATGCAGTAACAGAGTCCTGAAGGTTTCTCTTGGTATTGATGATTCTGGCATGATATGATGAAAAAGTGAATTAGGAAACAACAGCAGTGCATCAAGCAATAGGGTAGTACAGGCATACTGGTTTCACCAAGCACGCTGACCAGGTTTTGTCAAATTGACCTAACTGAACAGATGAGTTCTGTTATACAATTGTAGACGATCATCAGCTCTGGCAAGCATTCTACTTTTCTCTATATCTTCTATGTTTCCTTCCAGAATTTAGGAGTGACACTTGAGTGAAGCAACTTCATTCCAAGCTGTCAGGCCCCACTTCACCAATTGCTTCAAAGGGAAGAATATAGGAACGAACAATAAATCCATTCTAGACAGTGACCTCAGTCTTGCTATTAGTGGAAAAAAGCCGTTGTTGCTGCACATAATGAGTGGGGGTTTGGCTGAAGACCTCAGGCAGCTTCTCAATACTGAACTGACGCCTGGTGGCATAAGCTTGTCGTCGAAATTCAGGATGGCTGTGATCCCAGCCCCCTTTGAAGACAGGGCTGCCTGCATTGGTTTTCATCACTTTAGTTTTCTGTCCTGGTGTCCCCAAGCCAATGAGAGCAGTGCCTTCTGGAAAAGGTGGGAGATCATTTCGATGAAGTGTTAAGGGAGAAAATGACAAGGTGCCTGATGATGGCATCTCCACCATGGGAAACCTCTTGTAGAATTCTTCTGGGGCACTTTCTATAGGGGAATATATGGGTGTGGGGAGGGAAGGGAATGAAAAACAATTATTAAGTCGATAGAGATTCTAGTAGCTTTCCTGATGGCTACCCTCCCTAGCATCTCTATTCTGGTTTTTTTGTTTGCCTCTCTTGTTAGTGTCAGAAGAGGGTTAAGACTGTTATAATTAATTTAACCAATAATTAAGTCTTTCAACTTATTTCCAGAAATATGACAGCAGCTACAGCCTGAGCTATTCATGGCAGGCATGCTACAGCTTAGCCACTCATTGCTTAATATGTGTAAAACTTACCCAAAGAGGGAGGGGAAAACCCACATGTACAGGTGCATAATGTAGTGATTAATATGTGTTAAAGAGCAGCTAATAAACATTAAAGTATAATTGGGAACACCTCTTAGTCATTTCCTGGGTATTCAAAACACCCCCATTGCGGTAAGATTAAGAGGCATGTACTCTTTGCCCTGTTCAAGCCTTTTTCATGTCTCTAAAATTGTTACATTTTTAGTTCTAGCTGTTGTTTTTTTCTTCCCCTGTAATCAGGGTTGTCTATTTCTTCCCACCTCATCTAATCCTCTCTGACATTAGTGAAATTCAGAAGCTACAACCCAGCAGAGTGGAATGTCAACAACAATGAGGTGATGTCATCTGGTGCACTACAATGGGGGTGAGCCAGCATGAAAACAGGGAGCTTCAGCCCAAACACTAAGGCAGTGTTCCAGTTCTCACTGCATTTGGTCCAAATATTGCAATAGCAATAGCAATAGCAATAGCAATAGCAATAGCAGTAGCAGTAGCAGTAGCAGTAGCAGTAGCAGTAGCAGTAGCAGTAGCAGTAGCAGTAGCAGTAGCAATAGCAATAGCAATAGCACTTAGACTTATACACCACTTCATAGTGCTTTACAGCCCTCTCTAAGTGGTTTACAGAGTCAGCATATTGCCCCCAACAATCTGGGTCCTCATTTTACCAACCTCAGAAGGATGGTAAAGGCTGAATCAACCTTGAGCCCGAGAGAATCGAACTGCTGAACTGCTGGCAGCCGGCAGTCAGCCAAAGTAGCCTGCAGTATTGCATTCTAACCACTGCGCCACCACGGTTCTTGTCAATGCTATGTCAATGAGCATGCAAACACAATGGCACCTACCTACAGCCTTGAGAGTGGCATATTTGGCATAATCTGAAGCCTGGTTAGGCAAAACACTTGTCATTTGCAGCTGATTGTTATGTGAGTGTGACAGCCCAATCTGTGAGACTGTGGAGGAGTTGATCACAGCATTGTTCAGGTGTTTCTGATCTGAAGGCAAAAAAGGATGGCAAGTGTAAATTTAAATAGCCCACCTCAAGTAAGTTTACATTACATTTGCCAGCCCCTCAAACAAGTAATACGCATTGGTACTTCTTAGGTTTTGCCATAGTCAGAGGTGATAGGCAGGGGGAAGGAAATCAGAAATTGGTATTTAAATACCATGGGCAAATGAGAAAGGAAGAGACAGCTTTGTCTAACAGCAAACTGAGTAACAATAGTAAGAATGCCAAAGAAATAGTAACATACCACCCCTTTTTGTATAGTGTAAATAAGAAGACACATCCCCATCCACTTATTTTCAAGATAGAAATTTTAAGCATGTATTATTTGGACAGGTTGGATCTTTTGACTAGAATCTGTTTCATACTGGCAGAAAGAGTCATCTATGGATACATAGAGACTGATTTGGTTACCTACTCTCATGATAATAGGCTGCATGTCTCTGCAGGAAAGACCCATATTCTACTGCTCTAGAACATCAGAATGGAATGATTTAAGGGACACAACTCTGGCCAAGTCTTCCCTAACAATACACCTTAATAAGTAATTCTAAAGATTACTTAGTTACTTGTAGATATGCCAACCACAGCAAGAAGTTAAACAGTACAATTAATGTATTGCAGATAAACTATAAAAGCTTAAGCCACTTATTTTGTTATGTTGAAATGGCTATTTCCAGAATTCAAAGTCAGAGTGGTTTTATTCTCTGGATGTTACAATGTAAACATAACCAGAGCCTGCCAGGTTGGAAAAAATTGTCATATATCAATTAAATAAAAACAGTTAAAAGTTCCAGAAAGTACCATTTACCAACCTGGTATAGTGAGGTGGAAGGAAGGGAGAGCATGGTATAAGCATAGGGATGGCATTCCCTTTTCAGACTACCTATTGTCTAGAAGCGATATAGATATGGATTTGTGCATATGTGACTGCATAGAGGTGAGGAGGCCGATTGTCTTACCTTTGTTACTTGAAGGAGATCCCCGAGAAAGGCTATCACCAATCTGGACCTGCACACTGCTGATATGGCCATCAGGCAAGTGATCAGATGAGCTATGTCCAGGTTGCTTTAGAAGATCTGTGAGTGTTCTAGAAAAGATGCATGAAGAAGTTACTTGCCAACCGTCTCATGAAAAGATTCTCACTTATTAGTATCCACTTTTTGTACCATTGTTTAATTGTATCGCCAGCTGCACTTGCTGCTCATTTGCTTACTTGGGCACCCAGGAAATACTTGTTATGGATGGTATATTTTCTTAGAACTTGAAACATTGGAAGTATTCTAGGAGGCTTCTAAGCAGAACATGGACAACTACCTATCAGGATGTTGCAAAGCAGACTCCCTACGTTGACAGGCAAGCTTATTTCAATTGATGCATTGCTTTTCCTTTAGAGAGCTCAAAAAAAAAAAAAAAGAGGGGAAAAAACATAGAGTTTTTTTAATCATTTTTATCTTGACAATAATGAGGTTGTGAAATAGCCTGGGATGATAATTGCTGAGTGTTGCTGAAGGATTACCCTTATCAGAAAGGATGGGAGGAGAAAGGCTCCAAGGAAAAGAAGCTTTCTCTTAGGACACTTGGCTGTTGGAAGTGGTTAACGGTAGATGGAATATATAAACAGAACAAATTCAATTGTCTTATTAAAAGAATTATAGAAAGGAATATGCCAGATTATCTTTTTTATTCAAATGTTTGATTTCCACTACAGCTACACATTTATTTTTTCCCCAAATGTTGTTCTTGGATGGATGAAAATCAATACAAAATAACATGCATGAACTTTGTTTGAATTTCTTATTAAAAACTAATGCACTGAGGACCATTTCACTGCCAAGGCCCAACTGTACGATTTTCCATTTCCAAGATTCTCCATTGTGAGAACATGAAAAAATACTATAGATGGCCTGCAAAATTCCAGTTGACCACTAGGTGACTGTAAAGAGATATAGAAAATGTTTCTTGCCTTCCTGATACCGGGTAGTTGTGTGGCTTTTGAAACCTAGATACTGTATGATGTGCATAATTTCCTTTTGGCTAGAGAGGAGGGATCCATTTCCCATTTTAAAAGATAATAGTAACTTACTTACAAAGAACTTTGGAACCAAGAGGCATCTCTCAGAATACCTTGCTGATAACTGGTTGGGAAAGGGGATTGGCTGCAATAGAAAGCTAAGAGACAGGATTGGAGGATATGAACCAGAATATATGCTTTACCACAACACAATCGCCATAAATTGTGTGATAGTGTGATAGTCCTAGATCTAGATCTTCCAGTCACAACCCAATACTGTATTATGCAATTTGGTCTACATTCTACTCCACAGTTAGATTCACACAATGAACAAAGGTTTAATAGTAACCACAGTTGATTGGATTCATACAATATACTGAGCTATAAAACTTGCTTTACAAACAAATATGTCTGGTTCAAATAGTGGGTTAACCCAATTTAAACCAACCATGTTAAAATGATTGCTGCTGAACAATGTTATTCTTTTGTCAGATGAAATCCAGCACAAGTGCTACATACTTTTCAGGGGCACTTAGGGAATGAGCTGCAGAACAACCTTGCAAGAAAATGATGACAATTTGCAAGAGATGATTTGAAAGCAATAAGATAAACTATGGAATACATATAGGGGAAAATTCTATATTTGAAAGATACCAAATTGTCTTAAAAGGATCTGTCCTGGATTCTCATTTTTCATTCCGTTCTATGACTTTATGTTTTTAATAGGTGCTAATTTGTACTTACTGGGAGTTGAATCTCTCATTATTTACTTAATTTTAATCAATTTTTGTAGAGTGTTAGGCTACAACTGGAAGGACAAAAGTTCAAAGCTCTCTCCTGCCCTGAAGTCACTAACTTTTGCCCTCCCTCTTTCCTCATAACATTGTTGGGAGCAAACGCAAGAATCTGTACATCCCAGGAACAACCAAGCAAGTGGCATAAATGTAATAAACAATATTAAATTCAATCGGTCCGTGACTCACATTCATGCTTTCAAGTGGCAAGGACCTTTGTTCCTGTGATAAATGAGAATTGTTTGTTTCACAGTGGGGGAAGATCTGACTGTTTGTATCTTGGCAACATTTCAAAATTCCTAAAATTTCCCCAAAATTCTCAAGATAAAATCTTAGGGATCATAGAGGGCATTTTCTCCATTCTTGGTTCAAGAGAGGGGCTTTGCAGCTGCAGCATCCCCAATGGGTGACCACCCAGTCTCTCCAGAAATACCACATGAGACCACTTCTAATCTTCTCAAAAAAAATAGTCTGCAGTTCTGGCTTTTTGCTAATCTTAGCTTGTCACTAACCACGTGCCAGCCAAGAATTGATTGCATTTGGCTAACACATTTAATCTGACTTTTGAATTAGCCCATTTTCTGCTTTCACAGAGTACTGAACTATAAACAAAGTAAATGGCCTGGGTACACATGACATGTTAAGCCATATAAACCAACCAATCCCTTAAGGTTAAAACTAACCAACTTTAGCCATTGTGTAAACTATGCATTTAACTGTCCTAGTTCAAACATGTGCACGGAGAGATCTTGAGACAAAATTAATATATCCATACCGCATTTGCTTAATGCAAATGGATCATTTTCATCAGTGGTGGGTTGCCCCGGTTCGGACTGGTTCTATAGAACCGGTAGTAAAACTGGGGGGAGGCTCCGCCCACCCACCCCGACATCATCAAAATGCTTCTGCACATGCTCAGAAGAGCGTGAGTGTGGCCTCGTTGCGAACTGGTAGTAAAGGTAAGTAGAACCCACCCCTGGTTTTCATGCAGATAAAGAAGACTGATGCAACAAGCACCACTTCCTCACTCTCAAATTGATTCCTATGAATTCCCTGCACTAAATACACAATAGGTTTTTTTATAGGAGCAAATCTCATAGTACATGTCTACTGAATTTAAAATAGCTCTCTCTTATTTACTGCAGGAGTGTGTTATGAAGTACACTGTGACTCCCCTAACAGCAGATTTGTTTTTTAGAAGTCTTTACGGTATTATTTTTTTTCCTAAGAAATAGCTGAAGTCATCATACAAAGGTACATTAAAGAATTCATAAAAAGGTGGCAGAGACATACAAGCGGTATTAGATTTATAGACCTGCTTAGGAATCATAAGCAATTTCATGCATGTAGGTGTTTGGCTTACTGTAGAGCTGATTGTAATGAGAGGTTGTGTACTGACTAAACAATTTATTTATGAGCTCCCCAAAAATGACCCACTACAGAGGGCCAAACTATTATGAACAATCCTTCCAACCAGAAAGTAATAAAGGAGAATATTCGTTGCTCAGGGATGAAATGAGGGGTCCTTAATGGTCTCTGAGCTTGGTTGTTTTCTTGCAGAGATTTTATTACCCAAAGTAGGCAATATCACCCGTGCCAGTGATGATGGCACTGGTGTTGGCATCCTAGGGTTGCCTAATGGGTTTGTGAAAACAGTACATGAATTTTAAAAAAAAGCCCAGTAGCAAAAATGTTGTTACAAACTATGTAAATCAATAAACCTCCTTGATGCAGGCAAAAGAAAGGACCAAGGCGTTAAGGTGCAAAGCAAAATAGCTAAAGGAAACCAAGGAATCAGTCAATTAATCCCTCAGAGTGTGTAATCCTCCCGTTTCAGGGAAAATAGCTTCCATATCAGCCATTCCCGCTTAGTACATTTTCTTGATAGTCAGGCAGTGGTTTTCTTTTTTGGGTGTGTACACACACATTGCCTCTAGTCTTATTTATTTAAATATATTTTTCCTGCACAGCCACATAGATGTGATGCATCTATGCACATATTGAAAGTGGAAATCTCTCTCTTCCGGAGGGTTGGGGAAAATAAAGCTCTCTGGGTCGCATGGCAAATTTCTCAGGTGGGAGATCTTAGACCTCATTTCAAAAGCTTTTATAGCTGGAGCATGGAGATAAAAGCCGGTCTCAAAGAGGAACAGCAATGGCAGCACTCAAGGGCTGTCTCCGGGTGGAAAAGAGGTGCTGGCAGAACTGTCACTTCTGTGGTCAGCAGTTTGAGACACCAAGAATCTAGATGACCACCAGACAGCAACGAAGAGTTTTCTACAGATCTTTACTATTCTAGTGTTTGCTTTTCACAGTATATGTTGAGGCTGCTACACTTGCTTGCAGCCGTCTTTCACTGGTCAGTCCCCACCCACCCACCCCCATCATGTTGTCCTAGGCAAGAGCCTTAGTTCCTGTACGGGTCACACTGATCCATAATGAGCAGATGATGGCCATACAGGTAGTCCTCGACTTATAACAGTTCATTTAGTGACTATTCAGTTACAATGACACTGAAAAAAGTGATGTGTTTCTCATGTCTTATGTTTTTCATACTTATGACCATTGTAACATTCCCATGATCATCTTTTTCTTCCTAGCATGTTCCCGCTAGTGCAGGGTCCACTTTTTGGATCATTGAATACCACTTTGCACAGTCAGCTGAGTCTCCAGGGCGCAGGCCTGCAGCTTGCATATCTTTATTGATGGTGTCTTGCCATTTCTGTTTTGGACGCCCATGAGGTCGCCGGCCATTAACTTTTAGTTGGTAGGCAGTCTTAGCAATGGTGGAAGATGCTGCTCTCAGGACGTCTATACCAGTGGAGCCGGACTTCTCTCATCTTCTTTGGTGCCACACCAAAATGTTGTTGAATGGTGTCATTTGTGATGTGGTCAAGATGGGATATGCCCGATATCCAACGGAGCATTTGCATTTCCATGGCATTGAGATAGCTTTTGGTCCCTGTTGTTGCTGTCCAGCATTCAGTGCCATACAGCGCAATAGGGCGGATGGTCTCAACATGGGATGGGAATGTTGAGACAACTTGTTGGTTATCTCAACATCCCCATGAACATGTGTTCAAAATTCAGACACTTGGCAACTAATAATAATAATAATAATAATAATTATTATTATTATTATTATTATTATTATTATTATTATTATTATTTTATTTCTATACCGCCCTTCTCCCAAAGGACTCAGGGCGGTGTACAGCCTATTAAAAGCACAAGGCAAACATCAATTAAAATTATTAAAATTATTAAATAATTCGGCTCAATTTAAGACCCCAAAAATTTAAAACACCCGATTTAAAATTATTACATTGATAACCCAGCCTGGCGGAACAACAGGGTCTTAAGGGCACAGCGAAATACCCGGAGGTCGGAGATCTTATGCATTTCCGGGGGCAGTTCATTCCATAGGGCTGGGGCTCCCACAGAGAAGGCCCTCCCCCTGGGTGTCGCCAGCCGGCATAGCTTGGCCGATGGCACCCTGAGGAGACCCTCTCTGTGTGAGCGAACTGGCCGGTGGGAGGCTATTGGTGGCAGAAGTCGGTCTCAAAGGTACCCAGGTCCTATGCCATGGAGCGCTTTAAAGGTGGTGACCAACACCTTGAATCACACCCGGAAGACCACTGGGAGCCAGTGCAGCTCGCGCAGGAGGGGTGTCACGTGGGCACATCGGGTTGCGCCATAACCACCCGCGCGGCCGCATTCTGGACCAGTTGGAGCCTCCGAGTGCCCTTCAAGGGGAGCTCCATAACTGACTCATATTGATGACAGTTAAAGTGTGATCACCTTTTCTGACCTTCTAACAAGGAAAGTCAATGGGGAAGCCAGATTCACTTAACAGTTGTGTTACTAATTTAACAACTGCAGTGATTCACTTAGCAACTGTGGTAAAATGGGGCAAAATTGACTTCACAAGTGTTTCACTTAGCAACAGAAATTTTGAGCTCAATTTTGGTCGTAAGTCAAGGACTACCCATATTTGTTCTCTCCCCCCCCCCCCCAAGACTGAAGGCATAGCTGACCCCAAGGCAACTGTAATACCGGCCTTGACTTTATTAGTGCCGCTGCTCTCTGCTGAGCTAAGCTGCAAAGCTGATGTGAAAAACACCATGGCTATCTGGTACGAAACAAGTGTTGACTGCTGGACCTGTATTGCTTGTCTTTCTCTTGTGACCCGTGGGAGTTGAGGAGAAAGCTTCTTCTTCTTCCAGTTTCTCCCGGAAGAAGACTCATCGATTAGCAAAGGTTTTAATGGTAGGGCATTTGTTGTGCTGAGCTTAGACCTAAAAGGCATTCCTATTTTAATGAAGCTTGTTTATCTCTTGAACTTGTGAATTGATCTAAACTGGCATAGGGGAGGAAAAGTTTGTATCGTCTCTGTCTAGCTCAGAAATAAAGCTAATTCTGTGGCGATAACAAACTGTCCATCAAAGAAATAGTAAATATCTAACAGCAGAAGATGACATTGCCTTCAGCAGGTCTTCCTTGCCTGCATGGTTAGAGCTGAAACTGGTCACAGACCTCTCATGAATCACTGCCAGATGAGTGAAGAGCTGTTGGCAAGCAAGGGTACAATGAAGGGCATAATCAGTACTGGCACAGAGAAGCAGTTTACTGATGAGGGCTTCACACTGACTTTTGAATTATTAGGTTGGGAAAGTGCTCTGCTAGGGTTGAGGAGAAGAAATCAGAAAAATATCAATAAATTCAGAGACATGAGTCACATTTAAAAGTCAACATAATTTAATAAGCAGCATTCAGAATAATATTTCATATTTTATGTGCTATTTTTCTAGCCTTTTCACATTAATAAATTATAATAGAATGCAGTCCTTGTTATGCTGATAAAAATTCCTGTCAGTTAATAACATATTCTCCTGACTCTCATTGCTGTCATACAAAAGTCCACATGACTGAATGGGTAAATATTTTAATGGCAGTGATTGGCTATTCGTTAACCAATAGCATCTATCTTATCCTCCTTCCAGGCATGTGCTCATGAAAATGTATTCTGACCACAAGAATTTACCACTGACAATCAAGGTTAGTCTGTTCAATTGAAACACTCCCCCCCCCCCAAAACCAGTGAGGGAAGTGACACAAATAACACACTAAGGAAATGGCATGGACAATTCAGAAGACATCAGAAAGTAGTTAAATTATACCTAAAACATGGGCTGGAGATGAGACATGATGACCAGAATCATGGCAATAAGATACTGTATAACATTCCAGTTGCTAGACCATACCAGTGATGCTGTGATGAGCTAATGAATTAAGGGTCATTGAGCGTTCATTGAGCTAATTATATCAATGTCTTAGAAGCTCATTTGGATTAACTGCAAAAAACATTTGCTTCATGATTTGCCCATTATTTCTGATTACTTGAGATCACACACATGGGAGAAATGGAAGAGGTGCTAGGAATTCTGAAGCAAGACTATCAAGCAAGAGATACTATTGGTAGAGGAAGAAAAATATGACAGGAAAATGTAAAATGAGTAGGAACTTAATATCAGAACAACTGATTTAATTTGATGGTTGGAAGATCATAATGAGTCCTGAATTAGTAAACTGCAGTACATTTAGCCTCTATTCCAGTTCTCAACTTATGAATAACATTATTTACCTCAGCTGTGTTTAATGACATTTATTGTTGCCTTTGAATTAATTTTGATTCCTGGAAGCTGCCTGGACAAATCCATACATTTTCCATGGCAACAGTTTTGGAAGTAGTTTGCCACTGCCTTTTACTAGGCTACGACAGAGTGACTGGCCCAAACCCACAAAGCTGGCTTGTAACTAAGGCAAAAGTAGAATTCAAGTCTCTCCATTTCTAACGTGGTGTGTGTAGTGGGGTATAGTGTGCTAGGAAAGAAGGGAACTCAAATACAATATAGGAAGTAAATGCAGGGTCTTGTTCAGCAAAATTCAATTCAATATTAAGAAAAGTAAAGTCTTACACTTAAGTCAAGAAAAACCAAATTCACAGGTATAGAAGATGGTACTTGTCTCAGCAGCAGTAACTGTGAAAGGGATCTAGATGTCCTAGTGGACAACCACTTAAGTATGAGCCAGCAGTATGATACAGATACCAAAAAACAAACAAACAAATAAACCCTAATGCAGCCCTAGGCTGCATCAAAAGAGAGGTAGTATTAAGATTATGTGAAGTGTTAGTACCATTTTCTACTACTCTGGTAAGACTTGGAATCCAGTCTGGTCACCAAAAAAATAAAATAAAAATGCCGAGACACTAGAAAATGTGCAGATAAGAGCATTGCCTCATCCATTAAATCCTCAGTGCTTGTAGAGAGATTCTTCCCAGAACCATCAAATTCACTTCCAGTGGTTGCATATATTAGCAGCTGTGGTTTATATATAGCCCTCCTCCTGTCAGACGGCTACGTGCACACCTGCCATTTTACAGAACAATTCCACACACAATCACTGATCCAATGTGATTTTAGGTAAAAGCTCTAACTGGAAAACGGTATGAACACAAAGACATAACATAAGTTGCAATGTTAAGAACCCAATAGAAGCCTGATAAGTCTTATCAATGTGTACTGCAATTACAGGGTTGTTTAATCAAAACCCTGGAAAAAAGGGAAAACCTGGCCCTGTTCACTTTCCATCATTGCACTGCCCACAGCGACCTTTCTTTTTCCCGAAAAGTTAAGCACCGTTTTGCTTATTAAAAGATTGCAAGTAAATTACTAACTAACAATTAGACTTAGAACCAGAACTCTTCCTATTGGGGATCTTCAAAAAAAAAATGTGAAGGGCACAAAATATCTAGTACTACACATGTTAACCGCTTCCAGGATTGCCTATGCTCAATGTTGGAAACAGCCATGTACACCCGCAGAGAAACTGGTCATACAAAAGGTCATGAATTGCGCAGAAATGGACAAATTAACACTGAGTTTAAATGATAAAGAGACATCGATATTTTACAATGTGTGGGAACAGTGGTATAACTGGATAGAACAGATTGAAGATAGATAGTTATTAAGTATAAGTAATAGATAAAATAAGAATGAAAATACGCACAATTTAATTTTTGTAAATAATGCACGAATTATTGTCACAAGAAAAACACCACAATTAGCTGTTGTTGAGTGAAATTATTTTTTATGTTTTTAATGTAATAAAAGTTTAATAAAGTGTTTTTTTAAAAAAAAGATTGCAAGTAAAGAACCCTATGACTTCTTCTTTCATAAGAAGGAAGTGGATTAATAGACTAAATTTCCCTAACAGAGTTAGAGAACCTAATGCACTTATGTTGTTGAATTCATCTGTCCTGGATAACAGCACAATTTAATGAGAACTGTAGCCCAGCTACAGCTAGAGGGCCATTGATTCCTGATCCTGTGCTTTTAGGAAAAAGTTCTAATGGGAACCCAATCCACATTCTCTACATGTATCTAAAGTATTGGATCAAAGGACTTTCCTTTGTCTGTCTGTTCCTATGTTTTCTGAATCCACTCTTTTCCAGTTGGACAGGAAACTTATTATATTCACTTTATTTTACAGCATTCCCTAAATGTGATGCTTCTCTAACAACATAGTACCTTGCATTGAATTTCTTTGAGGATAGAGACATCATGTCACTACCAAACAATCAAGCCATTTCCTGGGGCAACTATACAGCACTGCCAAGTTCTACCTAAAGATAATATTAAGACAAATATAAAGATACAGGAAAAGTAATGTAATGTATTGTAAAAATATCAAAAGGTGTTCGAGAATAAGTAATTGATTATAAATCTAGTTAGAAATATGCAAAGTGATAAAACATATTTAGAAGTGTATTTTCAGAATATATATTCAAATATTAATTTATATCATTTTAATGTTTTTTGAAAATAACATTAAGGTTTATTTATATAGGTACTTCCCTTGTTACACAGCGTTTATTTTTACTCTTTCTATTTTATGACTTACAGGAAATGGTATTTTGAAAACACAAAAATGGCAAAACTGATTCCATTCTGAACACTGTCATTGAATTCAGTCGAATTACATTGAACTGAATTGAATACTTTATTTAGCCAAGTGTGATTAGACATACAAGGAATTTGTTTCCCGTGCAGAAGTTCTCAGGGTACATGCAAAGCAACAGAATAATAATGATAATCATAATGATCACCATAATCATATAGTGCTAATAAGAGAGGGGAGTAAATAAGGATAAATAATAATACTACAGCTATACTTCATTAGATATACATAGTCTTTGAATTTACATCAAATCAGATTTTGAAATTGTGAGTGACGTGCATGGTCATAATAGGGTTAGAAATTTTGGGTTGGTCCACATTTTTAAGCAAATGGAACAATCAATGTCTAACATTTACCGGATTAATTTGTAGAGAGAACATAGATATTGATTCTGCAGATCTTCAGTTTCTCAAGGAAGTTTTGTGTAACTATATATGTATTAGGGAAATATGTGTATACCATAAACAAAAAATAAATTCAAAATTATTTTTTAACTGCACAATAATTTAGAAATGTGATTGAATGATTAAATACATAAAGAACAGAAATGTGTTTCCTATATCACTACTTATAAGTTGCTGTTCTTCATCCATCCAGTACTACAATGTACTTTTACTCACTTTCGAAATACATGTATATTATAATCCACCCCACAGTCATACCTTCTGCTTGGGGATTGGTTATCAGTCCTACTACCTTTCACTGTTGGCTTCTTGGCTTGCGTTACTAGGCTATCTGGCTTGATCCCAGCTGCATCTCAGTGATCCAGTCCTTATTTAGACATTATCAGTAGCCACTGCCATTTTCATCTCTGAACAGAATTCCACACATTGCCTGGAGAGTCCCTAATATTAACAAAAATTTAAGGATGTATTTCTTTTTACCTTCAAAAGTGTCCCTTAGTAACCTAATTCAGAAAATATAATTCTGTGGTAAATACATTGCCTGGATTCTGTATATCAACTTTTTCTGAGAAACAAGAGATTCCAAAATTCAGAGTTAGCTTATTCCTTTTATTAGGAACAAGCAATACTTTTTATTTATTTTTATTTATTTGTTAAATTTATTTTCTGCCTAACTCACCACGGGGCTACTCTATGCTGGAAGAGGGTATGCGACCTTTTTGAATTCCCCACAATTCTTCTTTAATAGGTTAAGTAGTTCAAAAGCAGACAAAGTGGAAGAAATAAGAATGGGGGTTTTGGATATTTTGAATATTCTGAGATTAGCTGAAAGTTATACCAAAACTGGACAATGATAATTAGATGCTTAAATGGGCTTAGAAAACAACATGTGTTTGTTATTTTGCTTTCTGCTGAGTTGAATTTTGCATGAAGAACAAGGAATTCCTGAGAATTAAGTCCACTATTATCTGAGAATCATTATCTCTCGGTGTTTATGCAAAATAGGACAGTACAGTATTATCATTTCTGGTTCTATTGAAAATGACTGTACCTGTCACCCAGGAATTAAAATCTGTAACTCAGAAGTATATCTATTCTAATGCATAAACATTCATTATGATAGCACCATTTTCAAGGCAGGCATATAGTAAGCATAACAAATGTTATTCCATTTTTGTGATGTTGCATGTGGAAATGCTCCCCGACTTTCCTAGTTTCGGATAACATGTCATTTTTTTCATTATATTAACCTTCATTAAGAAAGTTTGTTGGAGCTTTAAGAATATTGGGAACCCAGACAAACATCAAGGTTAATGTAAATAAGAATATTATCTGCACCACTGGATTTAAAAAAAATACAGGACTGTGTTTAGGAAGCTTGTTTAACACTCGGTTCTACACTCTCACTCTGACATCATTCTTAGCACTTGGCTAATTCTGGGAAATGTTACCCTTAGCACATTTAATTTAATATAAAAGTACCTGAAATAAAATAACTTGTAAAACGTGCATAAATCATAATGATGCTATTTTGATCTTTCCTTTGCCTCTTCTTGCCATCTAGACCAACTTGTCACCTGTCCTTTAAATAGATTTCATTCTGCACATATGTCACCATACAAATAAAGCACTGGTGCACCTTTACCAATCAAAGCTTCCCTTGTTTGGGCAACAGAGCTTGTTGCCATAATTCTCACAACACTATTGGCACATTTGACAGCATTATTTAGGCCCAAGGCATTATATTTATGTATATCTTATTTTGCTTTTTTATGATGTAGGACCACTTCCTACACCTTCATATTTATGTCTGCAGCAGCCTTGCTTCTGATTCAAATGTCATAAGAAGCATTAGAGTGTGATATATTTAGTTTTAGCTTATGTTCTGCACAAACCCAGCTATCGCAGAGAACATGTGACTTATGTGACTGACTTACGGCATATGTAAACTTTATGCTGCTTGAATGTACATGCACGCCTGCAATTATAGCAGACTAGATACTCCTCAGATAAACTCCTGCATTTTCACCTACAAGATATACCTTCATTCTTGTATCCTCACCTGTTCCTAGGAAAATCCTGTTAGATGTGCTGCTATCATTTCACTTTTATTCCATACCAGATCAGCTCCTGTACCATTTCTTCAAAGAAAGAAATGGAATTCCTGTCCTCTATCAGCTTCTTCCATTTGTGGTAATTTAGCAGAGTGGCCAGGGCGTGTTATAGGCTAAATTCCCTATCAGAATGAGAGTACTGATTCTAGAAGAAGATACAACAAGCCTTATATTATACAGATTAAGGCAGAACAACCAATGAGACTTGAAGACAATGGGAGAAAAAGGAAATACCATGACTCTGGCAGCAATACACACCCATACAGAACAAAGCAGGGATTGGGATATAAAGTCACAGCACAGCTCAATTAATAAAATAATTCAGCAAAAAGATCCCAATCTTCATTTAGCTATACTGATCCTAATGATGACTGCCTTCTGATTCTCTGCCCCTTCTCTGGGTTGGAACAGTTTTCTTATCTGATCAAAGATTATGGGAAGAAATACCTTCTCTTGTGATGGACAAAGACAAAAAAGAGCTGCTTCCTTCCCTTTTAAAAGCTTATCTGTGACCAACTGGAGAATTGTTTCCAGAATAATATAATTTAGGTTTCCTAACATGTTTTCAAAGTCATTCAGCAAGTGCCTTGAATCTTCTGCTGATTGGTTGAAATAATTGGCCCAAAATGGAGAACACCAGGACTTAACATAATCTAAACCAGGGGTCTGCCACCTTAAACACGCAAAGAGCCATTTGGACCTGTTTCCCACAGAAAACACCAGGAGCCACAAAACCCTTCCCATGCCTGACTATTTCTTGAGTGGTCACAAAACTAGCATATGTAGTTGAATTAAATGTTTTGTTTCCTTCTGAAACTTTTCTTTTCTTGGATTTATCTATTATTGGCCTACTGGGGATTGAAAAGCTCAAGAAATAGCATGACAACGGGTGTTGCACACTGGTGGTTGTGACGAATATTTTGAGTGACAGGGAGCCACAGCAGTGGGGTGAAAGAGCCACATGTGGCTCCAGAGCCGCAGGTTGCTGACCCCTGATCTAAATCATTCAACAACACCATGGACTGATTCACAAAGGTCTTTGTTTCTCATGTGGACCTGATATCTGTGAATGGCTAATTTCAGCATTCCTCACTCTAATACCTTTTTGATTTGGAATATTTCAGAATATCGTCAGAGACAAATTCCTTAGCAGTATCAAATGTTAAGTATATTTCCTCCCTTTGCAGCTTCATAAACTGATCTCCCCAATATTCTATAGGTTTTAGAGACTTATTGGTTATTATATTTTTTTAAATAATTACAAATTAGCTACCAGCTAATAGGTATGTTACTACCGTACAGAAATATGTGAATAATCAATGTAGAACTATACTTTGATAGTCTTCCTTTGCCTTGCAAAAAGTAAACAAAATGAGTTATCTTACACTAGGTATTTTCTAAACAACTCCAGATAAATGAAACTACTCATTATTCCAGAATAAATGGTTTTAGAAGTGCAGTTTTTAAGCCTTTATAGACTGGGTCTAAATATTTTTTTGCATGGAATTAAATGCAAATAGTTTCTGACATCATTTAACATGAATGATTCTTAGCATAAGCTAAGAAACATACTATGTAGAATAAGAATCCCCATTGTTGGCACCCATCAGAATGATGGTCTTTAGCTTCATTATCCCTGGATGGATGTCCAGAGTCCATGTTGGGTGAAAATGATGGGAACTGTAGCCCAATTTACTTGGAAGCTACCAAATTAGCGAAGATTAGATGCAAAGTGTGAATAAATTAAAAGATTTGGTTCTTCCTCATTCTTGCCTGGCAAAATGTAGGTAATAAAACATTAGTTTTGTCCTTTGTTGAGCAGAATATTTCTCTTCATATGCATTATCTACTTCCCCAAACCATACAAAACTCCAAGAAAGTTCAGCAATTGCTCTTTGCATCAAGGTTGACCAAATCACTTTCATTTAAATTTCTACTTTCCAGTCAAATATGGAAAAATAGCTCAGCACAGATCCCAATTTCCTTTCATATTAGAGAAACTATATCTATAAATATGTTTTTCATTTATTATAAAAGTAGACTAAAACAGTTTTCAAATAGGCTGCAATTCTGCCAAGCATAGAAAAATATGTTTGTTTTAAGTTCTAGGTGTTCATTCATTCATTCAAACCAAGTTGTGTTGGCCACAGTTGTATCTAAATGTTGCATGAACTAATTTAGGTCATTAAAATAACACCTTTACAATATTTGTATTTTTATGCCTTTATTTGTATGCCTTTATTTTGGAGTACAACAAAGTGTACTGGTATGTTTTGCTGGCCAGTACATTAGCACTGTATCCTTAGGTGCACTGATACATCTTCAGGTATTTGTCCTTATATGACTGAAGCAGCAAAATTTGTATGATAACCTGAGGCATTATATTGTTCAGTTTTAATTTAGTTATGTGTCAATACAGCTATTATGGTTTGTAAATGACAATGGTAACTTGTGTCAAATTGCTATAGTTATACCAGGGGTGAAATGCTCCTGGTTCGGACTGGATCACACGATCTGGTAGCGATGACAGCGGGTGGTTCAGAGAACCGGTAGCAAAAATCCCTGCCCCCCCCCCATGCCCAGCTGAACAAAACAATTATCAGAGGCTTTTTAAAATTATTTTTAAAAGCATTTTTTCTACAACCTCTTCAGCCGAAAAAATGCTTTTAAAAGTAAAAAAAAAGCCTCTGATGACTGCACGGCTCAGCTGGGATCGTCAGAGGCTTTTACATTTCGCCACTGAGTTATACAAATCATTATTAAAACAAAACCATAATGTACATTATGCCAATTCAATATTTTTCTCCAAACATCTACTATTTACCTGGCAAAACATGGCCTTTTTATTCTCTCCAGAGCAGCACCCCCCACCCCCCAAGAAAAGCAGCTGCCATTTCTCTACCTGGGAATCCCTAGATTACCCTTACTTTGCTATCTCTTCTTCTATCACTGCTGTGTCTTGCCTTCTTCTTGGGCTCCTTCAATCACTCACAGACTCTAATTAAAACAAGATTCTATTTCTTCTCCATTATGCATGCAAGCTCAGCCTTCTTTTAAAAGTTCTGATCTACTCTGTAGAGTTTTCAATATTTCAGTAACAGGACACGCCTTAAACTTCATATGAATTAAAAGCCAGGGATAGCAGAAAGTGATAAATAATATACTGTATGCTGATAGATCCTGGCCTGATTTAATCCCCAAATGTCTGATAGGTACAAGTGAAAAAGTTCCCTTTAAATTAGGTTGTTGAAAAAAAGAATTCCAGGTGTGAGAGAAAAATAATTTTGAATAGAAAAGAAATTGGAATTGCTTGTGTTTTCTTTAAGCTGGTCAGAAATTCCTGGGCTGGCCATGTACTCAAAATCACCCTGACCTTAATTCCAAACCCATTTGTTAGCCCAAGCTATATTTTGCATATCTAATAGTACAATTGATAGCTCTTAGGTTTCATACCACTAATGCTGCTCACCCTACAACAGAGACTCTGCTTTCAGAATTGGAACTTCTCCTGGATTAGGAGAGGCTGTCATTTGGTGTCAGCTAAAAAAGTTACAGGTAATCCTTGATTTACGACCACAATTGAGCCCAAAATTTTTGTTAAGTCAGAAATTTGTTAAGTGAGTTTTGCCCCATTTTACAACCTTTCTTGCCACAGTTGTTAAGTGAATCACTGCAGGCATTAAATTAGTAACCCAGTTGTAAAGTGAAATTGGCTTCCTCATTGACTGCTTGTCAGAAGGTCGCAAAAGACATGACCCAGGGACACTGCAACCATAAATATGAATCAGTTGCCAAGAATCTGGATTTTGATCACATAACCATGGGGATGCTGCAAAGATCGTAAGTGTGAACAACTTTTTTCAATGCTGTTGTAACTTTGAATGGTCCCTAAATGAACTGTTTTAAGTCAAGGACTATTTGTATTTTCTCAGTGGCTATAGACCAGAGACCAGGATCATGATATCAGAGAAGGCTTTTTAAGGGAGTTGTTTTGTGAAAATATTTACATCCTGGACATAAATTGTTTCAACTCCTACCCTCAAAACGACGCTATAGAGCATTGTACACCAAGACAACTAGATACAAGAACATTTTTTTCCCAAATGCCATCACTCTGCTAAACAAATAATTTCCTCAAACTGTCAAACTATTCACTAAGGCTGCATTATTATTGCTATTGGTCTTCTCATCGATCCTGTCACCCACCTCCTCCCACTTGTGACTGCATGACTGTAACTTGGTTGCTTATATCCTTTATAAGGATATATAAATAAAGGATATTTATATAAGAATATAAGCCTTCCATCCTTTCAAGGTAGGTAAAATGAGGACCCGGATTGTGGAGGCAGTAAGCTGACTTTGTATAAAAAAAAAAAAAGAACACTGCTTAGGGGGGCCAAAAGCCCTACTAAGCAGGTATATACAAAAGTATGAAGGCTATTGCTTAACGCATTGTAAGCCGCCCTGAGTCTCCGGAGAAGGGCGGCATATAAATCGAACCAATAAATAAATAAATAATTTATATTGATGTTGTTTGTTTCCTAGTATGATTTGATTGCTTATTGTACCGTATGACTGTCACTGGGTGTCGTGCCTTGTGATTCTTGACGAGTGTATCTTGTCTTTTTATGTACCCTGAGAGCCTATGCACCAAAGACAAATTCCTTGTGTGTCCAATCACACTTGGCCAATAAAGAATTCTATTCTGTTCTGTTCTGTATAAATTTAAATGGTTTTTTAAGGGGGTGGTTCCCCTCTAAGCAAAAGGCGGATACTATATGTAGAGAACTGCCAAATCAAGACTCCCTCTTGAAATCTCCCAAAGTTTCTGCCTGTGTTGTTATCGAAATCTATTAAGAAAGAAAGAAAGAAAGAAAGAAAGAAAGAAAGAAAGAAAGAAAGAAAGAAAGAAAGTGTATGGATGGAAGCCTATTGCCTTTTGATTGGGAATACATAAGTAATCTCTCCGGAAACAGCTACAGAGCCATTACCCACCAAATTGAATTTCTACATCAGAGCAGAAGTTACAACCTAGCTTAGCGAAGAGGGTTCCCGCGAAAAGAGCCAGAAGGCTGGGTAAGTGCTGTGCTCCCTCACAGAAAAGAGCCATTGCTACCGGGTGTCGCTCTTCACGGGATGCTGGGGCCCGGCACTACTAGGATTGCCAAGCTCCCCCCCCCCCCCAACTCGCGGGTGCCCTCCCCGCCGCTTGCCAGCCGCTCCGAGGGCAGCCACGGGGTCAGCAGAGGCAGGCGGTGCAAGGCGTTCGAGGGGCGACGCGGCGCGTGGCGCCTGGGTTCCGGGACCCCGGCCGAGCTTCTCTTGTGGGGGGCAGGAAGCCTCGGGCGGTGGCCGGGAAGAAAGAGGAAAAAGCCGCTTACTCCATCCGCGCGCCAGAACCGCATTGAAAAAGGTTGCGATGCGGCGAGGGAGGGGGCGGGTGTCTTCCGCTTCTCTTCCGCGCTCTAGTAGTTCATCGCGCCCGATTCCACCTACTCGACTCCCGCAACCACGGAGGGGAAAAAAACGCCAGAGCAGGTTGCTAGGCAGGCCGCGCTCGTGACTCGTCAGCCCTTGCAGCGTCGGAAGATGCAACTTTCCCTTAAAGGGGGGGGGGCGACTTTTTTTTCTCTTGTTGCGGAGCGGGGGGGGTGCAACCTTCTAGAGAAACTCCGGCGGAGATTGGCATCCTCATCAACAATAACACGGTTTAAAGGCGAGGGAGTGGGAGGAGGGCCACACGCACACACCCGTTTGTATGATGCCGAAAGAGAGTTTGCAGTAGCCAGAATGTAAGAGAATATAATGGGGGAGTAGAGTAGAGCCAGAACCAGAGCGACAGTCGCCCACCAACCTCCAAATAGTTGGCATCTTAAGACCGTAAAGTTGTTTGACTTCTTAAATGGTAGAGGCACAATCTCTTAACCCCTGCCCTTCTTGCTTCCATTATTGTAAATTCCATTCATTGCATCCGCTTCAGTTTCCTATAAGGCTTCCCAGCCAGGAAGTTGGGAAAGTGCCTTTCAAACTTTCTCACCCCTTCCTTCAAATAAATTCAGCTTTGAACGCGTTGCTTGTACCACGTTTTGAAATTGTTCTGCAATCTACCAACCATCTGCATGCAAACATATTTCCTTAGAATAACCACGTCCCTTTAAACACTGGCACTGGACCATTCAAACCTCTCTCTGTTTTCTACATTTGTTTGCTTTAAAACTGTGTGGGAAAATACGGTGCATATTAAAGCATTGAGATTCCCTCTTCATTTACTTAATGACAGCATTAACTTTAATTCCAATCTCATCAATTAAGGAGTATACCTGTCCTGGTAGCACTATACTTCAGCTCTTTTACTGTGAAACTTTTCACAATATATATACATTTTATAGAAATATGGACTTTTTCTATCTATACGCCCTCCCTTTTAAAATAATGTGTTTTGCTAAGAATCATTTTTGACTCATTCCATCTATTTGTATGATCCTGTTGTTCTTTACAAGGCCCTTCTGTTAATCTATATTCTGAGAATTTGGACCTCAACAAAAAGGTAACCCAGGACAGGGTGAAAGTGGAGAAAAATAATAGATTTTAATTCACTTTGTAAAATTTAACACCCAGAAAGTTAAATTAAAGTACAGGAGGAGCATATTTGAATATCCAATGCTGTGGGGGGAAATTTCAAATAAGATAAACATAAGGAATACCAGGTGAAAATGTATTATAATGCTTTACCTGGACATGGTAATCTCAGCTTGAGGGCTCTGGGATTTCTCCAGTCCCAGTTTGGTGAAGATACCCACCAGCACCATGATGGCCACCACACCACAAATAATGTATACAATCATGTTGGTCTTGTCCTTGGTAGGATTCTGAGGAGTCTCATCCACTCGAGGTGGTGGTTGGCCTGTGTTGACCCATTCTGGTGTCTCATAATTTGAACAACCACTTTGATCAAGTTTTCCACTTGTGAATTGACAGCAGAAGCGGTAGCCACAAGTTCCACAGCAAAAATTATAGATCCCTGAATTGCAGTTAAATGGAGGATCCCACTGGCCCATCACATCATAATAACCAAGACACCGCTCTCCCCCAGAGATGGACTCTGTGGGGGCTACAATTGTGTCCTCCAAGATGGGACCCGAAGTGGTATTGTTTTTGACCTCCACCTGCAGTTCTGACTCACGTTTCTGAGGATTAAGTGTTCCGGTCCAAACTTGTCCTGGGTCCATAAGAACTAAGCAATAGAATCCAAAAATACACCGTTCCATCTGTATGCCACTCCAGCTCACTACTAAAACGGCTTTCTCTTTCCAAGACTAACTTCCACAATAGAGGAGACCTTGTTTTGTTTAGCAATGCAAGAAAGAGGATTTTAAAAAAAAATTCCAGTCAAAAATGGAAAGGTAATACATTTCTTTGTAAGTCACTTCTAGTGGAGAAGAGAGAGAGAGATCAACCTCTTGTTTTTTTCTCCAAAGCAAATGGCACAATCAAAATAAATCCTCTAGTCCAAGAAAAAAGAAAAAAGTGGGATGGGTGGGAATATGGTTGGAAGTTGAAAAAAAGGAAAGAGAGTAGAAGAAATCAGTATAATGTATAGCATCATCAGAAGACAATCTCACAATTTCCTGTGCAATCTCAAGAGGTAGTAGATATGCAGTCCTCTTCTTCTTTTAGTAGCAAATATTTGGCTTCTAATGTCATTTGAAAAGCTTTACTGAAAACCTTCATGGACTATATTCTCACCTTGACTTGAACCAAATCCCGAAAGCAGCCCTTCCCTTTCTTCTTCCTTCTGTCCCCTTTCTCAGAGACACTGTGCTTTCTGGAGGGGAAAAAATTCTTTGCACTACTGAGAAGGGAGGGATTATCAAAGGGGAACGAAAGAAAGAAAACAGGAGGGGAGGAGGGGGAGAGAAGGAGAGAGAGTATAGGAGGAATAAAAGCAGTTCTTACTTCTCTTTGAAGTCAGACCCACAAGTGCCTGATCATTTCCAAAGCAGATGAGAACAGAATCTTCAGGTTTTCATCCTCCATGTAGAATTTGGGTAAGACCCAGACATTGTTGCCATCAGGCCAGGTTGGATCCAAGAGGACGGCAACAGTGACAGTACCCAATGATGCTAGTGCACAAGTGTGAAGAGCTGGTGAACAGCTGGCCAGTTTCTCCTCTGCCTGCCTTTTCCAGGCAGTGTACTAGTAGGGGAAAAACTGTTCAGCAATTCACTAGATTAATCCTTTATAGGGGCAGAACAGGAATAGCTATGCTTAAGAAAAAAACTCTCTGACACTGTAGTATCTGTCTGGCAGCATCGTTGTTGCTCTTTCATGTTTGAGAACAGGATTGTAAAAGTACATTTTAAAAAACTTTTTGTTCTCCATTTATAGATTGTTGTGTAAATAAAAATCAGTTTTTGATTCTTTTTAGGACTAAGGAGTACTCAGTGAATAGAATGTGAGAAGAATGCATACGTATGTATATATAAATAAGGAAATATCTACAGCAATGTTTCTCAACCTTGGCCACTTTAAGATGAGTTGCCTTCAATTCACAGAATTCCCCAGCCTGCATGGGAGTTGAAGTCCATCCATCCTGAAGTTGTCAAAGTTGAGAAATACCGATCTATGGTATAACTTTTGAGCCAACTAAAAAGGGAATAACAGAGCTAGGTGCTGTACAATATCATCACAATCAAGGAAATTGTTTCTTCCGATTTCTTCCTTGACATTAATATATGAATTTATATATTGGCCACTATCCCAGCACTTGGTGCAATATAAAAGCAGGCATTGAAACCACAGGAGAATCACATAGTTTGCCAGATAATAATCCTGCAATGTATCTTGAGAACACTTCTATCCCCAGATAACAATGAAAAAAGGGTAACTTGATCTTTATTATTTTCTCTCTGCAGAATATTGTTTTCCGGATATCAGGGGGAGAAATCCCAAGTCAAATGTAAAATTTTAAAAAATGAGTAGAATTTTCTATTTTGATCTTTATTCCAGCAAGGCTCAAACAGAATTTTAGATTGGAAAGTTGGTCAGAATAATTGTTTGAAGGATAATTCAGTCTAGGGAAAATGCATATATTAAACATTTATCCACTTATTAATTTACATACATTTTCATTGAAAAATAAATTTGTATAGGATTAAAACTACAAAAACATAAAAAGAAAATTAGAATAGATAAAAAGTATGCAGAGATAAAAGAAAAACTGAAAATCAGTAAAAGTTAAAGAAAAAAAAAGAGAAAAAGAAAAATATTTAAAGAAGCAGCTTCCAATCTTCTTTGCAGCAGATTTCCTCCCTCCCAAATTACATAATATGGTTCCCTTCTTCCCATAAACAACACCTTTTAATCAGTAAATCTCCAAATCATCAATTCACTTTTTCCATTTTCAACAAGCCTATAAAGGATTTCTGGTCTTTTGCAAAATATTTTTTTTTCTAATCAAACAGGCCAATTTAGCCATTTCAGAAGTTCTACTATCTTAACAGCCCATTCCTCCATTGTGGATATTTGTGGATTGCACATGTGATCCCGTTGCAAATGGTTAGTAGAAGGTAAGTAGAAGCCACCCCTGATGTCCACCATGAATGATAAATACTTTCTTCTTTACATTTACATTTCCACTAGTCGTTTGAGATATCTTTATCCGTTCTTGACAATTTATCCAGTGTTAGATATATCATCTTATAAAACTTTTCTTTTAAATTATAATTTAATGTGAATTTAAGACCTTTCGTCTACATATTCTCCTGTTGTTCAAGCATTACATTATATCCAAAGTTCTTTGCCCACTGAATCATACAATGCTTTACGTACTCGTTTTCCAAATTCAAATTCAATAACAATTTATAAAACTTAGCAAGGTGTTCATCACTACCACACAGTAGGATATCCAATTTATTTTTCACTAAATCAAATCCATAACTCTCTGACTAGTTTAAATCTTTCTTTCAATTGTAAATATGTAAAACAATGGCAAACATGTCCTTCTGATACTAACTCCTCTTTAGATTGGAGGATAGGGTCAATAATTGAAAGGTATTATTTTACCATAAGTCCCAACAGTCTGGCCTCACTACCATTTCTTTTTTTAAAAAAAGCTTCCTGGGGAGGGACCCAAAGAGGCATCTTTGCAGAGATCCTTATTTTTCTTTATTTCAAACTCATAGGATGGCATGTTTAACAGAGTAATTATTAAAATCAACATTTACTTTAACCTTGTCATATCATAAATAGCCGTGCCATCCAAATCTTAAATTCATGGCCCTCTAGCTTGAGTAACCTCTTATTTTGGAAACCCACCCACTCTTTTAGCCAGACTAAACAACAAGCCTCAAAATACAATTTCAAATCCAGTAAACCCAGATCGCCTCTTACCTTAGTACTTTGCAATAGTTTGTATCTAATTCTTTTTTTTCGCTTGCTGTATAAACTTAGAGATGTTCATCTGCCATTGTTTAAATGGAGCATCGGTTACAAGTATTGGTATAGTCTGAAACAAAAAAGCATCTTTAGTAAAACATTCATCTTAATTATAGAGATTCTACCCAGTAACAATAGTTGCAGTTTATTCCATCTTAATAAGTCTTTTTTAACATCATTCCAAAGAGTGTGAAATTATTTTGAAACAGTTTAACATTTATATTTATCATTATAACTCCAGGTATTTCACCTTTTACTCTACCTTGAAAACCCGACATTTTACTCAATATTTCATAATCTGAGATGTCATATTCTTAATAAGCATTGCTGTTTTCTGTTTGTTTATTTTACAGCCCGCTAAAGCTCCAAACTCATTTAATTTCTTCCATCAAATATTCTATATTAGTTTTTGGATCTTGCAAAAATATAACTAAGTCATCAGCAAATGCTCTCAATTTGTAAACTTCCTTTTTGATATTTACACCTGTTATTTTCTAATCTTGCCTAATATCCCTATTCAAAACTTCCAATACCAATATAAACAGCAAGGGAAATAAAGGGCATTCTTGCCTTGTATCCTTTGAATTTCACAGAATTTAATTAAATCTCCATTAATAATAATCTTTGGTTACTATGACATATAAACTGCTTTGACCCCTTGAATAAAATGCTCTCTGAAGTCCATATCTTTCAATACTTTAACATAAAAACCCAATCTAAGTTGTCAAACACCTTCTCTGCATCCAAACATATTAAAGCTGCCTGTCTCTCATTATGATATTGAAATATTCAATAATATTCAAAACAGTCTTTACATTTCTCTTAACAGTCTCTTAATTGTCTTTTTGGCAAAAAGCCAGATTGATCTTAATGAATAAACACTGTAAAGCCTTCTTCGATCTTTCTGCAAAAATTGCAGCAAAAAGTTTGTAGTCATTATTTAATAATGAAATTGGTCTGTAGGTTTTATATCCTCAGGACATCTTGACCCTCCTTTCGTAATAACGTAATATTAGCTTCTTTTCAGGTTTGAGGCATCTTTGCTCCCTATAATACTCCATTCATGACTTCCGGTTTGGCGTCACGGCGAGACAGTCAGGGAAAAAGAGGGCTCTGATGAGCGCTGCGAAAACCCCAGCTGCCGAACTGCCACCGATGGGTCTTCAGACTGGAACTGTCCTGCAGGGACGGGGAAGAAAGAGGGGTGCCTCAGACAACCAAGAGGAACAGGCAAGTTCCTTGGAGGTCAGAGGGAACCCTCTGTGAGTCAGCAGCGGGGGGCGGCAGCCATGGTGGCTGCCATGAAGCTGGGACAACCGGGCTAAGAGATGTGCAGGAGTAAAGTGGATTGAAATGGAGCTCTTTGAAGCCGGGTGAGTGACAACCAACCCACGCTTGTAACAACACTTAGAGCAATATTTCTAACCATAAGACCCCTAGCCATAAAACAGTGGCTGTACAACAAAGGGGCAATGGACAGTTTAAAATGCAACTTTAAAGAGACAAAGACCCGATAAATAACTAATTTTTGAACAGAACTAATTGAAAAAACTAAATTTTGAGACATGGTGAAAAGACTGGACAGAGTTTTAAAATTTGAGCTGGACCTTAAAAAAAAATATTTGATATTTTTAAAGTTAAAAGAAGAAGACTAATCAAGTTGGATTGTTATATAATTGAAACAAAATGGATACTTGTATGACTATTGGAAATTGTGGATTGTAGAGTGACACCTTCTGGTTTAAAAGGGAACATTGTAACCTATTTTT